>JAHHFK020002372.1:0-1200000 GCA_024533555.2 Aedes koreicus | reverse complement strand
GCGAGATCTAAGACAACCATTGACGTTTGTTGAGTGTCTCTCAATTTTCCTTCATCGCTTTCGCAACCCTGCCAAGATATAAACTTAGATTTAATCGACAATCTAAACTTCCCCCAATATTTGCCGGCAAGCTTTGGCCTGTGCTCAGTTGCCTGGAGCAATCTAATTTCCACCCCCGTGCGCACCGAAAATCCGTCTCAAAAGCCCTTGCTTCTTTTTGTCTCCCTGTCATTTCCACCACTTTTATTCCCATATCAATAAATTTCACTCTCGTTTCCAAAGTCCTTTCTCCCCATCGTCACCAGTCCCCGAAAGGATATTGTTACGTTCGGTCGAACATGAAGCTAATGTGTGCAGCGACTGTCTATTTATACCCTCGGCATTATTTCGATGTCCTGTAAGACCCACAGGACCCACGTCCTGACCCGTTCCTTGCTCCGCCGTTGATCGAATCGTGTGCATATCTGTGTGAAAGGGACGGGAGCGAAGAAGTAGGAAATCAACGAACCAAGGAGCATTCAATCCATTTATCCAGCTGCAATGGATCGGGGTGGGGTCGGCAAGGATTGGTTCTGAAAGCTGGCAACTTTTGTTCGATTCGCCGTTGGTCTCAAATTGGTATTGGCTTTCTTGTCTGGCGGAGGCAGCAAAGTTCCTCTTCCTAGTGCAACATCTGCACACGTACAGAAAGTAGGAAGTCATCGGTATGGTAGAAAATCGATTGCTCAAGACGCTTTTCCGACAACCCCCCTCGAGAGAATCGGCATAGCTTCCACACTAGTCGGGAAGCTGCAAGTAGCGAAATGAACATGTGTTATATTGTTATTCGCGTGTGTTCGTGTTTTTTTTTCAAGCTCTTAGTTATACATGCACGCGGTCGTCGCTGTCAGTGTGGCGTGTTGCTCAAACAAAAAGAACATCTGCTGGGGTGGGAAATAGCTGGGGAGCAACATACCGATTCAAGATATGCGGAAGAAGAAAAATTGAACCCATAAAGTGGATGCTTTTCGGAGCAATCGATCGCCGTCGGGTCAACGTTCAAGCACTTCCTATCCAAAAGAAAGAATCGGATTGATACAAATTTTTCAAGTGCCGAACATTTGTTTTCGGAAGTTGGAAAGCATTTTTCCAGCGAGCTGAGGTAGGGGAACTTTCGAATTTTTCGAAGTGTTGTTGATAGGTTTCGGTTTATCGCTTGGTTGGTAGTCAAATGCAAACCCACTTGAATAAGGGAAAAAGTGCTTTGTCGATGTTTTTGTTTTTAACTTTGCAAGAAGGTCATGAGAAAAAGGCAAACATTTGAAATGGTGTCGTGAAAACTATCGACATTATGTTAGAATGATTCAAAGTTTAGCATAGAATAAAGCACAGTAAACTTTTACAACCGGTGTAATATTTGCTTATATTCTTCATCGGTGTATTTCAATAACCATCATCACTAGATTATTTCAATCCTAAGCTAATAGATTTAATAGGAGTGCTGAATATAATTTTAACAGAGTTCTGAAAAATATATCATCAGTTTCCTTTGCAGGATTCGCTTGGAATTCTAAATTTGATTCATTCAGAATCTCTAGCAAATTTTGATCAAGAAATTTTGTTTGGAATTTAAAACATCTAAATATATTTGAACAAGGTTCCAAATTCTGAGCAAATTTCGTTTCAGATATTGGACAGCTCATTCTCACAACTTGATTGAGATTCACTTATAATCTAGTATACTATATGGATCCTAAACAGAATCTTGTACTCTGAATGTAATGTTGAATAGAATTAACTCTGACACCTGAACAAAATTTCTTAAAAATTTAGTGCCGGATCAGCTAAAAGTGCTGAGCGGAATTCGACAAAAATTTATTTTTTTTGCCTCTAGTATGATTGACTTCAATCTCAGAGAATGATTCGTTTAAGATACATGGGATATATTCTCCAAACCTGGTTTAAGACGACACAAAATGACACAAAATCAGAGTGATCCAACCTTGATAGAAATTAAACCAAAATTCTTAGAAAGAATTCATAATTCTGCGAGGAATATACTAAAAATCCAGAGCCAAATTTGTTCAAAGTACTGAACAAAACTGCTTGTTATGCTGAGAGAATTTCACAACTTGAGTATGATTCGCTTACCATCTTCAGCAGAAATTGGTGGTGGCAAACTTCTGCGTCGCAATCAGGCATTTCTGCTGCAGTTTAGATCAGCCATAGTCGTCGTGAAAAATATCTACGGAGTTGAACTAGTGAGTCGAGGAAGACTATCAACCTTGTAAATCTTATATCTGCAACAAAATGGTATCGTTCCGACACTACATTGTGTCCGCCATTTGCCGTCGAGTTGTCGGATTTCTTGCAATAACCACCGGCTCCAGCGATGGAGGGTTCCTTCTAGGGAAGGCCAACCAACTCCTCCATAGCCTGGCCAACCAGGTGTTCGCTACGGTGGCCGAGGTCCACTTGTGTGGAGCCAAGGGCTGAAACCAGCCAACTGTAGCAATCGATGACACCCTTCGTAGGGCCGGAGCAAACCCGCAAATGGTGCAAGCATCGTTCTGTGAGCTTATCAACCATTTTTCGGACACCACGTCCGCGTGGCTTCGTCGGAGTTCCACAAGCTCCCAAAACAGTGTTCAATTTTTTCAGCCGAAGCCCTAGCTGTTTGGCTCGCCGTGGCCGTCCTATCTGACCGGCTAATCGATGTATTTACCTACTCAGCCTCCGTGGTTGCGATCCTCGGCACAGAAACCCCAACCCACCCTTGGTACAGGCCATCATTATAGGCCGATCGGGTGGCCTCTATCGGTCGAAGTGGTGAAGTATTCACGAACACTGTCCCTGGAGACGACTCCAAAAAGAGGATTTCGAAGACATTCTGGAACGCCTGGAACAGCGACTGGTCATGGTGCCGGAGTCCGTTTATACAGAAAATAAAAGGTTCCGTCCACCCATGGGGAGGACGCATCTGACCACTGACAGCCGCGGATACTGTAGCACCTTCGCTCTGGACAAATAAGAGCGTCGCATAACATGTCCGGAAATGGACCCTTCCATGTAAGCTGCACCTCATGTAACAACCATTAATCAGTCGAACATTTCGTTGGCCCTTGACCCTAGTACGAGGGGCCACGCCAGCTTTTTGGAATCTCGGGCAGTATAAGGGATGCTCTCAGCGAGGACCCTACGAGGTAACTGGTCTGCTTCCTTAAAGAATCCCACATCTACAACGCTATTTAAACACCGGAACCATCAACCCGCCAAACTGACGAAGAGAGATAGAGGGTCTGCCACCGGTGGTTGTGGAGGCTCTCTCAAATCCAAACGATAGCAGTGTTTGTCCACAACATTCCAACCCACACCAAACTGACCCAACGTTCTGATCCATCTCTGATCTCTGGGTGGTCCATCCCAACAAGCCCCACCCTCCAAGGACCTATCTTTAAGGAGAGCCCCTGCAGGCCCCGCATCGTGTTGCCTTACCAAAGACGAATCAGTCTCAGGCTGAGAGTTTCTCTAATAAAGAAACTTTCCTGCCTAAAAGTGTGTCGTTCGCTTCCGGAGTATTTGATAAAGATTGTACTCGAAAAAAATGCAACAGACAAAACAGTCATTTTTTGTCGGATATTTTTGAAACTCTCAAGAAATAAATAAACACTGATCAGCTATGTTTTTGCAAAGTTGGTTTATTCTTCTCCTAGGCTAAATGCCGGCACCTTGGACCTAACGCTACCCATCAAATCCTGTGCAGCACTGCGCCATCTTTCATCCTTGTCGTTTTTGAAGACCTTCCCTGTTTTTCGGAGTTTTCCCTTCATATTAACCCAGAATTTTTCTATTGGGTGAAGTCCTGGCGAGTTTGACGGATTTGCCTCCTTCCGAACAAAAACAACATCGTTGGCTTCGTACCACTCCATCACTGGTTTCGCGTAATGGCACGATTCCAGATTCGACCAAAACAGAGTGTCACCTTCGTGGGACCAGAGGAAAGGCATCAGGCGATTCTGGAGGCATTCTTCTTTATATATTTGGCCGTTGATGGTGCCGGTCGGTATGTACGGCTTCCTGAATTTGCCGCACCCACAGATCGCCTGCCACACCAGGTCGCCTGCCATTTCTTGGCTAATTTGTAACTTTCTTCCTCTGGAACATCTCCGGAACATCCAGGCAGGACATGCTGACAAAAAACTCCAGGCCGGGGAGATCTGCTTGGCGTCCGCTTGAATGTACGTCTCGTCGTCCATTACGATGCATTTCGGTTGCACCAAGCACTCGCGGTACAGCTTACAGTTTATCGGTTCGGTTAGGCGCCTTCTTACCTTGAAGATATGAAGTCCGGCCCGCTTCATTATCTGCTGGACTAACCAGACGGAAGAACTGATCTTCTTGGCCACGTTTCGAATCGAATGGTTCGGATTGCGCTTAAAGTAATCTCTCACCTACCTTGCGTTCACGGGGTAGGTCGTCTTCACTTTGCTTCCACTGCCAGCTCGGTCATCTGGGTCTCCTTGAACGATTTTTCCACACGGGACATGGTGTAATTGTCGATTTCCAACTGTTTCGCGATCCACCTGTGGGACTGGCCTGGATTTTCCACGACCGCGCCCATATTTTTTGTCGAAGCACTTCTTGCTTGGAAGCCATCTCGATAATCACTTGACAGATGTGACGAAATTTTGCACATGTAAACATCAAACTCTAAACTAGTTTTAGCCAAAATTTCATCAAATTTTACCCATGCAATGAAAAGTTACACATAAGAAAGTTTTGCATTTTTTTGAGTACAATCTTTACTAGTCCGATGAACTCGGTCATGGCCGAGACTGACAATTTGCCTTTCGAACACTGCCCGCAACCCAGTTCACAACACGAGCAGCAATACTACGAATACTGGTGAAACATCGAAGAAACAACAGCACATTTCTTCTAAATCAAAGAGCATCGGATCGACTCGAAGAATTGACAGGTGTAGCACTCTCCAGTTTCGTTGAGTTCTGTGGAACGTACAAAGGCCAGCTGCTATGTGTTGCGTCAAAAATACGTTCAAGACAGGGAGACGCCATAGAAATTTCACCATATCGAGTGGAAACCGGTTTTCACCGATCGACTGTCATATTTGCCGACGGCTCCAAGAGTGAAGACGCAAACTTTCAGTGTTTCGAAGGATTTTGGCGTCTTTTCTGTAGAAGTATATGCCATGACTGTCACGATCTCTAATGTGAACTGCGAATTGGCGATTCTTACTGGTCTTGCTTGTTCCCTATTGGCTTTGGAAGCAGGAGCACCACGGCACTCGTGGATCCTAGAAAGTGAAGTTACAACGGGATGCAAACCTGTTGAATTCTGTTACATTCCTGGACAAGCCGACATCAACGCAAGCTCAGAAGCCAATCAACTAGCCAACAAGGCCAGACAGCAACTAGCCAACGAACTTTAGATTCCACCACCAGATACTCTGAGAGCTACGAGGCAAGCGATACACCGACGGTTGGATAGCCAGTGGATTGAAACGAGAAAATCGAAGCTGAGGAAGATAGAATGTGACACGTACAGAAGGGTAGCAATAGGGAGCCCGGCACACACAGGTCCTTATACGATTGAGGAAGGTGAAGCAAAGCGATGCGAAGACGGATAAAAATAATGCAGATAACAGAGACAAAGATGAAAAAAAAATTGTGGGATCTGTTACGGATACAGGATGATGTGAAATAAAAGAAAAGTTGAGAGAACATTACGAACACAGATGTGCTGGAAGAAGCAGTGGTTGAAGAAAATAATGTAAAAGAAAAACTAAAAACGAAAGATATGGGAAAGTAATCAGAAGAAGGAAGGAACGAAGAGAGCATTGCAGATGAAAAAATTAAAGCAGACTGTGAGTTTTAAGTAGGCAGAATAAAAAAGAAAAGATGAGCAAATATAAAGAAGGCAGAAGTCGAGCCCTGCAGAACTGCGGAAATTACCGAGAAGAGATTAAAAACAGTTATTGAAGAAAATAATGATTTGAAAGCAGTAAAAACTAGAAGATAAAAAAAAATTATCAGAAGAAGGTAGAAATAAAAAAGCGACGTAGAAAGATAATATGTGCAAGAAGAAAAAGAGGCTTAGATAAAAAAAAGGGGGCTAACGATGAAAATGATTAAATTGATAGAAGAAGAAGTAGAAGAACTAAAGTATTCTCGGCAATTTAAGCAACATAAATGGTGGAATCTATTTCATATCTCAGGTTTTTGTTTGTTTTCGTTTATTTGCTCTTTTTTCCTATCTTTTACATTCGATAGAATTATCCATTTTTATAAAGTGCCAAACTCCTCTAGTGAGTGAAACAATTGTTGCCAGCCCTTGTTTTATTCGGCTATTCCATATAAACTGCGTTTGTCAAAAAAAAAAGGCAACAAGTAATCAGGTGTATTTTCGAGTGCATGTGATTTATTTGGCATTATCAATTAAAAGCTGCACCTTCACCGACTGAGTCATGGGTGGATTAATCTTCGACAATGGGTGCATGGGTGGATTAATCTTGTCCTCCATTATTGAATTAGAAACTCGTTGTTAGCATTCTCAAGTCGAGCTTCATGTTCTAAAGTTCGTTTCAGATGAACTAAATCTATTCCGAAAATTTGCAAAATTGAACCTCATATCTCTACTATTTAGTGCCAGAGGTTTCTTCAAACAATATCCTTTTGTATACAGTGATGGTTGTTCTTTATTTAACGCGTTTCAAATATTCTGTTTAGTTATTTCCCCAGAATTCCATCGAAATACCAATCAAATGATCCACAATTTCCATCTACAAAAATTTGCCGATAAACAACAAAACTCTATCATCGCTTTGTTACTCCAAACTGTGGTGATGACCATCTACATTCCAAAAACCATTCATCCATGACTAATCCACCCATGATCAGGCGCCGCTGTCGAGAAAGCCTTTCCTCAGCCCCACCCAATCCGATACTCACCACCATCAGCATTGGCACATCGGTCGACGACCGATATGCTCCCATTAATCACAGCTGTTCAACTCTTCAGTCTTCACCCGCGTCAATATGTGACTGTGTTTGTACGTCGGTCTTGTAGGCGCGAATGGTGCGATATTCTATTCAAATCCTTACGGGAAAAGCTATCGACACCCACTGTCCCGGCGTTGTTGAGCGGCATTAATGGCTAACTGGCTGGTGGTCGCAGGATCCAAAATCGCAATATAATGGAAACCACACGCTCCGCCAAAAAAGCTCTCTCATAATCTGCGGTTTTCGGTGGCGATGACAGTAACCAACCCGGCGCCACCACCGCCATCCATCGCAACGCCGCACGTCATCATCGATAATTTTTACGCTCATTGCTTGGAAACTTCGGATGCCTGTTAGGGTTGTTCAAAATATCGATTCCGTTTCAATACTTCACATCAGGTCCTGCATGTTCTCCCAAAATGTCAGCTTGATTGGTTGTGAACTCGAACTAAACTTGCCCTTTGAAGTTTCTACGGGAATAACATTGGCTAAACAAACAGTCAACATAGAAAGTTAGGACAGAAGAGTTAAGAGCGGGGTGGAGCTGAATCGATACTTTGAACCACCCTAATGCTCTAATGTTCAATCAATAGAGAGGGATATATTCGTCATCATCGTCGCCAGTTCTTATCAGACGTGGTGGGTTTTTCTCGATTACAGTGAGATGGCTGGATGGTGGTAATGTTCACACATGCACATGTGTGTATAAACGCTTACATTACATAA
Organism: Aedes koreicus; assembly: GCA_024533555.2. NCBI lineage: Eukaryota > Metazoa > Arthropoda > Insecta > Diptera > Culicidae > Aedes > Aedes koreicus. The sequence continues at coordinate 1,192,276 of JAHHFK020002372.1, read as the reverse complement.
CAACAACAATGGCCGCAAATCAGCGATTGAATAGCATATTCAACAAATGATGTCTAACTGGCGCGTAATTAATCGATCGGGAATGGCTGACTCAAAGCAGGGGGTTAGACGATGTTCCAACTGTTAACAGCCCAGCCAAGTTCAAATTAACTAGCATTTTGTTACATTATGCTGATTAAGGGCGCAAAAAAGCAATTTTGATTATAAGCTTCGTAGCATTTGCAGTGTTGCTGGAAATCATTCTCAGCTTAATCGATAGAAGTTGAGCTGCACAGCAAGACCATGCTGGAGGCGACCAATTGGTTCGATCCCCTATGAAGAGGGAAATTGTGAATTGGCAATACCAATAATAGTAAGGACAAGCTGAGGTTTTGTTAGTAGTAGATAGGGTATTGGTAAGCGTGGTTCCCACTCAACCCAGCGGGTTTGGTATCAATTCCATTCGGTGCTGTTGGAATTTTCTGAAACGGAAAATCTCTGATCATCTCTTCCATCGAAAGCCGTTGGTCCCGGCCGGTGTTGATGAGCTCAGTATGTAGGGTCCAGGCAATCTCTTTGGAGTGACGAATTAGGTGTTCGCGCATGGTAAAAATAATTATTATTTCTGCTCATTAATACGGATATGAGCAATGGCAACAAACTGGCGTCTACACTATAAAGGATTACAATTGAATCGTCTTTTATCATCCATTTGTTCTGTATGCTGAGTGTATTTCGTTTTTCGTCTCCTGAAAAAGCAATTGTTTTCAATCATTTGTACAAAAGAAAATCAAATAGATCCCATTTATATAAGAGTCGGTTGAATGCTTCGCTGGTGCTTTCAGATTTTCTTCTTTCCATACACGAACAAATTCAAGAGATGGTGGAGTTTAACAAAGCAGCGCAGTATAATTGTTGCTGACGTATGCCAAGCAGAGACAAGCGGTAGATTGATAAAAAGCAATGAATCATCGATTTACAAATCAGTCGGTTTGGGGTAGGTTGCGTTACTGCGACAGCCTTGAACGATTATAATCAATGAGGAATGAGGCATTGATTAATTCCACCCGCATGACTTGCTTGCATACGTATCCCTCTAATTGAATATGGATTGTGAGTTTGTATGAAGCTTACGTTGGACCGCTTTGTGACAAAGACTGATGCTACATTTTTTCAATAATTTATAATCTTAAGAAAAGTACATCTTCCTTCAACTTTCATAAGTTTTTCTTTTCTCAGGCGTTATTTTGAATAGAAGAGAAATTTTCTACGCCAGTCGAAAAATATTAACTGTGGAACAAATGTTGCAAGGTTCTAACTTACCATATATTACCTTAACGATTGTACTTATTTTCAATCAGTGCTCAAATATCCACAATAACTTTACGAACCCGGAAAACGAATAATATGTTTTTTAAAAGTTTTTTTTTTCACAAGAAACATTTTTCCATTTTGAAATTTTGAAGAAATACTTTTTTTTTAAATGATGCTGTAGTAACTAAAAAAATATTAACCAGATAAGATTTCGCGAGGATAGAAATGATAGCACCGTTAGAATACTGCAGTCTCAAAATCGAATTGTTGCTGAAGGGCCATTCCAATGGCAAAACAAGTCAAGTGAACACTATTCTTAAGTGTTTTTTTTTAGTTTTCTCGTTTCACTGTTCAGCAGTTGGCCTCTTCATTTTCCGCTCTATTTTTTTTAAACTTTTTATTTCTTCCAAATTTATTAATATTTACATTTCATGTTAATCTAGGTGCTCCAACTACTACCGTAACGTATCAACCTTAATTGTTAAAATATGTACCTAATTTTGTTTACATTGTTCATACCTTAGCAGTTCAGTATTTTAAACAGGTTTTTATTCCTGCATGTCAGCATAACAATAATAATCTTAAAACTAAAAACAAACTAAAATTAATTTTAACTAAGCATAAAGGGAATTAATCATTGCAAAAAAAGATTGCAACGATTTTTGTCTGTAATTATTAATTATTTTGTCTTTGTTCTAAAGTCTCAACATTCGAAATTCTATGTACTTCGTTAGTAATGTACCAAGAAGGCAGCTTCAAAATCATCGTCAGAACTTTGTTCTGAATCCTTTCAAGTGTTTTTTTTCCTGGTAGCACAACAACTAGATCATATTAGAACAGCATAAAGCATGGACGGTCTAAAAATTTGTTTAAATATTAGTAGTTTGTTCTTCAGACAAAGTTTGGATTTTCTGTTTATAAGAGGATATAAACATTTAATATATTTATTACATTTGGCTTGAATGTCTTTAATGTGATCTTTAAAATTTAATTTTTGATCAAGTACCAGACCAAGGTACTTTCACTTGACTCGACCAAGAAATTAGTACACCGTTCATAGTAACTATGGGTCCTCCCTTAGCTCAGTCAGCAAAGGTGCAGCTACAAAGCAACACCATGCTGTAGGTGGCTGGGTTCGACTCCCGGTCTGATCTTGGAATTTTTCATAAAGGAAAATTTCTCGACTCCGTTGGCATAGCGTATGATTGTTCTTGCCATCGAAAGCTCTTAATTAATAACTGTGGAAGTGCATTTAGAACACTAAGTTGAGAGCAAGCAGTAAGCTAATTGTGAAAGCAATAAGCTTGAAATGCTAAAGGAAAAAAAATCATACTAACTATGTGACTACTACTAGGTTTCAAAAAGGAAGCTCTAGGTTTATGTGGGAATATTATAAGTTGAGTTTTGGAAGCGTTGGGAGAAATCTTCCATTGCTGTAAATAAGAAGAGAAAATGTCTAAACTTTTCAGCAGTCTCCTGCAAATGACATAAAGACTTCTTCCTTTAGCGGAAATACCTGTGTCATCGGCAAGCAAGGATTTCTGGCAACCCTGAGGCAAATCAGGGAGGTCGGAATAAAAATGTTACATAATATCGGCCCAAGAATGCTACCCTGAGGAACTCCAGCTCTAACAGGTAGTCGATCAGGTTTGGAATTCTGATAATTTACCTGCAAAGTTCTGTCAGTTAAATAATTTTGAATTTATTTCATAATATAGAGCGGAAAATTAAAGTTTTTCAATTTAGCAATCAAATCTTCATGCCAAACACTGTCGAATGCTTTTTCTATGTCTAGAAGAGCAACTCCAGTTGAGCAGTCTTCAGAATTGTTTAAACAAATTAAATTAGTAACTCTTAAGAGTTGATGAGTAGTTGAATGGCCATGGCTAATTCCAAATTACTCATCTGCAAAAATTGAGTTTGTATTGATGTGAAGCATCATTTGATTCAAAATTTTCTTTTCAAAAAGTTTACTTATTGAAGGAAGTAAACTTATTGGTCTGTGGCTAGAAGCTTCAACTGGATCTTTCAAAATTTCAAAATTGGAACAATTTTGTCATTTTTCCATTTGTTAGGAAAGTATGCTAAATGAAAACATTTATTAAATAATTGTACCATGAAAGACAAGGTACTCACTGGGAATTTTTTGACGAGTATAAAGAAAAATCCATCATCACCGGGACCTTTTATATTTTTGAACTGTTTAGGTATAGTTTTTACTTCATCCAAATTAGTGCCCCAGGATTCATCAAAAATATTTTCTCGGGAGGAAATATTCAGATAATCACGAGCAATCTGTTTCTCAATAGGACTAGTAAGACCCAAACTGAAATTATGGGAACTCTCACACTGCTTAGCAAGTTTTTGAGGTTTTTCCACACATGTTAACAATATTTTATCACCTTCTTTGAGCGCTGGAATAGGCTTTTGAGGTTTCTTCAAACTTTTAGAGAGTTTCCAAAAAGGTTTGAAGCTCGGGTCTAATTTTGACACATTATTTTCAAATTGATTGTTCCTCAGGGCAGAGAAGCGTTTTTGCAAGATAACTTTCATGGCGGGATCGCGTGTTCTTTGATATTGTCTTCAACGGATATTTTTCAGACGGATCAAAAACTGAAGACCGTCGTCTATTATAATTGAATTGAACTTTACCTCGCATTTTGGAACTGAGACAGCTCTTTCATCGATTATAGATCAGAGATTCAAGAGCATTATCGATATCATTTTTCCAAAGGAATGTTAGGATTAGAAATTATTTCTTGGGATATTTCAAATGTTAATGGAAGGTGATCCGAACAGAAGTCAGCATGGGTAACCAATTGGCTACAATGTTGATTTTCCGCTCTATTATCGTGTCGTTCTTGTGCTCGAACGCAGGTGGCTCTTGTCGCTTGCTTGATCTCACAACTATCTTCAACATCTCTTCTTTTCACTACGCCAAAGTTTCTACAACGTTCATGCCATTCTATTACAATGAAATCACACTTCGTGCTACAACTTAAGGTGGGTTTGCTCGTTTCTTTATCCTTTCCTGTATGTTTTTTGTCTACCATGTGGACCAAAATTTATCCACCATCCATAAAAAGCGTTTTTCGTTGATTCCAAAGCAGAAATTAATGTATGCGCATAGCAAAATATAGCCAAAGCCAAAGTTGGTACCAGAAAATTGATGATAACATGGGATAATTAATTTTTGATGATTACATGAGAACAATAATTGTTTGATGTGTATGTATTGTCAAAACATCAAAAAATTATTGTTCTGACTTGTTATAATCCAATGCTCGAACTTTTCGTCTAATTCTATCCATAAGGTTTTGCACAGTGCCCTTGGCCAATTGATTGAAAGCGTTTTCCCAATTCTTAGCAAAATCTTTCTCGTCATTAGCATTTGCTTTCGATTTTCCAAGATTACGCTTAACGATTGCCCAATATCTTTGAAATGGTCGAAGTTCTGGTATGTTGGAGAATTGCAGTCCTTTGACACAAAGTTGACGTTGTTTTCCGCATCTTGAGCCACTTTTCCAAAATAACGCCAAATTGACACAGAACATGTGTGCTTTTAGCTTAACAATAGTAGCCTTTGGGCACTCTTCGACGATACACTTGCTGATTCATCGTACCTATAGTTATGTAGACCAGAAAGCTGCTTAGAGGTTGTTTTGACGTTCGTTTCATTGTCCACACTGTAAAATTTTGTCAGCATTCTATCGTACAGTTTACGAGTTTTTGCACTGGATTCCAGCTTCTCATTTTAGTTCGGGGTTTTCTTCTTTTTTTTGCACGAAAGAATATGACATTTTGACTTTTTTGGTCACATCGCGGACAGAAAGGTTCGGATTCTGCTTAATCACAGCACTGCATTTTGCTGCAATTTGAAGTTGTCGATACGCTTACCGTCCGATCCTGGTTTCCGATCAGTCGTCCACCGATGCCGGAAGCGTTCCACTATCGCTACTCACTTTCGTCCGAGGAACTCCGAGTGATTGTACTATGTCATGATGTGACATTGCCGAATTCTCATCACTTTTGTGCAGAATTTTTCACGCACTTGTTGTTCTTTTGACTTCATTTTCAAAACATAGGTCAAATGGGGGCCTAGAGCGTAGTCGGTAAACATGCTGGCCTTTCAATCCTTAGGTCAAGGATTCGATCCAGTCGATTGTCTATTCTGGTGGGAAATGCTTTCTAACTTGTACTTGTAAACACTTAGAAAATTTCATGTAAATTTAAGTCTTTTTAGATGCACCCTAACGAAGCGGCTAATAAGACTTAAATTACCGTTCTCTTTCAAATTAATTTGAATCAATAACTGTCCACTTAGTTTTACATGTCATGACGTAAATTTCAGTCCTCAATACTTAATTTTAAATATTTTGAATATTTTCATAAACGAACCTAGAATTTATAAATATCTTGTGTATTACTAGAGAGAGCAATTGCTATTGTACTGGATAATTGATGCATTATTTTAGAGAAGCTCCTTTGAAAACAACAGCAGTCCACAAATGATATGTGATACGTAGTTTGAAAGAAACATTTAATTTTCTACGTTATCTCATGCGCATAAAAGGAATGTTACACACTACCAAAATTTCATGTAAATTTCTGTCCCCTGAGACCGACACATGCAAGCGTCATTTAGCACATATGAATGAGTTGAAAGAGATGAGAACATAAATTCAATCAAACACATCTTTCGTCGAATTGCGTATGTGTCAGTTTCAGGAGACACAATTTTACACGAAATCTCTCTTTACGTTTCCCGACTTTTTACAAAGATGAATTATGTCTCGTGTAAAATTCATTATATCTAAGTGTGTAGCATCCGAAGCGTAACTTAGAGTGTGTCAGTATTGATAATTTTGGGTTTCAAATTAGGGTTTAACAACACATCAAATGGAACACATAATTGAGTCATGTTTGTCTCTGAGTCTCAAAGTATTTACGTGCAACAAGGATTACATCACTCGTAATATTCATTAGTTTTAAGAGTGCATACATAAATTACTGAAATTTAATTTATTTTTTATCAATATGCGAGTAATAATTGTAGCCTAGTCTTCCAATTGTACCTATTTGCCATAAAAGGATATTTGTAATAACAATACTGCAGGTGACCGTACGTCAGTCTTTCCTGTAAAAAGGACGTATTTTAAGAATGAGCATTGAAGTTTTAAATCTTGATTTTGCTAATGCATTGCATATTTTAAAAAAAAACCGACCAATAAGGTCGATGCTGCAATGTTTGATGGCTGTTGGTCGTATTCGTCTGTTGTAATAAAAGTGGGCTTAGTGGCAAAATGGTAACCGCTTTTGCTCAATAAACGAAAAATCATGGGCTCAAACCCATGATTCTAACAAGACTTTTGATAGCCTTCTGAATACGACTGAACATGGTAGAGTGAGATAAAGTGGATGTCTCTCTTTGTGAAGGTCGATGCTGCAATGTTGTCGAACCACATCACAACTAATCAAACATCATCATGTAACACTGTAAAAAATCATAAACCGAGATTGCAAAATCTAAAAACCCTTGATGTGACTCTTCCATGATGGACAATATGAGTTGGTGTTTTTCATATTTTTTTTCTGATTGAATCATATTTTTCACATTTTGAAGATCATTACAAAACAAATCAAAATCTTATATTAACTCAAATTTAATGTAAATGCAGATGAGACTGCCTTGCCATTGTCAGCAGAGTTCATGTTATTGATTTGATGTATCAGTTTGTTATTTAATTTTGGAAACTTGGATTTTTGTACCAAGATTATATAAGTACTATCAACGTCAAACAACTTGTACTTCAAACGATGATATCAGAGCACATTTATTGAAATGCTTAAAGATCACCAACTGTCGACGTTACAATATCCCATAACCGTGAGTATACCTCACCTTACTGTCTCAAATCTCTCATCCGCCAAAGGACCCTAGGATATTGAAATTACAATAGTGAAACATCGGAAAATAAATGTTTAACAAAGCATTGAGAAAAGAATTAAGAAGAAGTAAAAAATAAAATGAATACTAGCAGAGGTAAATAAATGTTAAAGTCTGTCCACGTTCCATTTCGGATACCAAAATAAGAGCAGCAAAAAAAAATTTACACATTATTCAACAAAACCGATTGTTTATTTCACAATAATAGAGTTATATCTACATTAGAAACAGTTGATTAAGATGTTAATCCATCTTTTTGTAAAATTCTCGAACTTTCTGTGGTATACCCGCAAACAGGATCCATACGGTATCCTCAGATACGCCCGCCGTGACGACTCTCCATCTTCGGTACCATTTGCTTTCTTCTTAGTTTCGAAGAGTTTCCGCTTAGCTAGAGTCCAGTACTTCTCTATTGGGCGAAGTTCTGGACAGTTTGGTGGATTGGCTGTTTTTGGCACGTATTTGACCTCCTCTACCCTATACTATTATAGGGTAGGTAGAGACAAAACTTTTAGATTTTAGACCACAACTACATATGGCCTGCCAAATCAAATACTTCTTCGGGAATTTGGACACCTTCTTTGTCCGGAAATGCTCGGCACCGGCGTTCATTTGGATTGTGGTATAAAAAGCCAGACTCCGAAGCAATTTAAAGTCGTATAAAGTACGTGTTTATCGTGTTCGTATCGTGTTAAAGTTCGTATTTTTCGTCGTCCATTATGATACAAGAAATTGTTTACAAGAAATTGGTGTAAAGCTCCTAAGCACGATTTGTTGCAGTGAAATTTTACTTGTCATCACGGTTGGGCACCTTTTTCATCACTTTGTACGCCTTCAGTCCTTGCCTCTGCTTCACTTTTTGCACGTATGACTTTGACTTCCGAACTATGCGAGCCACATTTCACACAGAAAGATTGGAATTTTTCTCAATAATGGCTACCACATTCTTGTCCATTTGTCGGGAGCATACTTTTCGATTTGTTCCACTTCCAACCTTCCGATCCACAGCCAAGCGCTTGTCAAAAAATTTGCAAACATAAAAAACGGTACTTTTCGGTAGTTTTAGTTTCTTCGCGTATCGATAAATTCGGGTTTTGCTGTTTTGCTGCCGTTCGTACAAAATGCGTTTGCGCACTTCCACTTGATTCGACGCCATTTTACTGACTGTAACAAGAATGTAAACATGTTGTTCCACTAAATAAAGTGAAGAGTTTCAGCTGTCATATAAGTGAAACGTTCAGCGATCCGTGAAATAATTTAAAATCTACACTGAAAGAAAAGAGTCCGAAATTTAACGTGGACAGGCTTTATTAAAGGGGAAACTGATAAGTTTTAGCGAACTTTCGTTAATATTTTTTGCAATGAATTATTTTCAAAATTATTTTTTTCAAATCAAACACTGGAAATCCTAGAATGGAATCAAAAATTGTTCATATCATATGAAAGTTTTTATTTGTGAACGCTACTGGGCAATCGTCAAGCGGAACCAGACTTGAAGAAAAACTGGTTTGCAGCGTCCAGTAAGTGCACAAAAACAACTGTGCAGAACTTGATGGACGGTATAAAGGCTGCAGTACGATTATATTACCGACACCACGTTCTTCCCAAAGTATCATTAACTGGATTTCACACACTCATTTACTTTAAGCTAGAAAAGTTGCTATCGTTGAACCCACTCTGCCACGATCATCAGGCTCCTGATGAAAGTGGTAACGCACTCTCACTGGTTATACTCAGCCAATATCTCCGGTCGGCCGGAGATAGGAGAATAGCAGATTTCCAAATCTGATAGCCTGCAGGAAAGATCAGTATGATCTCAATGCGCGAATAAAGTACATCGATTATACAACTCGTCTGGGACTAATTTCTAGTGCATCCCAAAACTATTGGTACAGTGTATTTGAACCTGGAATTAGAATTATAAATCTGCATGGTGTATGCATGTTAGTGACGATCGATAAACATAGTGCTCAGAGTGGTCAATGGTTATCATCGGTTTAATTTTTCAAATCGATGTAAACATCACGACTGTGAAGCATTACTCATTTTGGATTGTATTGCTAGAAGAATATCAAAGAATTTTTAATTCAAAATAAATATATAGATATAACATCAATTTTCCAGAAACAAACCTTCAGCATGAAGCATTCATATAGCAATCAATTGTCCATTTGTTTGTTGTGTTAAAATTAGATTCGATGGCCAAGTGGTAACCGTTTTTGCTTAATAAGCAGAAAGTCATGGGTTCGAACCCATGTTCTTTAAATGACAATCACATTGTTTGGAAAGACTTGAAAAATCAAAGCATTTTCCATGATGAAAGCCATATAAAATGCTTTAAAAAAAATTGATTTAAATTGTCCAACATTGATGGCTGTTGGTCGTATTCGTCTATTGTAATAAAAGTGAGCTTAGTGGCAAAATGGTAACCGCTTTTGCTCAATAAACGAAAAATCATGGGCTCAATCCCATGATTCTAACAAGACTTTTGCTAGCCTTCTGGATACGACTGAACATGGTAGAGTGAGGTACAATGGATGTCTTTCTTTGTGAAAATTTTCTGGAAGGTGTAATGATTCATTAACCTAAGATGACATTTCTCTGCGAACGTTTTTGTTCTGATAGATAAGTTTTGGAATTATTTCCTCTTCAAGAAAAAAAAAATCCTAATTATTTAATGAAACTTTCGTTCTCAACGCGAGAAAAAAAATCAGCTGCCAACAACAACAACAATAATTTCGTGGAACAATAACCTTATTTTTTACTATTGTGTGTCTCAGTTCATGCGTTGTGATAAATTCTACGATGAAAAGTCGCCTTACTGGCGTTTATCGCTGGAAAATACAGGCAAAACAGACACCCAATGAAAAATAAACAAGGGCTTTTTGCAACGACAACCGTGCTCTGAAATTCCTTGGTGAACATACGTGATGAAATGCGATCCTCCTTCCATATGTTACACAACAGCTATGAAGCAACCAGTCTTCGTCGGTTACCCGGAGGGTGGTGGTGATACAAAGCACATACTTCCTCTGGGAAACGCAATCGAACCGAAACCGAACCATCCGATATGTTTCATTAAAACTTGAGATTGCCGCCTCTGTCAGCGATGAAACTCACTCAAATATAGGACGTTCGACCATAGGTACCCCCCACTGTGCAAGTGTACAGTCCAAAACCGACGATGGATTGCATACCAAGGACAATCATGACGACGATGTGGCTCAAGTGTTTGAACACGTGTCCCTTCGGGGGAAATCCTACCGCAAGCCTGGTGGGGTAAATACATGCCCTGTTCTTACTGTTCCGAGTCTGAGCGATAAACTCTAAATCTATTTATACTTTACTTTATCAATCAATTTGTCACATGAGTCACTTTTGTGAAGAAACGATCTCATTTTGCTGACATTGTAGTACGTATGCTCCGAGCAGGCGTTTGTGAAAAAGAGAAAGAAATGTCATCGTCGGGTCGGAGCAGAAGCGAAAGGGAAAAAGTCATCGATTTACAATTGCCAAGTAATAATATCGGTATCGAATGTCAATCAAGATGACTCCTATTTGCACCATGGGAATATGTTCATCGCAAGCGGGGGTCGAGATAGTGACGACAGCAGAGTGCCATGTTTCTGCTTCTGCTACTAATGGCTCCGACTCGACGCACATCAACCGGCAAGAGTGCATCCAACTAGGGTAAGGGTGTATAAAACACTCCTACGGCTCAAATCTGTCATTTTTCATTTCAGAGTGTTTAATCTGTGAATATATAGCCACGTTTTCCGTATCATACCTGTTTACCCTATAGGTGAAGGTATGGTGGATGGTTGGTCATGGGTATGTGCGAATGCTAAAGAGCCTCCCTCTCCGAACGGTCCCTGCTACTGTTACTGTTTTGTAATGCGACGAAGTCCGTATCGATTGCTTGCTACTTGATACTACACACCTCCAAGTAACCGTATGGTTGAGTTTCCAAAATATAGCTTGGTGTATTTTTTCTGGTTAATATTTCTGAAAGTAACTGTCTACACAACCAATTTCCGCAGGGCTAAAGGAGTCTTTATTTCACCCAAATCAGTTTTGGCTATTTTTGTTATAAATTTGAAAACGCATCCAATCAACACCCAACCATTAGAATCCAAATTGCATCCCATGTCGTAAATCCCCAGCATCAATTTCATCAACCCATTGGATCCAATTTCGGATGGAAATTTTCCAGTTGACATTTACCTCGGTTACGTTCCGTGGTTTGGTGGTGGGTGGCATTTATGATTTACAATTTATCCGAAGGCCAAAAGCTCGCAACGATTAACTCTTCATTGAACTTCGATCGCTCACATGTCCTATAAATGAGGAACGGAATATAAACATTCCGACGAAACGTTATGCATTGTTGGTTGACACCAACCACGGATCTACGCCTCCTTGCCATCTGTTTGTAGATATGAGAGGATGACGGCAATGGACGCAAATTGAAAATCAATAATTTCTAACTGGGCTACGGACGAAATGCAAATCACACCCCACATACAGACATAAATTTCCCGACAGGCACGTACTGGCCATTGGAGCAGCAGGGGGTGGAACTCATAAAGCTCCATTAGCATTAACTGAATCATGGGGCTAATTAGGCACAGGAGCCCAATCGACCAGGTTCGTTTTTTTAATGCCGTACTTCCTCGAAAATGTACGAAAATGAAAGCAATGGTTGTTGGCTAATGAAAGCATTTAGGTCGTACATCTGCAACACACGTCAAACGGATGGAACAAGCACCTCCGCAAAATAATGTTTCCTTCCATTTTTTCGTTGTTATCGCTTGGCCCAGCATTCTTTTCCAATCAGTTTGTAAAGCGCGTCCTACGCGTTCCTTGGCTTGGTTTATCGCACTGTGGAGGTATTGTTGTGCATTTTGTCATCTGCTGTACCGGTACCGATAAGGTATTTTTTTCTGTACTAGTAGCTACAATGATGACGCCATGACCAACCTTTGACATTTCACAGGTGCGGGGAATCTATGAAGATATTTGCACAACCCCACGACCTACGCATTATCCAAAACACCAACCACAAGGCAACAGCGCAGCCGACGAGGAGACGACGACGACGATAGTGGGTTCTTCTTTTTGGACAAGCAAAGCGGCTGGTTGACAACAAACTAGAAATTCATTTTATACTGTGTTGACTTTAATGAGATTCGTTTACCTCGACCGGGTTCGACCCGGAACATTCCAGACGCTGTCAACTGCGAAAATGCTGGTTTTCTTCCGGTGAATGGGTTATAATAGACTCTGTCGTATCGATTAGTGAAACATGGTGCAAGTTTTGCCTTGGATTCTAGTTTTGTTTGGGCGGCGAACACCTGCTGGCTTTGCTACACGCCATGCTTGGTGTTCCTGGAACATAATAAAGGAATTAGACGCGCTGCTAGTTTACAATAGCTGTTCAACGTCAACCCCTTTGTATACCTTATATAGGAACACAATCATTGTATCAAATGATTCAACTCCTGTAATGTAGTACCTTTGAGAGTAAAGGGGCATTAGGCATGTTGTGTGAAAAAGCCGAGTTTCTAAAAATCAAAATATCAAACTCTAAATTTCCTTTGATAGGAATCTCAACGTTTTAGCACTGTTGAAATTTTTTTTAGGATGGAATGGAAATTATTATTTTAATTTTGGTCCAATTCTGCCCAATGGACCGTATTGGGGTACCCGAATAGACGCGAAGAACACAATAAGAACTAATAAATGGCAAGTTTTCTACCATAGAATGACTTGATACTACTATACTATTTCATAAAATCATAAATCATGTTGAAAATATGCAATTTTTAAAATTAAAATAATACATTTCTATTTGGATTTGTTTTATATTTATTTCTTTTCTACGAATCCATTTTGCATATTTAGGTGTTTTTTTTTATATAAAGGGTGTCCACGATGAAATTGCCACACTATGAAATTGCTCTAACTTTTTAACCGTTGGGTAGAATTTAATGAAAATTTGGGTAGATTTAGTTCATAGTGCATTATTTACATCTTGCAAGTTTTAAAGTCCTGTGATCAAAACTCGCGGAAATGGAGTTGAAAGAACAGCTCGTGCGTGATAAAATCTTGCGCATTCATCACGAGAACAAGGATCTCTCGCATCGTTCCATCGCTAAAACGTTGGGAATCGCGAATTCCACGGTGTCGCGAGTGATTAAGCGGTTCGAGGAACGGTTGACCACCGATCGGAAGCCCAGAAGTGAAGGAAAAAGTATTCCGTACAACACCAAAAATCACAACCGCGTAGTTGGGGCCTTCAACCGAAATCCGAACGCCTCCGTTCGGGATGTGGCTAAGAAGCTGCACCTAAGCCGAAGTTTTGTCCAGAAGGCCAAAACTAAGGCTGGGCTTTGAACGTTCAAGGTACAAAAGGCCCCTAATCGCGACGAGAAGCAGAACAAGTCCGCCAAAACCCGTGCCAGGAAGTTGTACCTCAACATGCTGACGAAAGTTGAATGCTGCATCATGGACGACGAAACATATGTGAAGGCCGACTTCAAACAGATCCCCGGCAACCTGTTTTTCACGGCCAAGGATAAGTTCAGCATTCCGGAGCATGTCCGCACTCAGAAGATGTCCAAATTTGCGAAGAAATTCCTGGTTTGGCAAGCCATCTGCACGTGCGGGAAGCGGAGTGCACCTTTCGTGACCCAGGACACGATGAACGGACAGGTGTACATAAAAGAGTGCCTCCAGAAGCGGCTGCTTTCTCTCCTGAAGGCCCACAACGTCCCAACAATCTTCTGGCCGGATTTGGCCTCATGCCACTACTCCAAGGACGTGCTGAAGTGGTATGCGGACAATAAGGTCAATTTCGTGCCGAAAATGTTCAACCCTCCCAACACTCCGGAGCTCCGCCCCATCGAGAAGTACTGGGCGATTATGAAGCAGCACCTACTTAAACGACCTAAGGTAGTGAAGACAGTCGAGGAACTGAAGAAAGTATGGGTTTACATGCAAAAACCGGTTGATTCACAGGTTGTGCAGAATCTTATGGCCGGGGTTAAGGCCAAGGTGCGGGCATTTGCGTATGGACTGTAAATAAAATACGAGTAAAATGGTAAAATGAAGTTTAATAGTTATTTCTCAATCCCGGATGAAATCCCGGATCAATCGGATGAAAACTCGAATTTTGCGAATCAATTTTGTGTGTGGCAATTTCATCGTGGACACCCTTTAATACCCCCCCCCATCTTTTATATCATTCACCTTCATTCAGTCCAACCATACTAAATGATCTTTGTTTGCTATAATTTAAACTTACCTCTGCGGATATACAGTTAGTAATGATTGCATCTTTCTTCTCTCTTTCGCAGGTAAGCTTACTGGCGCCGTCGGAAAGCACCCTTTATAACTCGAAACATCAGGTATTTGAACAATACTCTACTAATTAGTAGCGTAGTAATTAGTTCCGTTTGTTCGTCGTTTATTACCTTAGTTACAACTGTACTACTCACTTTAGTTCAATTTTCCGTTGATCCTTTTGAGACGCATCGTGAAATAAGCAAAATGTAGATTGACTTAAAAGCTGTTTTTTTTTTTTCAAATTGAGATATCAACGGACACAATATGCCAAAAACACACATGAGTTGAGAAGAGCACCAGGCTTTCCAGAATCATTCTCGTTCGTTTATTGTTTGACGGAAAACCTAAGCGCCACCGGGATTCGTTCCAACCGACTCTCCAACCTCACTTCCTACTTTCCAAAACCCCAGTCCGGTAACATTCCTTCTCTAATCACGCTGCGGTATCGAGCGACTGGGCTGGCATCCCCGCAAATGAGTTTCTCCAAAAACCAACAAGGCCTTTTTCGTTAAAACCAACATTTGAAAACTGTGCGCAATTTTGTCACGTCCGCTATCTCCGTACCTTCTTCCGCACACGTACAGGAACCTACGAATCATCAGGAATAAATACCGCATCTATGTGCGGTGGC
This sequence comes from Aedes koreicus, assembly GCA_024533555.2. Classification (NCBI taxonomy): domain Eukaryota; kingdom Metazoa; phylum Arthropoda; class Insecta; order Diptera; family Culicidae; genus Aedes; species Aedes koreicus. The sequence continues at coordinate 1,177,058 of JAHHFK020002372.1, read as the reverse complement.
TTTCGTCGGTCGGTGAATGTCGAGTCGATAGAGCAATTCTGTTATCAGCTTGAAACACAAACCGACAACACCCTTGAACATGAAAATGCTTCGAAACTCGAAGCTAATGCAGTGCTACGGGGTAGACATAAAGTGAGGGGGTGAACAAAACAATATAATTTAAGTCGGCATCAACGGAGCCTAAATGAGTCATATAACAGTCACATCACGTGTGCACTGCAGATATGAAGAGCCGCATTCTGTGTGCGATTTGTTTGAAACACTCAACCTTCTCTACTGACAAGCGGCTTGATGATAGTCAAAAGTCGAACTCCAGCATCATTTTGGGAGGGATTCTATTGGTCTTGTTCGGAGGCTTTGAATTTGAGCCTCCATCCATCAATAATGGGCACTACCAAGATGCCGGAAGAGGTATGCCAAACCCTGAGGTGGGTAGTACTCCACTGATGAACAATTACGACAAGATGTCGTCTCGCTGCCGTTGACGTTGATAAGGGTCCTTTCGTTCTTCATCCGTCCGAAACAAAACTAGCCTACGTGGGGGGGCTCCCATTTGGAATTTGTGATCCGTTTAATACAATTTCCGCGAAGGTTAAGTGCCAATGAAATGAAACGCGAGCGGACTCCCACTCAATTTTCTACAATCACGAATCCATTTTCCATCGGCTACGGTGCTTATGTATATCAACGACGACGGAACAATATTAGGTTCGGTTGTGACCTATTTCAGGAAATGGGTGATTTAATTAATCGATTGTACCTTTTTCGCCGTTTGAACTGTTCTGTCGAAGTTTTGTATGCAAAGAAAGATTCTTCAGGTGGCGATGGGTTACTAGGCCGAATGCCATTAGACCGAATGAGTCATTAGGATGAATCGGTCACCAAACTGATTGTACATACTGAGTGTAGGGGGTATGTATGAACCGTTTGACGAACATCGGTGAGAAAATTCAAGAGCTCTGATAGTTTGAGAGATTTTTATAAAAAATGTGAATATCTTATTTTAACTGTACTGATAATCTCTGAAACATTTTGATTGTTTCTGGAGCTGATTGCCTACTAACAAGTTAATTCAATAGTATACAAACTACTCGCGATAAGCATGGAATCTTTCAAGAAGTATAACAAACAAAAAGTGAAAGTTTTATCTCAAATCCCTTGAAAATTCAAAACCAAGTCTGAAGTCAACTTAGGTCACATCCATATTTCCGGCAATTCGGAAAAGTGTTCAGTTTCTGACTTTAGTCTAAACATCGAATAATGACAGCAACTCCGGACCACATTCCCCATGTTCCATGCTATGATGCTATCAAATAGTAATTTTGTAAAAAGGGTCATAGCTCACCATAGGTGGCTCAATATTTTGCTGATATTTCTCGCGCTTCAAGCCCCGGAAAAATGACTGCATCACGTTACGTTTCAGTGACTTTCGTCATCGTTGATAATGTGACATCTGTGTACACGGATTATCCCCTCTTGGATGGAACGCTCATAATGGAGTATTTCTTCACCAGGTGCAGAACACTTACCTTCTACGTTGTCTTTGACTTTGGAAAATTCTCGGTAGAGATGTTCTCTTGATGCTCACCGCGCTCGCTGCTGCTCAGGACAATCTCGATTATGATGATAATGATGATGACAATGACAACGGCAACGGTCGTGGCTTGCGAGCACTAATAATAAAAAGTGAGAAACCCACAATCAAGTGCTTTTCATTCTGCTGCTTTTTTGTTTGTGCTTAAGTCCCACATTTATTCATTAGGATGAAACGAAATTCCTTCACCGTTCTTCGTCGTTTTGTTGTTTTCTTTTTCTTTTCCTGTCAGTCCAAGGAAGTTAGCTCTGGGTCTCCAAAATCTTGCTTGTCTTCGTCATGCTCATGTGAATGCGAGATGAGACAGCCTTCAATATGCCACCGTTCCGCGGCAGAGGGTGACGTCATTGCTTTGAAAAATGAATTACGATTACTTTTCCCGCGAGTGAGCAATGGGAATGGGACGTTGGTTTGGCAACAGACGAACACTGCCTCCATGCAAATAATACAATTTGTGATCCTAATCTAGTCGTTCGTTCTGGGCTGATTCCGACGATGAGGGCGAGGATGCTGGTAGAATTTCCATCTTATTTGCTTAGAGGACTTCTCTGACAAATTGTATTGCTTTGCTTCACTGGAACTGTGTCTGTCTGTATTATTCTCTCTCACGTGTGTCGTCCCGTGTGCAAATTTTTCAACAGATTACTGTTTGCCTTATAATGTGGTTGATTGAATGTATTATCTTTTCGGTGGAATTATTTTATTCGGTGTACTGGTGAAGGAGGCCAAATGCTCGTCGGTTCTATACAATCAATGTTTCAATTGGAAACATTCTATTCAAGTGAAATCGGTCTATGTTTGTGTAGATAAATGGCGAACCTTTCCATTGAGGTGAATTTCCACCTGAACCATCAATTGCGATTCAAAATACATGTTTGTTTTATGTTGAAAATTTCTAAATTTATCCCGAAATAGCTGTTAAATTTATTTTATTGTATGCTGAAAATAAGGCATGTTGATTACGACTACTTGCTTACAGTACTGCACTTGATAAAGTACGCACTTCTAATATTCTCAAACTATCTTGGTTTTCTCAATTTTGTAATAGATAATTCTTCAAATAATTCGAACAAAAGTAAACAATGTACATATCCTTTCGTAAAATACTTTGTTCGAAGACCAGAGAGTGATAAATTATTTGAAGAGTGTATTTATCAAAAAACTGTCCATTATTTTGATACAGACAAAATAAAGTACGCATTACAAAAATATATCAATTTCATTACCTACTCTTAACTTAAGTATTTAGTATGGTCACATTTAGCTTCAAGCACGGATTGGAAGCGTCATGGCATACTTTCAACAAGTTTTTTAATATGTTGAGGGTCAATATTCATCCGGGCCTATTCCAGAGCTTTCCATTGCTTCGGTTTGTCACCGTTAGTCACATGTCCTTTGTCAACATTCTGATACAAAATAGACCACAAGTTTTCTGTTCGACTCAGATCCCTGAATTCTGGTGAGTGTGAGCTTTTTAGTGGAATACCTGTAACTAGGAAATGAGAAGAAATATTAGTAACTTTAATTGAATTCTAACTACCTTCTTGACAGATACGCGTATTTCGTCTACAATTAGCAGACTTCTTCAGTTTCGTATACTAAAACTCGACATTAGCTTCTGCAGCTCCCAACATAGAGAACTAACGCTGTTTTGAGCCGCCCTGACATGGAGAACAGACGCTCAGATACGCTGCACTGTTTTGCCCCCTCTTCCTAGTCAGCTTGCGACCAATGCACTATGGATTTTTTTCATACAAGGAGGCGATCAAAAATATGTTTTGGACTTTTCTGCACTATTTGGATTGTATTAGTCTGCCCAAGTAATAATTTTAGTTTTATTCCGGCCGTATAACACTCCTCCCGGCCTTGTTGATAAAACTACATTCAAAACTGTTTTTTCTACCAACACCTCCTCTATGCTTCTTTAAAGCCGAAATTTGTACAAAGTGGCCTACTCTATTGACGATTATGAAAACAAGTTACCTTCATAAAACCATTTGGCTGCCATGAAAACCAGCATACGGTTAAATGACCACAGCTGTCAAACTTCACTGTGATATCGTGGTTTGTTTTTGTTCTTTGCTTTGTTCGATTCTCTGCCATTTTGATTCATTTAGCAGTAAATAATATCTAAGAAAAAAGTTCTAGTTTTGCGGGACATTTTGTTTGATTGCAAAATATCCAAGACAAATTGAGTGCAATAAATCATATGCAAATTTGTTTTTATGGAGAATATTGGCACGATAAGAGCCGAAAATTAATGCGCCTCGGAAATTATGCGAGTTTTCAACAACAAAAACAAAATTAAAACAAATATATTCGATAAATTAATCATGAATTTCCTGAAAATTGATGGAATTCCAAAAGCTTATCTAAAAGAATGCCGAAATTGGTCTCCGATCTACAGTTCATTTGCATAACATCTACATTGAAAATTTGGCGCATTTATTTTTCCACATTTCAATTATTTCTTAAATTTAAATATGGCGATTGGAAAAAGTCACAGTTTTGCCAAAAAGCCAAACTTAACTTCGCAATGACTACTATAAAAATATTTGGTCATTTTTATGCCGTTTTTTAACGACATTAAAGCTAACCTAATTTAACGTTTCATATTTTTATTTTTATAACCTCGGCGATCTTGCATTCGTTATTGAGGTGATGGGAGGGGGGGGGGGGGGGGGGTTTAAGAATCTTTGACAAGCAATGTATGAGGTAGAGATAAAACGTGACGATAGAGGGGAGGGGGTTTGATTTTTCCAGAATTTTGCGTAACGTACTTAATGGATGATGTAGTTAAACTACGCCAACCATCCCCTCTTTCCCTTTCATCATGATTTTTGTATTATCCTTAGGGTTAAGCACTACTTCGGCACAAAATGATTATCTTTGCCGGGGTTGTGGTTGGGGGGGGAGGGGGGAGAGGATAAGGCGGATTTTGGATGTTAGCGTCCAAATTGTCTGAAACTCGGCCAAAAGATGTACTTTTATACGAAGCATCTTTTAACCGAGTTTCAAACAATTTTACCAACAAAACCCCGCAAGACGAAGAGAATCATTTTGTGCCGGAGTAGTGCTTAACCTTACATATTTTTGTATGGATCACGAGGGTTTCTAAAACTCCCCTGAAAACGGGAAGTTATTTAGAAACGCCTATTTGAGTAGTTGCTTATGGTGACTATCTTCAATACCAATTTGCAGTTTCATGCATTTACTGGATGGAAAATGGTTTTAGAAGACTTTTTCAACTGACTTAATAAGATTGTTGGGTTACCGGACCCTGACCAACATCGATTGGGGGGTAATTAATTTACACTGCCAGTGGGGTGGAATATGTTGGGCGCCTCCATAAAGTGGACTGTAATTTGATGGGTTTGGTGTTTCTTTTGCAGTTCCTTTCAACCTTTTCCACACATCACATTACACATTCGTACAACTATCACGCAGCACACATATTTCGTCCGCAACACATATTTTATTTACAGTATTTACATTTGTACATTTGCTACATTACAAACACTCAACACAAACAATTAATACAGAACATTCCGTTTCCATTGTGGCTCTGCTCCCATCCATCCTTCTCGAGAGTCAGAGCCGACACGACTATTGTACAACAGATCATCTACTACCTAATAACCAGATGATCCCTGCTGTGACGTCACCGATAACGATCGCCTGTTATCGCTGTCGCTATCGGTCGAAGAGGTAAAGAGAATACCGTCTCGATTCGGCGGAATGGTCGTAAGAGAGAAGTTCTGTCATTCAGCAGTGGCGTAGCAAGAGTAGGGCGATGTTACTCCCGAACATACTCACCCACCCTGAAATGTCCTACATTTCTGAATAAATCCTTCCGTATCAGTATTCATAGACGTTCAGCCTTCTTCCAACCCTTTGTTTCAACGTACAATAGTTCGTATTGGGGGCGAATTGGTTGCTCACCCACCCTTAAAGACCTGCGGCTGCCGCTGATGTTGAAAATATCCGTCTCTTTGCTCTCCGTTCTCCAATCTTCATTCACACGAATGTAAACACGCATCCTTCAAACTTGCGCTCCTGTTTCATGTGTTCTGGTTAACTACTGAATTTTGGGTTATCCTGTAATGATCCTTTTGTAGTTCGTCCGTTTTTTGGATTAGAAATGCCAGGATTGGGATGGCCTACGAATTCGCTAGGTTTAAATCCTTAATGGGCACCTTGCCATACCGTGGGTTGCGCTATCTATTGGTGTTGGCGATGTCGTTTGCGACGATACCATCGATCGCTGAATGAGTCCGGTGGGTTCAGACACGTGATGGCTTCGGCGAATATCCTCATTCTGGTAAAACATTCGATGTTGCCCTCAGCCAGAGTGTGATGTCGTCCATGATCATTTGTTGCTTCCGAAAGTAAATGCCAAAAATGAAAGCGGTTTGTTTCCGATTTCTGCTCAATCCTCATGCCCTTGGTTCCTGTATTCGAATCCATACTGCAGATACCCCTAGCGCCTACATTTGGTAATCGGCGTTTGACTACCGGTGTGGGTTATCCTTGAGCACCCGATGTGCCCAAGCCTTGGTTGATTCCTGAGGTACCCATGTACCCATACCTTGGAAAGGTCTGCACACTCATGTGCACAGACCGTGGAAAAGCTAGAGGACACCCTTGTGTCCAAGCCTTGGCCTTAGTCTTGAGCACCCTTTGTACTCAAGACCTAGAAATAGTACCTAGAGGACACCCTTGTATCATCTCCTTGGCATGGCATTCCTAGGACACCCTTGTGTCCTTGCCATGGATAGGTTTAAACACCCTATGTGCACAAACCGATGAGTATAGAACACCCTTGTGTTCTGTCCTAGGATTGGTTTGTGCACCCTTTGTACACAAACCAAGGAACCGATACAGGACACCCTTGTATCCTGCCCGAGGGTATGGTTCGATCACCCAGTGTGATCAAACGTCTGAGATTGTCCTTCAAGCACCCTGTGTGCTTTATTCATATTGGATTGATGCAGGATTCGGTAATGAGCACCGATTTGCTCAAACCGTGTAAAAAACCGCAGACATCCTTGCACCTACCTTGATGATCATTGAGCAATCCATGTACTCAACCTGCTGTGTATGGCAGACACCCTCGTGTCTGACGCCCCTTAGAATGGTCGTCCAAATTGATTTTCGTCTGATGGTAGTATTGGCTTGTGGTATTCCTATCCATATTTTACGTATCGATTCTAACATCGACAGTCAGCGCGAAATCATTTGCGCCATGCTCCAAAACAATCAGCTGATCGACGAACCATATGATTGACCTGGCCAAGTAGATGCAGCTACTCGATCCCATTCCGATCCACGCCAATGGATGTATGCCTTAGGTATGTCGTCATCGTTGGCCCATAATTGCTCCGAAAGCGTTCGTCACGAACTGAACTTCATCCGTAGGCCACCATGCATGTGTATTCGAGTCTCTCCCGTTGCAATCATCTGTATGCATGATCCAAACCGAAAATGGGATAGACACAACCATATTCCGCTCCAAACAGTCGTTCCACAAACGTCTGTGTTTCACTCGTGATTCTATATTCGCCTCTGGAATCGTTCGTAGTGGGTGTGTCAAATTGTATCCCTCGATACGGTTTCGATTTGTTGACGTCCAGATCGGCTCAACAGCTGATCCATCAGCTGTGATCGGCGACTGTATTTTGTTGTTGTTGTGAAGATCGCTCCAAATGCGTTGTTGTTGTTGTTGACCGATAATGGAAAGTGTGTCAGTACGTTGAATGTGTGGTGTCCATCCAGCTGGACATATACTGTGCTTATAATTACCTGGTAAACCAGGCAGTGTGCCGTGGTTTTTATGTTGTGATGTCCGACGCAGCATAAGTTGAGTACGATGTGTTTTTCATGTCCGAGGATCCAAGTGTCCATATTTGTTTTTTTTTAGTATCCTATTATGTAGCTCCTAGCAGCCATCATATTCCAGTGCCATGTCCATTCAGGAGCAATGGCGATGTGGAGATAATAAATTATGCCGCAGTGATGGCTGCTGATTGATTGTGCCCACCAACCAACCATTTTGGCATCCAAGCCACGCATTGACCGAAGCTAGCAGTTCCCTTGTCCGGTTTGCCGATTTACCTATCCAGCTCGAAGGACCATAATGTTGGGTTACCGGACCCTGACCAACACCGATTGGGGGGTAATTAATTTACACTGCCAGTTGTGGGGTAGAATATTTTGGGCACCTCCATAAAGTGGACTGTAATTTGATGGGTTTGGTGTTTCTTTTGCAGTTCCTTTCAACCTTTTCCACACATCACATTACAAATTCGTACAACTATCACGCAGCACACATATTTCGTCCGCAACACATATTTTATTTACAGTATTTACATTTGTACATTTGCTACATTACAAACACTCAACACAAACAATTAACACAGAACATTCCGTTTCCATTGTGGCTCTGCTCCCATCCATCCTTCTCGAGAGTCAGAGCCGACACGACTATTGTACACCAGATCATCTACTACCTAACAACCAGATGATCCCTGCTGTGACGTCACCGATAACGATCGCCTGTTATCGCTGTCGCTATCGGTCGAAGAGGTAAAGAGAATACCGTCTCGATTCGGCGGAATGGTCGTAAGAGAGAAGTTCTCTCATTCAGCAGTGGCGTAGCAAGAGTAGGGCGATGTTACTCCCGAACAAAGATTAAAACGGCATTTCAAAGCGGCATTTTACGAGTTCATAAAGGCGAAATAAAACCTTCGATAAGAGTAAAAGAAATTTAAGAAAAAAAGGTTTTAAGATCGTTGTTAACAGGCTGTGTAGGTTCTCTGACTAAAATATGAAACCTATTGGCACCTCTTGGTGCCATAATAAAACCAAATGGATTTCTAGTGGCTTTCGTAAAACTTAATGAAGCTGGATGCTTTTGGCAATGTTACTTGGGTGTGTCTTAATTGATGATTAAGCGTCTTTTTGAAATCCTGATGTCTTTTAAATTCTCCAAAATGCCCTGAAGTTAAGCTCTTACTGGTCTATTGGCTCAATGTGGTTTGATACGCATGTTCCCGACGTATACAATACATCATCAGTGCCCTAAATACTATATGATGACTTGTGCGTCTAAGAATGGTTACGATAATATATTCAATGCTCTCCAAACCATTCTGGAGCTAAGATCTTGGACTTCTGAAGGCTCAATAAAGCTTCAACAATGTCCTGAAAATATATCCATGATCAAGAAGTCAAGATAAGCTTTTGACAGCAAACATATCATGAAATGATGTCGAAAGGATATTTGCAGATCTCCAAAGTATTCTGAAGTTCCGATCTTGTCAATCAACAAGTTCAATGAAGTCATGAATAATGCCCTGAAAGTTTTTATGAGTACGTGAAGTTCAAGACAGCCTTCTGACAACATACCCATCATAAAATCGTTTCGATAAGATATTCAATTCTCTCCAAAGTATTCTGAAGATAAGATGTTAACCCAGTAAACACAAGATCGCATATATTAACGGATATGAGCATAAGGTGGAGGCGATATGCGTACATTTAACATAAAGTTAAATGGACGAATAATCGCATATCGCCTCCACGTTGTACTCATATGCGCTATCATATGCGATTCTGTGTTGACTGGGAAAAACTTACAGGCTCAATTAAGTCACAAGCAATATTTTATTTGTTTACATACATAGGTTCAGGAAGCTCACGAGAGCCTTGTGGCAACATGCATATCATTGTATCGATTTAATTCGGACATTTAAGGCTCTCCAAAGCATTGTGGAGTTCATATCTTAAAGAACTTAATAAAGTCCTGAACAATGTCCTAAAAGTTTGTTTGAGTTTGTGAAATGCAAGAGAGCCTCTTGGCAACATGCACTTAATGTCATCTTTTCAATAAGATATTAAATGCTCTCCAAAGTATTAAGAAGATAAGACCTTGGAGATCTACTGCCTCGATTGAGTCACGAAAAATATCCTTAAAGTTTTTATGAATTCAGGAAGTTTATAAGAGTCTACTGGCATCATGAACATCATTGAATTGATTCGACGAAGTATTTAGAACTCTTCGAAGTATTATGGAGTTCAGATCTTGAAAATCTACAGAATCAAACAAGTCTTGAATAATGTAGTAAAAGTTTTTATGCGTTCGTGAAGTTCAAGAGAGCCTACAATATGCAATTTTTTATGGTATTTTGAAAGTCCAGTTTAATCATCCTTATCCCAACTACTTAAAAGCACTAAGTTTGCATATTCAAGATCATTCATGTACAGTTGGATTTCCGAGCTAATCACTTTGATTATTCGTTCTGCAGTATGTATTGTTGCATTAGCGATTACATTGTTACCTAGACAAAAAAAATGATTTAAAATCGTTTACGTAGCGTAAAAATTAATAAATTTTTCACCTGAATTTTAGTTGATGTTTCTTCAATAGAGTCCACTGGAGGAGAGCAAATCTTTTTCATTGTTTGGATCACTTTGTAGGTAGGAAATCTTGAAGGATTTTTTATACGTCTAAATGAACGCATATTTCGTCATGTCACAATCGCGAAAGTACTCAAATGCCTCTTCAGCCGACATCATACCTCGAGTTTTTTTTCAGGACGATGGACATTTTGGCAGCATTGTCGCTGGTCTTTAAAATATGACCAACTATTTTCACATGGGTGGTTTCACAACGGTTGTACGCCGTTCGCCTTGCTGCCAAAAGCACCTTCTCTATCGTATCCACTTTTGGATCATTCAACTCGTTGGTTATCGCATGCCGGTAATTGCGGTCGGTTAACTCATGAAATTGTTTTGATGGACGTCCACGACGTCCAGATGAAGTTGAAGGTATAGGTGCGACTTCAATAAACTCTTCTATCCCGAATTGAGCATTGAAAAATCCTCATTTACACGCTCAAATTGACCTTTCATCCTGTAAGCCTGCTGCCTAAGTGCTCTAGAGAATTGTTGCTCTAGGGCTTTTAAAATATTAATAATTTTGCGGTTTTCTATAACATCATTGAATTTAATTGTATACATTGATAAGTTGAAGGACCTCAGCTGCTTGTTCTGCTTCATGTATATGTCCAAAATATGCAAATCACAACACTATGTCGGCTAATGGCGACTCTATTGCCTATATCTCGTACATGATTTATAGAACTTATTTTTTCAGGTTTTATCCGTTAAATAATATACTATTGATAGACAGACAGACTTAGCCGACTACATAAGGCGCAGAATATTCTATGTTTTACTCTAAAAAATATATATATATATTTAAATGTTTTTGTGATGCAGCTAGGTTTGGTTGCAACCCTTTCTGGGCACGCTAAGGATAATCGTGAATGTAGTCCCGAGTGTGAACTTTGATAAACTATTTTTGTATATATTGTCTTAGCCAAAAAAAAAAAAATATTTATTTTATCCGTCAATATTTTATACTTTTATTGATTAAGTATAACCACACTATCATTTGGAAGCTCATAGTATATGCTTTCAGAAACCACTTCAAGCAACAAAAAAGATGCTCTCAATTTTTAAAAAAGTAGTTTTGAACTTATTATTGATTTTTACAAAAAAAAAAATGGTAACTAAAGGACTCTATTGCCTGCACTTCGGTAAGTGTAGGGTTTGGAGATTTATTATTTTGTGGTTTTTTCCATTGAATAGTCAACTACCGATGGACGTACACAAATCCTGAGTCGGTCTTCTTCTTATTGGCCACCTAAATCCCCATAGTGCAATGTCCCACTTGGGTTGATTACCTGATCTTCCCTATGTTAAATCTTACTCCAGTGTCTAACCTCCACAGTAGAGTCTATTTTATAACTGCAAGTATACTACGTTCCAACGGTAAGCTTTGTTCAACCATTTACCAATCAAGTTGACCACCGTTGGTTTCGACCACTTTGCCTGCCTTTTTTCGTAGATTTCAAAAGGAAAAAATTGATGCTACATTAATCAGCATTAAAAATGTAGGTATTCAAGAGTCATCAAAATTATAATTTATACGAAACCCAACACCCACTCCACCTGCAACCCGTTTTGCAGTGTACCCATCCCGCCGCAGTATCACATTCCAAGCCCCATATCGCATAATGTGTTAAATTAAACACAATTTTTATGAATGAACTGCACCCTGAAAAAAAAACAAGTAAGACTAATGGTGATGAATAGCTCGCCATCAGTCTCGAGGTCCCTTTTCGCCAAACGCATTACAGGGAAGGAGATGGTGAGACCAACAAGCAGAAGGATCTGAACCAGAAGCCCTCACTGGCAAATGCCTTATAGTCACCAGGCCGATCCCAGCAAGCAGGCAACACAAAAGTCTGCCTCATTACTTATTCCCGGGTTTTCGCTTACACTTTTTTGCCTCATTTTTCAGTTCATTAAGTTTTGTTTGGATAAAATTTTCTTGATATACTGCCGGGCTGTGTAGCTGCGAGTGCCGGCATTCGGTCCTGGTAAAAGGTTTCCCATCTTCGAGACGGGAAAATGCAAAATTGTGTACCCCAGCTTCTACTAGACCTACTAGACGACCATGTTGGAATCAATATGCTAACAACGTTATAACGGATAGGAACTCATGCGGGGGCAGTGTGATAATACAATGCGATGGATGGTCTTCTGTCTCCGGTGGCAGTGATAGCAGCTCCGTCAGTCAGTAAGCGTCCGTTGTCGTTCGGGTGGTGCTGTGAGAGCTGATAGCAACCATTTTTGCGGGTAAACATTTTCCGTGACGTCTCTGTCTACGTGTGTTTTCGATGTGGTAACATGTGCGGACTATAGACAAGTGAAGTTAGATTAAGGCAAAAGTGAAAATCAAACATACATACATATGATAAACGATCCGGCAAGTGACACAAACGGACGAACAAACGCCCACTGCTTGATAATTATATGTCGTGGGATACGCTTGACGGGATGTTTCGTTCGGTATGTTCTATATGCTCATCACGATGACTTGACGATGAAGCTATATTTGCGTTTTAGGGTGGTGGTTTTTAACCGATATGTGAACATGTAATCATCTCAAATGAGATTGAGAAATGAAGTTTCGAAATTGGCACACAATGTTAAACCAGTTCTTAAAAAGAAAGGGGTGGGAGGGTACGGGGCAAAAGGGCACATCGAAGAAAAGTATTCATGAAAGGATTCATTGAATTTAATTGGAACCGGATATTATAGGTCTAATATTTTCCTTTACGAATTAATTCGTATACCAGACCGGGAATCGATTCCAGCCACCTACAGATCTTGATGTTTCTTTGCAACTGCGTCTTTACTTAAGATTCACTTCGACTTGCACTGCTGACCTTACAATGATCGCTGTTTATGCCAGTTCCAGACGTTGGTGGAATTGCTATTGTTCGCTCGAGCAGACAAAAAAAATATCAAAGCTCTAACTGAAATTCATCTTCTGCATGCAAAACATGCCAAGAATTTGGAAGATCTCCATCCTTCCTCTTCAGTAACCTAGTTCTTCGCCCTCGTTAGAGAGCGCGCTTATGAAATCTGTAAACCGCGGCTGGAAAATTATTCAAAGTACTGCTGCGAAATAACGGGAATAGTTTTCCACTTCACCTACATGTACTTCCCACACTCAGCTGCGAGTTTTGTCATCAAAGCATACCGGGGAAGCTTTGTAGTGCAGTTATTTTTCTGAAGACTTGCTATCCTCCAGGCAACTTTTGATGAACTAAGAATGGCGAAAAAAGACCAACAGAATGGAACTTTAGCGATTGGTATTTATTATTAATGTAAAACAGACAGTATTTTATGTTGTCATCAACAAATCTCCCCAAGCCATGCAACTTTTCCTCGGTTGGAAAAACTATCTGCAATTAATCCATGCTGCAAAATTTCATGCAAAACTGTGGGTACCAGCACAAGCAGAAGCAAGCGATGCGACCATAACATCCCACAGCATACCCGCATTTTCCCATTATGCGGGGCGAGGGAAATGAGAAATGGATTAAAAAGTTACTTCTAGATTTGGCCCAAGGAGATCGAAGGTGGCTGTACTTGAAGTGTTTTGTTTATGTCGTCTCTAAATTTTTCGCGAAACTAAGTTCAAAAGAAACAAAAAATAATTCATTTTGAACGCAATAAGAAAGTCTGTGATCACCGCGAGTTTAAAACTGTTTGGTGAAATTTGGTGACATCCATCCGATTGTAAAAGACAAAAAATGATTGCTGTAGAATCATTTCTGTTTGGCTAACGGTGGACTTGATTAAATTAGTTGGTTAGCCTTTAAACGATAGAAAAGCGTGGTTGCGTAATGCCCGATGTTGATTCTGTTGAGTTCATTTAGGTAATGTGGGATCCAAATCGCTAAACATTGCTCTAGTGTTGACCGCTTTAGAGCGCAATACAGAGATTCCAGACAATGTACATCGGTGAAATCACTTGCGATACGCATGATAAAGCTATGCCTGCGGGACGACATTCCAACGATGTAGTTGCCATGTGCATGAAATGTGAGTTCAAATAAATTCCTAGATCCTTTTCGTGGAACACCGTCAAGATGATACTCGTAGTTGAAACAAATCAATTCTGTCTTCCTCGGAAAGGTGATGACGGAGCACTTGTTTGGATTCCACGCTCCATTTTTGGAAAACTTCCAATTGTCTTTTGGGGAATACAGCCATCAGCCTCTGAGATGACGTGAAGTAAATCTTCATGTCGTCAACAAAGGACAAGCGTGGACCTTTCAATACCACATTAACATTGCTGGAGTATTTTAAGAAAATGAAAGGGCCAAGATAACTTCCCTGAGGTATGCCAGACATAGCAGAAAAATTTTAACTGTGAGAGAGCACCCAATCAGATACGATTTCAACCAATGCAAAATGCTGGCATTGAAACCTAGTTTGTCCAGCAGATATCCCTCGGCAGTTGCCAACGTTTCTCTTATCGCCGTTTTTTTTTTTAACGAGGAAAATCGTTGCAGTTTCCGGGCGAATAAAAGACGCAGTGGCCGCAATCATCCAACAGCTCATATTTTCAGAATCAAATCATTTGTTCGGGTGGACTTCGTGTATTTTAGTTTGCTCAAACCAGATTCGAGCCTTGCATCATCAACAGTAACAGTAATTAACTGCTCACTTGTGGAGGAAAAGATGTGATCTTATGACAGTGTCTAATTTGCAAAAACGTTGGAAATACTTCTCAGATAACATACTGTCAATCCCATAGAAGACGGTAATCCAGACTCTTTTTGCAGTTCGTCGACATGTATCCAGAACGATCTTCAATTTCCGTTGTCAACCTCTCATGTAGAATTTATGGAATATTATGATCTTGAATACTGATCGTTTAGTCGCAAGTAGTGGTGCCTCAAGGATTGGGATGAGTATATTGAAAAGCTTTTAAGTGCGGCCCTCTTTGTAGTTTTCAGTCGTTGTCGAAGCTCAGCAGCCAACCACATCTCAATGTTAAAAAAACTGCATTTTCAAAAGTTCAAAAGAGTTCAAAACGGGCACTTGCGAAACCAATTGCAACGAGTTGCCACGTAATACCACCTTCCTACTAAATTAAATTTATGATACAATGATGATGATGTGAACTACCATCTAATGTAGCAAGGCAACTGCCTATAGCACTGGACTGTTTTAATTAAACGGTTTGATCAAGGTTGCATTGTGGTAAATGTTTCATCGTGTCCCTGTATGAAGGGCCAAAAACGTATTGTGGGCCCGTAAGCAGATACACTTACGCGCAACGCAGAGCTACAGGGGTCTAAAGAGAATCTCCTTCCAGAAACAAGTTCACAGAAACCACAAGAAAACTGAACCCCCGCCTAGTAAAAAGTCCCACTAGATGGGAAATAGAGTCCGCCCTTTATTCACGAAATGTTAACAACAGGAAGTTGGCAGTCCCACCCTTCCTATCCAAATCGTTTCAATTGGGTGCTCTGATGGTCCCTCCCTTCATCCCAACATATGGTGTTATAAAAATATATAAAAAATTCAGAGACCTTAATATGGTTTTCTCACCTTGATTTTGAAATCATCTTACCTTGAAGCTATTAATAAGTAACATTGTTTAGGGTTATATACCGTTTCCCACTAACTGCTTCAACCTCCCTGCGATGTAGTGTCCAGATTGTTGGCTCGGTCTTTCTGCTTTTGAAGAGCTAACTTTAGGAGCGCATATCGAGACTCGCAATGTGTCATATGGCACCGCTCGTGGCCATGGGGTAGGGAAGAGAATTGGAGAAAGGAGAGAAGCATTAAAAATTGGTAACATGACATGCGCATGTGAGCTTTTCATGGTGATATTCTCACAACGGCCGTTCAGAATGGTTCGACGGATGAATATGAGAGATCATTTCCGATGAGTTTCCAGTCGTTTACTCAATTCCATAACGTTTAGTCATAGAAGACAAGAAACGTTTTACTACGTGCTACATTTGAGAATACCTGGGCAATGATCCCCCATCGCATCTTCAAGTGATCGTTACAAGCTGTCCATTTGGTTCAGGCACTTTGAACGTTGATGTGGCAGCCTATTTACACATGAAATCTGCCTCGACCAACTCAGCAAAACGCGCCCATACCCTTTTCTGAACCGAAGGGCAGGGATTTAACCACAAACAACAATATTACACCCCCACTACAATACCATTAATTCCAGCATAAAGAATTTGGTGGGGTTTTGGGTCATTTGTGGTCTACCGAGTGATGGTTAAAACCCCCTAGGCTCTCTGCCCTCAGTAAGCCCTCTCTTCTACTAGGCTACCTGACACCCTACGAGCACTTCTAGCCACCGCTCAGGTATTGATTTTTAAATAATTTTATAGAAATGACAAAACTTCAAAACAGACTGTGTGGGAAGTGATAGTTCGTTCAAACTGTCCATTAGTTCAGTATTAAAGATTCACAGTTGCAGCTTTTTAGGCTATACAAAGTTACTATGTAAATTAAATCTTCTGTAATGTTAACGTACATTGTGAGATAATCTGCGATGTTCTAGGTCACCCAAACTGTCCTGGGGTGAGAACTTAACTTGACTTAACTTAACTTCTATAGTTGTTAAAAAGCTTTTTTTTTTACTTAACTGGGTTACTAGGCAGATTCATTCATGTTCATAGAATCCATCAACAGCTCATCTGACAATGTATGTTGGATATTAACACATACTCGTTCTTTACAGTCCAAATTGTCCTCGGCGATCTGTTCCAGTTTGTGATAAAAATCATAAAAAACAACCTCACCCCTTGATTTTTTTGAATTCGTAAATTTCATATAACGTAAGCACATGAAGTAGCAGAAGCATTCTCATTGCGATTATGGAAAGCTGTTTGGGAATTAACAGCTTTCTAACCAGACGTCAGAGTACAGAAGTCGGCCAGTGTAGAGAAGACGGCCCCGCCCATCTTTTTTATTATTAGAAAAAGGAAAGGATAATTATAATATGGCATGTACTTAACGAGACGCCAGTGACCGCAATCTCATATCATCTTCGAGAGCGTCGATGAGTCACTGGCGTCTCGTTAAGTACATGCCATATTATCCAGGTCTTCTTCCCAACCACGCAATCTCATATCATCTTCGAGAGCGTCGATGAGTCACTGGCGTCTCGTTAAGTACATGCCATATTATCATTATCCTTCCCTTTTTCTAATAATAAAGAAGATTTCGAGGATTTATCATAAGCGGTGATAGGGCCAGCCTCGTGTTAGATTTGTTTGGCCTATATACAGGGTGGCAACGATTGCTTATCAGTAAAATAAATGTTCATAAAAATACAACGGATGGCTTGAAAACAGCAAACACTTTATTTTTTATAATCTAACATTTTCTTATTAGGAAACTATACCACTCCCCTCATTCTTGTGATGATATGGAATGGGGAAATTTTTGGCGACACCACTCCTGTGTTGTTTTCAATTGATGAGAAGGGGCAAAATCCTGTTGAAAACTGTAATTTCCGTCTGGAATCAATTTCGAAGCATGAAGTAACAAGTGATTCTTCAAACTATGTTCGATGTAGTAATTAGTGATGAGTTTTACTCCTGACTCGGTGAAAAGTAGTGGAAGCTTGATGTTTTCTGAAATACCACCCCATACCATTACTCTCGACACATATTTGGAACCGCTGCACAGCCAACCGATCTTCGGGGCCATCTGCAAGTTTTGCTGCATATACTGCATCATTCTGTTGTTTGCGAGAATATCACAATCAGCGTTCCGCCGCAGCAACTCCTTACTTCGAATCACTCGAGCCTTCTTTTGTTTTTCTGTGAATCCGTGAATTGGGTGTTTTTTTGTACGCTTGAGTTTCAAATCATGGATGATGAGATTCTGAATTGACGTATGGGACACATTCAGTACCTTCGCCATCGCTCGCCCTGATTCCGGTGAATTCGTCCCTTACTCGTTTCATCATCTTTTTGATCCTAACCGTTGGATGTGGTCCATGCCTTTGAATGATTTTGTAAGTAGCCGTCTTGTTGTACTATATTTACAAAATATATCTGACATCCACTGGTTTGTTACTGAAAAATAAAAATTAGGTATGCATCAATATCTTAATAGTCCTGGAAAAACAGAAAAACAAAGAATATCAATCCAATCAACAAATTTCAATAAAAAGATATTTGATTGTTTTTGTGAATCAACAGATGATTCTATAAGACATGTTCTGAAAAGTTTTCTTCATGCCGTTCTAGTTACATTTAAAAGGTAGCAATTTGAGTGATTGAAGAGACCGGTTTGATGATTTCTGAAATAAATGGAATATCTAATCAAGGTGGGCTAAAACTCACAGAGGTGCATACATGCGATGCTAAAAAAGCATACAACATATTGTGAAGAGATGTTATAATATAATATGATAATAACAATTCCATATGCAATGTTTGCATGTCCGCAAACTGTGCTCCTGCCGCAACTGCAGAGACCGCATCATAATTAACTTGAAGGTTTAGACAATGTATCATAGCCACGAGGGAAAAAATAATAATCTAAAACTATTACACAACACTTAGGAACTCCATGGATGATGCGAAACTACATACCGTTCAAGGAATAGTATATCTAAAACTTCGATGCGGTACTCCGCCTCCCTGCATCGCAACAATCACCCGTAGTGAATCTCACAGGTACTACAGTAATTTTAATTAATGAAATGAACCATCTGAATCTCATTAGTTACTACGGTAATTATACAAAAAGCGTGTAGATAAATACTGTGGAAAAACGCAATAATGTGATATAACCACAATGGAACTGACACTTAGCTTCGGGTCTTGACAAAGAATCCCTACTGAGCCATTGCGGCACGTCAAGCCGGCCAGTTCAGCACAAGGACTGGAAGCAGGTGCTACAAATAATCATATTCTTGGAGGTGGCGAATTCAACATGTCTCAGGTCGTTTCCGTTTGTCCACTGGTGAGCGCTGAACTTTGCAATAGTCGGTCGGAGCTCCTCTTTCTGGCTGACCTGAGCATTCAAGTCTCCTATGATGATCTTAGCGTTGTGGCTTGGGCAGCGTTCTAGCTACGCGTAAAAAGCATCTTGCTCATCATCAGTGCTTCGTAATTCGAAAGTTTGAAGAACCGACCCTTGATCCTTAACCTGCACATTCTAACGTTGATAGGTTGTGCATTTGGTCCATCACTATGAAATCTTAATTGTCGTGCCACAGCTCTAGTAGGTATGGTATGAGGTATGATTACCTCTGAACGTAGGCACCATAGATCCTTTCTAACACACTTCTTGCAGCGCTACGATGCTAAATTCGGAGATTTGACTCCCTAGCAGAATATTGATTGAAAATTTATAAATCGTGCATCGCCCACTCTTTATGAAGGTAAATCTACGTACTCAGCTTGGAAAAAAAATGAATCATCTACTGCAGCCATTCGCCGGTTTTCGCTCGCCGGTTACCTTCCTTCGGGCTACCAACAATAGAGGTTCCAGCTGCCAGAATTACAAACAGCAAAAAAAATAATATCGCCAGGCTATCATCACAAAGCAAAACAATACAGCAGCAACAACAACAGCGAAAAAAAAATCCAACCAAGTTGACTATTGCCATTTTGATGCCACTGCTGCTGCAGCTGATGATGGCAAATGATAAAAGCTACAACCCGATATCAAGGCGCGGTTGCCTCGCGTCGGTTTCCGGAATCCCTTCCGCGGAGGACGAACCATGCCGGCAACCGACAGACCGAACGACCCGCGACCGGCCGTGCACAAGCGAGAAAAATGAAACGAGATTAGCGAGCGGGAGAAAATATAATTTGAAACTTTATCTTAATTCTAAAATCGTGAAAATCTTGTTTCGTTCCAGGTCGTATTCTTCGCCCGTTGTTTTCGTATTCTTCCGAGCTTGCAAAAGCGAACTTTTCGTCGATTCCATGCCATATGGAGTGACGATGACGACAACGGGGAGGAAGAAATCGGCAACGTTGGGCCAAGAAGTGGAAAAGATTTCAAATTGGGTGCATTTACTTACCCCTCAATGTCCACCCAAGGTTTGGCGGTACGCTCGAGGCAGGGAATAACTTTTAAATGAATTTACGAGAAACCGTATTTTTACGAGAGGACTTTTTATCCTCCGCTAGTGCTGCATGTAGAAATTCAGAGTGACAGGGAGGTGAACCTTTCAAGGATTTGTATCTTGACTGGAGGGGAAAGTAAGTGGGTGGGTTTGGGTTTGTGTTTTTTGATATGGGAAAATGGTTTGGAAAAATGGCATGTTCACGGGTTGAAGGTGCGGGTGGGGGTATAAGGTGGATTATAATTTGACAAAGGCCGCCAACGCCACATCGTGGCTGGTTGGTGTGCGCTCGCTCGAGTGTTTACAAGATAAGAACAATCGGGCTAATGAAATTTACCGAATTAATGCGGTTTTGTTCGAGAGAGCTTTCCCAAGTACAGGAGGGATCTTACAATAATACGGCAAACGTTTGAGGCGGTGAATTAATGAGAAAGTTGGCATTATTTAGGTTTTATTTAAGAGTGACACTTGTGAGGAGTTGTTATTTGGCTTTTGTTCCTGACGGGTTTCATTGAGATTTACATTCTAAAACTCTCTGGAAACGATTTCCTTTGTATGTAGAAAGAAACTCTGGTTTTAATCCTTAACGATCGATGTTTTTGAAAGCTGCTACATTTAAATATAGTATCTGGAGTTTATGAAACTCATTTATGTGTTTTTGACTAACATTAGCCTTAGATTGTAGTTTGATTAACTTACTTGTTTAGGTTAAAATTTTGAGGATTGTGTGCATCGGTGTGTGATTGTGGTTGTGTGTGTGAGTGTTGTGTGTGTGTGTGTGTGTGTGTGTGTGTGTGTGTGTGTGTGTGTGTGTGTGTGTGTGTGTGTGTGTGTGTGTGTGTGTGAGTTCGGGGTTTTTTTTTTAAATTGAAAACGTTCAATTATAAAATTGTAATTTGAAATTCTAGATATAAGAAAACCATTGTTCCTTATGCTTTGTTTAAAATTTCCACCGCAATTTTCCCATCCAAAAAATTGTAATTCTATTAACCCCCGAGACGGCCCGAATTAACGGTTCCACCCCCTTAACCTTAGTTCTAAGATAACTGATGTATATAAACATGAAAACTTGGCTCTGTAAAGTTGATTCGATTGAGCCTGTACAAATAAATGAATATTTAAAAAAAAAAAAAAATATAGTGACTTGTTGGATTTAAAATTTGAGATAGCTCCATCGGTAAGTGCACATTATCGATCATTGGGCCTCAGATAGTTCCATCGGTAAGTGCACAATTTACCAAGCCGAGGGTGGGGAGTTTGATTTCCGGTTCGGTCGAGGGAATTTTTCGGGTTGGAGATTTTCTCGACTTCTCTTGGCAAAGGGTATCATTGTGCTTGCAACATAGAATACATATTCAATCAATGGTGTTCTAATAGCACGTTCGCAATTTATAATGATGGACGTCGTTCAAGAATACTAAGTTGAGAGCACGCGAAATCTAGTTGAAAAGAGCGTCAAAGTAATTAAGGAGTAGAAAATCGATCATTTGATTTAGTCTCTGATATATTTTTAAATTAAGTTGTCTTTGTACTTTGATAAATATAGCACTTCTCTAGAATTTGTGACTTCTCTGAGGTTTCTGCGTTCTGGTTTCTCTGGATTTCTGCGTTCTTGCTATTATAGATTAACCACTCTTGTGATGGAAAAACAATGAAAGCTACGAAAAGTATTGTGCCGATCAAGATATTAACGGGAGAGAAAATCGTTGAAGAAAAATCAATCACTGCTCTCACGTCCTTATGACACTAAACGCAAGAAATCTACGATTCAGTCTCGTAATAATTGGAGTCACCTATCAGCTGAGTAACTATACGTTTTACTCGTGGTTAAATGGAGGTTACTTTGTACCCTTGTAACTTTGTATTTGACCGTTGTATGACAAGGAGAGGACCATGACCTTTCTTTCCCATCAAATATTGAAATCTTTCTTCGACTGGGGTTTGGTTAAGTTTATCAGGACAATTAACCTATCTCAAAACTCTATTTTTTTGCTTTTTGCACTGATGGCAACCCACTTGGTAATAGTAAAGAAAATTTGCCAGCATGAAAAGAATTATTAACGGGTAAGTCAGAAGTAGCTGGACTAAATGAAGTCAAATTGTGCGAAATAATAACGTTTTGGAAATCAGGTTTTATCTCATATTAACGAAATTTTTTATACAATACTTATCAAAAAAAAAGTTCAGGCAGCCAGTGGTACCAATTTCTCAATTTTACTCCTCTCATCATGGCCTAAAATCCTAAATTTTAATTTGTCTTTGAGCACAGTTTGCCATCCATTCTCAAACACACACTGAAACAGAGTTGACCGAAATGATTCGATTGGTTCAGCTTATAATTTATTTGGGGCATTGTTCTCCTTCATAACATATTCTATGTTTCGGAAGTTCAACCAAGACATGGTATTTTTCGCTTAATGCTATGAGGCCAGGTCAGGCCAGAATACATTTTTGTCATTTTTGTGATGCTTTTTTAGAAATCTACCAGTTTCGGAAGACATTGTTTGGCACATATGTCTGTAGAAACAGCAAAACCCTTGCTGGTCTGAATATTCCCCGGATGCCAGCGTCTGAAATGGCTGCACATACTAGTATTTTGGTCTCAAATTTATTGTTTTGTGCATACCTGACATGGACTTGAAGTTTTTTCGTCAGCATAAAACCCTCTAAAAGTACCCGAGCAGGAACCAATATCTTGATAACTGACCTTGGTATTCTGCATAAGAGGTAAAATACCTGAGGATAATACTATAAAAATGTTCCCATAATGTTATGCGAATACCAAATTGAGGTAAGACAATACCAGAGTGGCACCTCTCAGGTATTCTCAGATATCCCAAATAACATGTTATGTTATTCGAGAAATATTTTGCTTGCAATTATTTGGTATTTTGCTTAGGTATTTTACCTCTTTTGCTGTGCTCTTAAAAACCAAGGCCACCCGAGCAGAAGCGAATAACTTGATAACTAGCCTTGGTATTTATGAGCTCAGATTAAGAGGTAAAATACCTGAGGATAATACCATCAAATTGTTCCCACAATGTCATGCGAATACCGAATTGAGGTAAGACAATACCAAAATAATACCTCTAAGATGACCAGATCCTTACCCAGGTATCCGGAATATCAAGTTTAGTTATTCTAGAGACATTTTGCTTACAATTCTTAGGTATTTTGCTTAGGTATTTTACCTCTTAATCTGAGCTCTTTAATACCAAGGCCAGTTATCAAGATCAAAATTAGGTATTCATATGCTTTTGTGTTCTGCTCGGACAGTTATCAAGATCAAAATGAGGTATTTATATGTTATTTTCTCCTACTCGGGTAAAATACTTTTCGTCGTCCAAGAACGACATCAGGCTTGAAATACTTTCCTCGAAGTTTACGACAATCTACCAGGAATCTCTTGTAGCTGCTTTTCGGTGTATTTCGGCACCTTAGCCCTCGAAAACCTTTTGCCTTTAGTACTCTAACGATTGTTGACTAAATGTGTTGAATTTTTTAAACAGTTTTCTAGAATTTACGCCCAAATTGTCTTTCGCGGCCATTTTTCTTCGCGTCGCACAGTGGGCAAGAACGGATGAAAACTAAGGAAAAAATCTGTAACTTTTGTCGCTTTTAAGCGCGGCTTGTAATCAAGGCCATTTCCGCTTGGAAATTGTCTGCGGAATCGAATGAAACTGGTTTCAATCATCGCAAGGATATGGTTGTGGAGTTATAGAGCTTATTTTACCCCACTTCCCCTTATATTCTTGAATAATTTATAATCCCATGTGAAATTTTCTGGAAAATGGAATAAAAGCGGTGTAGTTGAAACCGCACGGCTCTGTGAACGAAGATATTTCTGGTTTTACCCCGCTTCCCCTTGTATTCTTGAATAGTTTATAGATATCTTTGCTCGGAGTGGCTCAAGATCAACCAAATAAAGGTAATCCTATTTAAAATTTCCTGAAGAATCAAATAGAAGTTATTTCATCTACCGAACGTTGCTGTGAACAAAGATATGGCTGATTATACACCACTTCCCCTTATGTTCTTGAATAATTTATAGATATCTTTGCTCGGAGTCGCTCAAGATCAACAAAATAGGACTAGTCCTATGTGAAATTTTCTGGAGAATCGATCCGAGGTTTTTTCAACCACCGAACGACTCTGTGAATGAAGATATGGCTTATTTTACCCCAAATCCCCTTATAGTTTTGAAGAATTTATAGATATCTTTGCACGGAGAGGCTCAAGAGCAACAAAATAGTGCTAACCCCATGTGAAATTTCCTGGAAAATCGAATAGAAGCTGTTTCAACTACCGCACGGCTCTGTGAACGAAGACATGGCTGGTTTTACCCCATTTCCCCTTGTATTCTTGAATAGTTTATAGATATCTTTGCTCGGAGTGGCTCAAGATCAATCAAATAAAGCTAGTCCTATGTGAAATTTCTTGGAAAATCGAATAGAAGTCGTTTCATCTACTGCACGGCTCTGTGAACGAAGATATGGCTGATTTTACCCAACTTCCCGTTATATTATTGAATAATTTATAGATATCTTTGCTCGGAGTCGCTCAAGATCAACAAAATAGGACTAGTTCAATGTGAAATTTCCTGAAGAATCAAATAGAGGTTTTTCCCGTTATATTTTTGAATAATTTGTAGATTTCTTTGCACGGAGTGGCTCAAGATCAACCAAATAGGATTAGTCCTATGCGAAATTTCCTGAAAAATCGCATATAGGTTGTTTTAACCACCGCACGGCTCTGTGAACGAACATATGGCTGATTTCACCCCAGTTTAACCCATATAGTTGAATTATTTATCTTATTTCAGTTATCTTTAATCAAAGTAGCTAAATAATGTCTCGTGTGAGACATAAAAAGCCATGATATACTGTAAGTTGCTGCCGGCAGAAACGATTTTAATCGATTTATTCCGAAGAGCAAGTGTATCCGAAAAAAATGCACTGACGCGTCTACAGTTCAAAAAGGATTCCGTATGTTTTTGGCTCAAGATGTTGAAGAGAACAGCTTTCTTAAATCAGTTAAATTTCAAGGAATGGCGATACTTGGTGAGATCATTTCAGTTAGAAAACATATTCAACATCTGTCAACGCTTTTTCATTTTCGAATCTTGGAGGTTTTTCCTCTGCAAAATTATAATTAAATCAAGCACTACAACATAAACAACATACAATACAATACAATACAATACAATACAACATGAAAATTTCCATTAAAAAATAAAACTGCCAGGAAATTAATAAGGGTGGTAGCAATGAAGAAAAAGAAAATTCCTATGGAAAAACAAGAATTCTCATTACAAATGCCAATACTAAATGATTAAATGATTTTCAAGCAAAACAAAAATCAAAATCGCAATACATTATATGAATAGCAATTTCCAAAAAGTAGGAGAATTTTCGATGGCAAAAAAAAAACAAACTTCCGTAAAAATACCACAAAGAGAAAAAATCCATGAAAAGTGCTTGAATTTTCCATAATTCAAAAAATCAAAATTGCAATGAAAAATTTAACAATTTCCATTAAAAAACTGGAATTTTTCATGAAAAAAATACACAATTTTCCATAAAAATATCACAAAAAGCAATGAAAAATTAAAATTTTCCATAAACTTCCATAAATAAATTATAAATTTCAATAAATAATTCATGAGCAGCAATAATATAATTCATTGAATCGATAAAAAAAACAAAATTTCCAAAAACAATATCTATGTTTCAATTATAAATTGGAAGTTTTCCATAAAAAGCTAGATTTTTTTATTTTAGCTACTTTTATGCAAATAGGTTTTCCTGTTTCCGAAAGTAAACCTCAGATTTAAAGCACAGCGATCCAATATTGATACAATGCAGTGGAGGCGGCACAGCCCATCACAGCCGGGGCATCTGATAGTTCCCCTTCTATCCATTGCTTAGATTGTTGTAATATGGCCAGCACGGCCTGCTCAGGAAAATGTTAAGCTCTTTATAGAAAATTTTCGTTTCAATATTGAAATTTTTGATTGTGTTGGAAATTTTCATTGCTTTTTAGATTTTATTGATAGGATGTTTTCAATTTATCATGAAATTTTTTGATTTTTGTTTATAGCAATTTCCTTTTATTTTTTTTTTTGCTTAATTTAATTATTTTATTGCTTCTCTTATTTTTTTACTCTTTGCTTTGTATGATTTATTTATGGCATTTTTTAACTTATTTATGGATAACTTACGCCTCACAAAAAACTGTCTCTTTTTTTATTGCTTTTTGTGATTTTGGTTTTTCCATGGAAAATATCGATTTTTTTTGTAAATTTATAAATATTTTATTTCTATTTTAATTTTTTATTTCTTGAAATCATTAAGATCTCGATAACTTAA
The DNA here is from genome assembly GCA_024533555.2 of Aedes koreicus. Lineage (NCBI taxonomy): Eukaryota > Metazoa > Arthropoda > Insecta > Diptera > Culicidae > Aedes > Aedes koreicus. The sequence goes on along the minus strand of JAHHFK020002372.1, from coordinate 1,150,600 downwards.
ATAAAGTTATTAGCATTTTAATTTTTCTACGGTTATTTTCAATTTCTGCATTTCTACCACCTCTATTTATCTACTAGCAATTTTAATTTTTTATTGGGAAATTTTTTATTGAGAAATTTTCTATTTTTTTATGGGTCGTTTATTTAGCTGCAAACTGTTTGCTTGAATCACCAACGAAGATACTACAGCCGACGTGGAGATGTTAAAGAGAATACGAGTTAAGAGACTGCCCTGAGGAAAATTGGCATTAATTGGAAAACTAGCAAAAATTTAAATTAACACTTCACCTATCACTTTTAAAAAAATAAAAAATAATTTTTTTTTTCAAACTATCACTAGTAAACGCGAGTGAATTCCGTTAAATTTCACTATAAAAAACTTATCCTTTACAGATAGGCCTATTTCGTCTGCGACTTACAGACTTCTTTAGTGTCGAGTGCTCGACTTGAGGCATTGATGTTGATCGTATCAGGGTGGGAATAGTTCAGGGAGACTTGGAATGATTTGTTCGCAAGGCAGTTCTTGAACATTTTAACAAAGTAGATCGAAAAGTTGTTTCAATGCAGCCTGAACACCAACTACGACCATGTCACGGCAGATGTGTTTGATACATACTTGTTCCATACTCTAGTAAACATCTGAGAAACAGGTTTTCGAATAACGAGATGGATGATTAAATCCTAATGAGATGATAACTTTTATCGCTGGTAGGATCGTTGCCAGTCTTGCGAATTGGGATAACTTAAGCTATCTTCCAATAAAATGGACAGCAATTTGAGCTATAGACAATTTAAGCCATAGACCTTGCATCCGAAACAGCTGTCTCATGATGTTGGAAAAGCCTCAGGTTGAGGTCCAAAATTGGCCTTTTCTAATGGGATTATGAGTTGGGATTGGGCCGAGTTCTGATTGAGATGACTAATCTGAAATTGGGCTGGGCTTATTTTCCAAGATTTTGGTCAGCTTCAAAAGCGGATTTGACCAATCTGGGAGAGACAGGATCTTATTATCAGAACGACTATTTCTGAGATCCGTTATCCTGGGTTGAATAATTTTAGTGAGGCGTTTAGAGTTGGTCTTGAAATTAGAGAAAGCACTGCTTTGTTACTGTCCATGAATGAAATTGCGAATTCCAATTAATTACTAGGTTGTCCTGTTTAGGTTTAGAGGACCACTCACCTGGTTGATGGTACATGCAGGCTCGACATCGAAGAAGATGTTGCCGGTTGATGTGTTCAGGCGTGATGTTGCCATCGATGCAATACTGTTATTGCTCCCAGTCATTTGTCATTTTTGAAAAACATGTTTGCAGGCTGTACGCTGTTTGTCAAGTCAGCAAGTATTGATTGAAAACAAATTTTCGGAACTACGAAAAATTCAACTGTAATAGTAGATTTACTTTATTCATGGATCATGGATCATGGATCACAGATCATGTATCATAGTTCTCTTGTCCATCGAATGGTTTGCCATGAAATTCTGCAATTGTTTATGCTAATCTTGATTTGTCGCACGACTTGGTTCTGCTAAAATCATAATTTGGTCACTTTACCAGGCTGTCCAATACAATCCTGACCTGGTTACAAGGTACCTAATCAATTATCTTCTTGCATAATCAAAGATACCTAGCAGTTGAAAAATCAAATTAAGCAAACTTTGGCGACGATTTTCGTAAATGGCACACTCATATAAATGGTCTACATACGATCCGCCGGCTCAGATTCTAAATGGTCAATTCAGTCCAATGCAAGATCGGAGTTACAGATACATACATACTTCAGGAATACTTTTGAGTACATACAAATTTCCAGGTGGTTGATAAATGATATAGAAATCGATGAATCAAATCAGGGTCTATATGACCCGAATGCATTAATCGTAACTTTTTTTTACGTCATAAGGAAGGTTAAAAATTCACTTTTTTGCCCATTTATGCATTCGATTTGTTAGTATGCATTACTATAGTTAGATAGATAAGGTAAAGGTCACAATCATGCAGTAATCAGCCAGCAATCATCAAAATCATCAATGATATACTCTACTTAGTTTGCCCAAAATAGGTGAATCCCCTTGTAATTTGGAGGTGTTGTATGTATGTATGTATGTAAGGTAGCCACCATCCCTTCTAAGACCTTGTCTGTATGCAGCTCCACTTAATAGCAAGATCAAATTGAGTTGCCGGGTTGTATTGACAGTAACGCTGTATGAAGGGCCAAAAACGGTGGGGCGGACCCGTAAGCAGAGACACTTACGCGAAACCCGCGGGAACATGAGATTCTCCTTCCAACGATACGATCCAACAAATCGAATAACCCAATTTGCAATACTTATTAAGATTTCTACGGGATGGCTTGTTAAGAAGGGCGCGTCACTCTCACTGAAACTGTTGGAGTAGAATTCACAGCATCACAATCGAATCGGTAGGATAAAGAAAATGATACTGTTTGTTCCCTCCTAGACGCCGGTTGTCATACCACTCCATTGTCCAATTCCAGCTTGAGTGATACCCTGATGCTCCCTCCCTTCCCAATATATATTCAATTTCATATAGTAAGATTTAAAATATAGTGGATTAATATTATAATTATAAAAAATATAGTGAATGAATATTATAACGTCAAATAATATAGTGAATGAATATAAGAATGATAATAACACTTCCATTTGTGGACCTGAAAGTTAGACAATGTAGCTGCGAGAAAAAAAATTGATATTAAATTATCTCATAAAACTTGGGATACCTATGAATGATCTGAAATTATATAGCAATAGAATAGTAAACCTAAAATTTCGATTCATCGGAAATAGTGATTTTAATGAAATGAATTTAAATGCAATTATGTAACATCATATTATATCATAACATAAAATAATAAACTGACGTTATAATATAAAATAATAATACTAGCAGGCCAGAAAACTATAGTAGAATACATATATCCGTAACTAAGCTGAACATCCACTCATCGAAAGACTTCCACTGTTGCAGTTTCTATTGGATTAAGATCTACTAAAATTAGAATTTGTTTTCACAATAATAGTCAGAGAACATAATAAACGTAGGTACAAGATGTATCTGACATCTACTGGTATGTTACTGAAAATAAAAATTAGATGTGTATTAATACCATAATAATATTGGAAAAAAACTGAAAACAGCTAATAATAAGGCGAAATAAATGTCATATGAGTATGAATCCAAAAACTGAATCTTAATAAAACAAACATACAAAAAGATAAAAAAAATTGAATTTTTCGATAGCTCTTGTTCATCTGGACCCATAAATGATACTTTATGTCTGTGAAATAGGAAATGAATGATTGTAAACTGCTAGGTTATAAATTAATATATATTTTTGATGAAGAAGGAAAGAGCTTTTTTTAAGTAGAATTTTTCGAATATGACTTTTTCTAAAAAATAAAAAAAAAACATCAAAAACCTTTCTATCTTTTCAAATACATAACGTAGGTTAGATGAGCTATAACTGACAAGGATGCATATATGCGAAGCTGCAAATGACTTATAAAAAAGCATACAAAATGTAATGCATGGATGTTATAATATAAAATGATAATAATTTCATTTGTATTTAAATGTCTGCAGATTGTGGTCCTGCTGCAATTGTACCATGAACCTGAAAGCTAAGACAATGTATCATAGCCACGAGAAAAAAAATTGATTTAAAATTATTTTACAAAACTTGGGATATCCATGGGTGATCTGAAATTGTATAGTATATAAGGAATCATGGGATATAAAGCATATAATGAACCTAAAATTTCGATGTGCTGCTCTGCTAATAAATGTGATATAACCACAAAGGAACTGACTCTTAGCTTCGGGTCTTGATCCCTACTGAGCCCTTGCGGCACGTCAAGCCGGCCAGTTCAGCGCAAGGGATCCCCTTGTAATTTGGAGGTGTTCTGCAAAAAAAAAAAGTGAAGAAAGCGGCGAAATATGACACTACTAGGGCTCTGCGGTAGACGCAACTTGCGGCATTAGATTCCCCTTCGTTTTTAAATACGAATAAGTATCTCACACCTTCGGTCTTCCCTTAGCTCAGTCGGTAAAGGTGCAGCTCCAAAGCAACATCATGGGTTTGATTCCAGGTCTGATCTACGAAAATTTCGTTAAGGAAAATTTCTCGACTCTCTGGGCATAGGGTATGATTGTACTAATCGTACTAATGCACAATGGTACTGTTATCGACAGCTCCTAACTGCATACTACCAAAAAAATCATGTAAATGCCGGTGCCTTAAGACGGACGCATTTGTCCTTTAGATGTTATGAATGAATTGAAAGAACTGAGAAAATAAATTCAATTAAACACACGTTTTGTCGAGTTGCGCATGTACCGGTTTGGATGCACATAATTTAAAATAAAAATTTTTTTTACGTGCTTCGATTTATGCCAAAGATGAATTACGTCTCGTTTGAGATTCACAATTTGTTAAAGTGCATTTAAGACACGATGTTTGGAGCAGTCAATAAGCTAATTGTACAAGCAATAAGCTTGAAATGCCAAGGAAGGAAGAAAGAAAGAAAGTAGAAGAAGCTACCTCACATATGCTGAAATGGGTGGCAATTCTAAATTAGTTTTATTAGTATACAGAAGTTGTCTCCGGTTTATTAATGGCAAACCCAATCCTATTAGCTTTCGCCTTCAATGTGATATATATTTCAGCCATCATCTCAAAGTTGCGTGCTAAGCAGGTGATTGAGCCTTATTATAAGACAATGGTATCTTGAATAATCCGTTTAGACCAGGTTATATAGATTGCTATATATATAGAATTGTTAGAGCTAAGCAAGTATAATCTGAATCTCCAGCCTCCTGGGGTGGATCATCAACATTTCCCAGTAATAACTCTGATACAACCTTTACCCATCAGCTCACATATGCATACCAAATAAAGTCAAATTTTGCCTGGCTCATAAGTAACAGATTTGAAATCGTGAAAATGGAAATTTCGAAATTTCTATCTTTCTTTTGTACTTGCATGTCATAAAATTATATTTTACTAATCATTATACGGACTGGGTATGTATGGGAAAAAAAACTAAACTGCATTTGCATCACCGCTTTAAACTTTCGAAGTCACAAACCTAAGAAACTACATGGATTTCACATTCTTATTTTCAATTGAATTCTTGCTTCACTGCAGCGTACTAGTCATTGAAAGTAATACAAATCGACCATTTTCAGATTCTAGTGACCTTTTTGAATACATCACAAAGAAGCGATATAAAGCAAACTTTCCAAATTATTTGGATAATGATGGTGAGATCTTTCCATAGTATTTTCAGTAAAATAAACTTATATCATCAATAAGTAATCACTACAATATATATTTCACTTTATACTTGGAAGTGGCTGTCGCCTAAAGAAATCAAAGGAGTAGTTAACTGAAAAGAAATTTGTTCGGTTGCAAGTCCTTTGTCACGAGAAGGCATACCTGCTTTTCTCGTATTGTCTTCCAAAAGTGTTCTATTAAAGTGCTATTACAAATTATCAGGCAGAATATCCGCATTGATGTCTTCCACGTTATCATCGGACTGAGGAAGAATAAGTTTAAAACGATAAAACAAACATAACTTCCACAGGATGAAACCAAAATAAAAATGACAATTATGATATTTCTTCAAATTCTATTGGCTACATTGTCCAATTTTTACCTTACTCGATATGACTTATGTTTGTACGCACAAGGCTGATGGCTTCGATGCTCATATAGTTTTTTTTTTATATATATGAGACATTTCCCTACATAAATTAAGATTCAACCAAAGGCTACCGTTGCACGTATCATGGTGAAAAAATCAGGCTTATTAGCTCGAGAAAAGTACCTCACCAAATTCATATTTAGCAGGATCAGTATGCAAAAGCTTTCATAACCATAATGAATCCCATATAAAATTCAGCATGCTAAGCTTTTAAGAATGCACTTTGTTCCAAGCATTAGTTTTGCGAGCAGAATGCTCAACACTGGAAAATCCTGTCTCCGATTCAAATCACTCCCGCATGGATGGGTTGAACCTTGCCTGGCCAAGCCCGGTTTCAAATCCGCCTATATTCCTCTGTTCTGCTATGGTTTAACCCTTCTACCACTACTACTACTACTACTACTCCTCGCAGTCGGGCTGGGGAAGAAGCAGCAGCTGGGATGTTGAAAATCCCATCATCAGCATGCAGTACGGGAAATTTGGTGCAAGCGAGTGAAAGCGAGGAAAATGCTAAAATATTTATCTGCTCACCTCGTTTGCAGAATATACACACCCGCCAGAGGGTGCCCGTTCAAGACGAAGTTGGACTCTGAGAACAAGGGAATGGTTTTGTCCTTAGCAAGCAGAAGCCTAGAGCCAGAGCATGCATGACAAGTGCCTCACTCAGAGCGTAGGCAATGTCGAATGCCAAATGGCACATTCGCGGATCATCCAGGCACCACCATTGCCATAGTTTGCAGTCACATTCGTATTATAGGCTGTTGGGCTCAAGCTTCTTGGAAGATGGCCTGGGGTGGTCGAACATAAAAGCCCAGAAATAAAAGGTTCAGAATGAGAACAAAGATGGAAAATTTATTCCACAAATGCTTCCCGTTATTTCCGATCTGCTCCGGAAAAGCAGGGATGTGAGGGAGTGGAAATTTTCATTAAATTCTTCTAGTGGCATGATCTCCTCACGCGCTTTATTTAAGGGCTGCCGCCTCTCGAAAAACGAAGCCAAGCAAAAAGAGCTCCCCATACATACACATACATACACACATACACACACCTACCTATAGATGATGGGATGTGAAACGGAACAATTGGGTCTGGATTAAAGGAGATTCAGCCGTTCGTTTGAAATGGTTTATACAGCACGATTGACGTCGTGTGCTGAGGAAGGCGAATGGGTACGAATCATTCTCAATTTTCGAAATCTCATTATTATGCCTCTTTTTCCGGATATCGAAGCAAAGTTGTTCTTTCCCCCTCGGCTCCCGGCCATGGTTGTGTTTCGTTTTCTTATTTCTCCACCAGACGTGTACCAATAACGTGTGAAAAACTTAAGAACAAACTTTTCCTCTTCGGTACTCACATTTCGAAAGCTTCCAGCTGCACCGCCAGCACTGAATTGGCAATTCGAAATGAAAAAAAAAATTGTCTGCAAAAGAAGTGTCGATTGCAGTGCGTTCCCAGTTTCGGAAGACGGAATTTTCATTGGAAAAGTTCTAATGGTATTTGAGTGGCAAATATAGGAGGTGTTGGATAGTGGGATGGCGAGAAGTGATTGTTTTAATCAGTTAACGTTAAACAAATGTTAACGTTAAAATTAGAAGGAAGAATATGTATCAGGAAAAAAATACCACTGAAGTTTAGTTCAAATTGATTTGTTTCATCCAAATGGTTAACCTAAGTCTTCAAACTGAGCTTAGTGAATAGTGGCATACTGCCCGTAGTCGGAGGATGCAACTTAGTCAAGATATTGAAACATACTGTTGGGCGGCTGCCCAACCGATTTTCCGGAGGAAGCTCTTAATCCTGTTGATGAGTTGCTTGGTGTCCTTGGCTTTCCATTTATTCTTGTATACCAAGGAACTCAATAGACCGAAAAAATCCAATATTATATTTTGGATCACCGGACCGCCGGAACCTTAGCGTTTTGTCGATGTAGTGCGATGATGCCTTATTTGGTCAAACCACGTGCTCTCCATCCAAGTGATGCATGAAGTTCCCATATCGGATATTGCAATGTTAATGCAACCTTTCGATTCAAACTTATACTTGAACTTATAAATCACCTCTGGAGGTTAGTAGATTGGTCTCTTGTGAAGAATTGGTTGATTTCGGGCAACTGAGACTTCGAACAGCTTTCGTCGTCCAGAACGGAACGAAAGACTTTTCGCGAACGCCGTAGTGAAATAGGAATCTCGCGGTTTGGATTTGCTCGTCAGTGTACTCTAGGTGTCTGCTTTTTGTTCTACACTCCATTACCTCCTTCCTTAGAATCTTGCAGATGTGTGATTTCGAACAAACGAACTTTCTGGCCGCTTGACTTAACAAATCCCTATTTTTGAACATGTTATATGTTTCGTTCTGATAGAAAAGTGTTGAAATAATTCTTATTTTTAAGTGAACACCCGTTAGTTATTCCACACAACTTGTAAATGCGTTTTCTCAGTCTTACCAGCCAACTAAAATATCTCCCTAAACTAATCCATTTTGAAATAGACGAGAGTTTCCCAGAGTATAGATAAGCTTAAATAAGCCAGGCAATATGTTGCTTCTCGACTCCTTCTAAAGTCCCGGGAAAACATGGACTAGAAACGATAAAGGAAAAGCTGGTAAGTATATGTAAATTTGACTGAAATCTCTAAATATTTCGAACTATTTTGTTAATGTGTTATGGGGCTATTCATAAACCACGTAAACTATTCTGGGGGGGGGGGTCTCACCAAAGTCTACGCTCCGTACAAAATTTCAAAAAATTGTATGGAGAAAAGTCTACGAGGGGGAGGGGGGTCTGAGATTTTCAAAATAGAGTCTACGTGGCTTATGAACAGGCCCTATGAAACATTGCATTTCTACTTCAGCCTTCTATTATATGCACATTACAACGTAACGAACTCTTGTTCGTTTTAATCTGAAATTGCAACAAAATGGTGAGGTAAGGTATAACGTAAGATTTTAGAATGTTGGACAGTAGAATTTTAAATCTTACAAAAGAGGCAACTTTTCAATGCTCCCTGGTCTAGAATATAAATTTTGACAGACATATACCTTTTCAGCCTGCGCTGAATACTTATTTTGGAGCAATTTTAGTTATTTCTTAAAATGAGTTGTTCCTTAAAATGAGTCCCTGTTTTGGTATAAAGAAAACAAAGGTGGTTCGTATTTTCATATAAACCAATTGTGGCGCTGAGGTCATCGAATTTTCTCAGTTTCTTAGTTTTTTGGTCCCCACGAGGTTGCATTTTGGTGCCATATTTGATCCAACACAATTGAACTCCAGTCGATACTTTAGCGAAATAGCCAAGATTTTTTTTTTATAAATGTTTGTCAATGCTGTGACTTTAAGTCTCCTGGGCTAAAACTACAGGGAGACGACCTGGACCCTACATATCGAACCCATCAACACAGGGGCCAGGACCAACGGCTTTACTCTTTCGAAGGCAGACGTATTCAGAGATTTTTTTGTCTCAGAAAATCCCAACGGTGCCGACTGGAATTGATATCACAACGACTGGGGTGGGAGTCAATCACGCTTACCACTACACCACAGGCACCGTCTAGAGAAGATTCTAACTTTTATTTTCCAAGAAACCGTAGCATTTCTTCAAAATAAGGGATCGGATCTGGTATGAAAAAAAAAAAACACTTTCTTATTAAGGTGTTCGTTTGAGTCCTATCTCATCACCATCTCATCTCATCACCTATGATATAAAAAAGCTAAACCTTCAACCTTGCTACAAAAAACCCTAAACTCTACCAAAGCCCATACGTAGCATACTATAAAGCAAGACGCATTTTGAAATTGAATTGGAAGCGAGCCACGTGGCACGTGTTTTTTTTATTGCATTGAGAACGTGAATTAATTTAAAGTTCCCTCAATGTTATTTTTTTTACTAAATCGTACAATTTTTTTTTTTTTTGAATTTTTTGCTCCTGCTTCTCAAATGACCAAATTAGAGCTCGGTTCAAATTGACTTTCAAGTGTATTTAAAAAAAAAAATTGTTTTAACAATGAAGCAAACCACCACCATGGTTTGTGAGTGGCCAAAGCATCGTTACTGTTGGCTTAAATGGAATCAAACGGTCAGTAATTAGGGTTTAAAAAAATGTTTGTTTTCTCAATGAAGTATACCACCATCACACTTTGTGAGTGGCCCTAAAAGCATCCTTACTGTAGGTTTAAATCGGTCGAAATCGGCTTTGAAGTGTTATTTCCCCCCTCTTTTTTCCACAAACAAGAATTCCACTATCACAATTTGTGAATACCCCAAACGTCACTGTCAGTTTCAATCAATTCAAAACGCGTGAATAAATTGTTTGTTTTCCCAATGAAATAAATTACCATCACACTTTGTGAGTGGATCCAACAGCAGCCTTACTGTTGGTTTAAATCGATTCAAACGGCTAGTACTTACCTTACCAATCAGACCAAGGCCGGGCTGGCCTTTGCTGTACAGAGAAGATGCCTCCATTCGATTTAGTTCATAGCTGCTTTCGACTGCATTTTGAACGGCCAGTAAGCGGAGTTAAAAAAATGTTAGTTTTCTCAATAAAGTAAACCACTATCACAATTTAAGAGTGGCTCAAACAGCATCCTTACTGTGGGTTTCAATCGATTCAAATCGGCTCTCAAACATTTTTTTTCTCCATCGAAGAAACCCATACACTTCGCTAGTAACCCCAAGAGCATCTATACTGTTATTTCAAATCAATTCCAATCGACCATTAGACGTGAATATAAAATTATTTGTTTTTTTTTTTTTCAATAAAGTAAACCACCATTACATTGCTGTTGATTTAAATCGATTCAAACGATCAGCAAGCGGAGTTTAAAAAAATGTTTGTTTTCCAAATGAAGGAAGGCACCATCACACTTTGTGTGGCCCTGACAGCACCCTTGCTGTTAGTTTAAATATATAATAATTTATAATAAATATATTTTGTGCATTTAAACAAACATAAACCAGAATTCATCGTATCGTCTAACAAAACGAACCCTGCCGCCAAATCAACCCTTATGTCCATCTTCCCAGTGATTTCATGTGGAAGTGTGGCGAGTTCCTTTTCTTATTTGCGCGAGGCCAGTGACGGTATTGTCTTAGTTTGGGTTCATCAGTTTTTTCACATTGAAGTTATATGTTAGTCCGTTGCAGCATCTGTTCTATTTGTAATTACAGCTGATCTGGCAACGGAGGTCAATCATGCTTATGCTCATGCCGATTCTCAGATGACCAAATAAGGGCAACGCTTGTAATTCAAATTTATCGGCAAAGAAGCTTAGAGTACCTAAATATATATATTTTTTTAACTTATTTGACAGCTTCCAATCATAAGTTTTGATTGTTTTGATTGTTTTCTTTAAAAAAAATGACCCTGTTTAGTTGTTGATCTCTGTGCTGGTCAAGGCAAGTACAAACAAATATTTTTTACAACATTTGAAATGAGTTTTCCTAATCCAAAAGTAAAGCGTGTTCGAATTCAAATTTTCAATTGTTGAATAAATATCATGAGCCCATAATTAGTATCAGTACATTTATTCCTCAACCTTTATTTACATTCCTCTATTGCATTCCATTCTCCGCTTTCAAACATTTAATTCCACCTTCACGCCCAAACTTTCGGACTTTTGATTATGTTCCTGCCATTAATGTTTGGAATTTGACCCTGGTCTTGTAAGCCTTTGTTCACTTCTTTTTGAACTTTTGAACTGATTTTGATTCTCATCCTATTGACAATTAGCTTTCACAATTGCCCGAAATCGCTCGATTGGTCGAAGTCGGCACCACCACAATCTTACTATTCTCGTACCAGTTCTTAGTCGCTGTTGAGTCGTGGAGAGATTCAAAATCTGGCCAAAACTGGATTTCTTCAGAAGAGGTAACAGACGCTTTCTAAAACACTCTTGGATGGTAATTTCACTGTTTATATTCTCAGTTGTTGACTGATTTTTGCCCATGTACAGATGGCTTGCCACACAAGACAGTTGTGTTCCGTAAACTTTGGGGTAGAATTTATGTCCAGGAATTGTATACCTACACTCCAGGAAAACGTATGCCTCATCGTCATGCACAAAACAGCCAGTATGTTTGGTTAACACCGAAGCATATAATTTTTCTGGCCCGAATTTTTGCCTTTTCTAGTCCTTTATCATCCCGACGAAGCTTCTTCTGGGCTTTGTATTACTTCAGACCATATCTCACTTTAATATCCTGTACAGTTGACTTAGCCGCTGGTAATTTCTTAGCAACATCTCTGAACGACATATTAGGCTTTCCTGTGTACACTTTCAGCATTTAAAGATTGTACTCGAAAAAAATGCAACAGACAAAAATGATCACCAAAAATTTATTTTAAGTCGGATATTTTTTAAACTCTCAGACAATTAATAATAACATATAAGCTATGTTTTTGCAAGGTTGGTTTATTCAACTTCCTCTCCTAGGCTAAATGCCCGCACCTTGGACTTAGCGCTACCCATCAAATACTGAGCAACACTTGCGCCATCTTTCTTACACACTTTCAACTACTATTTCTTCAAGTCCTTGTCGTTTTAGAAGACCTTCCCTGTTTTCAGCAGCTTGTTCTTCATAATCCCCCAATTTTTTTTCTATTGGGCGAAGTTCTGGCGAGTTTGGTGGATTTACCTCCTTTGGCACAAAAACAGCATCGTTGGCTTTGTACCACTCCATGACGGGTTTCGCGTAATGACACGATACCAAATCCGACCAAAACAGAGTGTCACCTTCATGGGACCGGAGGAAGGGCATCAGGCGCTTCTGGAGGTATTCTTCTTTATATATTTGACCGTTGATTTTACCGGTCGTTGTGAACGGCTTGCTGAATTTGCCGCACCCATAGATCGCCTACTACATTTTTACCATACGGGACACAGTCGAATAGTCGATTTCCAACTGTTTCGCGATCCACTTGTGGGACTGGCCTAGATTTTCCACGACCGTGTCGAAGCACTTCTTGCTTGGAAGCCATCTCGATAATCACTTGACAGATTGTGACGAAATTTTGTTCAAGTAAACATTACACTCTAAACTAGTTTCATCAATTTTTCTAGCAAAATCAATTTTTACCCATGCAATAAAAAGTTATAGACATAAGAAAGTGTTGCATTTTTTTTAGTACAATCTTTATGCGTGTTCCGCCAAAGTACAAGCTTTATGCCTTTCAGCTGCTTAGTTAGCTTTTTTTGGACTGTTTAAGTCTGCAGAAGCCAACTGATTACATCTGAAACTGTTTTCTGAGACACACAGACCAAATTTGCGAGAGTTTTCTGGGAACGTTTTGGATTTTCTAGATTTGGCACTTCCTGTTGTCGTTACGCCATTTTGAAGACTGTAAGTTCAAAGTAAACTACATTTAAGCCGTCTCAAAGATCAATGCCTCCACTCACAGCAAACCACTGGTAGAAAATTATGCGTTAACTAGAAACAAACAAAAATAAACAATAATTACAGATACGCTTTATATTGAAACTGGAAATTGGTTATTTTTAAAATTGAGAAAAACAGATTTCAAAAGGGCGTATTTTTATAAGAAAATCGGTAGTTACTCACAACGGGTAAAAAATATCTACAAGTTTTTAAAGTTTACTACCTCAACTTTTTGCCTTCTTTTGAAGCATTAAAGGCTAGATCATTTAGAAAAGGGGCACTTCAATTTAGAGACAGACCGAAATCCAAAACTTCTGGATTATCCTAAAAGTACTGCGGCGCGAGTGATTAAAAAGAACAAGGAAACTTTAACAACTATCCGTAAAGTGCAAATCAAGCGTCGAAATGGAACTGTTCATCGTCAACTGCGGGTAAAGGTCAAGGTTGATCCCAACATCTCGGATTATGAATTGGCGAAAAAACTGAATGCCGACCATTGTACTTTGTGGTGAATCCGTCTTCGAGAAAGTTAGAACTGATTCCGAACAAGTAAACAACCCAACTGAAGCCTCAAACTACAGACAGTGGCCATAACTCGGGCCCGTAAGTTGTACGACCAAGTTCTGACGAAACTCGATGGATGTCTCTTGATCGATGATAAAACATATGCAAAACCAGATTTCAAACAAATCCCGGGGCTCAAGTTTTACAAGGCAAGCACGCGGCAAGGTTCCGGGCAGATTTAAGTTTATTTTTCCGGATAAATTCCTGTAATCTGGTAACCAGAGATTTTGTGTCGGATAAAACAATGAACTCGGAAGTGTACAAAAGGGAGTGTCTCAACAATCGGATTTTACCCATTGGGAAGCCCCATGATGGTCCAGTTATCTTTTGGTCAGATCTAGCCAGCTGCCATTACAGCAAGGAAATGCTACAATGGTACAACGATAATGGGGTCCAGTTCATGCCAAAAGAGCTGAATCCACCAAATTGTCCTCAGATCCGCCCAATAGAGAAGTATTGGGCGGTAATTAAGCGGAAACTGAACATGGAGGAAGCAGTCACCAGTGACATTGGCCAGATGAAGAATTGGTGGAATCAGCTAGCCAAATCTTGCCTTCTTCCATCAAGTGCGCCAGCTGATGAGCTGCATCAAAAGAAATGTGCGAGAATTTCTCCGAAATAACGATGAATGATTTGAATCTCAACTGACCCTGAATAATAATTTGGGCAGAAAGAAATGTTTTTAGGATTTGTTTGAAATTTTTGAGTAAGTTCTTTTTTATTGGTCAGCTGTTTGGTTTTCATAGGTCAGGTCCATCTTTTGGTATCTATGAAAACTAAGGTGGTGCTTATTTTTAAAGAAATCTAAATAAAGAAATTTAATATGCAAAATTCAAATTGAAGGACGCTAGAATACATTATGTCGGCGGATGTGTATCATCACTGCGAATTTGTCAAGGGAAACAACTAAATAACTACAAAGATTTCATACGGAAAACTACATTAGAAATCTTGCTGCACTGTATACAAGTCATGTAAGTATGACATCTTTGTAATTTCTTAAATTTTCCTTAAAAAATACAAGAAATGTTTTATGTATCTTTCCCAGCCGGAGAGTTCAACATCTTAAAAGGACATATTTATTAGAAAAAAAAACAATCATAACTTTTGTTTAGTAACTGATAGTGACAAAATCAGTTAATGAAAAGTTGTATAACTTGGTACTCTAAAAGTCAAGGAAAGGCTTATTTGCTAAGAAATTTGAAATAAAAAAGTTAAAACAAAATAACTGTTTTACAGCTACACTGTTACTTAAATACTGAAAATTGCTCTAATTTGGCCATTTGAATAGCCATCATTTTAATTTTGTAAATATCAACTTGCTGTGCTTTCTTGTACTTTGCTTTAAAATATCAAAGTTGGGCTGAAAATGTATCTTTCCGTCTAAATTCGCAGTCTGGACCAGTGCAATGGCTCAGAAAAAAACCTGACTTTTTGATGAAAACCTCTGTCGTGATCTTCAAATTTAATTGATTGCTGAATAATTGGTTTTGATAGCAATTTTTCTAGATAAAAGCTTGAATTTCAAAAAGATGTAGACAATTTTCTCAAACATTCCCTTGAAATTTTCGAAAATGGTCTTAAGTGATATTCCACCGACTGAAGTATTAGGACTACCCTAGAATCTGTGATCCAAATTATGTGTCCGAAAATCCCTTACATAACAAACCTGCCCAAATCTGACACATAATTATCATCGTCAGTGACATGATCCTCATACACATACACACTAAATTTCCAAAGAAAAAGTTCTACAGCAACTTCGACAACACATCACAAAAGTATGGAACCCCTATCACTCTCTCCTGAGGAAGAAAAATCCTCCCTCTTCTGAGAACGAGCGCACAACAAGCGAGTAGTTTTTCCCATATGTTTCCCGTCACCTCTTCGGGGGCACTCGATCCCCAAGTCCGTCCATTTTCCCATATTTATGCGCATATCCTTAAGACATGAAGGTTTTGTTTTATGCTGCTGCTGGCGGCTTCTATTTGCCTTAGCCTTTCATTATTCGACGTATTATGCCTGCTCTTACTCCCGTGGGAACTCTTCGAGCTGTTTGGAATGAAAATAAAAGAAGCAAAAGTTCTTCGCTCGATTCCGGGCAAGAACGTGCAAGTGGTTGAAATGCAAAGAAAATGTTTTATTAAAATTTTCAAATTAATCATGCCGACAACGGCGACGGTGTGCGGACTATGGCACCTTCAGAACGTAGTCGGTCGTTGGCTTTAACGCCGATGCGATGGCCGTTGGGAAATGAACACGATGGGAAAATAATGCAGGACGCATATGAAACGCACGATTATATATCATTATTATTCAACTCGTTTGCCGGAAAGAAAATGGATAAAACGAAAGTATCTTGTCAACAATTTCCACAAGTTTTTTGCGATGAGTCTCAAATAGTTTTAATTATTATTTTTTATTATTCAGAAGCTTATTTCGTTTCATCAATTAGTTTTATTTTTCGTTAACGTTTTGCTGTTTTATTGTGACGGTCTTAATTACCGACGATAGCCTTTCTCACCCTGGATTATGTTCTCTATTTCTTTTTACAGTACGGCCAGCGTGTACCGACAGCAGCATCACCCAGCAACACAAACTCCAGCAGCTCATCCAACACCGGTTCCCAGAGTGGCACGCTGAGTACGAGTCTCAGCAATACCAACACAAACAACACGATGGGACCCAGTAATACCCCACAGCAGACGGAACAGCTGTCCAAGACGAACCTCTATATCCGCGGACTGCAGCAGGGCACGACCGACAAGGATCTGATCAATATGTGTGCACAGTGAGTACCCACTTTTGGCAATTTCCCTTGAGCTACCATGCGTCTCCATTGACCAAAATAATCTTTTGAAAATCCCCTGCTGCCTAGAAACAATTTTTCGCCATCGATTCAAATAGGATAGAGAGAGAGAGAAAAAAAAACTATTGGATCCCTCTTATCGCATTCCTATACATTCAATTCACAAATACCAGTTCGGAAATCATCCGGAAATTTATTCCATCAACTTTTCGCTCTCTAAACAATACCGCAAATTATTCCCCAAACGGGAACGAAACCTCTTCACATCTCTACCAAAGCGATTGACGAGCGGCTTTATCAGTCATTTACATTCATTTTTCGTACAATATTGTATTCCTCGTCGGTACGGCGTGCGGCTCGGTTCTCCCATTCGAACAATTATTAATACCGCAATCAATCTCTCATTCATGGGAATCGCCTTAAACACCCCATCGTTCACGTTCACCATCAACACCACGTCCTGTCGTTGCATTGTTGTGTGTGTGTGTGTTCGTGTTGATATGATTTCTGCGTCGTCCTTGCTTTCCTCGTTGGGAACCATCATCACCGAGGAAAAACCGTTCAATAAAGAACCCATCACTCTTCATTTTGTGGTCTTTAGTCCAATAAATAAAAGTTATGAGAACACCTTCCCAGCCCTGTAGTTTGATGATGCCTAATGTTTTGATAAGTTTGTTTTTCTTCAGTGATTTTATTTTTTTGAAGAGAATATTATCACCAACAGAAGTGCACTTGAGCAATCTCTATTGTTGCGATGGCAACCCCTATTTCTGTTTTCACATAAATGAAGCTCTAGAGAACACCGGTTTGTAGAATTGTACGTCCTAAGCTGTTACTGAAGAAAATCTCAACGATGATTTATGGAGAAAATCAAAATTTATAAATTATTTATTGGGACTTAGAAAAATCTGTATCATAATGTGAGGGTTTCAGATGCTGACTATGATGGTTTCTCACCATTTTCGCTTAAATAAATAAACAGAAATTCGAAGGAAAGATTCACAACTGGAATTGTTTATCCTAAGCACGTGATCAAAATGAATCTTTCAGCGGATCACATTGCGGATTGTGTTGGACGACAGAAAATCGTTTAAATTTTCCGACACCCAAAATAAAAACGCAAGATTGTCTTGCGATTTCACAAGATTTTGTTACATTTTTTGTTATAGATCGTAACACGATTTAAAAAAAAGACATGCTGTGAGCCAAATGCATCACATAAATTTACTTTAAAAAATGTTATGTCTGCGTGAGATGGTGCTGTGTATTAGTTGATTCAAACGCTGGCCGACAGTGAGGTGGCTTTTTTTTTGTAATATCTCAGCTATATGAGCAAGTTGACCAGGGACCGCGGATAGCGTAGTCGGAGGCGGAGGCAATACATTTATGCTAATAGACAATTTTCGGCGAAACGTCCATTCGGCCAAACGTCCATTCGGCCAAACATCCATTCGGCCAAACGTCCTAATTGTCAAAGAAGCTAATTGTGAACGCAATAAGCTTGAACCGCTGAGAAAGACGAAAGAAAGAATCGGCGAATGTCACCCGAAACGAGTCTGAAAGTTGATTAACTTTTGTTTCCTCTTGCAATGATGTTGAAAGTATTTGATGTACATCCTGTATAGTTACTAACTCACGAACGATCGTAGAGTTCTTAAAACAACCAGAAACTCGTTTTAAGTCCGTGACTGTCTGACTCGCGTCAAATAAAACGCCATCGATCTCCACATCTTGCGAGGGCACGTAGATATAATATTCAATATTAAAAACCTCATGGTCAGCAATCTTATTTGCTATGTCATAATTTGGCGCTCTCATAGTTCGGTCGTACAGCAGCCCGTTTGCCTGCTGCTGTGATGTAGCTGGGCTGAGATTGATGATTTATTGCCATGCTGTTATACTGCGATGATATTTTATGTTTTACTCTACCTCTACTCACATGTAAGTGATGATTTAAAAATTACTGACTTTTTCAGCTGTTTGAAATCTCAGTTAAAAATGTGTGTACAGACAGGCATGGAAGAAGCCTCACTCGGTCGCTCGGGGAAGAAGCGTCTAATGGACGCAAAGCGATGGAGGAACTATACCGTGCTAACGACACACGGAAATTCTATGAGATGTTGGAAGCGCTCGTCCAAATGTTATGTGTCAAAAGCCGATATCCACAAAGACTTGAATTCGATCGGTTGAAAAACAAGAAAGTTGTTGGCAAATAGAATACGGTTCCGATCCGCTGGCCAAGGCGCATCAAAATTTGAGAGGATGAGTGTTTACCGGAGGAATGGATACAAGGTATCATAAGGCCCATCTACAAAAAGGACGACAAGCTGGATTGCTGCAACTAACGCGAAAATTATGTTGTGGACCACCGAATTACTCGCTCAATTTCTATGTCGCCGTCTCTATTCATTTGTAAATGAGATCGACGGGCAATTTCTGAGCTACCATGGACCAGATTTTCGCAATTCATCCATCAGCTACACCAATAGAAAATATATATTTTCTTTTATATCTTAGATTTCGAGATACCGATACTGACCAACTTACCCATACGGCCAACGTCCAACTACCGTACTATATTTTACCTAAAGTGCGTTTCTTAGCGTCAAGTTATTCCTGTGTATTTTATTCTCTCCAAATTGGGTAACTGAATCCTGATAATTTTCAAACCACAATCATTCGATGCATTTCTACCATGGAGTAATGTAGTATTACATGATTCTTTGCAAACATGAAATGGAAGAGGTTCATGAGAAGACAGCGTCAGTCTCCCATCCCCAGTTCAGATTGACGGTGATAAAATCAAAGTGGTAGGTGAATTTAGGTATTCGGGCTCATTGATGACCGCCGACAACGACACCTGCAGAGAGATACAAAGACGCGTTATGGCTGGTTACGGTGCCTGCTCTGAACTCCAAAGGATGTTTCGATTGAACAGAGTTCACAGCACTAAAATGTTGACCATCTGCATGACGGCTACGAAACAAGGATTAACATTAACATTTAAAAAAATGAACAAAAATTGTCGATTTTTCATGGGTTTACCTTCACCCACAATGACAAAACTACCCATGCAGCATCAATCATAGTAACCCATGAGTCAGCAGACAAAATTTGACAGCTCTATCAGTCGAACTCTAACCTTGATGGCAAAAACAGTTAAACAACTCCGTTCAGAAGTGTGCGCGTTCAAAGAAAATGGACATCGTGCGGCACTTTGTAGACGCCGGATACGACGCCGGACGCCGGATATCTACAACATCTTGGCACTATAAGACAACAATCAGAGCATCGAAAGAAAGCCCGGTTCTGGGCGGCCGACAACCCTGAGCGACAAGAAGCTCCAAAGGATGCTGAAGAGGAAGACCGAGGGAAAAGTGGCTACATCGCTGCGTGCGCTTGGCCGGGAGGTCGGTTCAACCAGCCAAACAGTGAAAAAGTACCTGAAGAACATGAATATACATGTCAGGAAGCGGAATTCACGTCCACTGGTTTCGGAGCTGCAGGCATTGACAGCGGCGGCTGAATAAGATGGTCAACTCGATTTTCCCGGCGAATCGCAACATGGCGGTGGTGATGGACGACGAGACCTATCTCAACCTGGATGACAACGACTGGCAGGGCACTTCGTATTTTACTTCCCCCACGAAGGAAGTGAGCTCCGAGGTGAAGTTCATTTCACACACCATGTTCTCCAATAAGATGCTGCTGTGGCTGACAATCAGCGAGAAGGGGATGTCAAAGCCGCTCTTCTTTCGCTCCGGACTGGCCTTGGACGGGGAAATTTATAGTACGAAATGCCTCCCGAAAGTTGCATCGTTCATCAAGAAATGCCATAAGGGCGAAGACGCGGTGTTCTGGCCGGATCTGGCGTCGGCCCACTACTCGAAGCGATCATTGAAGGAGATGGAGCGGCTGAATATCGATGTGGTACCCAAGTAAGATCTACTCCAACATTTTTGTCGTGAAAACTGAGGAGGAATTGATAAATAAAACGAAGAAAAAACTCAAACACATGCCTACACGCATGTTTTCGTCCACCATGGCGAATGTTCCGGTTAACTGACGGAAGGCCGCTCGCAAGGGCGTAGAAATTTTTTGCAAGTAAGGAGTGTATCGAATATAAGCTATCCACATACATTTGCGTTGTACGCATGTATTTGTGATGGTTTTTTATGCTCTGAACACTGCATGCTGTGCGTTTGACTGTCAGCTTTCTTTTGTTTACTTGTTTGTGCGGTTCAAATTCTGCGTTTTCAAAATGTCGCGTATTGAAAAGGAAGTGAAAATTAAGGTTCTGGACACATGGCTAGGTGAGAAGGGTATTACTATGCGAAAATTGGCGAAGCGGTTTGGAATTCATCATGCGAGTGTTAAAACCATCATTAATAAGTTTGGGGAACACTATTCTTTGGATGAGCTACCAGGAAGAGGCAGAAAATCCGGTTCTTCCAACCCGAAACTGGAGCAGAAAGTGGTATCTCTAATCATGAAGAACAAATCAATGTCAATACGTGATTTGGCCAAAAAAGCAGGAACGAGTGTCGGAATGATCCAGCGTATCAAGAGGCGAAACCACCTGAAGACCTACAAGAAGCAGAAAATCTCGAAACAAAGTGCAGAACAGAAGAAGCGAGCAGCAACAAGGGCCCGGAAATTGTATTCGCGTCTTTTGCAGCGTCCGGATGCATGCGTTTTGATGGACGATGAGACCTATGCAAAGGAGGACTCAAAAACCCTTCCAGGTCCACAATACTTTACTGCCGTCGTTGGGGAGGATGTGAGCGATGCGGACAGGTCGATTCAAGTGGAGAAATTCGGTCGAAAGGTACTGGTATGGCAAGCAATATGTTCCTGTGGTTTGAAGTCAACCATTTTTTACACTACCGGAACTATAAATGCGGAAATCTATCGATCTGAGTGTCTCCAGAAGAGATTGTTGCCTTTATATAAGAAGCATAGTACACCTCCACTGTTTTGGCCGGATTAGCGTCGGCTCACTATGCCAAAACCACTCTCAATGGGCTTGCGGAAAAGGGTATAGATTTCGTTGAGAAAAATATCAATCCACCAAATTGCCCTCAGCTTCGACCCATCTAACGTTACTGGGCAATCGTGAAGAGGGTCTTCAAGAAGACTGGTAAGGCAGCTGGGAACATGCAGGAGTTCAAAAAATTTGGGCTCAAGCGTCCAAAAAATGCGATGCAACACTTGTCCGGAACTTGATGAAGAGCATTCGATCCAAAGTTCGAAAATTCGTGAAGGAATAGCTTAAATTTCATCCGGTCTTCATTATTATTCAAGTTTAACCTCGTACAATAAAGGATCAATTTTTTGTATGAATAAAATATCGGGTTTCAACATAATTTGAAAGAAAGTTTGTGGATAGCTTATTTTCGATACACTCCTTAAGCTTAAATAATTACCTTCCATGGGAAATTTATCAGAAGCAATGATCTGTCTTAGCTTTTTTTTTTATCACCATCCGAAAAAAGTCAATTTTTTTAATGCAAACGTTATGCAAGTGTTAGGACCAACGCGTCCTGGTTTCTCTGAACGGGTCCGTTACGGGTCGGGTTTCATAATTTAAAATTGTTCTCGTGGGTACAAGAAGAAAAGATGTGCAACGGACGAGGTGGAACAATCAAGTGGAATCTTTGGAAAATCTTGTGTGATTCGGAGACGACTTCTGTGTACAGCAAAGGACACTCAGGCCTTGGTCTGACTGTAAGTCAGTTAGTCAATTTGTACGATACTTTTGTTAAAGTTAAAGCAACAACATGATACCTATCTAGAAATAAACGATTTTCTATGTTATTAAAAAGCTTCATACTGGAAAATCTATTACGCGCCAATGTCTGTCATATTAACGATTGATCTTTTCCACCGCGAGCCAATCACGCAATGATAGTGAGAGTGTTGTTCCGTGAAAATCACATTACATTATTTATTGAAAAAATGTTACCATCCAGAAAAAAAACAGCCTCAATCCACCACATCAAACAGGAATCGTTCCAGGTTCTATAGAGGTGTTAAATTTAACGCCTACACGTTGTACCGCTCCAGGCTAAATGCTAGCAGGGGTGAGGTATTGGAACGTTGGACGATGGAAAATTTCAATTGTGGAAAGCGCAGAAACGTGACCATCGTTCTCGGAAGAAACTAGCAGAAGCGGACGGCCCAGGACTTAGGTGGAGATTGGTGACAGCACTTGTGCCCATGCTGCCCACTGGGGCTACTGTTTGTGAATTCTACCTTCGTTCGCTCTCTTTATTCTTCTCCCCCATCCCTCCGGCGCATTGCAGCTTTGCCGTATTGCTCCCTGAAAAAGATGAATGAGGTAAAAAATATGTAGAACATGGGAAACATATTAAGAGCCCCCTTCATTATTCCGGAATGGAAGATGGATTGAACAAAAAAATTGCGAGCCATATTTTATGCCACTAAACACAACGGATGACGCTATCGTTGTTCGAGTGAAAGATTAATCACTGGGGATTATGCAGGACTCCTGTAGGACAGACAACGATGGAGATGCATAGAATCTAGCTTTTGAATCTCCCTAATTTAAAGACGCAACTTCATTTTCGGTTTTTTTTTCTTATCTTCTTTTCAGATACGGTACCATCATCTCCACAAAGGCAATACTAGATAAAACAACAAACAAATGTAAAGGTAAGTCAACTTTATCGATCTTCACACAGCGAAAGGGGGAAAACCCCCGTTCCCCAATTCAACGCCGCATTTTCCCTCATTCCAGGTTACGGATTTGTTGACTTCGAATCACCGGCGTGCGCCGAGGGTGCCGTCAAAGGTCTCCAAGGGAAGGGCATTCAAGCTCAGATGGCCAAAGTGGGTATCTGGGTGCTACATAGGCCGGCCGTTGTACGTTTGTTTGCATGCAAGTAATACTTACCCCATCACCAGAGCAAAATCCCATCACCTACTTCCACCACTACCACCACCACCACCACCAACACCACCGCCAATGACCGTTCCGATTTCCCTTCTCTCTCTTTCTTTCCACTCGTTTTTATCCACCCGTTAATTCTTATTTCTTCTTTTGTTTTCTTTCGGTTTGAAATGTGGCTGTTTCCTATCGGTTGCCATTTTCTTCCTGGAAGTTGTTTTCTTTTTGGAATCATAATTTAAAATCTGATTTTCTCCCTAAGACTCTTCTCATCTATTACGAAATCTTTTGAAATGTTCTCGACTTTCAGAGCCTTTTAAAAAAAAAGGATTACATCTTGAATCAAATGCGCCGGTTGTTTCTGAATGGATAATTGAAGCTTGAAACCAACATTGTCTGTTTCTTCAATTTTTAGTACAATCGTCCCAATGGTTTTATCTTGATCAGTTGCATTATTTATTTCCATCATTCTTAATATGGAAATGATTGTATCTTTCAGTTGAGAAAAAAAAAGTTTCTGAGATCAAAAAAAAAATCTTGATTAGAAAAAGTTAGTTATTCCTTGCTGAAATTTATTCAATTCCCATTTTGGCCCTAGGATAGACACAAAAAGCTTCTATTATTTACCGCAAGTCCACAGCAATTGCAAGGCTTTTCAACCAACTCAATGGTGAACAATGGCCATAATGCTTGCTTCAATGTATTCACGGGTACCTGCTGGCATTTCCAGCAATTTACTACATAAAAGTTTTACGCTCTAACATGCACCCCTTATTAACTCTACCGCTCCGGCCTGTCTAGGGAATAGGGCTGAAAAGCTTGAGGAAAATGAAAATAATGAATATGAATACGCACCATCCCGTCATCGTCATAGTCGTCGGTAAACGGTAGATCCTTTCCAACCAACAAGCGCGTTGAAACGGCAAACAAAAAAGCTACTTTCGAGAAAATGGAAAACTTTTTTCCCTTCAGAAAATCAAAACACTTCCAGCTACGACGACGCACCCACGATGCAGAATGAGTTTAATTTACGACAAGTGGGCTGTTGCTCCACTTGAAAATTGTAAACCGCATTTTTTCCGGGTTAAATCTCCTGGAACTGAGTGAGCCAAAGAGCGAGCTAGCATGTAGGAGCATCAGTTGCGAACGAACGGAACGCTTTCGTTTCTTTCTTTCCTTTATGCTTAAACCAATGGGGAAAGTTAAGTGCTTTATCCTTTAAATCCATTGTGCACCACCACGGATGTAATTGTGCGAAAGTGTGAATGTTTTTGCACTTTTGCTCAATTAAGTTAAGGTGCACATGAGCTTTTTGCGTGCTGAAACTCTCGCGTTTTCTCGCGAAATGAGTGACAGCTCGGGGAAGAAAAAGACGGTTGATCTCTGCTTTAGTTGGTGGGTTGGAAGCGAGAGTTGTGGGATAATTGTTCTGTGAAAAACATTTGCGAGTTGAACAGAGTTTTTGCGTGTGCTTTTGCTCGTTAATGTTGATGGTAATTTTATGGGGACTTAATTCGTTATGAAATTTGGTACGGTACATCGAGTGTTGAATTGTTGGGCCAGAATTTAATCATTTGTATCATATGGCATCTTCAATGTTCCAGTTTCCAACAAAATTGTGTTTTAGCCATTTTCATTAAAGTTTTCCCAGATCAATCCTAGCAATCAAAAAATTAAAATCGCCTCTCAAGTCATTAGTCGTTCAGATAACATCATTTGATCTTAGAGACAGACTACTCATGTTTAGTATAAGGGCACGTAAATTAGGAAAAAGCAAAGTCTGAAATTACTTCAACTAAAATTCAATTCTAGCACTACAATATAAGTGTAGTGACTGGGGGGCGACCCCGGCGTAGTGGTTAACATCCATACCTCTCACGCCAAAGTCACGAGTTCAAATCTCACCTCACCCCCGGACAAGTTATGAAAAACACCTAAAGTGGTGTTTCAGAAAAAAAAAGTGTAGTGACTCTTGCAAGCAAACCTTGGCAAAATATGGCATCAACTCTCTTAAAGACTTTTTGAGGGCTTATCTCGGAATCATGTTTATCTTTAGAGTTGCTATCGTGAACAAAGGTGCTCTAAAGTGTTTTGTGTCGGATTATTTTCACCATGATCCAAAACCCCTGCAAAGTTCGAGTCTTCCGAAATCAGAATGGCAAACAAATTCTAAACGAAAACAAGTGTACAAGTAGCTTTGGTAAAACATTGGATCAATTTTTTTTAACGTAGGACTACGTTTCTCTTTTCTATACCGGAGTTATTTCAAATTTTTGAAAAATGAGAGCGTTACGCTAAAGTGAATGGTTTTTGAACGCTAATAACTTTCGTTCAACTGAAAACAATGACTTCATTCTTACACGATTTGATCAGAAAAACTTACAAAATGTTTGCATTGCAATTACAAGTAAGTGCTATTAGTATAAGTAGTTCAATGTTTTACTTAAAAATGACCTAATTTCGCTCCCATACAAATCTCCGTATGAACAGGTTGAAAATATGTTTTTCCCTATCCGGGTCCTCAAAAACGAGTAACAAATGGTTCAAATTGTCTTCTTATTTTTATTTAATTTAGTTTCATTCCATGATGAATATAGAAATAGCCACAACCCTCAGCTGAAAAACTATTTTGCTATGTTGCCGGTGTCTGATTTTATAACCGAGGTCCGTCCCCTCTTTGGAATTTTGCTTCGTACGTATTTTTTGTGCCTCTTTTCATTCAGAGATATGCTATCAACGCTAGTATATAGCACGCGAGATGAACCAAAATGATTTCAGTTTTTGACACGAGCTCTCAGCTGGTGATTCGAACATAGTTTTGTCCACCCGGCACAGTCCGCCCGGTTATGGTATGGGAGTCAGAGTCATGCAAGACCGGCTAATCGGACAGTTACCGGTTTCCATTACTTCCCAATAGAAAGATAAAATTTCGGGTCGCTAAAAACTGGCCATTCGTCCCTTATAAAATCATTTCGATTCGACGAACTGCTCGCGTGCTACTAGCGATGAATAGCATGGCCCAGAAAGATGAAGATCACGAAAGTGCAGTATGGAGCAAAATTCATAAGAGGGGACGGGTCCATAGCAAAATTTTAGAACTATTTTTTAATATTTTTACCTAACCATATGTGTAATGATACGTATAAATTAAATGATATCATTATTACTATAAACCAACGCGGTCCTACGTGAACCTTGCAGTTATATTCCTGATATAACGCATCACTAATTTTTTTGCAAATGTTGTGAACCTATTCTAGTTTTATTTTAGAATAAGCAAACTTCATATTTGAATCTTTCTTGGACCATCGATATATGAAATCAAACAGGCCTGAAAATTTGAAATCAATTGAATTTCATATGATGTGTGTGAGACTTTTCCTGGCTATTTATATAACTCTTACAAATGATTCAAAGCTAACGTATTTCTTTTCCAAGTGATTCCAAGGTTTTTGTCATGCTCAGTCTTGATAAAATTCACGCTATTTAGGCTCAAAAGCGATTTCAGGCAAAATAATGTTGACTTCCTATAAGTTCCAAGCGAAAATCATATGATAAATCTTGACAATAAACGTAACCAAAAGAATGAAAGTTGCTCTTCAAAATGCTTTGATACTCATTCGTGTAAACAGGTTCATTTACAATATCAATCTAGAAATATCAGAAATGAAATTCACCAAACCACAATGAATATCAATTACTCGTAGGGATCGGAAAATATGCAATTGAAATTCCTATAGCGCCTACATTTGGGACCACACTATAGGAATCGGCGTGAGCGTATTCACGTTAACTTTTATTTTGGGATTATTTGACGATACAGAATATTGGTGTACTTAGGAATTGTTTTAATTAGATAAGTCATTTTCTGGTGGCATCACCAGAGTCTGCTTGTACTGACAGCCACGTGTCACCTTAATACCATTCAGATCAGACTTCAAAACCGCTTAATATTAAAATATATTAGAGAAATCATTATGAGAGATTTCATTTAGATTTCATCTATTGCAATTCATGCTTACTGATTGATAATCAAAACAACAGTGACAGCAGATTTTTGACCCAAACTTAGAGCAGACTTCATTCATTGCAGATAACCAAGTTCATTTAGAAGTGACAGAGGTGTACTCATTTGTTATGTTAATCTGTGATACGGTGACCATGAATTCCGGAAAAGAAAACGTCATCGATTCACTGCAATAAAATCATTTTCACTACTCATGAATATTTTATGAAACTTCAAGGCACTGTTCCTGATTACTGCATTCCTCGGTTGATTTTACTTTTCAGATCTAATATAAATAAAGTTTTAAGATTCCTTTTCATGCGATTCAAAGCTGTTTACCAAGCAAATCATAACCGTCATAATTTGTTGCACAAACTTGATTGTGACTCGGAACACTTACAAAGAAGTAGCCTCGACCGTTTTGCAACGTGTTTGCTTCTTGTATTATCAAACCTCTTAGGTTTATTTTTTTTTTGTTTCAATTCATTACCTACTTAACAGGGCCTAATTACTTCATAAGCAATTTGAAATTTATCAAGTGTGATTATTCTTAAACTTGCTTAGTCATGCCATTCAGAAAGGTTCTCAGATGTCGCAAAAAACACGCAACTTCTTATCCGGAGAAGGTGGGTTTGATTCCCGGTCCAATCGAGGAAATCTTTCGGGACCTGAGTAGATTTCATTTTATGAAAAATGATTCACTACTTTTTGAAACCTGACTTTCGTCATCTTTCAGGTTATTTTTATTCTTTAGGTTCGATTGAATTTATTTTCAAGTTTTATTTATTCCTTTACAATTGTGATTTTCAGCCTCGGACTGGTTTATCACCCGCCGAGTAACTTAAACGCCATAAGAATATTTTCCTGTCTTGTCCGGGGTGAGATTCGAACTCGTGACTTTAGCTTTCGAAGTATGGGTGCTAACCAATACGCAGGAGACGCTCCCTCTTTTCAAATTATTTAAAATTTATTACGCCCCATTTACTTCATATTCAATTGATTCGATTTTTTTCTAGGTTACTTAAGTAGTTATAAAAATTCAAAAATTGAAATAAAACTTTAGACAGCTCGCAAATTTTTAAAGCAATATAGTTTACTACAGCTTAACATGTTAAAATAT
Organism: Aedes koreicus; assembly: GCA_024533555.2. NCBI lineage: Eukaryota > Metazoa > Arthropoda > Insecta > Diptera > Culicidae > Aedes > Aedes koreicus. Next base: position 1,122,091 of record JAHHFK020002372.1, on the reverse strand, counting down.
CCACAAATACTAACAAATTAATCAGATTGCTGATTTCGGTAGTATGATCGTACACTAGCATTTATAACGTCCATCAAGTTCTGCACATGGGTTTTTGTGCATTTCCTGGACACTGCTGACGATTTTTCTTGACATCTAACAAGTTGTGGGCCACTGCACTTGATTTTTCGCGATTCCGCTTGACTATTGCCCAGTAGCGTTCGATCGGTCGCAGTTGGGGACAGTTTGGTGGGTTGATATCTTTTTCAACGAAATTAAAGTTGTTATCAAAAAACCACTGTACAGCCCACTGGCATAATGGGCAGATGTCAGATCCGGCCAGATAAGAGGAGGATTCTCGTGCTTCCGATGCTGATGCTAGTTAAAGCAACCTCTTCTGCAAGCACTTGTTTCGGTAAATTTCAGCATTTATTGTTCCATTTGTATAGAAAATGGAAGATCGCAAGCCACATGTGCAAATTGTTTGCCACACAAGCACCTTCGCATCAGTCATACATATCGAACCCATCAACACAACGGCTCTACTTCCTTTCCGAAGGATTTTTTCGTCACAGAAAATACCAACGGCGTCGACTGGAATTGATACCAGACGCAAGCAACACAAAACCGCCATGATTGATTGCAGTAACTTGTTTGTGACTTAATTGAGTCACATCAGTGTTATTTTACCTGGTTTGCAACAATTGTGCTACTAGGGAGACCAACTGGGGTCCAGGCAACCACGCTTCCTACTGCATCGCCGTCATGTTAAAGTGATTTCACACTACTATGATAACTATACGAAAATAAGTTATCCACATATTTTTCTTTAAAATCATGTAAAAAAATATGTTTTATTCAAACAAATGTATGATTCTTTATTGTACGGGATTGAACTTGAACATTGCGAAGACCGGATTAAATTAATATTATTCTTTCACGAATTTGCGAATTTTTGATCGAACACGTTTCATCAAGTTCCGGACAACTGTTTCATCACATTTTTTGGACGCCTTAGTCCAACTCCTGCATATTCTCAGCTGCTTTACCAGGACATCGAAGGGTTTTTGAGTCCTCTTTGACATAAGTCTCATCGTCCATCAAAATACATGCTTCCGGTCGCTGCATCCGGTCGCGAATACAACTTCCAGGCCCTTGTTGCTTCTGTTCTGCACTTTGTTTGGTGATTTTGGCGATACGTTGAATCATTCCAACGCTGGTTCTCGCATTATTGGCGAAATCACGTATCGACATTGATTTGTTCTTCCGAATTAGAGCTACCACTTTCTTATCCAGTTTAGGGTTGGGAGATCCAAGTTTTCTGCCTCTTCCTGGCCGTTCATCCAAAGAACAGTGTTCCCCAAACTTGTTTATGATGGATTTTACATTCGCGTGATGAATTCCAAAGCGTTTCGCCAATTGTCGCATAGTTACACCCTTTTCACGTAGCCATGTGTCCAAAACCTTAATTTTCACGTCTTTTTCAATGCGCGACATTCTGAAAACGAAGAATTTAAACCGGGCAAACTAGTCAACAAACGAAAGATGACAGTCAAATGCGCAGCATGCTATGAGGAACACATTAAAACCATCACGTATACGCGCGTACAACGCAAATGTACGTGGATAGCTTATTTTGATACATTCCTTATGAGGATACGATCAAATACTTTTTAAAGCTTGGTTATCTTCATATCTCAGTAATTACAGGCTTTTTTTCACGTTTGTTTCACTTCATTCTAAAAAATATATAATTACATCAGGTTTGAGCCATTCAACCTCATTTTGAGGTTTAACTTATTAAATTTTGAATTGATTCAATTTTGAAGTCTGATTTATTTTAATTTCAAGTGATTTTAAAGTTTTCACAGCAGATTCACGACACGCCAGGCTTTTTGGAATTTCAATTCGTTTTCAAGTTAGTCCAAATTTGTCAGGTCCATTTGCCTTCTTTTGCAATTGATTTCAAGTTGAATTATCGTGATTCATGTCAGTTTTCAATTCAGATTATTTTTGTTTCATACGTTTTTGGGTCTGTTTATCTTAGTTTCCAAGTTGTTCTCAGAATATACACTAGACGAGCATTTTCGGGCATTTTCATATCTCTATACCAACCTCCAAACAAATTCGAAGCTTCAGTAAAGTTGTTAAGGAGGGTCAAGAACTTCCGGAAGGTAGAGAGTATGGTTTGGTTTTCTGTCACTAGATCGCGCTATTATGCATGTAAAAGAGAACCTTTTAAACTTTTTCTATGGAATTTCTAAATTCTGATTGGACCGAAGCTCCATAGGCCGTAAAGTCTTCTTCTACTTTCTGTACCAAGATGGCTTTTAGTCGTAGGCTGTTTCACCACCGAAGGAAGGCACCTCCACACTTACATATCGTACTCATCAACACATGAGCTGGAACCAACAACTCTGCTTCCCTTCCGAAAGAAGACGCCTCAGAAAAAAATTTTGTTACAAATTCCAATGATTCAGGACTGTTGGGGTGTTCCTAGACTGATATTCACAGGCGTTTAAGAAAGTTTACACCTTGAATGGAATAAATAACTTTGGTTGTGCTTTCATTAACACTACAAGGAAAGTCAAGGAGGCTGTTTACTGTTGTTGAAATGTTGTTTGGTAAATAGTTTTGCTCCAACTTTGTTTTTAAAGCGTTCATTAGTTGTCTTTGGTAACGCAAGAACTATACTGTTATAGCAATCCTTGCAGTAAATTGATTATATTTAACAAAAAAAATGTAAACGTGTTGTCCACTATTAGTGGGGCCTTCAGAAATATGATATGAATATGCTTATTTGAAAACGACACGGATACAAGGATACTTTTCATTTGAGAAACGCTTGATGTCATTTGTTTAAGTATGACCTCGATTTGAATGGAGTACTAGTCGACATATTATCAAAGAACATAATTCAACTCTGATACCTAAATACCATTCAGCAGACACAAACCGACATTAAGTCAAATTGAACCTTACATAGGTTTGACATTCGGTCGATATAGACATTAAATTAGCCTGACATTGATTCGCAACTGCATCGACTTGTCTATACAAGTATTTGTTTTTGGTTTTTAAATACATATTATGTTCCAAAAAACCATGAAAACAGCAAAACAGATTTGGTTCCAAATTCAAACATTCGAAACACCATGCGCCATAGTCGAGAAAAGAAGAAAGTCATGAGCTTTCCATTTTCCTAATTTTCAAAACAACCATCGTATCCAGTTCATACCGACAGAAAATAAAAACGTGCACCACCTCTGATCCTAACTTCTGCAACCCAGAATGTTTCTAACCACAGAACAGCAACCGAAAAAAAAAATGAACAAACAAATCCCTAACACCAAAAATCAAATAATCACTCTGGTACAGAATCGGTAATGAAAAAGCGTTCAATTGGATAACCTGTGCACATAATTAACCAACCGTTATCATTGACTAACCCCGCAGAAATCGATCACTAAATACAAAAACCATCTCCATTTCCTAACGAAAACCCTGAAACTTGAACCATCGAAATTTTCTCTTCCCTCTCAAAAACTCCTCAACCCCCTCAACAAATCGCCCATGGACAAACAATTTCGTACAGTTTATTTTAAGTCTTTTTACTTCCGTTGTTATATTCCTTTCTCAACCAAAACCCTATTCCTACCTACCAACCTACCAACCCCTATTGCCCTCCATCAAAAAATACCACTAGTTTATAGTAAACTTAGATGCTAGAGCAGAGACCATATTTAATCGCCAGTCCCCACTTCAGCCATGTCCTGTGAGTTTTCTTGCATTTAGAGGATCCTCTCCCCCTCGCCCCCTGCCCCGCAGATTTAGAATTCAGAAAGACAAATTTGCCTTAATCTTCATACCTAGTCAGAGTGTGTCTCCCGTACTACCGTTTGTTCGTTAGTTTACCATGTTTATCTTGTTTATCCTAGCGAGTTTGATTTTCCGTTTTGTGTTGGTTCACAGTTCCACGCCCGTTTAGCTACGTAATGGAGAAATAGATTTGTCAAAACTAAAAAAAAAATTAAATAGTTTGAAACCAACAAAAATCCAAAAAAAAAAACAACGAGTGCTGAAATAATTGGCTTCTAGTTCCATTTAGTCATAGTAGAAGATACAATTCTGATTGTGTCTTCCGTTTTCCTTCTCTTTCATTCTGTTTCTTCTACTGTTTTACGCAATTTAGAATTTATAGAGGCTTTTGTTTTATTCGAATAGATTTCATTTAGCCCTAGAGTATCTTACTTTCCTTCGTTCACCAGCGCGTCCTAGTTAGGGAAGCAATTGAACCATGAATAGCCACCGAATGCAAAAATCAATCATATCTTGCGGAACGCCTTATTCAAACTTCCGGAAGCTGACGATCCTGGGTGTTTGATGTGGTTGAAAATTCAAGTGAATAAATGCAATCACAGAAGCTTCCTAGAATTTGATGTTCCGTCGTTTATTGCATTATGGGTTTCTATCTGTCGAGGGAATGCATGGCACGATGTGCGGATGTTAGGGTAGTTCAAAATAAAGAAATTTCTCGATTCCGAATCAGATTACGATCGTCCTCTCAAAATTTTTACTCGATTCAAACTTGTACCGCTGATGACCGTTTGATGTTTGAGTCAGAATTACTGTGGAAAAAGCAACTTGTTCTACAAGTCGTGCTAGCTCATGTGAAGTTCGGAATTTGTGCTGATGTGTGGGAAAAATACATGTGTGCGTTCAAAAACAACATACTATTGATTTATTCGAACAAAAAACAATCATAACTTGGTGACAAAAGGCTTTCAATATTTAGATCCCTTATTTTCTAAAACCACCTTGCATCCTCGAAGTTGACAATAATGTTCTTAGGAATTGTTGACCACGCCTTTGAATTTGCTCGACAGTTGGTCCCCCACGCGGTTAATTCTGCAATTCACGATCTTCTCGATAGGATAAAGATCAGTAGATTGTAATGGCCATTCCTTGACTGTGATGTGATTATCGCTGAACCATTTTTTGGCCACTTTGGCGGTGTGTGTTTGGGTCGTTGTTCTGTTGAACATCCATTTTAATGGCATATTACATTCCGCATGAGGCAGTATGCCAACCCTTAGAATTGTTCATAAAACGGTCGTTGAATCTATTGATCCGATGAATCAGCCCAAGACCGTTAGCAGAAAAACATACCCAGACCTACGATTCCTCAATGAACAGAAGCAGTAATTCTTCTTGACGCACCGAACGATTATAGAACCCTCTCGAACCATAGTGCAGTGTGGTCTTCCGCCTTTGTGCTCCACAGAACCCTTTCCAGAGGAACGAAACTTTGAACAAAGTCGGGAGAAAGTTGATTTTTTCAACTCATATTTGGTACAAATCGCTTTATGTGACATTCATCACCCGTAGTCATATTTTATTTTCTTTCGCAGTTCCAATGCAAGACTGTTATGTGCTTTTTTGAATCTGGACGTAATCAATATTCCAAAATGTCAGACATTATTTCATGCAAAATTTAGCGTAACAGTGCAGTAGAGAACACCTTCGTTAAGGAATGAATTCAATTAAAATAAGACAATTAAATGCGAAGAATAATGAAAAAATATAAGTTTTGCAATTTTTTTAACCACAGCAAAATGGTTTTGTCATCAAAATACTGTCGGTGTGCTGTAAGATGTCATCTGACTTCTCTGGAAATCATACGGTATGAAGTTAGACCCCTCAACCGTCAACTATAGTGGCTTAAATCGTTTTCAATTCAGAGCACTGAATGTATGTTGATGCTTTTTATCAGTATTCAATATAAGTTGCAAATGTTTTGTCCAATACTGTTATTGCATGAAAAAGGGTGGAAATTCGTTTAAACGTACACTAGCATACAGCCACAATGAGCCCGCTCATGGTGTCGTCGGGAAAGAAAGCTCTTTGAGCGCCATTTAAACCCGTGTTAAATTTGAGTTACGTTATACTGCTTGCATCGGTTCAGCATTATGGCCAGAGGAAAATATTCGAGTGAGTCGGAGCAGTTCAAAAATGTTGGTAAGAATAATCGTGAAATATCATAGCTCGAAGAATTTACGGATCGGAAGCAGTGATCAGAAACATGCTGGAGAAAGGAGAAAAGTATGGCATTAATAAGAAACCAAAAAGAAATTCGAAGATCCTACAAATGAGTGAGACTGGACAGAGATCAAGCAAGAACTGGGTCTACCAATCACCCACAAGTGTATAGCTACACCAAAGAGGGCAAGAAACCGAATCTGCACTTATTATTGGCACAATTTGAGGAAGAATCCGCAGGTTTGTCGAAATTTCGGAGGTAGGGCATTTATGGTTAGGGCCACTTTTTCGAGACATGGAAAGACTCCTATTTGCATCATTTTGATCAGGATTAATTCGAAAAGCTTCATAGAGTTGCTAGAGGCCGTATTGTTTCTCTTTACTGAAGACATCATACCAGAAACCTTCATGTTTCAGCAGGACAATGCGATAATTCATGTCAGCATGTTTGTAATAGTTTCCGAGTCGAAACATCGAGCTGGGGTCTAAATCCCATCGAAATCTCGTGGGGCATTTGTGACAACCCTCAACAAAGTTCATATTTATGTGACTATTTTTACCTTCATTTCTGCTTTCTGGACATTAGATGTGACAAAACCAGTCACAGTCCAACACTTATACGGATAACTACACATAATTAGGTTTTTCTTTGATTCAACTCCGAACTTCTATACGATAAATCTAATTTAGGCAAATATTAAAAAAAAAACGAATATTAAACAAAAGCTTGTTTTCCTCTGGTGGTTCTGTACGACAACGTTATTTCATATTTACCATTTTGTTGCAGAAGTCATGCGAACTTTTTCCCCGCAGCTGCTAAAACTTCTAAAAATTTGTCATAAAAAAACACTACAAATTTACTAATTTGTTTAGCGAGGTAGAAAATGATAAAGAAAATCATATCTCTTTTGCTTCTGACCCGATGTTCATCATTCATGCCCCAACAGGTTTCAGATTCGATCAAAATGTGGTTGTCCCGAGGAAATTGGGATCTCCGGGATACCCCCCGGATCCTCCCTTAGCTCAGTCGGTAAAGGCGCAGCTACAAAGCAACACCATGCTGGAGGTGGCTGGGTTCGATTCCCGGTCTGGTCTAGGAATTTCTCGTAAAGGAAAATTTCTCGACTCCCTGGGCATAGCGTATGATTGTACTTGCCACACAATCATACTCATGCAAAAATGGTATTTGGCATCGAAAGCTCTCAATTAATAACTGTGGAAGTGCATTTAGAACACTAAGTTGAGAGCAAGCAATAAGCTAATTGTGAAAGCAAGAAGCTTGAAATGTTAAAGAAGAAGAAGAAGAAGAATAAGGGATACCCCGGAATATGGCCGACGCTACCAAGAATCCTCGAAATGTCCTCGAATGAACTTGTTCCGCAAAACCATGATATTTGAGACGTTCCAAGCTTGATTTCAGAATCGATCGAAAAGTGGTCATTTCCCCAGGGGAATTAGAGCTTCGGGATACCTCGGAATATGGCTTGAAATCTCCTTCAATGAATTCGTTTCGCAAAATCGTGAAATTTGAGACGTCGCAAGCTAGATTTCAGAACCGACCAAAAAGTGGCCATTTCCCCGAGGGAATCGGAATCTCCGGTATATCCCAGAATATGGGCGAAGTGACTAAGACTCCTTAAAATGTCCATCAATGAACTCGTTTCGCAAATCATGAAGTTTGGGACATCGCACGCTAGGTCTCAGAACCGACCGAAAAGTGGCCATTTCCCCAGGGGAATCAGATCTCCGAGATTCCCTGGAGCCAAAGTGATCAAAGATCCTCGAAATGTCCTTCGATGAACTCGTTTTGCAAAATCGTGAAGTTTGACACGTCGCAAGCTAGGTTTCAGAAGGATATAATAAGTTAACCTTCATCCGGAAAAAAAAACTTATCCCACTACGCCCCGGAATAAATCCGAAACCATGAGACACAATTTTAAATTTTCATCCAAAACATAAAATTGGAGCCATAACCGGTTCTTTTGGGGCATGAATGGTGGAAATCGGTTCAGAAACAAAAGAGCTATGATTTTCTTTATCATTTTCTCAATGCCTGCAAGGTATGACAAATTGATCGGGTCCAATGAAAGAGAACGAGAGATGAGCAAATCTCTCATTGATACCATTCACATTATTGAACAAAGTTTCGGGAAATAATGGTTTAAAGGGCACTCATAGTTTCCGAGTTTCTAAATATTGAAAGTAACTACTTTGTAATCGCCTAAATTATTAAAATTAGATCAAAGCAGCTCAAAATACAACTTACCTCATAATGTCAGACCACTATGATAAAATGGCGTATGTTTACAAATGCGACCAGTGGACATATCACACTGAAAATTTATTTTCTTTTAACTATAAGCATTCCCTCGTTTCGTAAACATGATTTTTTTACTTGGAACAAGTGTCTCGTATATTGTAATAAACATTCATATTGCTTTTTATCTGGTGAAATGCTATCTTTACCCCTTTTTGAATAATGCACGAAATGAATTTCGTGAAGACCAGCCAATCATGCGTGATGGTGTTGCTGCTTTCATGGGCGGAAATAATTGATTTATCCCAAAATATAAATTAAAGCGCTGTTCAACTTCATACTAATTATTCAAGTATCTTCTCACGAGTCACCATGGCCTAGTAAAATCAGCCGCGGATTCAAGAACAGCTCTTACTAAAAATGCAGGATATGGGACTCAATAAAATCAAATATCAAATAAATCATAACAATAAAAAAAAAAAACAATAGTAAACACTGGACAACTCTACGTGATTGCGCTTTTTTCTCGATCACATTTAGAGTCGATATAGTAGATCTGTCAGTCATTCATGCAGCCACCAGAGAGACGTTTTTTTTTTAAATTTGTAACAAAATATTCGCAGCTCTTTGTATTGTTTCCGTACAATGCACGAATGTTCTTTCTGTGTCAACAAATGCTTCGTGCTTTTGACAGTTGCTCGTGTGCCAATAATTACGAAGCTTGCTTATAAAATGTACAAAACAGTTTCGTTGCAGAAAACAACGAATCGACTCATTATTTCTACCTTCGATTTCGCAATACAAACTAAAATTAAACTAAAATTTCAGTGTAATATGTCATACTCATGTAGTTTTTTTTTTCCAGACTTATGCGAACTTTAGCCCTACTCTACAACACAAGTTCACAAACAAACAAACAAAACTTTAAGGAATTAATCTGAATTGATCAGTGTTAAACATCTATGTATTTTGACCAACCCTAATAGCTATGCTGGCACACATCGGAACCACTCTCTTGAGTGAAACGACATAGAATAATAATTTTATGAATTTTTTATCCAATCAAGTGCAGCAACTAAAGCCAGAAAGTTTAATTGCCTTTCTCCGTCTCTCACCTCTTTGTAGCTAGGCTTCCTCCGTCGTTTCCGTTAGTCGCTGTGCGGTAGAATAGAGTTTGAAGTCGGTTCTTGTTTTTTTTTCTGTGTGCTTAGTTTAGTAACTGTTTCCATTGTTGCACCACGTGCCATCGACGTCGATCGTTTAGCAATTAAAACTATACAGCATGGCAATTCCGACCCTGTGCAACGCAAGCCATACGTAAAGTACTCAGTTTCGGTATTGTTTTCCTCGGTTCCGAGACGCGTCGCTGCCGCCAGCTGACTCTCCTACTCAACAATTTTCCACCGCAATTTTTCCCCATTAATCTTCGATACAATCGTCGTTGCAAGCCATCATAAGCTCGATAGCTTGCTTTTTAATCGAGAAACTATAAAATCAAGCGAACAAAAACCGTGAATCGAAATTGCTCCAGTATGCGGGACACATTCGTTTTCTTGTAAGGCTTTTTCATTTGTTATTTTTAATTGGAACAATTAAAATACATAGTATAGTGGACCTGGCAAATTTCATGGTCATAACTGTCTCTTGACCACGGCTGAAATTCTTCCATTTTAGATTAAATGTCTAAAGTTAACATCATAACGCAAAACATCATTGCTGTTATACATACTTACTGATTTTAATTCAGTTAAATTCGTTTGTCGTTAACTCGTTTTAGAAGTTGAATGTCGAAATATGATAAAATATCAATCTATTAATTTAGCTGCATAAAACCGCTGAAGATAAACATTTAAATAAATGTCTCATCAATTTCAGTTTCTGAGTTTTATTCAAATTTTGAAATTGATCCCAAGTAACATTGCCAAAACCATCCTGCTTTATTCAGTTTTATTAAGGTTTTCGAAGCCACTAGAAATCAATTTGGTTTTAATATGACACCAGGAGGTGCCAATAGGTTTCATATTTTAGTCAGGTTTATGAGAACCTACAGCTTGTTTAAAACGATTTTAAAACCTCGTTTTCTCAAATTCCTTTTACTCCTATCAAAGGTTTTATTTCGACTTTATGAACTCATAAAATGCTGTTTGGAAATGCCGTTTTAGGACTCATTCATATTATCTTATTATGGACAGTTGAAAAAGCATTTTAAAACCGTTTTGCCTCCAGTTAATGCATTAAACGGCGAATTGGCATTGAGGGAAGCCACCAAATAACCAAATAGTTTTTAAGTAGACATTGCGAAGATAACTTGGCTTTTTGGCAGAATTGTGATTTTTTTCCAATCGCCATATTGAAATATAAGAAATAATTGAAATGTGGAAAAATAAATGAACCAAATTTTGAATGTAATCCAAATGAACTGTAGATCAGTGACCAATTTCTGCATTTTATTAGATAACCTTATTGAATTCCATCAATTTTTAAGAAATTCGTGATCACTTTATCGAATATATTTGTTTTAACTTTGACTTATGTTGTTGTAAATTCGCATAATTTTCGAGGCGCATTCATTTTCGGCTCTTATCGTGCCAATATTCACCAGAAAATTAAATGCATGTATGATTTGGAGCATGATACGTTGTAAAAAAAACTCAATTTGTTTTGGATATTTTGCTATCAAAAAAAATTTCCCGCAACATCAGACACCTTTTTTCTCAGATATTATTTACTTCTGAATGAATCAGAAGAGCAGATAACCGAACAAAGCAGAACAACAAAAACCCAACCACGATATCACAGTTAAGTTTGACAGCTGTGGCCTTTCGGCCGTATGCTGGTTTTCATGGCAGCCAATAGGTTTTATGAAGATTCTGAAGTGGTCATAGCATATATCACTGGAATATTTTCAAAATCTACATTAAATTGTTTTCACAACCGTCTATAAAGTGGGCCCCTTTGTACAAATTTCGGCTTTAAAGAAGCATAGAGGAAGTGTTGGTAGACAAAACAGTTTTGAATGTAGTGTTATCAACAAAGCCGGGAGGAATACTATACGGCTGTAATAAACCTAAATTGTTACTTGGGATGTTCATATAACTTAAAAATTGAATTGTTTTTTTTTTATAAAACAACCCAAACCACATACAACTCTTTTCCAAGCAGTGGCAGGATGAGGTACAAACAAATTTACTATAAACACTAGACCTACTGCGATGTTCGCCAAAAGTCGAGCACTCGCCACTTAAGAAGTCTGTAAGTCGCAGGCGAAATAGGCCTATCTGTCAAAGGATAAGGTTTTTCCAGTGGAATTTAAAGGAATTAGCTCGCGTTTACTAGTGATAGTTTGAAAAAGTGTTTTAGTTTTATATTTTTTATTTTTTTTTTGAAACTGACCAGTGAAGTGTAAATTTAAATTTTATGGTCGAAAATGTAAAATTTCGCGACAACAATGTATAACTCGAAAATCTTTGGCTTTGATAATTCATCTTTAAGCATTTTTTGTTAATGAAACAATAATTCTGTCTCTTGTTGGGATCAATTTTTGACATTTTTTTTCTAAACTAGGCAGGGTGTGTCTGAAAAAACTTAAATTGATTCTAGGATCCATGTATGAAAAATAGTTCAATTTCAAATTAAATGGTTTAAATGTAATCCGAAGAAGGATTTCAAAATGCCTTTGAATAAACTTTTTAGAGAAAAAAAAATGTTTTTCTCAGGCCCACTCTAATTTTAATTTGAGAAATCGTCATTGAACGAACCCTGCTATAGCTAGAATGGTGGTTTCTCTAGCAAATTTGCTTGCAATTGAATTATCTACAAATATGTATACCTCAAGAGAATGAAATGTTTTTTTTTTTTACATCAGGACTACCTCAATCATCTCTAGAAAAACGCTCCCAAAAATATTGAATCTATTTCACCGTAATATGCAAGTTATCGATTTTTGTTTTTGTGTTTTCGACAATTTTTTTATTTATTTTTTTTGTTTCACTATCCTCACAATTGAGATTTATTAGACAATTTTTTTAACGCAATTTAACTAGGTTCAACTTGTTTTATAAACGTTAATAATCTGTAATGTAGCGTATTTTCCAAACTTTGAGGTGCTATAATAAGAAACATCTTCTAAAAGTTGACACTTTTTGATCACACAGTGCAACAGTGCTGTGCTCAACATTTTCGTTCTCAAATTGACAGAACCAACGTTCGGTAGTTTAGGGTTCTCCAACTTTATTTGTGATACTTTCTCAACAGTATACAGATACAAGGTTTAAAATTATTGCCGACATTCCTTGAATGGTTGTGAATCTGGTCCCAATCAGAGCTGGTAAATCTCACGGCTGCCATACGACAATGAAAAACTAGTCCAACTCACTATCAGGACAAGAAACTATCATAATTTTTTTTTGTCATTCTCTTACCATTATGCAGCCATGAGATTTCATTTGAAGTTTTGTGATAAAATAAATAATAACATCAATAAATGTACATGTAATTACGATGACCAAAACACTCCCAAGTAACATTGAAGGTTTTATCGTAGTTTTATAGCATTCTACAAGTTTAAATCGGGATCTACAGAACCTTGATAAAACCCAAATTGTTACTTGGGCTGTCATGTTCTATCATGACGTAAAAATCTATGAGATTTCGAAGAAAATCTTTATCATCGTTTCCGCCCGATAAGATTTTCAAACGTATGTATCGCGTAAAGCTGCACAGATGGGGGTAGTGTGCTAACGTTAAACGTAAGGAAATCAACTATGGGCGCCATCTGTGGCGATACTACCAACTAATAAACATTTGAATTGACCGTTTAAAGCGTTATGTCTATTTGTCTGTGTTGACGTATCAAAATTTTTTACTTACGTTTATTTATTTACATCAATATATGTTAGTTCATCTATTTACATTTCTATATTTACCTTAGCATATGCAAATATGTAAATATACAAATGCAAATAGCTGAATGTAAATATATCAAGATAATTAAATGAACGTAGATAAATAAACGTAAGTAAACAAATGCTACTATGTCAACACAGACAAATAGACATAATTCTTGTAGTTTCTTCAACGATTACGCCTTAAACGGTCATTCAAATGTTTATTAGTTGGTAGCATCGCCACAGATGGTGCACATAGTTTATTTCCTTACGTTTAACGTTAGCACACTACCCCCATCTGTGCAGCTTTATCACCCATCACAGTGTGATCAACAGATGGCGCAGGTGTGTTAGTGACGATGAATTGTTTTGCAAAATTTTCATTGTGTTATGTCTATTTGTCTGTGATATAAATGTTTATAATTAAAAGGAGATAGGTTAACATAAAAATAAAAACATTTTCATAAAAATCTCACGTTGTTAGGCACTTTGATGGTAATTGTTGATGCTGCTGATCGAAAGTTAAGCAGATAAAATGCAAAACTACCAATTTAAAAATGAGTTTTACTAATAACTAGAAACCATCTCGTATCTTCAAAATGTGCGTCCTTTTATGCCCTAAAAGTCATCCTAACAAATTTTTCAAATTCAAATTGAAGTAAAAAATTTAGAGCAAAAAAATGTTATTTAAAGTCTCCCCTCAAGGAAAGTTAGAAAAACTGTTATAAAACCATACTTAGATGAGATAGAAGTTAAGTTTCTTGAGCAAAGTTTCATTAAATTAAATAAACTACAATTTTTAGGGAGCAAAAAATCCTCTAAATCATAAGAATAAAAAGTTAGAATTTTTATTATGACCATAAAAGGACCACCCTAGTCACCACTCAAACCAAAAGATAGATCTTATTTTTAAGATTAAATCTTTCAAAGATGTCATGTGTCTAAAGCTAATGGTGTGGTGTGGTGAAATTTATGGGTCTGTTTTTGAAGGAACCTCCGTATCATGAAAGAATAGAAGAGTGTTTTACCGCTTTGTCGCGAGAAAATTGATGATTAGTTTTGTCGTTTTACTAAAAAGCAGTTTTTAAGTTTTTTAAGTATCGTCCCATGGCGGAGGATTTTGATTATTGGTAGTTTGGAATGAAAAAAAAAAATTATGTTTAAAACAAACCATACAATGGAAAAAAAAACATTGTTTGCTAGCCAAGCGGTACATAATTTCAGGTACAAACTCACCAACCGATGACCCTTATTCTGTTTACATTTCTAACGGGCGGTTAAGTTACGAGTCGACGTCAAAAATTTCATCTTTTCGAATGAACCAGCTAGTGCTATTTAAGAGGCGATCTGTAATGAGATCTATCTGTTTATAAATATATAAAAAAAACTGTTTTCAAATAATACTAAATACCTGCCTGGTTGTGACATTTTACATTTCCCAATCTGGAAGTGTGAAGCTGTACCCTTATCTAAATGATATTGGTAATATTTATGTACGGGGCTTATTGTATGTGAAAGTAACCTCGGAATGGGCGTGACACTCCAGACATTCGACATTCGAGTTGGTAATATTTATATATTAATGACAAGCGTAAATGAATCGACAATTTTCATAAACAGCAACATAAGTATGCGAAATTTTCAGTATACCTATATTTTTTTAAATACTGACTATGATAGTTTAACGATAGGCTCAAAATCTGCTTTAACAATAAACTGAAATGTACACTGAGAAAAATGATGTAAATTTTTCGTATTAAGGGCAGGTTCTCATTCTAATTTTTATTTTATTGCATCTTTTGATAGATATGTGTCTAAAATGTTGGGGCAAAAAGGTTTTTCGATCCGGGAAGTACAAAAGATTCTACAGCGCATTGTTCGAAGCAGTGTCACGGCCGCCACGTTTAAACGTTTAAACTTTAAACGCGTTTTTCTCGAAACAAAGTTTTTCAAAACTGCGTGCACGATTTCAAAAAAAAACGGCTCGACCAATCAACTTCTACTTTTGACCCCGGAAAAGTAAACACTTTTTGTTGGAGCTTGTCGATCTTATAAATGTAATATTTTGGTAATAAATATTTTTATACAGTCTTAAACATTGAAAATAACACGAAAAAATAATGCCCAAACTTCAACTTAGCACAAAATTTTCAATTTTAAAGCTATTCAAATTTCAGCTACATCAGACTGCGCCAAGTTTAATGCAGAAATCGACTAATAAAAACGATTTTCGATTCTAGCAAACGTGTGAGCAGCTACAATGCACGCAGATGGAGAACTACCATCCAGCTCCAAGCGATATTGCGGGTGCCATTTTGTTTTTTTTTTTTTTTTGTAAACAAATTATGAATTAAAATCAAAACTATATCCAATCAAAATACCTAAACAGATTTTTTGTATGTCTTTCCTTCGCCTCAAAAAACAAAATTCCAAACTTTGACAATTTTTACCTCATTTGAATGAGAACCTGGCCTTAAATTTAAAATAAATCTTTTTTCTATTCAATGGAAAGCAGTGCGATCAACTTTTTGGGTGAACAAAGAAAAACTTTGTTTTTTTTTCAAACATTTTTCTCGGTTGAATATAAATTTCAACAGAGATATTCAAGTGTTGTAATTCCAAGTATCTCGTCTGAATTATTGATTTTGTTTATTTTTCGAACTTAAAATACTGTTTTTTTTACACAGAAAGCGATTTCTAATATAAGTTTTGTTTTCTGCGTAGGAATAACCGAAAAAATTGTAGACACAAAAATATGTTAAAAGTAGATGCGAGACGAAATTCAACATATTATGTAAGATATTGTTGAAAAGCTTGAAACCTTGATGCTTTCAAGTAACTGACCCAAACTCTAGTATTTGCGAAGCTTACTGCATTATGCGACCTGGTCACCTTTATTTCACTTACTTTCTTTTTTTAAATTCTGATGTGATTTTAGATGATGGGTGTTGCTCGGACCTCATCGAAATGTGAAAGTAAATACTGATGGTTTGCACGAAGCGATATATTTTAATTTGCTTAAAATCTGAATTGTTTGTTCCGGACTTCACAGAACTCGGTCAAGCGTCCGGACGATATCTTTGTTCTTCAAATGTTCGCATTTTTTTAAACAAAGCCGTTAATTAAACGTGCAAATATCTTCAATATGTTACCACTTCTTTTCTAATGTTTCTGAATATTCTCTCAAAAGTCATCCTTTTAAAACCCCCCAATTCCCAATTCAGGGTGAACATCCCACCTTCCATTGTTCGCTAATAATTGTACATATGTAAAGCATACGATTACCCTAAAATAATCAGATCACCCACAAGCTCGTACACCAATCTTCTAACGACGGTCAATAACTTCTTCTCCCAACGGAATGTGCTGTACAAAACGAAGCCAGTACTAATCCCTTGCATCAGTTTACTAACCCTGTTCTGCGAAAACCCTCAACCAAAAAAAAAATCCAAACAATCATTATAAGAAAAATTAGGAATCTCCCGGGAAAAAAATATAGTTGAACCAGTAGTAGTGTATAGATAACGTTGTTTATGTTGTGTTTTTAAAAAAAATCCTTTCTCTCTCAATCGTCCATCGTAGCCTAGGTTGTAGGGGTTTGTTTTTGACCAAAATACAATTACTTTAGTCCTTAGCTTATGTGTACAAAACGACAGAAATATCAAATAATGACAATTTTATCAAAGGGAATTTAGGTAGTTTCTAGTCTTTTCTCGTTAAATTGTGTATATAGTACTGATAAATAGTGCTAGGAAGTTTTGAAGTTTTTTTTCGTTCATTTCGACGGTATAGGTTTATAGATAACGAATAGTCACAACGTATTAACCAACAACAAAAAATCAATTATCTAACTTCTGCCAAATTAGCCAATTTCTACTTACCTAGTGTTAACCCCTTCAGTTGACAGCAAGTAATGTATACAGTAAATACTATGTAAAAGTGTGTTCTACTACCATCACTATTATATAACTACCGCTAGCAACTTACTACCATTATAATAAAAAAAACAACGAATACAATCAAGTGCCGGCCAAAACAAACTATATACATTTTATCAGTAAGTTAAGTACAGGGCTAGCTCAGTCTTTCTCAGGTCACGCGTCATCTTAGGCTAGGGAGCATTATTTTTGTTTTGCTAGGAGAACCTTCAGAAGCTAAACGAATTTGTCACAATCTCTTTGATCCATCATTCCGACTAATTTCGTTCCCCTCGATCTCCGACCAACCAACAAACAAAACAAAAATCGTAATCCGTAACACTTCTCATTACGTTCTACGCCCCGCACTCTATATGTCTCTCTGTGTCCGTCGTTTATGTTTTCTCTTTACCGCAAGAAGATTAAACGTCATCATCAAAAGACGTTCGGCACGTACCCTTAAAGCATTTTTCACTTGGTCACCGTTTTGAAGTTTCCTATTTCAAAGGATTCCCCCAAATGTACGAAACAATTTACCACTGTAGAAAAGAGAAAAAAACTGTTTCATCTTCATTTTTTCAGTTTTCAAACCACAAAAGAAAGTAACACTCCAATATACTACAAGTAACAGCTCGTTTTACTCGCTAGGGTACTCTACGTTCGTCCATCATTCAAAGTTCAAGTAAAATCTTTCCCCACTTTCATTCAAGTTCTTCCGGAACATATTGCTCGGTCAGGACAAATCCCCCCCCAAAAAAAACCATAGAAAAGCGCTAGCCATAGAAAGCTTGAAGAAATCGTACTAATTAACTTTTATCATTCTTTTCTTTCAAATCATTTTTTCACTACCTCAAACAAATAACCTCAAA
Source organism: Aedes koreicus (assembly GCA_024533555.2). Taxonomy (NCBI): domain Eukaryota; kingdom Metazoa; phylum Arthropoda; class Insecta; order Diptera; family Culicidae; genus Aedes; species Aedes koreicus. The sequence goes on along the minus strand of JAHHFK020002372.1, from coordinate 1,104,144 downwards.
AAAAATCACGATGAACAATCCGAAATGACAACCGTGGACCTCGATGATGATGATGATGATGATGGCTTGCAGCAACAAGAACAGGATCCAACCAATTTGTACATTGCTAATCTACCACTAACCTATAAGGAAACGGATGTAGAGAATTTACTATCCAAATACGGCCAGGTGATCTCGACCAGAATCCTGCGCGACCAGAATGCACAGTCCAAGGGTGAGTACAACGGGATGGATTTAATTTGCTGTTTTGTCAAAATATCATATGTCTATGCATATTTTTTTTTAAAATAAAAAGGGTTTTGGAAACTCCAGGGCACTACACTCCCGTGAATCGTGGGTCAGTCCGATTCGTAAAAAGTAGGCATTGCGTAAATGAACGTTGATATTTTCAAACTAGTTTTCCATGCATAAAATTAAAAATTGCTAACTAATTGGACGAAGCTCGAATCTTTTCAAACCATGTCACAAATAATCTTACGTCTTCATAAGGAATTGTGAAAAAAAATAAGTCAAAACAACGTGTTAGGAACATCCGCATGCGCATTCATAAATGCGGAACATACGCATGAATGTTCACATCCGCATCCGCATTGTCCCATGCATCATGCCATCATGCCAAGCCCATTGGCTTCAGTTAGTTGTATAAGTAACTGTCGCCATTCCACGATCCGTCCTGTTAATAACATTGCTTACTGCTGTCGGCATTCAGCAACCCAACATGAAGCCAGTAGGCTCCCAACTTTTTCGCTCTCTACTCGGTCAGTCCCTGCCGGTGGATCAGCCATACTCCGATAGAGAATTCCCTGGCAAAGGTTCTTCTCCCGAAACCGTTCGTGAGCTATTTGGGCCTCCAGTTTTCCCGCTCTATTTGGATAGTCCATGGCGGCGGATCTATCCTGCTTCCGTAACCGATGCAATCCGGGCAGGTGCCGAGGTCGGTCCTGCGGTTCTTGCTAATGCGCGCATTAAAAAAAGCGACTATTTTCGGATGGATGGTAAAAAAGAACGGAAAAAGATATTTTAACAAACCAAATTGCATTCAATCACTAAGACATTAAAAACTTCACAAAAATACTTCTACTTCCTGACGGAACTTTGGCCATAGGCCAAAAGAAGCTTGTAGGCATATTCTTCAGTTCCTTGGTCGTCTTTTTGATCAAATCATCTGTCTTTTTGGCCACGAAATTATATACTCTCCGCTTCAAGTTGGTCCAGAGTTTCTCGATTTGGCGGAGTTGGGGAACGTTGGGATGGTTGGCATGCTTGGACAATACCGGAATGCCCAACCGCTCCATTTCCTCCAGAGCCCGCTAGACCCGGCCAAAACACAACGTCGTCATCCTTGTGGTACTTTTTAATGAAAGCGGCAACTTCTGGGAGGCACTTCGTACTGTAGATCTCGCCGTTCCCTGCTAGACCCGAAAAAAAAGCAGAGGGGACCTGACTTCCCCTTTTCACTGATTGCGACCCACAGCAACACCTTCTTTGGGAACATTGTGTGCGCTATGTACTTCACATCGCTGCTATTTTCTTTTGTCGGGGAGGTGAAGTAGCCTTTGCCTTGCCAGTCGTTGCTATCCAGACGTACGTCTCGTTCTCCATAACGACCACCACGTTCCGCTTCGCCGGGAAGATCTCTTTGACCAGAATCTTCAGCCGTTGTTTCTGGGTTTCCGCTTGGTTTTCCAACACGGCTGGCTTGTACTGAAGCTTCCGTATGTGGATATCCATTTTGGCCAAATACTTCTTGACCGTTTTGCCGGTTGCACCGACTGCTCGGCCCAACGCACGGAAAAAAAGGCCACCTTGCCTTCCGTCTTCCGTTTGAGCTTCTGTTGAATCCTCCAGTCGCTTTAAACGGTCGGACGGCCGGAACCAGGCCTCCGATCGATGGACTCTTTCTTCTCCAGAAGTAAATCTTGTAGATGTTGTTTAGGCCCGGATGGAGCAGGCGGTACGAACAAAGCATAGATCGAAGCTGTTTCACTGTTTTCGCCATAGCTGCCATAAACAAAATGATGGAGCTGTCAAATTTTCACAGTATATAGGCAACTAGTATATATTGACTACTAACCGGTGGACCGACCACGAGGTGGCAGGGTAATCGCATGAAAAATTGGAACAGTTAGTCCTTTTATAAATGCACACTTCAGTGCTTGGTAGTACCTTCCGGTTCACAGGCGCCCTGATGACCATTTGCCGGTGCTACTCCACTCGATCTTATTCCTGGCGGTGGACCTAGTCTGCTCCGACGAAGATCTTCCACAACGGTGGAGCTTCTCCCTGAACCGGGCGTTGATTTCGATCGGTTAGGTGCCTAAGTCCGCCCTGCAATTTCGGTTGCAGGATGACTTCCGGTTTTCGACTCCCCGACAACCTATCAACCTATCTACGTTACGCTCGGACTACGCGGTCTAAACCCCCCAACGGCGGAGGTAGTTCTCCCGAAAACAAACCGTAAGCCATGTTGCGCTTCAACTTTTCGCGCACGACTCGAACTGTCTCTTTAAAATAAACCGTTAGTAACTGTCGCCATTCGACCGTGAGCCATTTATCTCTCCAGCTTTTCGCGCTCTACTCGGTTAGTCCCCGGCAGTAGATCTACCCTTCTCCTTCAGAGAGTTCCCCGGTGTAGGAAGTTCTCCCAAAAACCGTGAGCCATGTTGCGCTTTCGTGCCTAACCACTAGAAACAATCCTTACTCACTATTTGCCTTCTTCACCGGGACCAATGCAAAGCCGGATGTGCTCATGTACTTCTCTTCAGCTCCCGACTTTAGCTGGCATGCTCACAAGCGCCCATCTGTTAGCAGCCGTAACGTGAACCCATCGAGACGTGTACCGATGTGGAGTAGCCGACCGTCGAACACTTTCTCCTGATCTAAGGATCACGATGTCCACTCTATTCAGCTATTCTCCGAAAGTGGATCCAGTTTACTCCGACGGAGAGTTCCCTGGCGACGGAAGTTCTCCCAAAACCGTTACGCGTTCATATGAGCCAGTCGGCTCCCAGCTCCATCACATTTGTACTCAGATCCTCGAGTTGTGCTCACGAACTTCAACCAGTCTCAGCAAGACCGGCGTTGCTGGGCCGCTGTTCTTCTCTCCACCTACGCTGCATCTCCGACAGTATTTGAGTGATGGTTCTGCTGATCGCATTCCTTATGTAGTTATCTCCCTACGGGCTCCCTCAAATCTAGGGTACACAAAATCCACGTGCTCCGGTGTTTCCTCCACATTACAACATTCTGGACAGACGGGTGACGTTGCATATTTGAATATCGGAATGTGGATACATCCTGAAACAACCATGACCATACAGGAACTGTGTCAGGTAGAATTTCACCTCTCCATGCTTCCTGTTAATCCATTTCGTCAGACTCGGCAGATGTACGTCCATCTACCGTTCGCCGCTACTCCTGCTACCACTTGGCCGTCGACTCCGCTCTAAAATCTTCCGTACTGCTGTGGTTTCTCTGAGCCTGTAGCATTCGCTGTCCTGCTCCAGAGTTATGCCGATAGGCATTATTACGGCGATATCGAATACAGTCTCCGATGATATGGTTCAGTACTCGCTTGTGACCCGTATAGCAATGAGGCGATGCGTACTGTTCAGCTTTGCTTGATTTCGCTTAGTTGCCAACGCAGCCCCCCACCACCCATCCTCCCCCCCCCACCCACAAAAAAAAACAAACCCCCATAAAAAAAAAAAAACACACACAAACCCCACAAACAAAAAACATTAAAAACCCCAAAACCAAAAAATTTACCTCCCTTTTTTTTTTCCCCCCTTTTTTTTTTGTCTCCTTTCCTCCTCCCCCCGCCCCCCGCTGTTGTTATCGTTTCTCCCACCCTCCCCCCCCCCGCCCCCCCCCCTTTTCCAACATTTTTCCACTTTTTTCCACTTATTTTAGACAAAATCAAGTTACCGCACACATTTTTAACGGTTGTGTGCTGCTTGGGATGGCATGTCTCCCAATGGTGATTTCAGCCTACTGTTCTGCTTTACTGTTGCTGTCCAATACCAGCTCCGTTTTGTGGTGGGCCACAGCCATTCAAGCTTGTAAATTCATTACCGTCAATCTAAAAAAAATCACCAAATAACAATAAGCAACTAGTACCCGTCATCACGTCAATTTTGTTGCAGCCATAAAGCGAGGCGCCCATCGAATTGCCGCCATGTCAAAACATCGTGTCAATATCCGGTGGCGTGTGGCAAACGTCGGCATGATATTTTGACATGCTAGCAGATGCCACGACTTCGCCACATCAGTGAGCACCTAGACTAATTGAACTACGCGGCGTTAGGCACAGAAAAAAAAGCGTTCCCGAAAATGAAAACGGACCGTGAACTAGTTCACATTTTCAGGATTTTCCCCTTTAAACGTTATTTAGTTCATGATTACGTGATTCAGTTCACGGTGTTCCCGAATTCATGACTGCAGTTTACGGATCTGGGCACGGATTTTTTTCCGTGTGAGCAAGCGATTGCTAACGTATTTCAATTGAAAAAAAATTACACTAAGTTAACGATTAATTTTGTTCTTGCCTAAACGTCTGTCTGCGGGCGGGCTATCTGCAGCTTTGCTCCATGCATCCACTCTTCAATCGTGTCGATCGTTTCGGTCGTCAACATTTCTGTCAAACTGTCAGAACGACGTCATCAGCAAAGCCAACGATCTCGGCTCCAATCGGCAGCTTTAACGGCAACACGCCGTTGTACATCCCGTTTCAGAGCGCAGGGCCAAGAACGGAACCTTGTGGAACTCCCGCCGTGATCCTAACCAACCTCTGCCCCATTTCTGTATCGTACACTAGAAGTCGGCTCGGGAATTAGCTCCTTTGAATCCTGCGCAGATAATAAGGAACCCTCATTCTGTGCAGCTCTTCGGCGATGGCTTTCCAGCTGACACTATTGAAGACATTCTTAACGTCTATCGTTATCACAGCGTAGTAACGATTTGCTCTTCGCTTCTGTTTGTACACCTTCTTCGCACTCTCGACGACATTTCGAATCGCTTCGACCGTTGACTTTCCTTTCCGAAACCCCAACTGGTTTGATGACAAGCCATGCTCAATCAGTTGACATTTTCCATAAGCATACCGAATGTATCCAACCAGCCCCGGCGGCTTTTCTGGCTTCGGTGGCAGCACTAGTTTTTGGATCTTCCACCTGTCTGGCAGCACCATTCCTCCAGACATCTCTGTGATACGCTCCTTAACGTATCAGAAAATACCTTTACCGCAGCTCTCAGGGTCACGTTAGGAATTCCATCCGGACCAAGAGCTTTATTCAAATTCGATTCTTTCGCCACGACCACGAGTTCCTCGTTGGTGAATATCTTCGGTGTTGCCTCCTTCAGAATGATAGTACGGTGTGGGTGGCCACGTCGTTTGATCAGCTTGCATCGTTGGACCTTTGATCTTCGCCATGAATACCAGGAAAGCGTCGCCCTAAGGAATGGCATTGGCATTTCTGCATATCTCCTTGAAACAGTTAGATTCGCTTGGCTATATTTCGTGCTCTAATGGCACCCTGGGCGTTTGGAGTATCACTCCACGATCCTTTTTCTCTAATTCCGATTCCGTGCTTGCTCTCTGAACGCGTCTTCTGGTTGATATAACATGCACGAAGCTTGCTGAGTGCCTCGCTCCACCAGTATGCTGGGCGTCGTTTGTTACTTGGCTCCAGCTTCCTCCGCATGGTTGTGTCACAAACAGTCGCAACTGCTGTCAACTCGCCTTATTCGAGGGGGTGCTGCCTGCATGGAATGCCTCAACGAAAAGGTCCTCATCCAACTCCTTCATCTTCAATTTTCGCTCACTGGTTTTCGTCCTTCTTATTGATCCTTCTTGTGTTGGTACATCTAATTCCCCACCAATCGCGCGCGCGTGTGTGGAGAGGGGGTAAATTCTTTTTGAACGCCCACTTCTGATGCCAGTCGAAGATTGGAGATTCGATACCAAGTAGGAACTACCTATACTATTTAAATCATGGAAATGGATAGTAACAATATGTTAGATAATTAAAATGAAACATCTACTTCTCCTCGTAAAGCTATGTCCATTTAGAATCCAGAATAATAAAATCATCTGTATCTCGGTAACGGATTGACGTACAAATAAGTTTAATACATCAAAACAAAGTTAATTTACCGTACTTAAATGAAAATATATCTATAAAAATCACATCTCTTCGTTTCTAATGGAAATTCGCACTTTCTTCTTGATTCCTCCCATCAAACGCTTCACACCTCCGGAGTTAATTTCCTTGGCACATTTGTTCCACATTTTGGTCATCTGAGTCGCGTCCCGAGCCGTTTTTCCACTTTTCTTAAGCTTCCGCTTCATTATTGCCCAAAATCTCTCGATGGGCCGGAACTGCGGGCAGTTGGTTGGATTTATATTTTTATCGATGAAATCTACGTTACTACCGCGGTACCACTGGATGACTTCCCGGCTGTAGGACAACTCGCCAAATTTGGACAAAACTTCATGGGACCTTTATGGGCTTTAATGAAAGGTAGTACGCGGTTTTTGAGGCATTCTTCCTTGTATAGCTTCGAGTCCATCGTCTTATTCGTCACGAACACGTTGTTCATTGCTCCGCAGCTGCATATCCCTTGCCAAATCATCAGTTTTTTGGCCAACTTGTCCATAAAAGCAAACTTAAACTTCGCAGGAACATCTCCTCGTGCCGTCACCATTTAGAATTTTTGGCCAGGAAGCCGTTGACGTAGGTTTCATCGTCGATGAGCAGCCATCCTTGGTACTTCGTCAACCCGGTTCTTTTTCTTTTTTTTCCCCCCACACCCCCCCCCCCCCCAACTCCCCCCCCCCCCGCCCCCTTTTTTTGCCTTCTTCTCGTCCGGCTTTTCTCCCCTTCCCCCCCCTCCTTCCGCTCTCTCCCCCCCCCCCTCCCCCCCCCCCCCCCCCCCCCCTTTTTTTCCCCCCCCAACTTTCCCCCCCCCCCCGGTTTTTTTTTTTTTCTTTTTTTTTTTTTTTTTTACGCCCACCTCGATTAATAACCCAGGGTGGTGAGTTTTTTCTCTCCCCCCCCCTCCCCCCTGGAATAACTTTTTACCCCCCCCACCAAACACCGAAATTTATACTACAAAAAGTGAGCGCCTACACGCTAAGATCAGTTTACTTAAATATGAGTGAACTTTACCCATAATCGCGAAAAAGTGCACATACTCATTTTATGGGTAAAGTAAAGTTTACCCATATTTGGGTACACATGGTTAACTAACAATATAGGTAATGTTAACTTATTTATGGGTAACCAATTTAAAGTAAATTTCACGCAAATATAGGTAAATCTAAAACCTTATATTGATATTAGACGCAAATATGGATAAGGATATGGATTTCTCTGTGCTTCAATTATACTACTACTATAGCAATTGGACTAACTGCTGATTGTTTGTTCCATAATAAGTAATACAAATATTGCTGAGAAGTGATTAAAAGGAAATGACTAACAGTTGATCAAAACAATTATTGATCGAATGGTTGAACCCATCAGGTTAAAAAAAAAGAACGGCATTACTTTTTCAGATGTTGTGATTCTTCCCACTCACTCTCATCGTAGTGTATTCTCTGTACAATTCCAAGGTCACAACTCTGCCACAACCTTCTCACCGCTCAATTTTCGGAACGAATCCGGATCCAAATGTTTTTTTCAGTTCTTCCATCTTCTACTACGCAATTCCAACTTTCGTAATGGACCTCAATCTGTTGAATCGCAAGATGGAATGATAACCAACCTACTCGATCCAATGAAGCTTACGAACTGCCAATGTTTATTTTTTCATCCAAATATAGGTAATATGCATTTACTCATATTTAGGTAATATTACTTAACTCAAATTGTAAGTGAAGTTGACCCACTTTTGTGAGTACCATTTACCCATATTATGAGTATTGCATCAGTTACCCATATATGGGTGAAACAATTACCTTTTTATGGGTAATTGAGTCTTAGCGTGTCAATCCCCCCCCCACAAACCCCCGACCTACACAATATTTTGAATTAACCACCCCAACAAGACACAAAACACGCCACGATCCCACCCCCCCCCACACATAAACTCTCGTGAAAATAAACATACTCTGCCCCCCCCCCCCCCCCCCCAAAAACCAAAACACCCTCCTCCCCCTTTTAAATACAGCCCAAAGCTTCTTGAGTTTCATATTAATCTCCCCACATAAAAAAAAAACAATATTTATTACGTTATCTATACACATAAATCAAATTCTATATTTGCGTGCTCTAGTTTGTTTATGAAAGATTGCAAGCGATTTCGAATTTACGCTTGCTTTGACTTACAAGTGAACAGGGGAAATTTCACGCGTCTGTTAAAAGTCATTATTTTTCTTCCGTGTAGTTAGATAAATAGAAGAGAAATGTAATGGTGATTATACAAAGTACCCACTGCCATATTGATCACATTCGGACATGTTCCGGATAGCCCAGGGGAAGTGGCCAGTTGCGGACTTGCACCAAAACCTCGCAATACCTCGAATCACAAGAGAATTTGAAAATAAGTACGATTGTGGCTACTTATCAAGCGCCTACGACCACATCGGACACATCTGGACATGTTCCGAGTCCCCCAAAGGAAGTGGCCAGTTTTAAATTTGAACCCAAACCCAGCATACGATACATAAAATCAAATGAGAATTTGGTAAGTACAATAGTGCTTATACTAGGAGTCAACGACCGCATTGGACAAGTCCCCAGGGGAAATGTCCATTTTCAGAATAAAAGTTTGAGTTTGAGAGAAACATTTAATTTTCTGCGTTATCTAATGCACATAAAGAGAATGCTAAATTTGGTATAAATTAATGGGATCTTTCATGTAAATTTAAGCCAGATATCGCTGGAATCAGGTCTGTCGTAAGGAAGATTGCAATCAATGTTGTATGTTGTATGAAAGATTGCAAACAAACAAGTATGTTGTTTTCGCTTGCTTTGGGTTGCAATTAAACGAGGGGTAAATTTTCCAAGTCTGTTTAAATTCATTATTTTTTTCTGTGTACTTATCAATCGACGCGTTAGATTACACGAGAAAGAGTTCATTGGATGTAAAATTAAGTGCTCTGGACCACATTGCTCATATATGGACAAATTATCGGAACCCTCCGTTATGTGGCTAATTGAGCTTCGAAGGATCAGATCTAACCATAGATGGATACATTCTGGTTCTTTGTTTTGATGTTTTTTTGTATCTCACCAGATTCAATTCATCTACACTCAAGAGAAAATCGTCACTAAAACATATGACATTCACGCTAAAATAAATGGAAATCTAATGTATTTAATTTGGCAACGCGATGTGCCAATTATTAATTTTATTCAAAACAATGTCATTTAAAGTACATGGGTAAAATACATGATAACAGTGTAAAATACTTATTGATAAATTATGTGAATTATGTTTAGAGATTCTTGTTCTCAAGCAACGCATCGAACGTGTATTCTTTTCGGAGTTTGAATTTAAGGTGTGAAACACATGAAATCTTCAACGCATGAATCGACTATTTAAGCCCTGAGTCATGTTACAAACCACAATAATCAAATATGTATTTTTATAAGGGTTGAAACTATTAGAACATAATGGTTACCATACTTCGAATATTTAATGGTACCAATTTAAAAATTCCCTTAACGATAACGATTTACTCCTGACTTATTCGATCCATGTTTTTTGTTTTCTACACCCACCAGGAGTCGGCTTCGCTCGGATGGAATCGCGGGAAAAGTGCGAACAGATTATCCAGATCTTCAACGGTAATCAACTGCAGGGCGCCAAGGAACCACTGCTAGTGAAATTCGCCGATGGTGGCTCGAAGAAGAAGAACCCCTTCAAGAGTCCGGACCCGAATGCGCGGACCTGGCGTGACGGGGCCGAAGGAATTCCGGTGACGTACGATCCAAACCTCCAGCAGAACGGAATCGGCGTGAACGTGGGTGCCCACATTGGCATGCCGTACGGGCGGTTCAGTGCTCCCCAAGTGGGCAGTTATGCCGTTCCCGGTTCCCAGTGGGTGCCGAGCTACATGATGACTCAACCGATAGCGCAGGTTGAAGATCAGGTTTGTTGCCGCGAGAAAGCATCGCTTAATTTATCTTACACTTTTTCTCATCTCCAGCAGTACGTGCAAATGCAGGCTCCGCATCTTAGCGTCGGAACGCCCTACAAAACGGATGCGGTCACGAACGTACAGCCAAGGGGCGTGTCGATGATCATGTCCAGTGATAACCCGGCTGCAGGTGTCCCGTACGGGATGATGCCGCAGCTCACAACGCTACAGATTGGATCATCGGTAAGTCCTTTAGAACCAATTTCAGTTTACTGTAAAAGGCTGAGAACTAATTCCTATGAACAACACCAACAACTACAGTACATCAGCCCAACATACCCATACTACGCACCCACACCGTCGATCATCCACACGATGCAGATGGGCGAATCGGAACAGGTCAGCACGGCGGCCTCCCCTGATGAGGCGTACACCACACAGTATCAGCATGCTCCGAAGTAGAGTCCCGGATCCGGCGCCATGTACCAGATCTAGATCGGGAAACATCATCACAAACGCAACCGCCGCCAGTTGGAGAAGAAGATGAAGAAGAAGTATGAGGAGCATGAGCAGTAGTTTTCAGTCATCGTCATCGTCGCTACGTCGTCATCGTTGTCGTCGTTGCATAATCCGCTGCCTCAGTTTAACAAAATCATAGAAGAAACATAGAAACAGCCCGATAACAACATCATCAACAACAACAACAACAACAAAATCTGCAGTTGTGGTCTAAGTCAAGGTAGAAGAGCAAGTTGAAATATTTATAAAGCGAGGAATTTATTGGAACAACTAACTGATAGCAATTCCAAGCAGATAAGATGATCTTAAGTGAACCTTGACACAAAAGGTTCCGTAGTTTGCCACTTGTTAAGGAATATGGGACATTCGGGTTCAGAAACTCTCAGAGCAACCTTGAGAGTCAACACAAAACATACATACACACACACACACATACAGAAGAAAAACCGATACCTCATCAGAGAAGAGATACATAACGCTGTTTTTACATAAGACTTGAAAAAACATAATTCAGAGAATTCCAGGACGAGAAATCGAACTTCGATGCATGATACGAACCAAATGACGTGTGCTTAAACCTAGGAACGAAGGAATTCGACCTGCTTTAAGGAATTGCGTGTGTGTTGAAAGTTTACATTCTTTATTACACTTGTTTTGCTGGAATTATGATCGGACAGTTTGGACAACCAATGCCAACGATCGTCACTAGGAGTGAAAACCAATGTCTGGTTATGACTGTTAAATTTTATGAGTATTTTGCTTACATTTCTTCCAAACGATAAGAAATAAATATTGTTGAACTAAAATACCCAAAAAAAACCCGGATACCGTTTCATACAGTTTGTTTGCACCGCTGTAACAAAACGCACTTGATCGATAGCGAACCGCAGCAAGAAAAATAACGAACAAGCTAACCGACTACACTCGGGAAATTCTTCACGTACTTTCCACGTAAAATTTACACGCAATTTGCAGGTGCGAAGTACGAGATGATTTTTGTTTGAGTGTATGAGTGTTTTCTGCTCCGAGATAACTAAAAAAAAAATCAGCGTAAACAAATCCCTATTTTTGTTTGTTAAGTTTTTACCGTTGTTCTTTTTGTTTCACTTTTTGTATTATTATTTACTTCCCGATACACCCCTCTGATTCAAGAAAATCCTTATTTATTTCACCTTCTCTCTGCGACAGCAGAGAGTAACGTCTGTTGAGAGAATTAGAAGCTCGAAATCAAGTGAAAATTTAAAAAAAAAACTAGCGACGATAAAATTTCCTAAACTCGACGATGAGAGAGAAAGAAAGTAAGCGAGAAACCAAATAGAAGAGAAAAACGAAAAGGAGTTGAAACAGGAAATTTTCTCGAAAGCGGCTTCCATCGAAAATAGAACCACTTGGTCGACGTGCCATGAGCACGAAGAAGCGTTAATTTAAAAAAAAAAACATACATGAAGAAAGAAGCGAAATTAAAGGAAGCAAAAAACCGCTGAAATAATTCCCATTTTTTTTTCTCTGATTTTGATCGAATGCAAGTGAAATTGATAGAGAGAGAGCTGCTTTTTCCTAGGATAAATTTTTAATTTATTTTTCGTTGGTTAAGAAAAGAGTGCGGAATGAGAAGCCTGAGGGTAGGAACGTTTTTTTTTTATATAGAACTGTGAAATCGAAGAGTCCGAGCGCCGCAAGCAAGCTCTCGGACCGACTAGGACGAAAGGAAAGAAAATGCAAAAAGAATGCTAGTTCATAATTTTAGTTTTTAGTTCTTAGATAGACCGATTTAAAAATTTACAATTTAGAAGAACGTGAAAACACACACACACACACTTGAATGAAAAGTGATTCGCAAAGTGTTAAGAAATGTGGAAAGAGTTGAAAAACGACGACGGGCAGAATAACGCTCGAGGATTATGGAAAGGAGACAGAAATTGCAGAAGCTGGGTTAGGCAGTTTTAAGAAATTGAAATGTTTTTTTTCTATGATTTTTTTTCGATTTAGTTCTAATTTTTTGTAGCTTTTAAGTGATAAGAAATGGGAACCAGAAATTGAATTGTTCATAAGACGAAGGACGAAGAGTAGCGGGCCGAGGCAGAGAAAAGTAAAGTGAATGCTAGAGGTGTGAATGAATGTGTCAGATAGGAGATCTAATTGTTTTTTTTTTGTATTGCAAGGCAGGATGAACAGGAAGGGAAAAGTTTTTTTTTGTTTTGTAGTAGAATCTTAAGCGTAAGCACGAAGGAAAATTTTCTGAAAACGATTGAATAAAAAAGTGACTCAGTGTTGGTGTAGGAAATGGAAACTACACCCTACACTGATGAAGCGAAGCAATTCAAGCAAAAACACAAATTCGCGGTCAATTCATTTTTAATTAGTTGGTAGTCGATTAGTTCGCTCTCTCTATCGATGACCGACGTCAGGTGGTGTCGATGCTTCTAGAAATAATCTGACGAGCACAACATTTTTTTGGTTTGTTTCGACGACGGATAAAAATTGTGATTGAAATGAGAGCAAGAAAATAACCGGAAAGAAAGTGTCCCAAAGAATCAACCGAGCATCAAACAGAAAGTCCTTTCCTAGAAACCTGCAATTCAGCTTGTAGCTGGAATTGAAGGACATGTAAGTAGTTTATTCCTTCTTTTTTTTTTAGCATTTTCGCTTTTATATCGATGTCATTAACTGTTTGAGTTGAGATTTTATTGATTTCTTTTTCGTTACTCGGCGGCGTGCCGTATGGACCTCAATACGGTAGTTATCACCTCGCAATTTTTAAGATGTAATTCACAGTTTCTACAGCAGACATGGCATGGCTTTTGAAACTAATCAATATATGTGTACATGTTCTAAAAGATTACAAATATACTGGAAACTGAAATTTATATGCTCAAAATCGACAAACAAAATAAGAAAATATTACACGATACCCCTTTGCACCTTAAGGAGAGCTTAAAACTAACCTTTGGCTAATTTAGGCTGTAATTTTTAAATGTTGCTAGACCCTTCTGTTGTGCGATTTTCAAGGTGTTTGTCTTAAGCTTTGCTCGTCTGTCAATTTGTCTGTTTTAAAAATTTCCATCTGTTGAATTTAAATGGAAATAGATTTTAATTCTCCAATTGAAACACCGCCTTAGGATTCTAAAGACAATAGAAGTTACTTAAACATTGGTTTACAACCAGACATAATCCGATTAACGAACTGTATTGATTTTCTGAACTTCAGAAAATAGGGAAAAGTTAATACGTTCACTAGATCGAAGTGTATTCGACAAAGATTTTTCATTAGGGTCTAACTGACAAACGTAAACAATGGCTTTTTCCGCGAATTTCTCGTCATTCAAAACTCGCCTAATCAATCCACCACGGTAATTTCGAAGAGAAAGACTTCAGCTTTCCGATTAAATTGGAAACTTACATGGGTAGCTTTTGTGCCACGAGAAATTTACGGAAGAAGCCATTGTTTACGTTTGTCAGTTAGGCCCTAATGAAAAATCTTTGTCGTATTGAATGTTGCAAGAACATAACAAGCAGGTTCAAGGCTACTGAGGACTCCCGTCAATCTGAGCAATGCATGGAGCAAAGATCCATTGTGTTTCAAATTTGATTATGACATGGTGATATGACATTATTCTAGTATTTCTTCCAGTAAATTGTACTTTCTTAAACTGTACAAAAAGAATTAAACTGTACAAAAAAAATCTTCGGTGCTTCATGAAAAAAGCGTATCAATCAATTCAGCGCCAACATTTGATTAGGGCGAATCTGCTTTTGTAAACAAACACTTTGTCTGCTAATTTATTGGAAGTTGAATACAATTCCTTCAAATTGAATATATCAGCGGATAGAAATAAAGCTCCTCTTCCTTAAAGAGTGCTCAATTTGTATTTGTGACCTTTTGTTCAAGAGAAAATGACTGCGAAAGCCGTTGTTTACAAAAGCAGATTCGCCCTAATCTAATGTTGGCGCTGAGTTGATTTATATCAGTTCGTTTGGGCTAAATAACCCTAGTTCTTCTTGCACTCGCGACTTTGAGCATACACAGCTAAAAAAAAGTAGTTTAAATATTAGTTCAATATCGTGTACAAACGGAGCGTCACAAAAAACTTCAAGTTGAGCTCTGAGACATTTCATGCATTGTCTCAAATGTGTATGCAAATGTCCACCTTTTCTAGCATTCTTGCAAGTTGCTGCTTTATGTGTAATGAAATATAATTTAACACGCATCAATATTTACATAACGATGAAAATTGAGATTTTTTTCTGTGTATGTACAATTCCTTGATGTCGGAGGGGATCGAGGCAAGCGGTTCTTTGGAACTGACGTGTTTAGGTTTTACTGCTTCGTAAAGAATCAAGAATTGTGTTGAAAATTCAGAGAAAACGGTATCGATTTCGGTTATCATTTCTCCGCGAGAATGAAATGTACTTTCGTTATTTGATAGTGCCGAGTTGTGGTCAGATCGGTCAAATCCTCTTATTGAAACAATTTTGTGCCGTGAACGCAATCATTAGAGAAGATTAGAGAAGATTGGGTTTGCTGGTATTTGCTTCTTCCTTCGGAATCAATCGACCATCAATTCAGTGCTAGTGAAGAGAAAATAACCTGGAATTAATAACGAAAATTTGCGAAAGAAAATTTAATTTTGCATAGAAACCGATTCGCCTGTACAAGGCTTTTTTCGCCGTAAAGTACTTGTCTGGGTATTATTTTTCAGAGAGCGAGTAATCGCGCTATAACCATAAGCCATATGTGGCTGGGACTAAATTTAATGCTTTGGTCCCAACCATTTGAAGAGAAATGGAGGTGGTTAGCATTTTGAGCGTTGTTTGTTTTGTTTTGTTTGTGATTTTTAGTCTCAAGAACGTGAAGTGATAATTAACCTAACCTATAGTTCATATGGAGAAAGGACTCCATCCAGTTTCACCTTGAAGCCTACCTGCAATGGCAACGTGGTGTCATCTAAGTTCGCTTCAATATTGATCCAATAACCCAAATAATGTCTAACATCATAATTATAGCGATTCGAAAAAATATTTTGATACCAATATCCGAAATTTGATTTCACAAAACAATTGCCAAATATGAATTCAAATTTAATTTTCATCTTGCTGTAAACTTGCGTTCACTTTTCTTCGAGAAAAGTAGTTTTATTTTCATTGTCTTGACAGAGCATCAAGTTGAATACTCATTTTGTTATCAACAGAAAAAATGTACACCAAATTGACTTTTCAATTTGCTCTCAGGATCAGTTTTAAATTTGATGTCAGAGGAATAAATTTAACCTGAGTAATCAATCCCGGCAATTTCACAAAGTCTTCTCGGGAAGTGATCGACGAATGAAGTCGGTCTTGTCGCTATCATTGCTCCCGACGTGCACCGGTTCAAAGCTTTTTCTTTTCGACAGGTAAATATGTTTTATTTTTATCATTACTTTATTTCTTATCGTTTCGTTCGCTATTTTCATAATTTTTTTTCTCTCATTCTGTTTCATTTTCTTTAGCATGATTTTCAGAGCGCTTTCAATCCCATTCAGCATTCGCTCAAGTAATCAATAAACAGTCAATCAGCGAGGGCACGTTGCAATACACAAAAGATGACACTCAAATGAAGCCAAACTTCCGAGATATTAACAGCAAAAATTGTGCCTTTCACAATTTGTCTGTCTTTATCTACCTAAAACACGTCTGAAAGGGTAATTTTTTCTCACTCAACCACGCACGCACGCACACACGCAACTTACAGCAACAATCAATGGCATAGAAAAAATGAGAAAGTAAAAATTCTAAAAGGCGAGAAAGCGACACGAAAAGAAAGATCAATCTAAATTAAGAACACAAGAAAAGTGCTATGGCGAAAATACTAAACCAATCGCTGCTAAAACGTAAGCAAAGACGGAAATCTTAAAAAGCTAATTCATGCAAAATAAAACAAGAAAAGAGACACTCAACTCAACCATTTTTCTACACAAATATTTTTGAAAGTCCCCTTTTGTCGAATTGTTATAATGCGAGCACAAGCAGGTGATGCAAATGCAAGCGAAAATAAAGTGCGAAAAGGAAAACCGCGAAAACCCAGAAACTGAGACAAATATGAATGTATGAGGAAAGTTGTTATTTTCACCTCGTCGAAAATTGATGAAAACACAGAAATCTATATAGGGAATATTAAAAACGAAGAAGAAAACTTAATAAGAAATTACAAACAAATCTAAAGGAATAACAAAAAGTCAACAGCAAAAAACAACAACAGCAACTACAACAACAACAACAAGACAAAAGCAACCAAACAAACAAAAATCAAGATGATATATTTTCGAGAAATCAATGTCAACAAATGCGTGTAAAAGTTCGGACCCGGGCAAAATTTAACACTTGGAGTGCTCACGTTCGAAATTGCGAAACAAAACAAAAAAGGAAGGAAAACCATCGTGAATAAGACAGGACTTTCCGGGTCCTGAACTACCAAACTGAACTGTTCATTAGGTTTTTAATACGTAATAACAAAAAGGGTAGTTCTCATCAAGTGAGATCAAACAAATGTAAAGAAATGACGTCACCAAGAAATAAGACTTACATCCCATTTTAGAACCCAACCATCAGAGCGCATCAAATAGAAGCAGGAGAGGTGCTCGCACTTATTTCTCTGTCCCACCCAAATGCGATCGATCGAACATGCTGAAAAACGTGACCGTGCATTTCAGTATGTTACTGTAATTCAGTTCCTCTCACTCTCTATCTCTCTCTATCTCTCTCTTTCTCTCTGTATACGCCATCCGCCGCAATTGGTGCGGTTTTAGTACAACTGCAAAAGCAATGGAAGGTGAAGATTTATCGGAGCGAATTTTTCTGCCCTAAAGTGTGCCCGTTTTTCTGCGACTGCCGGTGTGTACTAATAGTAATAATCAAGCGATTTAACGATTATTTATTGCATATATACACAATATAGGACGATTATTATTTTAGAACATAAATGATTAAAAAACGGAAAAGAGGAAAACCGCTATGTGATAGTATTTCCAAACTGTGATACGAATATTATTTTTTGTTTGTTTATTCGACGGAAAAGAGAAAGTCATCAATATTGTATTGTATAGCTTATTTATCGACAAGGTAAAAGAAACTGAAAGGGAAATATTCATAAGGTGTACTAATCCACTTAATCAACGCTCTAGTCCACGAATCACACTCACATACACACTTATCTCGTTTTTTGCTAGCTACTCTTGGAGACTTGTTTGATAATGATTGTAATATATCTACTTATTGGATGCAAAGCGAAAGGAAAGGATTTTTTCATAGGTGTGTCGTATCGCTCACTGTTCTCTCGATTTTCAGGGACAATTTTTAAACGTAAGTAACGTAATATTCAAATTATATACCAAACTAAAGGAATTTTAGTGCACACTGGCTAGCAGAAAGGAGCAGAAATCTCGATCCGGTTTCCTACACAGTCCACGATCGCTGCTTGTACTAGAACCGCTTCAGATCTTATGGAATAACCATCCTCCTTCACCACACTTTAGTTGGTAGTGAAAAGAGACTAAATCGCCAAACTTTAAACTGACAAACTTATACTTTTGTCTAAATGTCATTGATTTATAAACTGTACTAAAAATCACTGCTGAAACTATTCGAAATGAACAAACAAAAAAAAAGCAAAACCACTTCACACAAACTATAAACTAGAGAAAAATGAAAAGACAACTTGAGAATCTTCCATCTTCGAAAACACTTAACGAGAACACTATTAAGGAAAGTATACAATAAATAACTTTATTAAAAATAAATATAAAAATGAGAAAGTTATGAAGAAATGAACAAAACTGACTGAACATATATTAAAAAAAAATCTGCAAAGACGCAAAATGGGCAAGCTAACAGAAAAAAGCACTCCCTCACACACAGAAACGCTAATTGTTGAAGTTGTATAAACAAAATAAATGTCTGACGATGCAGCAACTCTCTCGTCATCACTAATATTTTACGCTATATTTTCTTATTTACTGAAGGAAAGAGGAAAATCTAAAACAAAACCCAATCAACATTAGTGATGAAACACGCAGAGAGCGAAAGATACAACAAATCAGACTATTTTACTTATACATTTAGTACGGAAGGAGCGATAACCTTGAAGAAAAAAAATACAAAAGTAAAAAATAAAAACAAACGAACGACTGTACTCTTATACACTCACACTCACACAATTGCATACATTCACAAAATGAGAACGAGAGCAAGAGAGAAGATTCTTCAACGCAAACAGAACAAAGATGAACCCATTACATTTATACTCTATGGCAGAGGAAAGGTCTTAAGTTTGACTTACAAAAAAAAGTATATATATATATATATATAGTAACCCAAACGGCAAAGAAAAACGAAACCCGTAGATGAAAAACGGCTAGTAAGCAAACAAAAAAAAAAAAACATTGAACATACACACAAAAATGAATCAAAAAACCATTGTAGAAAGTGGCACGGTTTCGCACGTGACTTTTTTTGGAACCATTTACCTTTTATCCCAGTAAAAGAAGTTACGGAACAAAGACAAAAAAAGAAACAGTAGAGAAACGAATCAAACGATCAACAATGCAAGGAAACAAATTTGCAAAACTCCTCCCCGGTAGGTGTTTTATTTTCCCGCAAAACATCCAACAGCGAATGCGAACTGCTATAAAATTGACTCCCGAATTATTCACTTTTTTTCACGATGAGATGAATGATGAAAGGAAAAACCAAGCTACTTTGATCTTTGAGTTGCCGTTCTATCGACCACTCCAAAGTTGTCATTGTTTATTGCGTCAACCACAAAACATAGTGAAGGAAGTTTCCGTTCTGACAAGAGCTGAATTTCATTGTTTCTGTCTGTCATACCTTCATAACTATTAAATTAAATTATTGATCGAAGGAAAAAAATGTTTTTGCAAGTTGATATGTTTAAGCGAACAAAAAAAAAACTGTAGGTGAAATGAAAATGTAGGAAAAAAGAATAGTAGCAGTAGAATAGGATGGGAAATGGAGAAAAATGCAGAGGATTAAGTAGCTGAAATAAAAAAAAACAGTAGCTTTAGGTTTAAGAAAAAAAAAGAAAACAACTAGCTGTTAAGTAAAAAACCAACCATACACACACAAACACACACACGGAGATACACACACGAGCAGACAGACATACTATTGTAAACGTGACCGCAGTGCGAAAGGAGAAAGTAGGAATAAAAAAAAATGAAATGATTTTTGATAGTTTGTAAGGAGATATTTAGGATAAAAAATTGTTTAGACTAGGAAAGTTGAATGCAAACTCCGAATGAAAATCCGACTTGATTGTGTTCCGTTGTTGAGACTTTCATTTTCCTAACCAAAAAAAAAACTGAACTTTCAAACCAACAAGACAAAACAAGCGCTGATGATTCCTAACACTTGAAACCAAATACAAAACACACATAACGGACGCCGTGCACTGGAAACGGATCCCAGTGCAGTAATCTTCCATTTATCAATAACATCTTCTTCGGTTTCCTTCGTTTAAAAATCGCGAGCGGGGCTTCCACCTTTGTTTAAACTGTTTTTGTTTTGAAATTTACCTCATTATATGCACAAGGAAAAGAACGCGATACGAAATGTACTCTATTGAGAGAAAGGATAATCATAAACCGGAGCGTCATTGGGGAAGTCCAAGTGAAGCGTTTTTCTATAAAATGATTGAATTAATTGAAATATAATCGTTTCGACGTGGCTCCTCAACGAGGCCCCCGTTTTTCTTTCCCGATTGTTGTGGTTTGTTTCCCAAATTTCCCTTTTATTCGATTAAAAAAAGGAATCATTTTAAATTGATCGTGACTAAATGAAACGCAAACACAAACAAAAAGAGTTAAACAATGCCCACGATCGATTGATTAGAGAAAAAAAAATCGTAAAATATAGAAATGAAGAAAAAACAAGCGGAGAAGGATTGAGTTTTAGGGTTAATGATGTTAAATAAAAAAAACTTAGAATTAAAAAATGATGAAAAACTAGATGAAAAAAAAGATTTTTTAGGGTTAAGTAATGAAAACAAAACAAACAAAAAATTGATGAAAAAATTAACAAAAAAAAAAACAAACTGAAAAGCAAATAAAAATGGTTTATAAAAATAAACCAAACAAAAAAAGCGGAGAGTAGGTATAAGAAGAAATGAAAACTAGCGAAAAATAGATTGAGCGCAAAATGTCGAAATAAGCATGAAGAAAGCGAAGAGAAGGGAGAAGGAAACATGAAAACTACTTTTAAGTGAAACACAGAGAAAAGAGGAAAAGAAAAAAAAACTCTGCTATAGCTTCTAAGTGAAATGAAAAATGAAAAAAAGAAGAAACTAGCTTTTAAGTGAAAACAGAAAAACTGAAAGAAAACTACAAGGAAATAAAAAAAAAAACGATGAAAAATTG
Organism: Aedes koreicus; assembly: GCA_024533555.2. Lineage (NCBI taxonomy): Eukaryota > Metazoa > Arthropoda > Insecta > Diptera > Culicidae > Aedes > Aedes koreicus. Next base: position 1,083,132 of record JAHHFK020002372.1, on the reverse strand, counting down.
CTAGTCGTAACTTTGATGCAATATCACAATCACAATATCGTGCTGTGTTGGTAAAGAATGTGCACACCAAAAAGTAGTCAACGGGAAATTAGTGGTATTAAATGGAAAATATGAGAAAATCAAAAGTAAATCATTTATTTAAGACATCATAAAAATACAAATATAAAACATATACAGTTAAGTCAATTTGACCTGTTATATCCAAATGCCCGCACCTTTCGTTTGACACCTTCCATCAGTTTTTGCACAGTGTCATCCGTCACCAATTTTGCAGCTTTCTGCCAGTTACGCCTGAAGCTTTTCTCATCAATTGCTACGCTATTCGTTTTTCGAAGATTCCTCTTGACCAGAGCCCAATACTTTTCGATCGGACGGAGTTCTGGCGAATTTGGCGGATTGCAATAATTTGGGACAATATTTACACCATTAGCAATGTACCAATCCTTAGCCAGTTTTCCATAGTGGCAAGATGCCAGGTCAGGCCAGAACAGCACCGAACCGTTGTGTTCCCGAATGAACGGCAACAGTCGTTTATTCAGACACTCTTTTACGTAAATTTGTCCATTTAGAGTGCCAGTCGTGATGAAGATGTTGCTTCTGAGACCGCATCCACATATTGCCTGCCATACGAGGTATTTTTTTGGGAACTTCGACATTTTTTTTTGCTTAAAACGATCAGCAACATTTCCTCTTTGCAACGAGGTATAAAACTGTAGTCCCGGTATCTGCTTAAAGTCAGCTTTGCAATATGTTTCGTCGTCCAATGTTATGCAGTCGTATTCCTTCAGCATAGTGTCATATAATTTTCTCGATCGAGATTTTGCGCTCTTGTTCTGGCTGTCGTTACGATTTGGAGCAACACCTACTTTGAATGATTTCAAGCCTGCACTTTTCTTCACTTTCTGGACGAACGATGGAGACATTTTTACTTTTTCGCCACATCACGAACGGAGATATTCGGTTTCTTCTTAAATTCTTTAATCCCTTTCTTCCTCTCCGCGACGAAACGAGAATCATGGTTACCTCCGTAACCGACTTTTCTCTTTAAAGTTAAGCGCTGCTGAAAGTTTTTTAGCACTTAAGTAACCGTTGATTTTGCGATTTTTAATGACTTGGCAATATCGCCGTGCGACATATCTGGATTTTCCACTCTTTTGTGCAAAATTGTTTCGCGCACGCGTTCTTGATTCGACGCCATTTTACTGAATAAAGGTTACTGTAGCCAAACGACGTCTTCATCATAGCACACATGCATTAATATTCATGTAGTAGTGATCGGATTAGCAAAGCGTACACGGAGAAGACTGCATTAGGGCATTTCCGACGACTACTTTTTGGTGTGCACATTCTTTAGTGTGAATATCAGGGGGTAAGTCACTCGGGCATGTGTCAACACCCGTAAAACACACTCCAACACACTTTAAACACCTCGCCACCACGAAAGCTAAATTCATTTCTGGCACCACTTAAAGGAATCGATTGTTTGTTTAGCCACTGTTTTGTTTTGCTTTCGCTTGCACTGATGTGGTTCAGATAATGATTGCATAAATGTGCGGGGATTAAACGCCAAAATGTTCGATTGTAGTTTTGATAGATATGTTTAAACACAGAAACACCTTCCGACACCCCGAAACACAAACACAACGTGGCAGAGTGACTAATCCCCTGCACCAACGGGTTCTGCAGCAGTGAGCTAATTCTAAATCGCTAGTTTGCTATTGATTGTTGATATAACGTAATGCTAAATGCTGGCCCACAAAAAACTAGGTGGGGTGAAAAGTAACCTCCTTGAGAATTAATTATTTTTTTTGTGTTTTTTTATTTGATTTAATGTAGTCCCCTTTTAGCTCGATACACGTATTTCAGCGATTTTCCAACTTCTTGATCCCGTCCGAAAAATAATTTTCCGGAAGATCTGCAAAATACTCTTCCGCGGCTTCGATGATTTCCTCGCGAGAGCTGAATTTTTCATTGATGAGCCATGTTTTGAGGTTTGGGAACAGATAATAGTTCGAGGGAGCCAAATCGAGAGAATGCGGAAGCAATTGGAACGGTAAGTCCTTGATTTAAGCCGTGGTTTAAATGCTCTTGTGCGTCGGCGCATTGTCTTGCAAAAACAAATTTGTTTTTCTCTTCATGTGAGGCCGTTTTGCAGCGATTTCGGCCTTTAATAGCTCGAGTAATGCACAGTAATACTCGCTATTGATGGTTGTTGCGTCGTATTGCAGTGGACTGTAATTACTGCCGCCATCCAATCCGCCACCACGCAGCGTAGCGAACCGATAAGGACTCCCCAAGTGGAATCCAGACCAACCAACCAATAAGAAAAATTCTTTCTGCTTTGGCTCTGAAAAGAGCCACCATTCAACTCTTTGACTGGTGAAACGAGGGTTTTTTCGGCTGGAGACAAACTAGAACACAACTTTGATTTCACTCCATTATTATTTTTCTTCTTCTATCTTTACAACAACTTTTTTCTTCAGCCGATTTCGGCTTCGTTTTAGATTTCTTTTCTTTGCTCTGCTTCTGCTCGCTTCGCGTCCGTCACAAAACTGTACCTCGCACCTTTTTTTTTTTTTTTTTTTTTTTTTTTTTTTCGTGGGGTTTTAACCCCCCGGGGCCTCCCCCCCCCTTTCCGGGGTTTTTATTATTTTTAAAAAGCCGTTTGTGTGAAGGAATTTTTTTTGGACTTTCCCCCTTTTGGGGCGAAAAAAACCCCCCAAATGAGCTACACAAAATGAAAATCCAACGTTTGGGGGTTTACACCCCCGAACCAAAAAAAACCCAGCAAAATTTTGCTTCCAAAAAACGCCATGTTCAACCTTCTGTAACTTTGTCAATAATCAATATTTTTGGTTGAAAATTCTACAACACTATAACCAATATATATACCTAATGTGACCAAAATGTCATGCTGATTAAGAATATAAATTTGAAGTTTTCATAACATATGTGAAAAAAGTCATTTTCGGTCATACCAATTTCAAAAATCCGCATTTCTGTGAAAAATTTAGGTAGCATATCAAAAATGTCACCATAGCCTACAAAAATATAGAAAATTATGTGGACAAAATTTGTATTGTTTTCATCAAGCGGTTTGGACTACAGCTGGCGTCAAAGTTGAGGATTTCCCTTTTTTCCCCGATATTGACCATGCTGAAATATCGGTGCAAAAAAAAGCCGAGGCGAATTCATCTTATTAATACACATGATATGTTACGCGTGAAATATCCCAAATAACTAGTGTAACCCACGAAGAACTTAAGAATATGGCATACAGTATGAATTGGTTTGTGTAAACTACGTATACAGTATTATACAGTATTTTTAGTAAAATTTGCCTCGGCTTATTTTTTGCACCGATATTTCAGCAAGGTCAATATCGGGTGAAAAAGGGACTACTCATGTTGTAGGTAATGCAGTCTATTAAAATATGGCAGATGGATAGTGGGACTCCACAGGTGGTGCAGATTGGAGGATCTTCTTTATCTAAAAGGTAACTATGGGTGAGACGGGTATGACCTATTCGTAGACGAGAGAGAATGCGGCGGTTTTTGGGATTTTTATTGTCGGGCCAGGGAAGAGTGGTGGGTTTGATGCTTCTCAACGCGAAATTCCTGCTGTTGAACCACGAAAGACTCCAGCAATCGCGAATCCTCCCCTTTGCCCATCTGACAGCATCAGGAGATGGAATTAGAACATCCTCTGGATCCAGTCCGCAACCTACACCAGCCAACCGGTCCGCCTCCTCGTTACCACGAATGCCAGAGTGGCCTGGTATCCAACAGAAGGCGGCCCCATTAGCCAATGCAGATCTCTCGGCCTCTTGGAGCCAGGGATGTTTCAAAGTGGAGGAATTCATTTCACGGAGACAACTGGCGGAATCGGTAAATATAACAGAGGGACAGTTATGGGTGGAAGAACAAAAACTAGCGGCTCTCATAAGAGCATAAGCTTCGGCACTAAAGATGGAGCAAGAAGAAGGGAGGGAGGAACTGATTCTGGGGAGCGTTGAATTAAAAAATATGCCATAGCCGACTTTGTCGTCGGAAACTGAACCATCGGTGTAAATATGTTGATTATTGGGGTATTTTTCAGAACGGAGTGAATGGAAATGAGCTTGCGCTATGTGAGTTGGATCTCCAGCTTTAAGTAGGTGGAGGAGAGAGAGATCTATTGTGAGGGTTGGTTGGTTCCAGGGTCTGCTTTTGCATCTGGGAAGAACAGCTATTGGGGGGAGAACATGGTTGGTTACCCAGACAACCACAAGTCGTATAACAGTGTTCAAATAGTATCGTATATTCCTATATTTTATGTCAAAATCGCAATAAAGTGGGGCCTTTATCGCATTATGTTTGAGTTAAATCGTAAAGAGTGCAAATTTTCGACTTGTATACGATGTGTCATTTATTCATCGTACTGCGTCACAAACTAAATTGGATATACATCGCTAAACTTTTTAAATCGGATTTGTTATTACAAATTCAATCGCATACGATATTAAATCAACTCGTTTAAGAAACCAATGGAATTTGCACGTATATGGCCTCCACTTTTGCACGTATAAGCCATATTTTTGCGTTCTATATGATTTTTTTACTTACATATATGTTTGTATATCATAAAAACAACTTTCAATATACGTGCATTTTGGTTGTCTGGGTAGGGATTGGAACAATTCGGCTGATTTTTTAACTAGAGGAACTTCTTGACGTCTACCCAGACCAAGCAACCGAATGGCTTTAGTCATCATCGATGCCGCCATATAGTGTTCAAATGGGAGTTGACCACATTTAGCCATTATAGCAGAGATAGGACTAGTGATGAAAACGCCGGAAGCATAGCGGAATGCTTTATTGTACAGTGGGCGTAGCTTTTTATATCACCACCTTTGCTATAAAGGCCAACACCATAGAACATCTTTGGAAGGAGCCAGCTATTAATAACCTGTATAAGGATTTTTCTGTGTGCGCAGGGAATCCTGGATCCTAACACTTTAATAAGCTGTAATCGACTTTCGGTAGTTTTACGAACGACATCAAAGTGATGACCAAAACCGAGTGTCCGGTCAAGGTAGACTCCAAGTATTTTAAGGGATGGTTTGGTAATGATAGGAGAACTGTTTAAGGTAATGTCAGGGAGTTTGCTCATATTTTTCCTATTGGCACTTATGTGGAGTAGTTGGGATTTTTCGGGGGATAAGAGGAAACCATATTGATCGGCCCATTTGGCCACACAGTTCACAGCAGACTGCAGGTTTTTCCTGGCCAGGGTCTTATAGTGATGGAAAGTTATAATGGTGATGTCGTCGGCAAAAACAAGAATGTAGACATTGGAAGGGATGGTTTTGAACAAGGACTGCATACTAATAAGAAAAAGGTTGGGGGCTATCACTGATTCTTGAGGGATACCGTTTTCTTGACATCTCAACTCAGATCGGTTATTGCCAATGTTGACCCTGAATCTCCTGTCTCCCAGAAAGCTTTGTACGTAACGACCCATGCGACCACGCATGGTCGTATGCTTTTGAGAGATCAAGAAAGACAACGTCACCATGCATTCCCCTCTCCAGGTGAGAGTCAATAATATCCTCAAGTTCAGTCAGATAGTCGTCGGTGAATTTGTCTGGGCGGAAAGCGAACTGTCGGTTGTCTAGCAAACCTTTGGATTCGAGAAGAGTTTTGAGACGTCTGTTTACCATCTTCTCAAGAATCTTCCCTATGCAGTTTAAAAGGGTGATGAGGCGGAAGCTGTCAGCATTATTTCGATCTTTGTTTGGTTTAGGGATAGGAACTACGAGTCCTTCCTTCCAGGATTCAGGTATTTCGCCTTTGTTCCATATGTTATTAAATATAGATATTAATGTGGTTTTGCCAATGAGAGGAAGATTCTTGAGAAGAGGATAGCCTACATCATCAGGGCCAGCGGATGTTCCGTATATTTTGCGCAGGGCCCAATCTAGCTCTTCGTAGGAAAAATCCTGATTATAATCCAGATTATTGTCATCACCGAAATCGATAGGGGTGGATTCATGGATTGTTTTGTGGGTTAGAAACTGCGGAGAGTAATTAGAGGAGGAGAATGATTGGGAAAAATGATCTGCGAGGTGTTCAGAGATAGTGGAAGGATTATCGGTGATTTGGTTACTTATACGGAGTTTTATGGGTTGTCTACTTTTGTCGCCATATAATCTGTGGATTTTATCCCACAGTTCTTTTGAAGAGCTTTCGATGCTTATAGTGGAGATGAATTGTTCCCAGCTATCCTGTTTGGCTTTCATAACTTCAGTTTTTGCTGCCTTCCTAGCATTTTTAAATTCATTAAAAGCTGCAGATTCCTTGCGATTTCCCACTGCAACTCTCTGAAGTGCTCTTATTTTTTTCCGGCGGAGTTTGATAGCGGACCGAACTTCAGGGTTCCACCAGGGGACAGACTTCCTGCCAGGAATTCCGCTGGTCCTAGGGAAATGATGTTGGCCGATTTCAAATAGTTGTTTTACAAATTCATCAGGACATTATGGAGGAGTCCTAGTAAATTGGTCAAAAACATCATTCTGGTAGTTGGTCAAAACGGCCAACTCATATTTCCATCTAGGACGGCAAGATATAAACGGAGGGGCCTGATTCAGAGAGATTACAATGGGAAGATGATCGCTTCCGCAACAGGCATCATGAACCATCCAAGATAACCGGGAACCAAGATTATTTGAACAGATGGAGAGATCAAGGGCTGAGGATTCACCGGATGATGGGCTTATTCTGGTATGACTTCCATCGTTCAAGAGTGTTAAACCATATTCATCGATTAATTGCTCCACTATAAGTCTTCTTCGATCATTGGACTTACTCCCCCAAAAAGTGGAGTGTCCGTTGAAGTCGCCCATCAAAAGAACTGGGGAGGTGATTTTGTCTAGGATCTTGGCTAAACGGGATTTAAGGGTTTGATTGGATTGATTGGATTGGTGTGAGGGAGAAATGTAGATGGATACTAGGGTTACTTTAAATGGGAAATCTATTTCAAAGGCAGGTGCTTGTAGAGGGGAACCTGTATCGATTTGACGGTGAGGGATGTCAGATTTGATAGCAATAGCAGAGCCTGTTGTGGAAGGGTTTTCAGGCTTTTCACAGATGTACAGATTGTAAACTTTAATAAAATTAGGAGATATTTTGGATTGAGGTGTCATTGTTTCATTTAATGCCAGAGCTATGGGGTTGAATTTATTTATAAGCAGTTGTAGTTCCGGTAATCTGACGCGAAGTCCTAATAAGTTCCATTGCAAAGCAAGGGTAGTAGGTGGAGACGATGGGTAGGAACGAAAATTGTTATTGATTGGGTCTATTGTGTTGGCCATTGCGAGGAGTTTGAGAGGGATCCAGTGTCAGAGAGTCCTTGGGGCATTGCATTTGTTCGATAGCCGTGTTAATGTGAGTAGGGTTCTTTTTAAGGTTTGGGGGAATGATTTCTGTAGTGTAGTGCCGTTTTTGTTGTCCTTGAAGAACGCTTGACTTTCTTGAGGTAACATATATTTGAGAGGAAGTTTCACTTACCTGAGAGGAAGTGCCGACTATTTGGACTGATGATCCGCTGGTCTTTCCGGTGATCGTCTGCTTGGCGCTGGAGTCAGTTTCCATTTTGGATCCAGACCCAGAGTTTGGTGATGGTTTCCTGAAGCTGTTTGATAAGTTCGTCCTTGGCTTTAATCTCCTCAGCTGCTTGGGAGTTAACACGAGCATTAACCAGACGTTGTTGAACCTGGCTAACAGCTGCGTATGATCCACCTCCAGTCTTCAATTGCTTCGTTGCTTCCTGATACGTGATGCCTTTCGTAAAGCGCAGTCTTACGATTTCCTTTTCCGTGGCGTAGACCGGGCATGTTCGGCTTGCTGGACCGTGATTTCCATTGCAGTGTAGGCAAAAAGGGGCAGATCGGCAATCGACTTCCAGGTCGTGCACCTTGGAACAGTTCCTGCATCTCGGTTCGGTCTTGCATCGGAATTTAGAGTGTCCGTTTTCGAAGCACCGATAGCAGATCATTGGGTCGGGAATGTAGATTCTAGTACTAATCCTGAGCGGACCTACCTTGATGTTCTCGGGAACAGCAGTGTCGTTGATGGAAAGGCTTATCGTAGGAGTGTTCACTCTTACGTCATCCTGCATTCGAGTAATTCTTTTAACTCCAACTACACTGACTTTAGCCATCCACTTAAGCAGCTCCTCATCGGTTTCGTTCACAATTTCACGACAGGTAATCACGCATCGCCGTTTGTTAAGGATTGGATGGAGCTCCACTTTAACTGCTGTGCCATCAAACAACGTCTTCATGTTTAACAGCTTTCGTACCTGGCCAGCATCACGCACGCGCAGCACGTATTTGGATCCGTTAGCTTCTGTCGTTGTTGATTCAATTTCACCAACTAGGTCTTCCATTGTTTTTCCAACGACGAATGGTCTCAGCTTCGTATCGGCTACGGTAGCATACAACGACAAAATTTGTAGTTGACCGATGCCGACGCCGCCCATCCATGCCGGAACTGTTGGCCGTCTATCCGTTGCTTAGGGTGGGAGCCCGAGGTCCCATCCCGAACTCGTCGCCATCACTACAACTGAAACTCAATGTCTTCTTTAGAAATGTTGCAATATGCAGTCACTATTATAATAAAAATGTCCTGATTGCACTGAACAAAAAAAATTTAAGTTCACTCCACGCACCGGTGAAGAAAAAATGCACCGTTATAATTAATAACTATTTCACTCTGAAGCGCTCGCAAAACGCACACAATTTGTAACCGATCGCACTTGGGTCGAAACACGTCCGAACATGCAAAGCGTAAGCACTCGAATGGTACCTCGCACCGGCATAGGTTCTTTTATAGTGTTGTTGTTGTCGCTGTTCTCATTCTCGAAGTCGCGCTGTTTCCATTAGAGGCGTGGCAAATGCTGCGGATGTTTGCCTTTTTCAGTTCGCTGCATTGCGGACTGAACAATGGTTTTACTCTTTTCGAGCTAGTCCACGAAAAGTATGCCATGACAATCCCAGAAAACCGACGCCAAAATCTTTCCGACCCATTGAGCCTCCCTAGGCCGCTTTTCAGTCCATTGCCGGGTACTCATTCTGTTCGCAGGTGTCTAATAGTGGATCCAGGTTTCACCTACAGTTGCTAATCGACGCCAAAAGTCCTTGCGATTCCGCATCAGCAAGTCTAAACACTGTTTCGAAGTGCTCTCGCGTTCGTGTCTTTGGTCAGGAGTGAGCATGCGCGGCACTCAGCGGCAGGATAGCTTTTTCATATGCAGAATCTCACCGTGTGCGCTCAGTACTAATCTTTGTGACAAGTAGCACCGAAAACATAAATATTCCTGTTTTATTTTTCATGTGTCATGCTGTAGATCTATAACAGTGTGATTTGACTAGTTTTGTCATGAAGGTGTTCGTTTGATGCAATTAAAATCTAGATTCTTTTAGCCGCCTAATTAATTTGTCATACATGTGTTTGATGTTTTTCAGCTAGGACATGTTTGTTTACGTCTGAAATCTTGTTTACATATTATGTTTCATAAATGTATCATCATAAGTCTTCCGTATTTCAAGAAAAAAACATCTGCGAAAAAAGCCAAACGTCAACAAAACTAGTCAGGTATGTTTTGTTAGCATCGTATTGGACGGAAGAAGACAAGTTTTGAGCTTTGCTTTAGACAAACAAATATCAAATATATATTTATGTCACATACTTGTTTGCTACTGCAACATTCAAGAACCTAGTTCAGTTATGCCAAGAGAATGAAATATTGAAAATTTCAGTTGCCAATTGCTTACATGATCAAACATCAGGATTGGTAAAATAGGTTGTATGATAACGTTTTTATACTTCAAAACGCCAGCGCAATCGAACAATTATTTGCTTGAGCAAATGCTTTTTATTTAAATCAATGCCCCTAGCCTGAATTCACTTATATGAAAGCGAATATCTTTTTTAGTCCCCAATAAGGTTGGCAAATATGTATAATGCTGGTAAGGTTTAAGATGATTCTGACTACTCTATATATCATATGTCGAAATGGTCGAGTGGTAAGAACACCGATCTAGTAAGCTTGGAGTCCATAGTATGAACCTGGTTCATGAACGCTTTTTTGCTGCCGACGAAAATTTGTTTTAATAATGTTTAAAACTTTTTTGTTTATGACAATTGTCTGACATCAATTATGTTTCATAGGCTCCACCTTCTGCGCTATTTTAATTCTATAGTAGTACCCGAAAAGGTTTACCATCATCGGAATGGCAACATAATCATTTGTCACATTTAAGCAAAAATACATGCAATCAAACATTTCGTGTTACTTGGGCAAATAATCATTTAAAACAAATTAGTAATCATAATTTCCCTACCCATAAAACATTCTAATTCAAAACTATATTCATTAGATATTTTCCATTTTTTTATTTTTCAATAGTTTAATCTCGCTTTCACCATACAACCTTTACATTAATACACATAGTTAATGTTTGCCATATTGTCATTGAAAGGTTTTTTATTGTCTGCACGTGGTCTGGATTATATACCAACTTTTTGGCATAGGGTAAGGCAAAAATTTTGTTCGTGAAAATAGCCAATTTTATATGGTAACCTAACTTAACCGCCTATTCAGCATATTTTTATTTGGCCTTTTACTATCTGACATATTGTTAAAACTATTTAGTAGATTGTTAGTTTATAGTTGTCAACTATAAAGGTAAATGTCGTAAAAATAACGGAAACGGTCGTCAACAATTAGAAATAAGGTCCAAGAATGGTTTGTGACTATGCGGGTAGTTTCACTAGAGTACATTTTTCTGAAAATGCCCCCTTTTCTGTGAATATCCTGCAAATAAAGATAAGACAAGTTGGGCTGCCCCTCCGATTGGTGGCAATTCATAACATTAGTAAATCGACAAAGATTTTTCATTAGGAACCCTAACTGCCAAACGTAAACAATGGCTTTTTCCACGAATATCTCTTAATTGTAAACTTGCCCAATCAATCCACCACGGTCATTTCGAAGAGGAAGAGTTCATCTATCCGATAGAACTGGAAGTTTACATGGGGAGCCTTTGTGCCACGAGAAATTTACGGAAGAAGCCATTGTTTGCGTTTGTCAGTTAAGCCCTAATGAAAAATCTTTGTCGAAATTATATTGATTATATTGATTCCTACGCTCATTGATTTGGTACCAACGGGGGAGACTTGGTCCTATACCCAATGCTTTCCTTATCTCCATTGCAATCTGTTTAACTACTGGCAACATTTTGTGATATAGTGGGCGGAATATTACAATTTGAGATAATTCTAAGCAGTCGGTTTACCAAAATTTGGCAGATCGACTGGTAATCGGTGTGTGAGTGGCCGCCAGGTACTTTATAGCAAGATGCTAGGCAGCGGACCGGAAGAATCAATAAGCAAACTCCTCTTTAAAAAAATGCATATTGTCATTACAATAGATTTACTATTCACTCCATATGCTAGAATTTTCAAGAATTGTGAAACAATACAGTTAATAGTAATTGACTATTAACAATTAACAGAACAATTCAAATTTGTTGTGTAAAATTTCAAATCTCATTACGTTGGAATCACCTTGCACAGTAGCGCCGCCTAGTCAACTTATTGCTATACATTAAAACTGACAGTTTGACTGGCAACCCATGTTTCCCTTATACCTTGCACTCCCGTTTCATTTTACTCAATTTTTCAGTACAATTCTAGGGGTTTTTTTTTCATTAGGGCGAATCTACAATTGAGAGATTCTCTCCGGGCTCGCTCTCTTTCATTCATTACAGCGCCATTATAAAACTTTGGAGGGATTCTTTAGTACAGATCGAATCACAACAGTGCTGGCTAGCATACTCTACAAATAGTAGAATGAAAAACGTAAAGGTGATTGGTTTATGAATGAAAAAGAGCGAGCCCGGAGAGAATCTCTCAATTGTAGATTCGCCCTAATGAAAAAAAAACCTAGAATTGTATACTATCTCTTTTTCTCTCAAGGAAATGTTACTCAATTTTCGTAAAAAGTGAATCTACTCAATTTAATGAGTAGATCCACTTTTTATGAAAATTGAGTAACATTTTCGTGAGAGAAAAAGAGATAGTTTACCATTGTTCTCAAAAATTGAGTAAAATGAAACGGGAGTGTGTTCAGACTACGGAGTTATAACATGTTACAAGGCTATCTTGGTGACATTTTGCTTGTTTATAATTTGTTGACAACCCTTGTAACATGTTACAACTCTGTAGTCTGGCGAGCACATTACCAATAAAAACAAATCTGTGGTGCCAGCTATTACACACTTAGAAAATTGTATAGTATTCGGTAACTTTTTACCGAACTTTCAACAGCTGAACGGTCGCTAATCCGATTTACCGGATTTCGGTGAAACTTTACAGTATTCCGGGAAAAAAATTACGGAAACTTGTCAAATTTTACCGAAATCCGTCAAATCGGATTACCGAACGTTCATCTGTTGAAAGTTCGGTAAAAAAATTACCGAATACTGTAACAAAATTTAAGTGTGTAGGTTATTGCTACTTGATATCTTGAGGGAAGTCATGTTTTACACAGCTAAATGAGATGAAGTCGAACGTCTGTCTGGAGTTTTCCAACAGCAACAATCTGTTGTTCTTTACTTGTATTGGTTCGTTTGTTTTGATTTTTTTTATCTTCCTTCTCACCGAGCTGACGGACGATACAAAGCAGCAGCAACGGTAAGTACGCCAACCTTAATGTCGCGCATCGCTGTGTGGGTTATGCTGCCCTACACAGGAAATAATCCACAAATATTTATTGGCAAAAATCCATGTTAAATTTCACATAATATTCATTTATTCACACACAAACAGAACCTTCTGAGAAAAACAAATGAAGTTTAAGCGGCAAATGAAAAGTATATGTGGCCACACATAGTGGTTATTTACACACATACACTTAGCAAAATAAACTTTCGATATTCATAAGATTACATTATGATTAATTGCTATAAGGAATCCGCATGAATTTCATAAATTTGCCTTATGAAACATAATTATGTTGAAAAAATGGTAAAAGTAGCAACCTGGATTCGAACCTTGAACGTTGAGGTTATGGGTCCAATAACTTGCCCACTAGTGTATATCAACACTTGCACAAAAAAAAAATTGTTTTATTAAAAACTTAGCACTTTACTTCTGAAAAGAGTTTATTTTTTATTAAATTAAAAGGAAAATCATCTACTGCGAAAGATTTGTGATTGATTTGAAAGTATATTTTTTCGGTTCAGTGTGTAAATTTAAAAGTATGTTCTTTTACATGAAAATTGTAGAACTGTCAAATCCACCAACACAAAGGAAGTCGTCGTATGGATTTTTTCTCTATACTGTTGTCAAATAATACAAAAGCTTCACATTCAAAATGTTCCTCTTGGCGAATCGCCCCAACGAATCGCTTATCAGGAAAGATTACATCAGTTTTTAATACGTTAGCATCAATTACGTTGATGTATATTACTTCTTTTTTTGCTGGATTTTCGACTTGGATCTTTTGGGATGGAAATATTGGTGATTGAACGACGCCAGCCTCCAGTCTCGATGAAATTTAAAATAATTTATTCGAAAATTAAAACCTTTTTATCTTAAAACCATTTTTTCTTTCAATCAAAACAGCATACATTTATTTTGAATGCACGATACTTTCTAGTTGAAAGTTCATTTTCAAATAAAAACAATTTGCTTTCATTTTCAAATATGCCACGGTGTGGATTTGACAGTTCTACAACTCATCTGAAAAGAAAACTTTTTATGTTAAAAGTATTTTTACAGCATATTTTTATTTAAATTACACGACCCTTTCTGGATGAAAGTTTATTTTGGAATAAAAATAATTAGCTTTTATTTTCAACGATGCACGGTTTCGATTTGACAGTTCTACAATTTGTTTTAAAAATTTCAACTTTTAAATGCAGAGCAGCAAAATTTTAAATTGACGGTTTGAAGGTTTTGCTTTTGAAAGTAAACCGCTTTCTACGAAAAAGAACCAACGCAACTTTTCAATTTTGGCAAGGGTTTTTTTAATTTTAATAATCATTATTCTTTGTGTGTGTAATCAGGAAATCTTAAAGGCGTACAAGAACAACTTTGTGTCAAACAAAACCCAATCATAAGTCAGCCTTATGAAATTCCAAAACATCGTTCATAAGTTGACCCTTATGAAATTCTTAAGTTTATTTGCCTGAGTGTAGGAAGTATTTGGGGTTACAAATAGGTATCTATTGTTGATTATATTGCAAAAACTCATGTGTTGGACACATAGATATTATCATTGCTCTCTTATCAGGGTATCGTATTAACAGTAATATTACGATAATTTTTTATTCGGGGTCTCAGTTTACCCAAAGTAGGGTAGTTTTTAAATACCGTGATTATATATTCCATTTTTATCCTTTTAGCAACACATTTCTGTCATAAGTCTGTCAGCAAACGTCACAGAAAAAAGAAAAAAACGAGAGGCGAAAGAAGAAGCAGCAGTTTGTGCAATAAGACGACGAAGTAGCAGTGCCAGATCAAAGGATTCTTATCCGTTCGGATTTTTCGGTTTTTCGTCAAAATATAGCCAGAATTCGTGCGGAAAAGTGTTCTACCTTTGCTGGGAAGAGTGCTGAGCATTGGAGTTCCTATATTTGGTGCATAGTTGCGCTGAAAGTGCGTTTTTATCGAACGGTGGAATATTTTTTTCTGGTGTCCTGCCCACTGATGGAATGGTAGTCATCGAAGAAAGTAATCGATATTAGTGCTGATTGGTTGGAGAAGAATAATACTTTGGTGTGCGAAGGATTTGAAAAGATTGGATCAGTGTATACAAATATTGTTAAAATTCATTACTAAAGGCGTTGCAAGGTAATATAATTGTGCAAATTTGTCACCATTTTTTTTATATGGCCTAAGGAATGAATTGGACGGAAAGAGTTGCTAGGTTAGAAATTTGTTCCGAATGAAGAAAAAGATGGCGCTCGAGTGCCGACCGAGTGATTGATAAAAAGAAAATGCTAAAATATCATTAATCTTGAATATTGCTCTTCTGTTTCGCCGCTTGCAGCTCGCCAACATGATAAACCTCAAAGTGAAGACGTTAGATTCCCAGAATCATGACTTTAGTGTTGAAGATGATGTAAGTAGACGATTGGTTAACAAATTGATATAGGAATCAAAACAAAATACCACATAATGTACTGAATGACTCGTTTTCATTTTCGATCTGATGCTACTCCGGTATAGTTCCTCCAATACGGGAGTATTAATGACAGCTAAGCATCACTGGTTTGTAAACAAAGGCATCATTTAAATTTGGTACGGTGGTCGACGGTGTACACAAAGCCGACATAAAAGGCATAGATGTGGTGGTTTGAGATGATTCTAGAAGCTTTGGCTACATTTTGGTTGTTTTCAAAATATAAGATGTTCTTTTGATCTATATTTTCCATTGAGAAGACCATTTTGCTCAATTTAGATAACTTCTATCCGATTTTGAAACTGCCGTACTCTAACAGAACTATTCTTATTAATCTTTTCATGTTTCCCTAGTAAATAGATTTCGGAGCTTAAACCCCCATCTTGAATTGTCGTCTCAGAGAAAAATCATTGTTTTTATAATGATATTGTCTAGTCAAACATTAGCTTGAATGCACTTTTCTTAAGGGGCTATTCATAAACCACGTAGACTTTTCTGGGGGGAGGGGGGGGGGTGATCAAAGTCTACGCTCCATACAAAAAATCAAAAAAATGTATGAAGAAATGTCTACGAGGGGAGGGGGGTCTGAGATTTTCTAAAATGAGTACGTGGTTTATGAAGAGGCCCTATTATAAGAGTATTGTTTTCTGCAGACAACATTCTAGAAAATTTACCTAGACTTACAATATTTTTCTCTAGAAATCTGCAGTCCTTCGAAAATGTAGAACTCTATCGGTCTGTTTTTCATTTTAATGCGAAATTACATTCTCTATTATGTTAAACGCTAGTAAATTGGGTATGGTGGTAAACTCAGTTTTACGATACATAGATTTCTTCATCACTTTTGTTTCATCTTCCTAGATTACCGTTCGGCAGTTCAAGGAACAGATCGCAGAGAAGATCAACGTGGCAGTGGATATGCAGCGTTTGATCTACTGCGGTCGGGTGCTAACTGATGACAAGGCGCTAAAAGAGTACGATGTCAACGGTAAAGTTGTTCATCTCGTCCAAAGAGCTCCTCCCTCGGCACGGGGTAATACCACCAGCGGTGGAAGCTCCAGCATGGGAGACGATGGAGCCCGATCATTAGGTAGGCGGTCCCGCAGCAGTGACAACGCAGCTCGACCCCCTATATTCCGTGGTCTGGACGATTTCAATACAATGTACTTTGGTTCAATGACTTCAATTCCTCTGAACGTAAACGCCACTGTGAGTTTCATATTGTCGATACAAGAACTAGCCGACTAATACAGTATTAATGTCTCATTCTAGACTCCTCCGCAAATCCCATCGGTTAGTCCATCGTCAACGCTGTGCATGAATCGTATCACTGTCGCTCGACACATGCTACAATGCGCCGATAACATAATCACCTATTTGGAGGCTCCGGAAAGAGGATTAAACAACACCGCTATGGACATTCTTTCTCAGCAAACCATGGAGTCCACCGTCTTCGAAGTTGGCATCAGCGCTGTCGGTGATGTAGACATTCCACATAATCAGATGCAGAACTTTGTCCAAGCGTTTCAGGGGGCAGTTTCGGCTGCATTCCGTCAGAACGGCATATCCAACGTAACCGTACAACAGCAGGATACGCTAAATCCTTCTGTACAAGTATTTGGTACGATTCCCGACTCGGCAATCATTACACCACCGAATACGAGTGCTACGGCTACTCCGGCACAGGAAAGCTCCGGAGCTCCCTCGGGGAGTTCTTCAACTTCATCAAGCACTTCGGAATCAAGTGCTGATTCGAGACGACAAGCTCGCCCAGGATCCTCACGCAATCAAACCACCAGTACGCAGACACTTGCAGAGGTGGTTCAACAGATGCGTGGTGTTCAACGCCGCATGGAACCGTTCTTGCAGCAGTACTTTGAAATACTGCAAAATGACCCCACGTTTGAGGAATCGGTAGGATTGATTAAAAAAAAACATTTTTTAGTATCATTTTAGACGTGTTATTTGTTTCCCCTTGTAGGATACAACCAGTCGCGAAAGTTCCCAACGTATCTTTGATCGCATATCGGAAGCGTTGCACTACATGTCCCATGCCCAGCATGCAATCAGCGATTTGATGCTGGATCTGCAAACTGCGGCACCCCGTCATTTGTGTTGTCGCCCGATTCTGGTCGAGCAGTCAGCTTTCGTAAGTTCTGGCATTGCTGCTGTTCCCGTGAGTTACAGAACAAGCTTCACTACTCGGTTCAATTTTACTTACTAATGAGTATATTCTTCTAGCAGAACAACATAAACCTAGCAAACCTTCTCCGGGCATCCAATAATAACAACAACCCTGACATGGGCAACAACAACATCAACGCTCAGATTATCAACCTGTCAATCCCCGCATTATCAGGGTCTGCACCTAATGGACCGATTACCGTACCTGGGATGGAATCGGTTGTCCTGCAGAACAGAGCAACGGGAGCTACAGGACCAACTTCGGGTACTGGATCCACCCCAGCTACCGCTGCCAGTGGAACTACCACGTGCACGTCAACAGCGCAGAGCCAAAATCAACAACAACAACAACAGCAGCAGCAGCAACAAGGTCAGTCCGCTAGAAATGTTAACAACCTCCCGGACGATGTTGTCACCCGTGTCTATATTCCACTGTACGACCCTACGACCGTAAGACGTATGCAGAATATCATTCAGACGATGGGAGCACCACCAGCAAGAGGTTAGGGAGCCGACGCAAAACCACCCTTTCTTTGCTTCGTTTCTCTTATTTCGCTATTTTTATTTTACAAAACACTGTAGACGGCTCTGCTGGGAGACTTCCACGCAGCAACAGTGCTACCAATGCGAATAGCAGTGGTGCTGCCAGTAATAGCACGATGAATGACGACCAACAACAACAGCAGACTGCTTCCCCATCATCCTCGACTACCAACTCCCGGACGACCAGTGAGTCCGACTCGACTAGCTCGAGTTCCCCTGAACGATTATCGAACTGTATGTTTTTCAGTTCTTGTTCCCTTCACTGTGTAGTGTTTCGTTTTACGTGTTGTTTCGAACCCCTTTTTTCCACTTTAACTATATATCTTTTTTTTTTTTGTTAATAGTCGGCTTGGCCTAGCCTTTCTTTTCCTAGTATTTTGGCATTATGTTCACGTGCTTTGGAGATATTTTGCGATTGCATTTATATTAATTGACGGTCAGCAAACAGTTTTGCCGTTAGAGAGGTTTTGTTGAGCGTTTGTTTGATCGCCTCAACTCAATAAAATCGTACCAGCGCCATATTCAACGCTATATTCTTTAAGCTGCTACTAAACGTGAAACGCATATCAGTCCCATTGAATAGCAAATCAAGCAAAGATGGGACTGATATGCGTTTCACGGCAGTATATGCATAATCGCAATTCGATTTTGAAGTTGGATACCATTCTTCAGCACCATATGGGGGGTGTAAATTGGAAAATCTTATACTGGGAGCGTCACGAAACTGGTCAGCTTTTGAACGGTACTCATTATTTCCTCGTTACATTTAGTAAATGTTTGCATCAATCGATTGGAAATATTTGTAGCAATTGGCTGCACTTTAAAAAAAATTAAGTATTCAAAGGTAAAGAATAAAAAATCAGCAAAAGCCGGAGTACCTATCGTGTTTGGGCCTGTTCGAAAACTGAAAAATAATTGAGGTAGGAGTCAAAATGTTTCAGTGGTACACATCAGCTCTCAGCTCAGCCCAGAAAATTATTATCTGGTCTACCGTGCCTCAACCAGTCTAGCCGTTCGCAATAAGGTAAGGCGAGTAAATTATGTTTGTTCATTGAAGATAAGCCATAATTCCCAGGGATTCAAACGTAAGCAGTTCAGAAATAGGACGAACAGGGAGAGGCGGAAGTGTTGCCGGATCAAGAGACGGTGTGCTTGCCGGGGGTGTAGTTCGTACATACGAATGAAAACCTCAAAGGTCGTCAAAACTACTTATCATTGGCGTTCTCAATGAAGATGATGTTCATAAGAGAAGGGAGCTGTTCAACCCGAGGAGGACCAGTCAGTTCATTCAAATGCCTGTTCTCGAGCGCTGGCAACGATTTGCTTAACGTCGGAGAAGAACAACTTCAGTATTGTCTAAATCGCGACTAGTGCTAAGGACGCATGGGAGAGAGAAGATTTGGTTTGCTGGACCGGTTGACTTCGGTGAAGTTTGGATAATCACGGTTCCGTGGAGGATTATGTGGACAACTTAGGTGTCCACGGCCAATCGATCTAAGCAAAATCGGGTTCGAAGTAAACGATTAGTTGCTGGCGTCGCTGTTGATGGAAGGCCTTTCAGATTACTATCACCACATGGTCATAAGACTGCAAGCGTCCAGCTTGGTGCTGACAGTTGATTCGGTCAAAGCGAAAATCCCGTAAGACGTTCAGTGGCCTATTTCAGCCTAAGGTAGTGAAGGCGCACTATATACGAAGCATATGGATGGATTTCCTCAATCTAAGCCAACGCAATTTAATTTAGAACGAGCTTGGTCGCACGCTAGATTTATGTCGTTTTCGGTTTTAAACCTGGGTCAGGTCTGACTCTAACTCGCAATTACCGAACGAAAACGGATCCAGAGTCGAGTCAGTATGATGGTATTAGTGCAAAACATAAACAAACATAAACATTTTATTTTGACAGTTCATGTTTGTGTGTGTTGGTGAACCCAGGTTGGACCTCGAAAAAACTTGAGAGCGAACCTCATCGATGTTGGGTCGGATCCAGAGCGGATCCAGGACCGACCCGATTGAATAAAAAAAACGTTATGACAGCTGTTAGGGCAGACCTAAGGCGAACCCAGTTACGCACTGGCAATAACCGAAAACGACATTAGTGTTCTATGATGTTCCTCTTCCTCTTTTTCTGTCATTGCCTGCTCCGCTTGCATTACCGGTTAACCCTACTCACATTGAGGATGATGAAGTTAGACCTCTCGATTACCGGAAAATTGATTACGCTTTGCTTATACAGTTTCTTCATAATCTGGAATGGAACAACATTCTTGAATGTGGTGTTATAAAACATTGGCTGGCTTCGAATGTACCCCTCAAAAGACGTCCAATGTTCCCTACTTGGAGTACTCCGCTGCTTCGCAAGCTCAAACGGTAACGGAATCCGGCTCAGCGAAAACAAAGACGATGCAAAATAGCAGATACTAAGCGGAAGTTCAAGCGGGCAAGTACTGCCTTGTGTAGGATTAACACTTCGTTGTACAAGTAACATGACTTAAAAGTGCAGTGGAATTTGCGACGAAATCCTCGAAGCTTTTGGAGTTTCGTCAACAGCAAAGGGGTAAACTCCAGCATTACGTCCAATATACGTCTAAGCGATAGAGAGACTACCTGCACCACCAAAGCGAGTAAGTTTTTTTCCATCCTTATGGAAGCAATCATTCATGTTTCCGGTGTTCAAAGATGGTGATCGTCAAGATTTATTCCTGGCAGATCGGTGGCGACCAACTTACTGGACGTTCAGCTCGGCGATATAGCAGAATAGACAAGTCGATGTCATTTCTACTGACCTAAAAAATGCCTTCGACAGGATTGACCATAAAATACTTCTGTTTTATGCATTTCTTGGCTGGGAGCATTAGCATCACTTAAGGCTTAGCTGCATTCCTACCTGACTGATAGAACTCTTCGTGTGCAAATTGAATCCTTTGTATCAAAACCTTTTACCGTTTACGACTGGTGTGCCTCAGGGAAGTAACCTGGGTCCGTTACTTTTTACGCTATTCTTCAATGATGTTGCGGATTGGGTGCAAGCTTGTATATGCAGATGACTTAAAATTCTACTTTGTTATTCGTACGGTAGGGGATTGTCTTTGTATCAAAAGTTTACTGGATCTGTTCGTGGAATGGTGTGGTCGAAATAAGCTGATTCTAAGTACAGCAACCGTTCGCTAACTGGGCTAAGTGCACAGCCCAGTTAGCGGATGCTGCTCGGTAACTGGGCTGATATTTCAAATGTAAATAAATTTCGAGGGGGCTTTTGATCAGATTTTGGTTGGAATATTTCATTGCACAATACATAAATTCAATAATGATTCAATGCTTTATACGTTATTGTGATGTAGCTTATTGTGCACCCCATTGTGCAAAATATTTGACTCATTTTGTATGGCATTACGACTCAATTTAACAATTTTTCACTCCTCCACGAACCTTATATGCCTTTTACATGCCCCTTGCTGATTTTTTAAGTTTATTTGCTTTTTAACTGGGCTATAGCCCAGTTACCGAACGGCCAGTTAAAAACCAGCCCAGTTAAACAGCACCCAGTTAGCGAACAGTTACTGTATTCCAAAATGTGTTGTACAGTGACATGCCTTATTACCGTGAGGTTAATGACGCTGCAAAATGAAACCCGTTATAAACAAATTAATTCACAACGATTTGTATTTCTTCGATTTGATTATGTATACATTATGAAGCAAAAATATGATTTACGTTGCTTTATAAAACTGAAACATTAAAAATGTATAAATAGTTCAATACATGAATTTGCCTAATTCCGCGTACTTCTAGCATGGAGTTCCATATACCGCGCACAAGAGAGCTTAATTCTATGGTAATGTTTTTTCTTATAGATTGTCCCTCTCGTGTGCAAATTTTTCCACCTTGTCGATGGTGAGAGGGCTTATCTCATGCTATAAACATGCATGTGAGACACAGAATTTGACCAGTAGTGAAAGTATCACATAGTCTAGTCATTTGTTCACTGCTACGTCGTAGAACGTTTATATAAAGGTACAAACATCAGGTGTGATACTGGCGGGTTATGCCGCAATTCAGTCCTAGACTTCTTACGTCTAATCTTAGGGAAACGACTAAAAGTACACTTTTCATTTTTTGTGGCAACTTATGTTGTTGTTTATCCATTAGTTTTATGGAATAAATAACCAAAATAATGGTATAATAAATAAATGTAATTGCTACAGCCATCTCAATCCAAAAACACTACAAATCCCTTACCCCAACCTAATCCTTATCACCTCCCATGGCTTTCAAGTAGTCCGCATAGACCAGTTCGCCATTACCCCTCCCTAACCCTCGGTTTTGGATTAACTTGCGCTCTCATTGCCCCACCAGACGCTGCAAAATGAAAATGAAAATGGTAATGTTTTTTCATATAGATTGTATAAAATTTCAAAATTAAAAATGCTTATCATTCTGGCGATAGTCAAAGCATAGTTTCCAGAACTTAAGTCATCAGAAAAGTGTGTTAATATTGAACATAAATTCAAAATTTCCCTATATCCACTTCACTTTTGTTTCTTCTATTAAAGATTATAAATATTCGAGATTTGCTTTGGATTTCTTAGCGGTTCCTCCAAATGTATTTCTTTAATAAACGAAGAAACTTCTTGAAACCACCGTCTCACTCGTTGCTCAATTACGATGATTCTGTTTTTAGACAGTACTTGGCACCCTAGGCGAAATGGTTGGATGGCGTTTCAAAAAACCGGCAACCCATCCTTTTTGGTACTCAATTTTTGAAAAGGTTCTTGATTTTCATCTGTCTTAGGTACTGAGCTCCATTAGCTCGACGGTGTTTACATGAAATCCCACTTAGGCCATGTCAACAATTCATTTGACAATACGGTTCTCACCCTCAAGAACTGTCTGAGCTTCAAGTGAATTTGTGTACCGGTTCCTGATTTTATTGTGCTTTCCGGTACATTACACATCCGAGAGGCAGCACGAATGGTGGCTCCACTTCTTACAAATTCTAAAGCGTTGTGCAATCGATCCACAGTGTATTGAATTCATTTTTTTAAAGCTACTCTGGAACAGAACACAGAAATCATAAATTTGGCGATGCCCTTTATCCGTGGTTAAGATTTTGATAGCAAAAATGCACGAACACAATAATAATTGAGTGAATTTTATGTATAATCGATTATCCATACCTTCAGCAACACAATAGATTCGTTTTACTTTTATTTTACATGATTTTCACTGAAAAAAAAAAACCAAACCTTTTTTCACGTCCATAACAACGCAGCTATGCCTGAGCAAAAAAAAAATGGCAGTTCAAGACAAGAATTTTTATTTTATTTTTTTAATTCGTATATATATCGTTTTTTTTTTCAATGATTCAAATGAGACAAATGAGCTATTTTTAAAGGAAGGATGGTAAATTTTTGGAAATTTTCGAAATGTTTATAAATTACAGAAAAAATACGCCCCAACGCATAAATTACTTTGGGATTCATCTTCAAAATAGCAAGGATTCTCGACATTTTGTTTTTTAAATCACCTCTAGGATTTGGTACCTAAACTACGACAAGAACACTGACTCATTAGAATTTGTTTTATCCGTTTTCTCATGTTCGCTATAAGAAAACTGCCGTCAAGGGACTTGTTTCATCTGTGGATGTAAATGTTCAACCATAAAGAAAAGCTATTTCTTTGCATAGTTTTGCTTCTGTTTTTTGGCAATTTTAACATTTTATTATCGTGCTACCCAATAAATATTGAAAGTTGTTTTTTTTTTGCAGGCAAAAGTATGTTCCAGCTTTAGAATACTTAACTATAATTATTGGCCGTTTATTTCTCCCATGTGATGCAGATTAATTCATTTGTTTATAGCTTGGTTTCTAACAACTCCCATTATTTGGATTTGAAACATCAGTTGTTCGTTCTTTCGTGTAGAAGAACTAGTTTTAGAGAGCCATTCATGATCCACTTGCCGCCTCTAGTTTCCACTATTTAACTTAAATACTCACAGTGCTGTTTCACTAATAGCCTATAGTGTTCTACTACTACATCTTCAACTCTGTTGCTTACCCTCAAACAATAAGTCCTGACTTCATAACCATTTTCTTCCCTTTTCTAGCCAACAACGCCCAAATGCAGGTTGCACGTTTGATACAAGCTGTCGTCAATGCCGCACCAATTCATACCGATATTCACGTGCAAATCAACGCTGGAAATCCACCTGGATTATCTGCGGCCGGTAGTACCACCGGTAGCGGTGGTGGCCCACAGGCCAATCCAACTATGACGAACAACACTTCTACCAATACCAACAGCGGTAGCAACGATAATGGATCCCAGTCCCGTTTTGCCACCGTTACTCTCCCTACGACCTCCACCCAAACCCGTTCCACCTCCAGACCTCACGTGCATAGCATCCCGCCGGCACACATTAGAAATGTGCGGCCCATTCCGGCCAATATGCTGTCCTCGTTTGACAGGTTTGTCCTTCAGAATCTATATTGCTTGTTGTTGTTCAACTTATGTTCCCTTGTTTATTTCCAGGTTCCTCCCATGCAACAGTCATCACATCCGCGAAAACACAGACCGAGCTTCGACAGAAACAACATCAACTCGGAATGCTGCACCGGCTAACAACGCCGGTAGCAACAATAGCAGCAGTGGAACCACTCCAACAGTAGCTACTAGTCAACCCAGTGCGCGTGAGTTATTAAAATAACTTTACTTGAAAGAATCCTTTATAAAGAATAAAATCCTTCCAACAGCTCCTTCGGAAACGCTTTTATCCCTACCGATCAGCCTTTTCGGTAGTCAGTTCACATTGGGCGATTTTGAACAGATTGTTCCGAATCCCAACACGCTAAATCGTGTACGCGATTCACTACAAGCTTACGTCGTAGATACTCTGTTCAATGGTCAGGCCATTAGCGAGGCCACTATGCAAGATGTAAGTCTTCGGTTGACATCTTCCTTCTTCTAGGCTTTAAACTAATTGTTTAACTCTATATAATTACAGGCTATCAATGTGCTGATACAACGCCTCCTTCCCATTCTGTCCCGCGTCTCCAACTTTGACCTTCCGGATTATGACACAAGAGCCTCGATCGAGAACCTCATCCGCAATTCGGTTCCCTTCTGTATCAATCTGATACGGGAAGACAACTCCCAACAATTCGGTGTTCGTTTGCTCCGTTTTCTAATAACATTCGTTCGTCGGTTCTTTATGATTCTTGTCACCGGAATCGGCCAAAACAATGCCCAATCCTTCTCTAGGGAACTGTTAACCATGGCAATCTTCAACACACAGGAGGGCGTCTTCCTTAATCCGGACGTGCTGCAACTGTTCCTACCCGCTATTCATCGACAACTGGAACGATCCATTAATCACGATCAGCAGGATATACAGGAATTCCTGGTCATTCGCAGGCATGCATCTGAACACAGCCAAAGCACCACATCCAATCGTGCCCCAAGCGTAAGCGATGTATTTGTGCTAATATGTGTAGTTCCAAATTTCAAATCCAATCTTATTACAGCCTATGGATGTGGATGATGCAGAATCCTCGACAACACCAGAACTGGTGTCCGACATTGCTGAAATTTCGATATCCATCGAACCACCGATCGTGAACTTGGATCAGTGCGCAGCGATTGTGATTTCGGCTGCCCCCATAGCAGCTTCAGCGCCAACAGCACCGAGCATGACGCAAGCTTCCGCATCCGGTGCGGAAAGTAACGAAGACGTTACAATGTCGATACCGGTTGCCGTGGTGAATCCTCAAGTTCCACCACCACTAACGAAGAAGGACGGCGAAGAGGACCTTCCGGCGGTGGTGGTCGGTTCTGAACCGTGGCATTCGCATTTACCATCTACATGGTTACCGGTGATCACACGCGATATTGCTCGTCAACGGCGGCAGGTATGCTTGGTTGAGGGGGTTGGTCTTGGTGCAATCCCGTAACGAACCACGAATTGACTTACCTTTCTGTATGGGTTGTTAAAATATGGGAAGGGATTGGATTCATCAGGGGTGACAGTATTCATCAGTTGGTATGAAATAGGTCTAAAACTCGTGTACTCTGGGAACATCCATTAATTATGTCACGCTAAAAAGATTTAAGGTATGCGGCGAAGAGAAAGCTGAAACTTTTTTAGCCACTGCTGGCTTCCAATTGACAAGAATTTGGAACGGTATGTTAGATATACTACCGTGAAAGGCATATCAATCCCATATGAATAGAAAATCAAGCAAGAATGGAACTGATATGCGTTTCACGGCAGTATATTCCAATATTAGCTGGGAAAATCAAATTGGTCGTCCTAAAAAGGACGGATTTTAACGTTTCCTTCAGTGTACCGCTCTGCTTCTTTTCTTGCCGACGTACTTTCGGCTGCCTCCAAGCAAGCCATCAGGTCCTCTTCCTTGCAGATGCAGCATTTGTCCATGTTGCCTTTCTGGCTGGCGAAATGAAGCGATGACGGGATTTCCTGCTTCACATCAGTGTATTGTCCACGCACACCAGTGTAAGTTAGCTCCACCGGAAACATAACACGATGCGTTTTTCGCGTCCATATTTCGACAACACCGTAACGATCTACTGGTCGGGAACCTCCGGTGGGAGATCGTATATTCGCACGTAGCAGTTATGATCCTGGGCATGCGAGATGTGCACTTTTACCTTTTTTCCATTCCCATACTAGAATATCAGTTCGTTCGAGTTGGCGGTCAATGCGTGCATCATCGACCGCTCAGACTTGAACTTGACGAGGAGGGAATTTTCCTTTGCAATCCCTGTATGTAGCTTCAATTGCATCAAGCTCCGCATCCAAGCCTTTGATGAAATTAACCACTTCGCCTAAGGCTGATTTATCCGCTCTATTGCCAAAGGTAAATCGCACAGTATTTTTCAACTCGCACACTGCTGCTACAACAAAAGCGACCGGGCTGATTACATTGCCGTAGAGAAAAGGCTATCGCGCGAACGGACACAATGTCCCAATCGAAAGCAGAAAGAGAACTCCTATCTGTTTGCAGCTTGTTTTGAGATTCGAGAGAAAGCTACGTTTAAAGTCATTGTTTACTTTGCCTTTCAGGCCCTAATCATGAGTTATTCGAGATTTGTTCACGTGTACCGAAGGGAATGTTTCAATCACCCCCTTCAAACATGTAGGCTTTTTGTCGGAATGCGATGTTGAAGTATTTTATGAGTATAGGATCAAGTCTCCCCCAGGTTGCCAGTTGCCAGAAGGGCATGAAGTGCGTCTACGGACTCTTATGTTTACCGGGTCCCTCAATCGTAGTTTTAGATGGATTAGCGTGGTTTGTTCTTTATATTGTATTATTAGTTTGTTATGTATAACACATAACTAAATGTATTATTCTGTAAATTTTAAATTTCAATCTCAATTTCAGTGAGCGAGATAACGCGCTATAACCTTGGCAATTTTTTGCCAGACTTTTGGTTCAAATGGCAAAAGTCCAGCCACAGGCAAAAGGAGCATAAACTAATCTTTCTAGCATCTATGCTCCCAACAATAAAATACAAATTATCGCATTATTCCCTTGATTCGAAGTACTAGAGCGATTTCAGACACTTCAGGCACCTGCTACGCAGCTGGCCTGGCCGCTGACAAGAAAAATAAATAATATTACAGCAAGATCCAACCTAAGGATGATATCAAATTTGACGATTGTTGAGTGAAATAAAGTTTAAATTTCAATTTGATATTGACATAAAAAAAAACTAAAAAACTTTTTTTTTGTTGGGGCGTAGAACAACAATGCTATGATGTTAGACTTTACTCTGGATGGCACCAATTTTGCGATTGAGTGTGCTAATTTTTCTTTCTCTTTGTTAACCATGGCTATGGTGTGCCAGTATTGTAATATAAGGCATGCTCTCTCTTTCATTCGCTCAATTTCAAAGGCAGCTACACATTTGTCGTCCCAGACGCTGTGTCAAACAATATCGTGAGGGTAAAAAAAGACTTTATGAAGATGAGTAATTGACAAGTTATGGTTGATTGTTTTTATAGCAGATGGTAAAAAGAAACAAACTTGAAACTTTTGAGAATCAGAGCTACAAGTCCAAAGCCCTGATAAAGCGTAGATGGTTGTGATGGCTATGACAGTGATCATCACGTAAAGAACATGCGGACAATGCTGTATCGTGCCAGCATTTAGGAGGTAGCTCCTCTAGCATGATGTTGGTATCGCAACTCTGGTTAAAGTTCTGTCCAGTTAGAATCTGGAATCACTTATTGTGTTGCAGCGGCACGGAAAGTGACCGCTGCAAGAATTCTTTTACAGCGGTTTGTCGCAAAATCGCAAAAACGTTGAAAATCGCTCAATCAACCGTGGCGTGGAAGAGCGTGGATCGAGTGCCTCAAGGTAAGCGTCATAGTGAAACATATGACCGCAAGCTGAACCAGAAGGTGTTGAGAACCGTCAGAGCAAACCCTGGACTATCAGATAATGAAATCGCACAAAAATACGCTGCTGGTCGCAGTACCGTTCGAAGAATTCGTTTGCGAGCAGGATATCGTTCTTATCGAGCCAGCAAGCAACCAAACAACGTAGAAGCAAAGTTTCGTCACCAAAACTCGAGCTCGAAAATTGGACCAGCAGGTTTTGACGAAGTACCAAGGATGCCTGCTCATCGAAGATGAAGCCTACGTCAAAATGGATTTCGGACGGCTTCCTGGCCAAAAAACTGATGATTTGGCAAGGGATATGCAGCTGCGGAGCAAAGACCAAAGTGTTCGTGACGTATAAGACGATGGACTCGAAGCTGTACAAGGAAGAATGCCTCAAAAACCGCGTACTACCTTTCATTAAAGCCAATAAAGGTCCCGTGAAGTTTTGGCCAGATTTGGCGAGTTGCCACTACAGCCGGGAAGTCATCCAGTGGTACCGCGATAATAACGTAGGTTTCATCGATAAAAACATAAATCCACCCAACTGCCCGCAGTTCCGGCCCATCGAGAGATTTTGGGCAATAATGAAGCGGAAGCTTAAGAAAAGTGGAAAAAAACGGCTCGGGACGCGACTCAGATGACCAAAATGTGGAACAAATGTGCCAAGGAAGTTGACTCCGGAGGTGTGCAGCGTTTGATGGGAGGAATAAAGAAGAAAGTGCGAATTTTCATTAGAATTGAAGAGAAATGATTTGTATTGATATTTTTTTCCTTAAAGTACAGTGAATTACCTCTGTTTTGATGTATTAAACTTATTTACACTTCATTCAGGTTCCACATCTACTACAGCGGCGGTGACAGAGCAGAACGTGGAGTTGGCTTTTAAAGTGAGTGTGTTGAGAATAAAGAGCAAGTCTGATCATCATATATGCTCCAACGAACGATAAGCCTGATGACATGACGGACGAGTGCTAAGAGAGCGTAGATAAGGCCTACGGTGAATGCCCAAAACAGGATAGTCATCGGAGACGCTAATGCGCAGATCGGGAAAGAAAACTTCATCCAACACGTTACTGGACCGGAAAGCCTTCATTCCGTCACCAAGGGAGCGGTACAGGGTAGCAAAAACAGACGGAAAGCAAATCCACCGCAGAAATAAAAGGCAGCACGAAAAAAGTGTGATAGCTGAAGCGCAAGAAAGCATGGACCGGAATAATGTCTGGAGGATCTATGCAACGGCCAACGGCGCGCGACACAGTACTGTACCAGTGCCCGCCATATGCAATAACCGAGAGGGAAATCGGCTGACCGACAACACAGCGGTGGTTGCCAGGTGGAAGAAGCACTAAAAGCAGTTGTTGGACGGTGAAAATAGGATTGTAGCGAGAAACAGGATGAACATAGATGATGATGGACAAGCTGGGACCCACCGACTACAGGAGTGGTTCAAAAGGCTATAAATAAGCTGGAAAACCGCAAAGCTACGGGGAAGGACGGGATCCCGGTCGAGCTTCTCAAGCACGGAAGTAAGCAGCTTCACCAATCGATCCATCAAGTACTTCGGTTGATTGGATGGCTTCATACGCCCAATCTACAAGAAAGAGAGCACAGACTGGAGACTGGAGAGCCAATTATAGAGGAATTACCCTGCTGAATTCATTGTACAAAATACTGTCGCGCATCCTGTTTAACAGACTGAGACCGCTTGAGGAGTCCTTCGTCGGCGAATATCAAATTGGTTTTCGTGAGGGCCGATCAACAACGGATCAGATGTTCACCTGGCAAATGGTCTTAGATAAATTCCGGGAGTATAACTTGCAGGCTCACCATCTGTTTATTGATTTCAAGGCAGCGTACGATTCAGTGAAAAGAAGTGAGCTGTGGCAGATAATGTCTGAACATGGTTTTCCGGCGAAACTAATAAGGCTGATACGTGCAACGCAGGATGGTTCGAAATCAAGTGTTCGGATTGCATTAGAGGTGTCAACCTACGTTTGTGACGTTAGATGGGTTGAAGCAAGGAGATGCACTTTCGAATTTACTGTTCAACATTGCTCTCGAGGGTGCGATTAGGAGATCAGGCGTGCAGAGAAACAGCACTGTCATCACACGATTGCATATGCTCCTTGGCTTTGCGGACGATATTGACCCCATTAGAATCGAGTGCTGAGGTAATGTTTGATGGGGAAGTGTTTGAAGTTGTTGAAGAATTGGTTTACCTTGGAAGACTTGTGACATGTGGCGACGACGTTTCCCGTGCAGCGAGAAGACGTATTGCGGCTGCGAATAGGGCCTTTCACTGAGTTCGTAACCAGCTTAGGTTCCGCAACTTGCAAATGGAAACCAAATTCGCGCTGTATAAAACTCTGATTCTTCCGGTGGCTCTCCACGGGTACGAATCGTGGACGTTAAAAGAGGCAGACTGGAAAGCCTTCGATGTTTTTGAGCGAAAAGTGCTGCGGATAATACTCGGCGGAATAATAGACAATGGTGTGTGGCACAGGCGCATGAATCGCTAGTTATATCAAGTGTATAAAGAAGCGAATATTATTAAGCGTATAAAATACGGCAGACTTCAGTGGAGTGGTCACTTAGTGCGAATGTCGGTAGAAGGAATTGCGAAAATATTATTCAGCAGGGAACCAGGTAGATGTCGCCGACTTTGTGGAAGGCCACTAATACACTGACTAAATGCAGTGGAGAAGGACCTGGGAACCCGAAACGTTCGGGGCAACTGGAGAAGTATCGCCCAAGACCGACGAAAATGGTGCTCTACAATACACTCGGCTTTGGCGTGAACCTACGCTGTAGCCACCCGAAAAAAAAATTCTCATAGATTTACAATTAAATGTATTGTAACCATACAATAGAGTCTATAGTATGTACAATTAATAGTATTGTTCACGACGATAAGATTACAATAGGAGTTATTGTTTCCACAATAGAATATAATGTAAATTGAGACATCGACAATAGAAAAAGGGGGTTGTTATGTATCATTTTTACCGGAACAAATTTGAGTCAATTACTATTAGTTGTATTGTTTCACAATAGTTGAAAATTCTAGCATGTGGGAAGAATAGTAAATCTATTGTAATTGTAATTGCAATTCCTAATTTATGTCCTAATTAGAAATCATACACAGCTTTATCAAAATATTGATCAATCAAGAAGGTTCTTTCAATCGATCATCTTGTTCCACACTCGACTAAAGTAATCGTAATTCGCAAAGTTCTCACGGACGCGTAAACTGCTCATGTGATATTTTGAAAAATTATAAAACAAAAATCCGTTGTTCTCCACTTGAAAGCTAGACGCATTAATTGAAAAAAAAACGATCTCTTTTGAAGAGATATTAGATCACCTTGAAACTTCATCGAATTACATATATGCTTCCAACATCAGAGTAATGAGTTTACTGTATGGTTTTCCTTGAAGATCCCTAATTTCAGGATGAATCTTGTCTGTCTCGTCTGAGAAGTTATTTTTCAACTGTTTTTGTTTTATCTGTCTTCCCCCAGAACCCGCAGGGTCCATACTCTGATGCATACATCTCGGGCATGTCTTCGAAGCGACGCAAGCTGATAGCCGAAACGAAACCCTCCACTGATGTTCCTTCGCTGATCTCTGACGGCGTTCGGCAGGCTTTCCAGAGCACCGGTATCAATCCAGCCAGTGCCAGCAGTAGCAATTCAAACGGTCTGGACGAACTGGCCAACACGCTGGCGGATGACGCGGCACTGCAAAGCTCCTACTGTGAAACCATGAAAACCAGCATACAGGAACGATTGTCCAAGGATCCGGACTTCGATGCCAAGCGGTTTCCAAATTGTTCGAAATATTTCGAGAAGTAGTTTCTCCGCTGCTCTCGGTGTAAATGTTTGTTTGTTTTTCGACCACTGGTGTAACGTTACACATTTATATGACACACTGTTAATTTTCTAGAAGAACGAGCGAGAACGAGTGGATGCGCGATTGGCAGATCATTATGTGAATATGTTCTTTTCCTGATATCACTATCGATAATTAGGCAGGGACAGTAGCGCATACATGCTTGAGCTGATAACATACTAAAATATTACAAAAAAAAACACTGGATAATGAAGCTCTACATATTAGTAACATCAAGTGTGGATGATTCTGATAATATTAAAATTATCATAATTAGAAGAAGAAATCTTCGTCAATTCATTCACCTATTATCTTTTAGAGGGTAAATGGGCTGTTTCCTAGCGATAATGGGTAAATAAATTAGAAGATCCTTCATCCATATTGCTTCAGAGAACCATGTAAGGCATATTATTGTGCTGAATGGCCTACATTTTGTTATTTGATAGACATTATTTAATTTGTGTATATTGCGTTTGATATTATCAGCGAATAAAAGAATGCTGATTTTAAAGTACTATTCTACAGATCCAAAGTAATTTATAATAAGTTTTCGGTTTGTCATCTATCTAGGTGACAGTGACAAATATATTGCATTGTGTAATCGATTCCGAATGTTTAAGTTTCACGACGGTCTGCATATGTATGTAGAATAACAATGAAAATGGCTATCAAAAACTAACTAGGTGATTTTTTATTTGTTTCATATGCTGATTTTTTCTAGGAATGATATCACTTCAAATTGGTTAATCAATCTGTACAGAAAAAAATATATCTTTTTTGCTAAACATTACCTCGTGATGCTCAATCTCAATAGATGCAAAAGAATACAACAATATCACAGAGACGTTTCTCAAAAACTCTATCATTTACCCTATCGTTTGCGGGGGCTGCCAAAACGGTTGGTTTGCCATATCTATTAATCGAATCGAAATTAACATTCCTGCAGTCAAATGGCACAAGCTTATCGTTCCTGCATTCCAACAGTGGACTTAATTGGAAAATATTTTGCCGCGGCCGTCGAGCCAATCATTTGCACAAACAACAACGCCACCAAATTCAAGTGGATTCGCGAAAAATCACATGATTGGCTACAACGATGGAGTCTACCATCATTCACCCACCACAAAGTTTGGAAAGGCAGTCTCCTCGTTTCTCTTGCTCTCTGTCCAATTTTGTACCGTGGAAAAATGTTTATAAATGGGCAGACGTCATCGATTTTTGAGACTGAAGTGTTGGTCAATTCATTTTTGCATTCTTCAAGGTAAAATAAAGGAATCGAATGGAATTTTAATCTCCCGCTAAAACTTGAAGTTTCCAGACATGGAATGCACATGGATCTAAAATAGACAAATGGACGCCATTTAGAGAATGTGTGTTATGGTGGAACTTTGCAGACATGATTATTCTTCCTCTGCGTGTTAAACGCTTCGACACTATTTCACTCAACGTGATAACGTTTCGTTGATTTAAGATGCAAATAATTATTTTTTCAAAAAAGTCTAGAACAGAAATGGAACAAACCAAAAAGTCAATTAACGGCTAAGAGAAAGAGTCACACGCTAGAGTTTACCAATTTTCATTTTGCAAGGTGTCTCTCTCTCATTGGTGAAGTGGAGAAATAACTCATTATTAATTTGATCTGTCCGGCGAGTGAATTCAGGTGAGGCGACTCGCTGTCACAGGAGAAGAGATCAGAGTCATCCTTTATAACATGCATTTTCTCATCTCA
The DNA here is from genome assembly GCA_024533555.2 of Aedes koreicus. Lineage (NCBI taxonomy): Eukaryota > Metazoa > Arthropoda > Insecta > Diptera > Culicidae > Aedes > Aedes koreicus. The sequence goes on along the minus strand of JAHHFK020002372.1, from coordinate 1,049,149 downwards.
CTCGCAACGTCAAATATAATAAGATTTGTATAGAGACATTTCAGCATGGGCCGTGACGATCGTTACCGACAATACATCCCGTTTGGCAACCAAGGAATAAGCAACCTTGCTTATATGGAAAGCTGCGAAATCTTCGGAACCGACTAAGGATGGATCCAAAAAGAAAAAAATGATCTAGAAGTAAAGACCGAAAAGCACTGGTGCGTTTTGGCATTTATAATGGCACCTTATTGCTCCTCTATAAAGAGCAAATAGAACGTATTAGCCTCATAAGATATGGGAGTACTACAGAAGGCCGAAATTACAAAAGGCCGAATCAAGAAAGGCCGATTAACGAAAGGCCGAATCACGAAAAGCCGAATAAACTCGGCAGAATGACAAAGTGGACCGGCCCACTTTGTCACTCTGCCGAGTTTATTTGTCACTTTCTGCGTGACATATTAATGGACGTTCCCTAACAGTGAAATCATAAAATCTCCGCGTGCTTTGTGTAAGACGACACGTAGTGAACACAATCGATTCCCTCCAAAAATGTGTGAGTGTCGGTAGTATTTTCCCGTTTTTTTGTTTTTTGTGCATCGCCCCCGCACCCGAAAGAAGAGTTGCATAAGCTTAGTTTTGATTATTAATGGTAATATTGTGACACTCGGGCGTAAATTATTAAATTAGAGGGTTTTTCCGCTTTGTCGCGAGTGAACCGATGATTATTAGAAGGTTTGAAGCCCGATATAGAGTCGCCTAATAGCGGGGATTTTGATTGTTGGCAGACTGTGGAGTGAAAAAGAAGACTAGAGCAATGTAGAAAACGGCCATTTGCTGGTCAGAAGCAACAAACGAAGAAAACGTGCATGCGCGCGCGATAGGCTGGCACATAATTTCAGATGCATTCACCACGTGGTGTACAGAGTTTTGTTATGCAGGTTGCATATCTAACGGGCGGTTTAGCAACGTTAATTTTTGCGCTTATTTTGTCGCGAGTGTATGAAATTAATTACGAATCAACGTCGAAAATTGTTATTTTTACGAATGAACAAGCTAGTGTCATTAAGGAGGCGGCCATGGGTGAGATCTATCTGATTATAACTATACAACAATAATCCCTTTTTCAAATAATATTAGGTGCGCAACTAAGTTCCCGCTGTTTAGCAATAGATGGCGCCAGTAGTAAGTGCTGGTCGAATGTTGTACATCTCAAGCGTCATAAACCAAGCTCAGACATATGGTAAACAAACCGCTTTGCCAAATCAGTGATTTTGGTTTAGTGTTATATATTTTGGTTGTTTGAAGATGTCTGATTTCGTGCCAAATAATCGTCATTTGCGGGAAGTGTTGATTTTCTTCTTTCATTCGAAGAAAACGGCGGCTGAAGCACATCGAGAGCTCCAAAAAGTTTACGGTGATGCTGCTCTGCGTGAAACAACGTGTCGTGATTGGTTTCGTCGCTTCAAAAACGGTGATTTCAGTGTTGATGATCGTCCGCGTGAAGGAAGGCCAAAAAACTTCGAAGACTCTGAATTGGAGGCATTGCTCGATGAGGATCCGTGTCAAACGCAAGAAGAGCTTGGTTCAGGATTAGGAGTTTCCCGCCAAGCCGTTTCTAAGCGATTGCATGCATTGGGAATGATTCAAAAGCAAGGAACTTGGGTTCCTTACGATTTGAAGCCAAGAGATGTTGAGCATCGTTTTTTCGTCTGTGAACAACTGCTCCAGCGGCAAAAAAGGAAGAGTTTTCTACATCGCATTGTGACGGGTGACGAAAAATGGATTCATTACAGTAACCCAAAACGGAAACATTCATGGGGACTGCCCGGGCATGCTTCAACATCGTCGCCTAGGCCGAATATTCACGCTGCGAAGGTTATGCTGTGTATTTGGTGGGACCAAGTTGGTGTTATTTATTATGAGCTGTTGAAACCAAACGAAACCATTACCGGGGAACGGTATCGAACTCAATTGATGCGATTGAGCCGAGCACTGCATGAAAAACGGCCACAATACGAGCACAGACACGAAAAAGTGATTCTTCAGCATGACAACGCTCGACCTCACGTTGCGAAACCCGTGAAAACCTACTTGGAAACGCTCAAATGGGAAGTCCTACCCCACCCGCCATATTCTCCTGATATTGCACCGTGCGATTATTACTTGTTCCGTTCGATGGCACATGGTCTCACTGGTCAGCAATTCCACTCATATGATGACATCTCAAAATGGCTTGATTCTTGGATAGCATCAAAAGACGAACAGTTCTATCGAAATGGTATTCACGTTCTACCAGAAAGATGGGAAAAAGTCGTAGATAGTGATGGGCAGTACTTTGAATAATTAGTTTGTAACCTTTGTTTTCAAAATAAAGTTCATTTTTCACCAAAACACAGCGAGAACTTAGTTGCGCATCTAATACTAAATACGTCCCTGGTTTGGAAATTTTACATTTCCAAATCTAGAAGTGTGTTGCAGTTCCCTTATCCAAATGATATCGGTAATGTTTACATGCGGGGGTTATAGTATGTGAAAGTAACCTCGGAATGGGCGTGACTCTCCAGACATTCTGAAATGGGTTGCTGGATCTGCAGTAGAGCCAACAATCAATGTGCAACTAGCGATTTGAAATTGGTTCACTGTTGTAGAACCCCTAGGTCCGAAGTATACCTTGCAGTCTGCACCTTGCAATAATTCTTGCGCTCTTCAGTACCTTCCGGTACTAGTATCTTGGTTGTTGTTTTGATTCACTGTTATTTTCACACAACATTTGAGAATGTGTTGGTGTGAGCTACGTTGTTAGGGGCGAATCATTGAGTTTGGGACCGAGCTTGGGACCGATGTGCTAGTACTGACTGAGCCAAGAAAAATATCGTATTTGTTTGGGACCTACTGGTCTTAGAGTTAGTCTATGGTAGAGCTATCACTTTCTAGCTCCCGGATTAAAGCTGCTTCCAATGGTCCAATGTTGTAAACAGATTTCTTCCATAATACCATTGCCGGCCAATGGCTGTTGGATTGGACACACACACACAGTTTCACTGAAAATTTCTAATTTCACTAGGCAAATAAAAAATAGTGATAAAAATTATTCAAACTGGATAAATAATTTTTATCGTGCAATTATGCTACAGAAACAGAATGAAAGAGAGAGGGATAGAGCATGATTGCTTCCGGCGTATTTCATTGTTGTTCTTTGATTAAGACAGTTCGGATTTCAAAGCACAAGGACAGCTTAGTTTTTATCTTGTCAAACGTTGAATTATTGATTTGAAAGTAAATTAGTGCCATTGATGAAGAGGATTTCCAGAGAATAACCACATTATGATTTTCACAACTATGCAAAACCTTCAGCGCTTAGCTTTTTATTTTTTTTTTTTTAACTCTATTTATTCCAAATTTTACATTATTTTACATTCATATATTAACCTAGGTGATCCTGCTAAGTAATAAACATTTCAACCTTATATGCTATCATTTATATCTAATTGTGTTAATATTATTTTTACTTTGTCTGTTCAGTATTTTTAACAGTGTTCCTTTTGCCTGCGTGTAAGAATAATTATTGATTTCTTAAAACTAGTTCTTATCTATAGAGAGAATTGATCATTGCAATTGAAGACTGCAATGATTTTTGTCTAAAATTATGAATAATTTTGTTGGACATTTCTTCTAGATTCTCAACGTTTGAAATTCTATGTAATTCAATAGTACTGAACCAGGGTGGCAGCTTCAAAATCATTTTCAGAACTTTGTTCTGAATCCTTTGAAGTGCTTTTTTCCTAGTAGCACAACAACTAGACCATATTGGCACAGCATAAAGCATGGCCGGTCTAAAGATTTGTTTGAATATTAGAAGTTTGTTCTTCAAACAAAGTTTGGATTTTCTGTTTATAAGAGGATATAAACATTTTATATATTTATTACATTTGGCTTGAATGCCCTCAATGTGATCTTTAAAAGTTAATTTTTGATCAAGTATCAGTCCAAGATATTTTACTTGATTTGACCAAGAAATTGGAACTCCGTTCATAGTGACCATATGACTATTACTTGGTTTCAAAATTACAGCTCTAGGCTTGTGTGGGAATATTATAAGTTGAGTTTTGGAAGCATTAGGAGAAATCTTCCATTTTTGTAAATAATCTGTAAAAATGTCCAAGCTTTTCAGCGCTTAGCTACTTCCCGGTATTGTTGACGGTACATTTGCAACAGTTCCTCTGAAATTTACATATGACGGAGTTGTACCGACAATCAATGTGCAACTAGTGATTTTAAATTGATTCACTGTTGTAGAACCCCTAGTTCCCAAGTACACTTTGTAGTCTGCACCTTGTCATGTCACCTTGTCACCTTGCGCTTTTCAGTACCGTTTGGTACAAGTATCTTTGTTTTTGTTTTTATTCGCTATGTTATTTTGCCAGAATATTTGAGAGTGTATTGGTGTGAGTTACGGTCTTAGGGGCGAATCATTAAGCTTGGGACCGAGCTTGGGACTTATGTGCTAGTACTTCCTGAGCCAAAAAAAATCGTTTTCTTCATGACTATCCACCCGCTGGTTGCACCATAGACTAACTCTAAGACCAGTAGGTCCCGAACAAATACGATTTTTTTTCTTGGCTCAGTCAGTACTAGCATATCGGTCCCAAGCTTAATAATATGCCCCTAATAATGAACTCACACGAACACACTCTCAAATATTCTGTCAAAATAACACAGCAAATCAAAACAAAGGCGCAAATATGTATAGTTAGGTGCTGGCTTCAAGGTGTACCTCGGACCAAGAGGTTCTACAACAGTGAACCAATTTCAAATCACTAGTTGCATATTGATTGTTGGTTGTACCGCTGGTATTCATGTTGCTCAACAACAAAACTCAAGAAATTTACTCTTGTGCATTTGAAGCACTGCTGGAAATATGCCAAGCAGCACAGCGTCAGCTATGTCCAAAATTCATCATATCTGATTTCGAGAAAGCTGTCCTAAAAGTGATGAAAGACATTTTTTCCGGAAGCAGAATGTAATTTGTGCTACTTTCATTTCGCGCAAAATTTGATAAAGCAGCAAGACCCCGGGGGGAAAAAAAACAATTTATACAAATAAAAGGAAAAAAAACAAAAAAACCCAAAAAAAAAAAAAAAAAAAAAATTGGGGGGGGTTTTAAAAATTTTTTTTTTTTGCGGGCGTTATCATTCCCACCACATACAAAAACCCCGGGAGCATTCGAGAGCACCAAGGATAACATGCCAGTAATGCTGGCTGGCTTTCTTGAATAGTTCAAAGCCACTTAAAGGGCGATACGGTCAAAATTTGGTCAATATCAACTTGACGTATTTCTTTCAATTTTGCATTTAAAAAACCTGAACACCCCTCATTTTGAAGGTGTGTGTGTGTAGAATGTTGCTCCTATTTTGATTTTGGAATTCACTCTTCAGTTGTCAAAATGCCGTCCAAGCAAGAAGAGCAGCGTATCAAAATTTTGCTCGCGCATCGCGAAAATCCGAGCTACTCACACGCAAAGTTGGCAAAATCGCTAAAAGTTGCCAAATCAACCGTTACAAATGTAATTAAAGTGTTTGGAGAACGTTTGTCGACAGCCAGGAAGTCTGGATCGGGGGGAAATCGAAAACCGGAAGCCGCTGAGACGACAAAGAGAGTTGCCGGTAGTTTCAAGCGAAACCCTAACCTATCTCTCCGAGATGCCGCAAATAAGTTGGGTGTATCGTCTACAACCGTGCATCGAGCCAAAAAACGAGCCGGACTATCGACTTACAAGAAGGTAGTGACTCCAAATCGCGATGATAAACAAAATACGATGGCAAAGCGCGATCCCGGAGGCTGTACACGACGATGCTGACGAAGTTTGACTGCGTGGTAATGGACGACGAAACCTACGTCAAAGCCGACTACAAGAAGCTTCCGGGACAGGAGTTTTATACGGCAAAAGGAAGGGGAAAGGTAGCAGATATTTTTAAGCACACGAAACTGTCAAAGTTCGCAAAGAAATATCTGGTTTGGCAAGCCATCTGTACCTGTGGCTTGAAAAGTAGCATTTTCATAGCTTCCGGGACTGTCAACCAAGAAATTTACGTGAAAGAGTGTTTGAATAAACGTCTGCTGCCTTTCCTGAAGAAACACGGTTGTTCCGTACTGTTTTGGCCGGATTTGGCATCTTGCCATTACGGTAAAAAGGCCATGGAGTGGTACGCCGCCAACAACGTGCAGGTGGTTCCCAAGGACAAGAACCCTCCCAACACGCCAGAGCTCCGCCCAATTGAGAAATACTGGGCTATTGTCAAGCGGAACCTAAAGAAGACCAAAAAAAACTGCTAAGGACGAGCAGCAGTTCAAGGCAAACTGGCTTTCTGCGGCGAAGAAGGTGGACAAGGTGGCTGCACAAAATCTGATGGCAGGGGTCAAGCGTAAGGCCCGGCAATTCGGATTTGGAAAAGCGGAAGCCTAACTGAATATTTTTCCTGAATTTTATACTAATTGAACTTGAAAAAGAAATTTAATTTGATTTTTTAAATAAACGATTTCACCGATTTACACGCGTTTTCCCTTGACCAAATTTTGACCGTATTACCCTTTATATTGCAGGACGAAACAATAACTGCAGGCCAATGTTTCATCCCGCTCTCTGGTCTACCCAACAAACAAACGAAAGCAGTAAATAAGCATATGTGCATTATTACAACTGAATTAAGACTTTTGTGGCTGATTAAAAAATCTGGCTGAAATATAAGCTGAATAACCATGTCTTCAATTGAAACAATAACATTATTTCAAGTGTTTCATTTTGTTTGAATAACATGCTTATTAAAAGCTATTTTAGTATTTATATGTAACTAATTTTACACAGTTCAACAAAGAGTCGAATAACAGTTTATAAATCCGTTGAAACATCGTTTATATAGCCTATTTATAGTAATGCTGTATAAATGATGCTATATTTTTAATTTATTTTATTTTTTTTTTTTTTTTTTTTTATTTTTATTTTTGGTCCTGGTGAAAAAGTATTGACCTGTTTTCAAGAGTTGAAATTATAGTCAATTGCTTGAATTTATGCGCAAATAGCTCAAAGGCTACCCTTTACATTGCCCATCAGAATAGAAAACAGCGCAGTGTTTACAAATAACATCAGAAAACATTGTCATATCTTTTAATCGTCTCTTGTTCAATATTCCCTTGCCAGTAATGCACGTAATAAAACCGAACATCAACCATCAAAACTTGGTAATTCAGATGTTTAATAACAGCATTTAGAAGGTTTATTTGAGCACTGATATTGCTTATATACAGACAACGCTATAAATGGAATATCAATGTAGCTCAATAAGAGCATCACTTCTGCTACTATTCAATATATAACATTGAGCTTATATAGCAGATTCGTTTGTACTTCATTCAATTCTAGAATAGCGCAGTTGGTAAGTCACGTAGTTGAGGATACGAAAGTTGATAGTTTGAATCTCGCTATTTAATGGTAACAAATAAATGTTACAAAATGTTTCTGTTGATGTCTATGCATAATAATATCAAATTAAATATGCACAATATGAAATCCAAATAAAAATGTTTGTATTATATAGAAAATCATACAAAAACCCCAACAAAGTTTTATGAAAATTTAAAAAAGTTGAACAAAAGTTCTATAAAAGACACCACAGCTTTTTTAATATGCTCAATGATGTTGAAGAAAAATATATTATTCTTAACAAACACTCGCTTAGCTCAACAAAGGTCTCTTCGACTCTCGGAATTACCCTCAAGTTCTGTAAAGCATTAAAACAGCAGTTATTCAATTATCAGCTGAACTCCATTGCTGCAAACTTGCTTCTTAAGCATATGCAATTGGCAGTGTTCAAAAGCATTTGGCGACAGCTTAATAACTTCTCCAAATTTGTGTGAATAATGCCTGAACAAAAGCTGTGATGGAAAATAGTTCAGAGATTATTCAACACGCTGCTGAATTAAATCGCCATACTGATGTTTATTGAATGAGTGATTGTTTGTTGGGTAATCACCAGGTGATGAGGCAACAATTACCTTTAACGACCAATGCGCTCGAAGCGTGGCATCGACGGTGGACAGAGGTTGTTGGAAGCAATCATTTCTAGGATTTAGAAGATAAAAGAAATATGTATTAAAAGTGACGATATTACCGACGTACATTTTGTTGAAAGCATTGCTCTTTTGTTGGCGTCTAAGGAAAAAGCACATAAAAAAGTTTCCCTTTGTTCTTCTTCTTATGATTATTATTATTTTTTTATCATTATTATTATTATAATTATGATTATTATTATCTTATTCTGAACTAAACTGCTTTTTTCATTATTATCTTATTCTGAACTAAACCAATAAAAACAAAAATATAATTATTTATGAGTAAGTTTCATTCTTTTTCGGGGTTAAGAATTTTCGAGGCTTCAATACATGATTTAGCATTTTTGCACTGACAAAGTGAGCAGTATTTATGTCATTTTAACATGGCTTAGCTACATATATTACTATTGTAGCAAAGACATTTTGTCGTGAACGAAACCTCAAGTTCAGTATCAGAAGCAGATTGATTGAATTTTAATAAATTCAATGTTTGATACATTTTCGGCATTGAACGATTCGGCTTTTTGGTTTTCGGCCTTTTTGGCTTTCGGCCTTTCTGACTTTCGGTCTTTTGTGGTAGGGTTTTCGGCCTTATGTGCCTTATGTGCTTCGCGTTCGTTATTCGGCTTTTTGTGATGTTCCTTAAGATATCATTATGAAATTTGACGACAGCGAGGAAAAATTTTGAAATTCATAAGAAGTTCTTATAAAATGACATCAATGGTGTTAGTTATCTTTTTCGTACAATACTCTTCGCGTTTTTTTCCTTTGTTTATTTATGTCACTTGGGCGCTTTCATGTCATTAAAGTTCCAATCATTTTGCAATAATTATTTGAATATCCATGTTCCCAACGTTTTGAGCTTCCCATAACTACGGATTTCCTTTTTTTGTTTTCTAAATGTTCGATACGCTTCACTTCTTCCACTAGTCTTCTTCAACTTCTCTTCTTCAAACAAATCCGTGTTCTTCTCTTTCGTTTCTTCTATTATTATTATTATATTATTAAAGGAGTCTTCTTCTTCATTAGCAACCGTTCACCTATGGGTTTTGGAGTTTATGCGTGCCCGTAGACGATCCACGCTCAGGACGTCCAAAAAGTGCATCAACACCAGAGATCAAAGCGAAAATACAGGGTATGGTTTTGGAAGATCATCTATCGACTGTGTCTGTGAAAAATCATTTTTCACAATGCACCTGCTCACACAGCTGAAAAAAAAAAACAACTCGAAAATCAGTGAATTTGGGTACGAATTGTTGCAGCATCCACCCTATTCGCCAGATTTAGTTCCCTATGACTTCTGGCTGTTCGCACACCTCAAAAAAATCCTTCGTGGAAAGCATTTTTCATCAAACAAAGAGGTTATAGCCGTTGTAGAGGAGTATTTTGCAGGCCTTCCAGAAAGGCACTTTCGCGAAGGGACAACAAAGTTGGAGATCGTTGGACCAAGTGTATTGATCTTATAAGAGAATGTACTGAGTAATAAAAGTGATTTCCCAAAAAAAATGTATTTTCATTTCAGCTTTCAAAACTATTTGACTCGCCTAGTATTAGAACTTGAAAATGATTAGATATTAAATAACATCAAAAGTGTATACTGAACTCCGTATTTGTTTGTTCTGTTGTATACATAGAACCAAGTTGACTCTCTCCGCCCGATACAAAGTGCAGTGTGATCCTATCTGTCAAAGAATAGGCCTTTTCTAGTGGAATTTAAACGAATTTACTCGCGTTTACTAGTGATAGTTTAAAATGGTGTTTCAGTTTTTTTTTCATTGAAGTGTTCATTTAAATTTTACAAGGTCTCCAATTACATTCATTGTGTTGAATAGTTCAATTTAGCCAATTTTACTATAAGTATTTCATTCGAAAGGTTAACATCTAAACTGAATCCCTGCTGCAAGTGTAGGGGGTAGGTTAGGTTCGTTGTAGTTCCTAGTTGTACATAGTGGATTAGTTGCACATAGTAGATTAGGTTAGATGCAGGCAAGCACTCTGGAGGGTGCATTGGCGAGCACCCGTTGTCCAGATAGACGATGGTTTAGTTGCCTGTTAGAAAGTAGTTGGTTATACCAACAAGCAATGTGCAACTAGCAATTTGAAATTGGTTCACTGTTGTAGAACCCCTAGTTCTGAAGTACACCTTGCAGTCTGCACCTTGCCATACACTCTTGCGCTTTTCAGTACCTTTTGGTACTAGTATCTTTGTTTTTGTTTTGATTCGATATGTTATTTTGACAGAATATTTGAGAGTGTATTGGTGTGAGTTACGGGCTTAGGGGCGAATCATTAAGCTTGGGAATGAGCTTGGGACCGGTGTGCTAGTACTTCCTGAGCCAAAAAAAAATTCGTTTTCTTGATGACTATCCACCCGCTGGTTATACTGTCGGTTGACCCAGCCAGTGGAGAATGCTTAGTCAGCCAGTTTTGTTTCATCTTTGAGATTTTTCTGTGGACTTTTGCTTGGTCTGCACTCCATATTTTCCACTAGTACGCGAGAATAATGGTGATTTTTGTTCCTTATCAAATGTAAGCTTTAATTACTCTGACTATAATTTTAAATATAATTGTTTGGCAAGTTCTAGATGCAACGTTCAGAAGTAAATGTGTTCATATCTCAAATCTTTTTGGCCTTAACAGGGCCCAACGCCAGACAACGGAGACGGAGGTGCGATAATGTTCGCAAGAAGCGAATAGCTACAGAGGTCACCAGTGTCGAATTCGAAGGCCACTGCAACTACTAGCAATAGCAAGTCACAGGGGTTCCTGACGCAGCTGTTCACCCCGCAACGCAGCAGTAGCACAACTCGAGTGGAAAAGGTTTGGGAATAAATACGCGATGGAGGTAGTCAGAAACCGGATCTATGATTATGTAAAGGACAGATGCAACGTCCACAAAGAAATCAAAGTTCCCCCCGATAACGGAAACTGGGTAGTAGATAGAGCGGTGATGGCTGCGATACAAGTGATGGGCATATTCCCCACCCAGGAAGTAGTGTCCAGTTCATGCGAAGGGTTTGTAATCGCCAAAATCAACGGGATCTTTGTATGCAGCTGCTATGCACCCCCAGGTTGACCATGGAGCAGTTTCACCAGATGCTTGATGCACTGACTGAAAAACTCATCGGAAAAAGACCGGTCGTCATCGGAGGAGACTTCAATGCTTGGTCTGTGGAGTGGAACAGCAGATGTACCAACGCTAGAGGGTGCAGCCCGCTAGAAGCTCTGGCAAAGCTGCAAGTTACACTATCAAACGTAGGTTCCACCAGCACTTTTCGCAGGGACGGTCGTGAATCCGTCATCGATGTTACCTTCTGTAGTCCGTCCCTGATGACAAATATGAACTGGAGAGTGTTTCAGGAGTATCCTCATAGTGACCATCTGGCGATTCGGTATAGCATCGGCCAGCGAAATCCTGTCGCAATACGAAGGACAAATAGTTGCGAGCGGAAATGAAAGACGAAGGTCTTCGACAAGGAACTCTTTGTTGAGGCACTTCGGTTCGACAAACTCTCGAACCGAAACGCGGACGAGCTGACAAATACATTAATAAGGGCAACAGACGCAACCATGCCGGGGAACAAGCGGTGCCCAGCTTACTGGTGGAATGAGCAACTCAGCATGCTTCGCGCTACTTGTCTCAGAGCCAGAAGACGTGTCCAGAGAGCTAAAACCGCAGCAGACGAAGAGGCACATAGGGTGGTATTCCGAGCGGCCAGGACCGAATTAAAACGAGAGAATACCGAGCAAGACGAACTGCTACAAGGAGTTGTGCCGAGCCGCTGATGTTAACCCCTGAGGCGACGCGTACCGTATTGTCATGACGAAGATCAAAGGCCCATCAATGGCTGCAGAGCAAAACTGAAGATTATCGTAGATGGACTTTTCCCGACGCACGTTGGATCACGTGGCCACGTACACCGCGAGAGAGAAGTTATGTTGAGGGCATGCAAGTCTCGAACGAGGAGCTCGTGGCAGTGGCGAAAGGGCGAAGGAAGGCACCAGGACCGGATGGAATCCCTAACGTGGCTCTGAAAAGGGCGATTCATGCAATTCCGGAAATGTTCAGGGATGTGTTACAGAAATGTCTAGAGGAAGGCCATTTCCCGACAGGTGGAAAATACAGAAATTAGTGTTTTTGCCGAAGCCAGGGAAGCCTCCAGGGGATCCAGCATCGTATAGGCCAATATGCCTATTGGATACGCTTGGGAAACTGGAGAGGATCATCCTCAACAGGTTGACGAAACTTACTGAGAGTGAGCACGAGCTATCGAGGATGCAATTCAGTTTCCGGAAAGGGAAGTCTACGGTGGATGCCATTCGGACAGTGGTTGAGACAGCCGTAAAGGCGTCCAAACAGAAGCGTAGAGGCGATCGATATTGCGCTATTGTAATGATCGACGTTAAGAACGCCTTCAATAGCGCCAGTTGGGAGGCTATTGCCGAGTCGCTGCACAGAATGAAGGTCCCTGATTACCTGTGCAGAATTCTGAAGAGTTACTTTCAGAACCGGGTGCTGATCTACGAGACCTCCGTGGGGTGGAATTCTGTGAACATTACGGCGTAAGTTCCACAAGGTTCCATCCTTGGCCTAACACTTTGGAACGGGATGTACAACGGGGTGCTGAAGTTAAAACTTCCCAAAGGCGTAGTGATCGTTGGCTTTGCGGATGACATCGTATTTTCAATGAAAGGCGAAACACTGGAAGAAGTGGAAATGCTGGCGACCGAAGCAATCGGCATAATTGAAAACTGGGTGCAGGGGTCGAAGTTGCAGATAGCCCACCACAAAACGGAGGTGCTGATGATCAGCAACTGCAAAGCGGTACAGCGAACAAAAATCGTCATCGGAGGGCTTGCCACAGCCTCGAAGCGCGTGCTGAAGTATCTGGGTGTGATGATCGACGACCGGCTAAATTTCAACAACCACGTAGATTATGTCTGTGGCGGCGAAGGTCATCAATGCGGTAGCCAGAATCATGCCGAATAGCTACGGACCTAGCAGTAGCAAGCGGCGTCCACTGACTAGTATGTCATCATCGATACTGAGATTCGGATGTCCAGCTTGGATCGCAGCGCGGAAAACCAGGCGAAACCGGGCGAAGTTGAGCAGTACGTTAAGGCTCATGGCCATGCGAGTCGTGAATGCGTACAGAACTATTTCATCGGAGGCAGTATGCGTCATTGCCGGAATGATTCCGATTAGCATCACTCTCGCGGAGGACAGTGAATGTTATCAGCGGAGAAATATCGATGGACGCACCTGCTCATACCGGATTTGTCAAGCAGGATGGAAAGGAAGCACGGAGACGTAAACTTCTACCTTACGCAGTTTCTGTCTGGCCATGGTTGCTTCAGGCAAAATTTGCATCGATTCGGACACGCAGCGTTACCCTTTTGTCCGGAGTGCGCAGATGTCCAAGAGACACCGGAGCATAACAAGGTTTTTGACTGCCCACGATTTGAACCATTACGAAGCGAGATGCTTGCCATTAGTGGGGCAGAACCCAGCCCAGTTAACGTCCTCTATAGAAGGTGTCGTGACGGAAGCGTTTGGAATGCGATCAACAGAGCCATTACGCAAATCATGTCGGCTCGACAGCGAAAATGGCGGGAGAATCAAGAAGCGAGTGGTTGTCGATCTCGGGTGATGTTGTATGGTAGTTTCGCAGTCGGGATTACTTGAGTCGATTGCGTCAGTATGTAGGAGCTAAATGGCTCACTATCCACAGGCGCGTAATCCTCCGTAGGAGTTGACTACTGAAATCGATGACGTTGAGGGTAGGAGCAGAATGGCTCCACCAAGTAAGGCGAGAACAAAATGGTTGTGGCAAGGAGTAGGACCTAAATAGCTCTATAGTAGCCAAATGGCCAAGACCCTCCACGAAGTAATACCATAGGGCAGTCCCGTGGGGGGAGGGAGGATTCCGATTGTGTAACAAGGAAACCGGTTTTAGTGGGATCAAAAGTCGGCCTTTTCTCAATGGTCGACCCTGACCACACTCTGACACAGTGCACGATGATGACACCACACACACACACACACACACACACACACACACACACACACACACACACACACACACACACACACACACACACACACACACACACACACACACACACATGCTCAGTTCGTCAAGCTGAGTCGAATGGTATATGACACTCGGTCCTCTGGGCCTCGGATAAAAAGTCGAGTTTTCAAGCGATCTTAATACCCTTCTTTTTGTGTAGAAAGAGTAAAAACATTTGTTATGAAAACACAATGGTCATGATTGCCAGTCCTACCAAGCGATTTAAAAAAATATCGATTAAGCATTCCATGAAACATTTCTCAGTTGCCCTGGCAACTAAAAAAAGTGTCGGACTGTTAACACTCTATCGCGTTGACAATTCAGCATTCAGTAAATAAAAAAAAATGTTAGGTCAAATGAGAACTGCCATAGATTCAAGGTACACAAAAAATCAGATGATCGCAGCAGTCTCGTGGAATGCCTTATGGTTATACACAAGCAATCCTCCTAAAAGTGAGATAAAAATTCAACTTTTTAAGGATGTTATGATAGAGAGTTGATGTACACAACAAAGTTGTAGAAAAAGTCAATACAAATAACTTTGCTGAAGACATATTAATCGTATGTTTCACGCAATTGAAGATGGAGAGCGTTTTATAAGAACTAACCTCCAAAAACACATTTTTCGCCGAAACTTTTTTTTTTATTTTAAGGACAATATAATGTGCTGCAAAGTTATTTGCAATATCAAAATACAAAACTTTCTAGAACATACTATACCTGCATTATTTCAGTAGGATGAGTTATTGAACATTTTTTCCGTTTTTTTTGTCGTATTTTCGACGGCTGTACCACACTTAAGAGCAGGTAGCATCTATTAGTACATTTAAAAAGCTTTCAAGTGGTGGTTAAATAATCCGTCCACGACCGTCTGCTGGGGAGTTATGCTCAAAACAAACATCGTTGGTTTTACTATATATCATGATTCAAACAGTATTAAAAAAATGCGTAGTCATGGTAACCACACCTTCAAACTCAATATTTCCAGATAAATTTTGAAGTTTGTTTGTGTCAATATTTATATTTTTTTCATGTTACCATAATTAAAACGATTATTATTATTTTTAAACATTTATATTTTCAATGCGTTTTCAATTTCCACCGCTTCTTTTGCTAGCAGCTGCTTATTATCGCCAGTTTTTCATGCTTTTTGGGCCAACCAACAATGATTGTAATCAATGGATCTAATGATACTATAAGCCAGTTCAGAAGATCGTGATTCGTAGCCTTTCTTGATGGCTTGCGGGTATTGAAGTCTCGATGTCTGTTGAAAAAATAAAATTTTATAAATTTATTCGTTGGTATCAGTATAAAATGCATATCTTTTCCAATCCTCTTGCCTTTTGAGTTTCTTCAGATAGCTGACCGATTTGAACAAGGACACACAGAAATAAATCTTGTAGTAAAAACTACCATTTTACCCGACTATGCCTATCTTTAAAATTACCATGAAATTTCAGTAAAATTTACTACGTTTATGGTAAAACCTTCAACATTTGTGGTATATTTGACAGAACTCATATTGATATCAACCGCAACATGGTTGGTCTAATCGCAGGCATGGTAAAATCAAACGCATTTATAGTCAGGTGAAAATTGTTGGTGTTTGCGCTTAATTTAACCCTCGAAATGGTAGTTTCTACTGCGGTTTTATCAGAAGTATTTCCGATCCGATTAGTACAAAAGTATTGAAAAATTTTGGAGAAACGACTGAGATATTAACGCTTAAAACACAACACCGTGACGATCATGTTCGATTTTTCTACAAATTGTACCCAAATATAGAAAACAAAGACATAATCAAATTTTAAAAATCGCACTTTTTAGATAAAACTTTAGGGAAACAAAGTTTGCACCACTTGAAGCTAATCGATATTTCATTTGTAGAAGCCATTCTGGTAAATTTTCATTTATGTTAACTGATATTTTTGACATGAACTACGTCTTTTGGCAAAATGGAGATTTCAAATGAAAATATGAAAATAACACCCGTCACGAAATATTGGAACAAATGAAACGCCAACAACTCAATTTATTCTCGATAAATGCATAAATGGAAATTTAGCCATTCCATGTGAATCCAACAAAAAAAAGGTGAGTTATATCAGTGACATAACTGCAAGAGTTGACGTGAGACTGCTTGTTGATGTGAAGAAATTAATGTCATCAGATTGATAGAGTTTCTACTATATTTTTATTCAGTCTAAAGAACCATACGAAACCCTATGCTATTGGTATGTGAGGCTCCGGTTCTTCTTCCGCTATTAATTCTCACGAAAATTTATTGAAACTGCAATTCAGCTCGAATTAACTGTAATGATAGTTTGTATATTAGTTTCAAACGTGCTTGCTAGTATTAAATGAGTCGCCTTTGAATTTTGAGGGAACATGATTTCACAATTAAAATATTCTTATCGATGTTATAGAGCTGCAGACGGCCTGAGTGTTAGGCAGCACATAATATTTTGATAAAAATAAGCATTTACACCATCCCTTACTCGGCACCGGTTATGCAGACTGAACGGTGAACATACACCCAAAAGTTGAGAAGGTGGCAAAAAGGTGCAATTGGGCATTTTGCTATCATATCCCGCAGAAAGCCGCCTTGATTCAGAAAAGACAATTTTTGCCATTTTGATCCACAACGCGTTACAAAGTACAAATGAAACTGCCATTAACATGTAAACAAGCGGCTCACAGGCACAAATAGCTCGAAACAAAAATGTATCGCTGTAGTATCTGTTGTATTCAATCATCATCAATAATCAATATGGATGAATCGATAGCACAAAATAATTGCAACTGTAAAGATTTCTGTTGTAATGCCACCGTCAAGTATTCTGCTTTTGTTCTCACTGATCATCGACAAAGCGTTTTCTGAAATAAACAAAGCCATGCAAGTATATGATAGCGACAGGTAGCACAAAGCTTGGTATAAAATACTATCCATTTGCTTCAATGCCATACCGTGAATTCCTCGCCAAGCGAACCGCGTGGAAAGTTTCTATTACACCATGCTCTTGGTTATCAAAGTAGCTGAATGGTAGCCATCGGGGGCCGCCATGTTTAGAGCCACGATTCAAAATCTCGGTCTCAAAATTTTCACATTGTATTTATATTAGTCATCAGACTTTTGAGCTCCAATCTAATACTCAACCACTGCATCCAACCTCCCGCACCTATTTAATTTTTCAAAGCGAATTGCTGCATTGCTTTTTTTCTAACAACCAATGTTAGAATTTTCCTCCAACTTACGATCCTTTGCCTTAACTAGAACAAAATCATGCGACACATATATGCTTCACAATCTTGCTTTTTATAACTTCCAGGTGGAAATTTGATTGCGAATAACCTCACTTTTCTTCGAGTGGACGAGTTTGAACATTTTCGTTTTGCAAAAGGAATTCCCGTGGCTGGAGCAGGAATCGAAACCTCCTCCTCCCGTAGCAATGAACGGCGGGTGAAGCACTTGGTAACCGCCGGGCCACGAAGATGATGTGGGCGATTGAGTTGGCCATTTTTAAGCAGCGCCATGTTGAGCCGGTGCGTGGTAATGAATATTTCCATGAGCTCAAAAGAAATTTCAAATCGAAACAACTCTTTGAATTTATCAAGTTGAACATGATCGTCACAGAAAAGAACTATTTTTAGTTGTTTACGGAGGGAACATGGTTCGTGATTGAAATTTTCTTCTCAGTCTTCTTGAGCTGCAGGACATTTTGCAGGACACTCATCGTTGTGGATGGCCAGCAGCAGGTGACGTGAATAATTCTAGTCCTCTTAGTATCACACTCCTGCTGCTACGTAGTAGAGTGTGCTGCTCCTTAGAGTTGATATTTCTTACCGATAGCTGCTCGCCATGCCGGGCCAGTTTTATATAAAGGCATCGGGTACCATAACATGACAGGAAGGGGGTATTAACGAAGGAAATGCGAATCAAAATATACATGGGAACCTATTCTGAACTGACCAATCCGAAGCCAAGTGACCGGATGGTCCCATAACTATGGCAAACGTTCTTCTGGAACGGTTCCAAGAATTTTGACACCCATATTGTTAGGGCCCAGTTCAAATAAATTTCTGGCCATCTGTGACCCCAAGGGAACCTGTTCCGGGGTGACTGATACATGATCAAGTCACCGGATTATCATTTGGCAATCACACACATTCCTGTGTATTCATTCCACAGTTTTTGTTTCATTATTGTTGGTTTTCAATTGAAACATTTATAATTATACCGTTCACGAACACGATTCCGGATATCTGGTTTTTCCAGAGACAGATGATGTCCATCGGTCATATTAGATAATTCAAAGAAAGCAGTTGAGTTTTTTGAATCCAAAACTGCCAAAATATTAAAATCGGTTGGGTATTTCCATAGTAATGGTCATTTTAGTTTCGTGGTTAAAAACGTTCCCTGTCGGCCTTTTACGTAATAAAAAAAATCAGAAGCCCCTCCTCGCCCCCCCCCCTAGCTATGCCATCATTATTTCACTCTAGGATGATAAGTATTAATGAGATATGAGATGCCACAAAGTTTCAAGAACCTATTAAGAAAACTTAATGAAATATCATGTTTTGAAATCTAAAAAAGCAACTTTGTTCCCTGTTGGACACATAAGGGTTAAAAAAAATGGAGTCCCTCACTGAAACACTGGACGCTAATAACTCGATCAAATGTTGACTTATTTTACTGTAATCAATGAAAGGGTTTTACGTCTGCCATTTTTATTTACTCAAGAATTTGAAATTATAAAAATAAAACGTGACCATTGTTTGTGCTCAAATTCATCCATCGGTCATCCATCCACAACGGTTCATTTTGCATTCCATTTGACCTTGCCGTCCGGAATCAACCCGAAACTCAGCTTTGAAGTCCTCCAAATATATCGGAATGCATTAGCTCACGTTTAGGCAGTCATCGCCGACGAGGTGAGCATAATCAGTGCCAATGTACTGGATTCGATCCACTGCAAAACGTCCAATGGGGAATACGACGGTGCATTCCGTGGATTAGACATAGTATTGGTGGAAGACTTACGCCAGTAAATGCTAGATTTTTCTAGAAACCACCAGCAATTTCCATGCATGGCGTTGTGCTTTGGCAATCACTCTAGTTTTATTCCCTCGTAAGAGTTATAAGACAGAGACACGAACAATTTTCCTCGGTATTGACGAGGATTGGGAATGGTGAGCAACTTTTCAGGTAATAATCTCGTAGCGTAATCAAAACTGGATTTATTGAAAAATATACATAAATAATATTGCAGATGAAGAAACGAAACTACATGAAGGTCGCTTCCGTACGGTACAATATTGTACAATACATCGTAACCTCGACGTGGACCAGTATAACTACGAATTACTGCGGGAAACGGGTGCACAGTGGTCAAAAAGTCGATTGTAACGCTCTCAACTGACAGCTTCCTAAGACTATCCACCGGTGGAGTTCGTATCTGGGTAATATTTTGATGACAGAGAGCGTTCCTATTTTGATTTAGCCACCCACTTTCACACCGGTCGCTCATAAAAAAAAACACAATGAGACTCAAATTTATTCTCGCACCTGTTTCGTTTCGCAAAATGTTTCGTGCAGTGTATAGTTTGAATACTCTTCCGTACAGGTTTTCGACGGTCTGCACGGACAGAAGTTTTGTTGTTTTTAACCAAAAATTATAATTGTTGAATTTAAGGAAAACATTTCTTTTGAATTGATATTGTATTTGTATTTGTTTTAGTACAATTCAATTCGTATGTTTTCAATGTAAGATTCTGTTTGTTTTGAATGAACTACTTCTCAATTTAAACTACATGTCGCAATAAAAATAAATACTGATTTTGATTCATTAATAGCTTTCTCAGCCGTTTGTGAACTGATTTCCGATTTTGTTTTCATTTGACAGATCTAATGCAAAAGCAAGTCATAGATCTATTTCACCTATTTTATAAGTCAAACAGTTTAGTCTCCGATTACATAAAAAACAATAGTGTACTTTATTTCCCTTTTTTCAGTTTAGTTGGTCCAAATTAAAACAATAATTCACATAACTGGCCAAAATTTCATAATGATTAGATAACTTCTCATGGAGATATGACCAAAACAATACCTGAGAGCACATAATTGATAAAGATAAAAATATACTCGTTGCAGTTCAAAACTGAACAAGACCACTCACCCCAATCGATGTCGCTTGTATTCTATTGTGGTCTGCATCTCGTGCGTTGTATAGAACATACAGCGGACTAGCCACACTATGCGACTCTATAGAATTAGAGTAGGATCGATTTGCTCGAGTGATCCGGTTTGAACTGCAACGAGTATATTCGAAAATTACACAAAGTCTCCATTTACTATAACTACACAATTTTCAACGAACATGTACTTGTTAAGCATCTTGAATCCATATGGATAATCAAAATTGACGCTTAGGATTGTCTAATAATTCATTCTATGGTCTGATAATATGGAGTTTCTACTATTTATGTAATTTCCCCTTTTATATAACTAACATAAACAGGTCGTTAAAGACTATTAATGGCAATATTTTAATCACATCGGTGAAAACACGTCCAGGATTGACAAATAGTTCATGTTATAAACAGAATGTATGACATATCAAATATTCCTGGATTTTCCTGGAATTTCTGATGAAAATATGTATCCAGTACCATATTGGCCACATTTAAGTTCGTAATTCTGGTGAAGTGTAAGAAGGGTTCAGTCTCACCATCGGTAGATTAAGTCGGGTTTTTAATTTTACAACTCATGCCTTTTCAAAAAAAAAAAAAAACAGACTGGATTGTTGATACAAATATGATTTATTTTGCTTCCAAAACAAAATAAAATTCTTTTTGATTATTCGTCGGATATTCTTAGGGTTTACAATTTTTTGTTTTGCGTGTGGTTTGTCCCAAAGATTGAATCTTGGGAAACATCCAGCCAAGCCCTGCAAGAAATTCGTTATCTTGTTACGTCCAATTCCTTCCACGTGGTTTTGATGGACTCATTTTTTCTCAATATATCACAAGAAACGTGAAATTAGCAAAAAACACTTTAAGAACAAATTGGAAAATCTCAAATTGAAATGAAAGTCTTCCAGATGAAGATGTTGTTTTAACGTTTCAACTTGTTTTGCTTATTTTTCTTCAAATAGCAACGCTCGGCTCGGTTGGGTCGGGTTGTTAAATTTACGAACCGGCTACTCACCGAGCGAGCAGATTGCCATTTTCCACCCCATTTAGCAACCACCGGTGCGGTGTCGAGTTGTCAAACAGGGTAACAATTTACCGATATTACCGTATTGGTGCGGTTGGTCTAAATAGTGTAGCTAGAGCAACCCGGGAACATCTTGACACTTCTAGTACATTGTCACTGAAACTCAAAAATTTGGCCCGGTGGTACTGTCAAACGTGTCAAACCGAAAAAAAATCTAGCGTATCTGCTAAAAAGGTCGGAATGCGGATATTGTGTGCGATAAAAAATGTTAACGCAAATTTTGTTACATTTTATGCTTGCAATGAACACGGAAACATAAAAGTGTGTTGTACATAAACTACACCACGCACTGAAGGGAGGGAGAGGTATTAAATGTGACAATCGGTACAAAATTTGGAATTGCTTCATATAAAACGTGTTTCAAAGGGGAATAGGGAGCCGGTAAGCGTTTCCTAAGGAGAGCGGCCAATCATCAATTGCGCAAGAGTTTCAAGGGATCGTTCAAACATGAAGTCTGAAAGTGAAATAACGTTTGGAAGGCAAAAGCGATTATTAGATTGTTTTATTTTTTTTTTTGTAAAATGTAACGTCATTCATAGATATTCCATGTAACAAATTAAGTCATCTCAACGGTTTTTCATTAAGTGCTAAGCTCACCATTCGTTCTTTTTCGAACTAGGTATTTATAAACAAGATATACTCGTACCTGTCAAAATCTGGAAAATCTACTTCCAAAAATCGATTTGTCTCGAGAACTATGTGAGATACCTTAGGTAGGAGGTATTGCACTGGATTCACAAAGTGATGCGCCATTCATCGTAATATCTCCGATGCCCGTTATCATGCATCAGAATGATCGATTTTCGCTAGTAGGTTTTCCGGATTTTGACAGAATCGAGTTCCTTCATGTATTTTTTTTAAAAGCATAGGTAATAATATCACTCTTTTTAGTAGATTTTACAAAGTTTGCATTATTGCATTTATTTTATGTTATTATATATTTCTTTACGGTAAATATCGTTTATGACTGTCAAGGTATATCGCTATGCACCCCGCAAGAATCAAATTAATAAGCTTTTTGCGGAGTGTGTGCTTTGCTTTACCACATATTTTAGCATATTGTTTCAGCCGCAGCTTTAAATAAAAATAAATGCAAAAATTTATCAAGATGTTGCGATGGTTATTCACTAAATCTTGATTCAAAATGTGCTATGATAGTTGCATGAAAACAAGTTGATGGGCGTTGTAAATTGTCATGACGATCCAGTTTTCCAGTTTCGCATAATACTTGGCAATGTTGAATTTATCGAATATTCGGTATCCTGAATGACCTTTTTTTTCTTCAGCATTTTGCTTATTGCTTTCAAAATTATCTTATTGCTTGCTCTCAACTTAGTGTTCTAAACGCACTTCCACAGTTATAAATTGAGAGCTTTCGATGCCAAGTACCATTTTTCCATTAGTATGATTGTGTGGCAAGTACAGTCATACCCTATACCCAGGGAGTCGAGAAATTTTCCTTTACGAAAAATACCTAGACCAGACCGGGAATCGAACCCAGCCACCTCCAGCATGGTGTTGCTTTGTAGCTGCGCCTTTACCGACTGAGCAAGCATTGTTCACACTTTAGTTCTCCAACTGGTTGTTTCTGAACGTGAACGGAATACCGCAGTGATTGAGGGAAAAACTCATCATCCGTTTGAGTATTTCCGACCATTTCAGCAGAATTCTCGTCATCACCTGTATTTTCGTCATCGTATCCAATGGTCAATGTAATCTTCACTGATTCAAGATAGAACGCAAAATTTTCTTCAGCATGAAGCATTTTCAGTTCGTCGAAGGTTTGGCAATTAGCATATGCCGATAAAGTGACATTGTTATTCACAATCAATCTTTTGTATGCTGCTGTAAACTGCACAGTCGTTGGATTGTTGTTGTTGCCCACTTTTGCCCTGATAGCAGCAAAAAAATGTTTCCAGGTGATGGTGGCTGAATCTGTAAGGGTATTCCACTCAGTTCCTGGAATTCTTTGACATATCTCCTATACATTTAATTGAAACTCTGTATCAATTCTGTGCAATTTTCAACTCCCGCTCTCCCACACGTAACAAGAAAGGAAATACATGTATGAATTTTGACATTCGCTTCCTCCCAACGCAAATGTTAATCTTTTTCATGAAGTACCTCAGTAAAAAAAGCAAAAAAAACATTGTTTAAACGGTTTCTATGGCCAATCACTTTCAATTATTCTCAGATTTATTGGATACAATACACCGCGCGACGTTATGTTCACAAAATACAACGCGGTGTAACACTTTCTAAATGCTGCGGTTGTACCTTTGCTCGGAGAAAAGCCGCGTGAAATATTTATTTCAATATTTAAATTACTTATAACTGAAATTATATCATGAATATAAAAATAGACTCTTTTGATATATTACGCTTGCTTGTTGTTCTGCAACCACTCATGACGCAACAAAAACATGCTCCTCCGAATAGAAACATCGGTGCATCTACCAGGGACGACCCCAATGTTTACGTTGCGGGGCGACATCTATGATTTGCAAGTGGTTACACGAAACTAAGTTAACCTGTCCTGTTGTGGGGGGTTGAGCTAGAGCGATGGCGTCTTTGGCAAAGTTTATGGATATGTCAAGCTTCATATTTTGACGGCATGACTTTTGTGATCAATCTCCCTGAAAGTGAGATAAAAATTCAACTATTTAAGGATTTTGAGATAGAGAGTTGATGTCTTCAGCAAAATTGTAGAAAAAGTCAATACAAACAACTTAGCTGAAAACAAATAAATTGTTTGTTTCACAAGCGTCATTTTTGCTGCATGTCATTGCCACAGTAATCGGTCGTGGGGGTTTTTCGCAATTTTCTGTCTTAAGCTATCTAGACAGAGTGTATGTGAATTTTAGAGAAATATTTTTACTAGCGAAGCTAAGGTTTAATGCTAGTTTCCCGAACGTTTTGTTAACCGTCAAAAGTGTCACATTCACCGGAGGAGAAAACAAAGGAAAGTAAATACATATTTTCAAAAGTCATAAAAAACTATTAAATATCATCAAACTAGCATCGAATACTTGTGTCATGTGTTAAATTAGTAAAATCACCGTTTGAAATGGCTTCACACAAAAAAAACTTTTTTTTTTTCAATCTTCGTGATGATGCTATTTATTGGCTCAATTTACGCTTAATCAACATTTTAGACCGTTTCAATGAGTAGTCATCTCCTTTGAAAGGATTCCATGTCATTCCTTTGCCGTGATATTTGGTATGATCGACTGATCCTGATAGGTATTGCCCATTGAGGTTACTAAAAAGAAGATTTTTTTTTTGCATACCGAGTGTAGAAAATGACTCCAACTCACCTGTAATGACCCTTCCGATACCACCACGCACCGGTCCAATCGACTCCACCATTATATCCCGCTGCATCATTATTGACATCCATGGTGGAAAATTTTTGACCCTTGTGATAGCTCAAACCATCTCCTGCTGTTCCACTGTAGTCTCCCAGCTTCGTTATAGCATATGATTCGTGTTCATTTCCTACAGCAAAATTTGCATATTTTGCAACCACGGATGAGTTGTTGAAATCCTCCAAGAGCACGTGCAGCTCATAGGGAGCGGAATATGTCAATGCATGTAATTTTTCCAGACCAAGCCAAAACTCTCCGTTCAAATTACCAAACCCATTCTTGTACTCTTTCCATCCACGGTAGAAATCCACAGATCCGTTGAAACGATTCTGTACGACTATCCAGCCTCCTCCTTCGTACTCTTGGTCGCAGAATACCGAGAACAGTTCCCCAAATCCTGGGTCAGGAAGGAGCTTTTGAATTTGCGAGGCATTTCTCGGTGCTCCATCACAGCTATCATAAATTTTTTGTTCGGCTGGAACAACTCGTGCTGTGAACGATTCACCTTTCAAAGGATGTGCTTGCTTCTGACGGTGACCTTCAACTAGCAACGATTCAATAATTATAACACTTCCTGCTAGAGCATTTAATTGCTCATGCGAGTGATTTTTGAACAGCAGAATTTCCTCTCTGACGAGTCCAATGTCGTTGTGGACTGTATGCACCAACTGACTAATGTTGCCAATCTGTTTCAAGATATTATCTAGCTTTGACTCCAGTGAAGAGAACTGCTCTCGTGATGTCACTTCCACTCGGGTGATTCTGCAATGGGGATTCACATAGATAGTGAAAGGGAACGTTAAAAAAAAATCTTTCTTACTTTGTATCCAATATCTCCAGCTTGGCGAGCAATTTCTGATAGTCAAGACCAGGCTCTATTTCATCGTTACCCAGCGTTGGACTTGTCGCGGACGCAATCCACTCGAAGCAGTAAATCACGGCGAACAAAACCAACCATTGACGATGGCACATGCTTGCAGTTCAAGATCATGACCAACACTGCAAACGCCGTACCGGTTCCTGATTTCATGCTTTTGGGAAAAGATTGGTAAATATACCTATGTGAGTAGAGCGAGCAGCGTTTCGGTGGATGGGCACGACAACGACGATGTGAACCAATTATCGCTCTTCTTGTTACGGTACGATTTGAAATAGAATTTAAAACGTTATCGGCGGCCGAACTTTGGGTCAAACCGGTAGACGCGGGAAGATAAATATGCTCTAAAATGAAGCAAATTGAAAGCTTTATATATTAATTTAACAGTTATATCAAAACACCTCAATTTTGATATACTTTCTCGATTTTTAGATGTCATGAGCAGAGTTCTAAAAAATAAACTCGATCATTTATTTATTTTCACACGAATTGTACAGCTCATCAATTCGATAACGCCACAGTAGCCGTTCAGCTTGAAACGAATATGATAATGAAAAACAGTTAGAACGAACAACTGTCTTTTTGTTTTCGCATCTTTGGCTTTCTCCGGCCTTTCAATATAAAGGCCTACGCGAGTCGAAGCAGTCTCAGTTTGTCCATTCAATGACGATCATTTACACTGTAACCTACCCTTTCAATTTGATTAATCAACATTTCATCCCATGCTCATTATAATTTCTTACAATAATTAAGACATTAAGGTTTGGCCCAGTTAGAATTGAAACATTTATTTATCACAATAATTCAACTGACAACAAATGTCTAAATGAATAAAAAACTAAAATTACTTGGTTACGGCCAGAAGTACGGAAAGAGTCAAGTAGCCGATGACGAAACACGTCCAGCAGATAAGTTGAAGTCGAACATATTGAAACGCTCGTTGAAACGCTGGCTGATTTCTCGAATTGGTTCATGAAGTGCATAGTTGTTGTTCTGTGGCTCAAGATGCAAAAATACACGTTGACGAAGAGGTCTCTCGGGAGCGTACAAATTTAACTGTAACAACAGTGCCGGACAGTCAATTTTACCCCTGAGCAGCTTCCCAACAAACAAAGCCTGAGCGGCCTTTCGTCTCACCTCAAGTGGCTCGATATTAAGCAGACGGCAACGCTCTTCATACGGAGGCAGGTTCGTAGGATCACGCCAACTGAGAAAGCGAAGAGCGTATCTTACGAACTTTCGTTGAACTGCTTCGATTCTGGCGATCCATATGGCCTGGAAAGGGCACCATACAATAGCACATGATTCTAGTATGGAACGTACCAGTGAGCAATAAAGTGACCTGAAGCAGAGCGGGTCACGAAACTCGTCAGCAATTTTAAAAATAAAGCCCAGTTGACGATTGGCTCTGGACACAATGTCGTTGTAGTGAAATCTGAATGTCATTCCATTATCCAAAATAACACCGAGATCCTTGATGTGTTGAACGCGAGTGAGCGATTTCCCGGAGAGGACATAGTCGAAGATGATTGGTGCGTTTTTCCGGTGATATGATATTATGTTGCATTTTTCGATGCTTAAGCCCATCAGATTCCTTGAGCACCATTCGGCGAAAATACACAACATATGCTGCAAGTCGGAACAGTCTGATAGACTTTTTATAGTTTTGTAAATTTTTGAATCATCTGCGTAGAAGAGGCATGTATGTATGTAAGGTAGCCACCATCCCTTCTAAGACCTTGTCTGTATGCAGCTCCACTTAATAGCAAGATCAAATTGAGTTGCCGGGTTGTATTCACAGTAACGCTGTATGAAGGGCCAAAAACGGTGGGGCGGACCCGTAAGCAGAGACACTTACGCGAAACCCGCGGGAACATGAGATTCTCCTTCCAACGATACGATCCAACAAATCGAATAACCCAATTTGCAATACTTATTAAGCTTTCTACGGGATGGCTTGTTAAGAAGGGCGCGTCACTCTCACTGAAACTGTTGGAGTAGAATTCACAGCATCACAATCGAATCGGTAGGATAAAGAAAATGATACTGTTTGTTCCCTCCTAGACGCCGGTTGTCATACCACTCCATTGTCCAATTCCAGCTTGAGTGATACCCTGATGCTCCCTCCCTTCCCAATATATATTCAATTTCATATAGTAAGATTTAAAATATAGTGGATTAATATTATAATTATAAAAAATATAGTGAATGAATATTATAACGACAAATAATATAGTGAATGAATATAAGAATGATAATAACACTTCCATTTGTGGACCTGAAAGTTAGACAATGTAGCTGCGAGAAAAAAATTGATATTAAATTATCTCATAAAACTTGGGATACCTATGAATGATCTGAAATTATATAGCAATAGAATAGTAAACCTAAAATTTCGATTCATCGGAAATAGTGATTTTAATGAAATGAATTTAAATGCAATTATGTCACATCATTTAATATCATAACATAAAATAATAAACTGACGTTATAATATAAAATAATAATACTAGCAGGCCAGAAAACTATAGTAGAATACATATATCCGTAACTAAGCTGAACATCCACTCATCGAAAGACTTCCACTGTTGCAGTTTCTATTGGATTAAGATCTACTAAAATTAGAATTTGTTTTCACAATAATAGTCAGAGAACATAATAAACGTAGGTACAAGATGTATCTGACATCTACTGGTATGTTACTGAAAATAAAAATTAGATGTGTATTAATACCATAATAATATTGGAAAAAAACTGAAAACAGCTAATAATAAGGCGAAATAAATGTCATATGAGTATGAATCCAAAAACTGAATCTTAATAAAACAAACATACAAAAAGATAAAAAAAATTGAATTTTTCGATAGCTCTTGTTCATCTGGACCCATAAATGATACTTTATGTCTGTGAAATAGGAAATGAATGATTGTAAACTGCTAGGTTATAAATTAATATATATTTTTGATGAAGAAGGAGAGAGCTTTTTTTAAGTAGAATTTTTCGAATATGATTTTTTCTAAAAAATAAAAAAAACATCAAAAACCTTTCTATCTTTTCAAATACATAACGTAGGTTAGATGAGCTATAACTTACAAGGATGCATATATGCGAAGCTGCAAATGACTTATAAAAAAGCATACAAAATGTAATGCATGGATGTTATAATATAAAATGATAATAATTTCATTTTTATTTAAATGTCTGCAGATTGTGGTCCTGCTTCAATTGTACCATGAACCTGAAAGCTAAGACAATGTATCATATAGCGAGTTAAAAAAATTGATTTAAAATTATTTTACAAAACTTGGGATATCCATGAGTGATCCGAAATTGTATAGTATATAAGGAATCATGGGATATAAAGCATATAATGAACCCAAAATTTCGATGGCTGCTCTGCTAATAAATGTGATATAACAACCAAAGGAACTGACTCTCAGCTTCGGGTCTTGATCCCTACTCGAGCCCTTGCGGCACGTCAAGCCGGCCAGTTCAGCGCAAGGGGAAAAGTTTATTGTTTGCCTCAACCAATTTGAAACAGACCCAGAATCCAATTGATTCCAGCAATTGTCTGCTAGGACTCTCATTGGCAACAAGTTACTTCACCTGCTCTAGTATATTTCGCTCAAGAAGATTCGTTTGATCCAAACCCAGTTGCAGAGCTTCTCTATATTCATAGTCTGCTAGCTTCTAGCGGTACTTAGGAACAGTCTATCCCCGAATAAAAATCCTTCTTGGCATGTAAAATGCCCATTGCAACACCGCCACAGATAAACAGCACTAACAGTACAGTTCTTCCAACAATTAGACAGCCCACCACGACCCAGATAACGGTCAAATAGTACGTACGTTTACGAATGCCTACAACGTCAATTTTGAAGCCTCGTCAACTTTCGCCACTGCACGCCATCCTGACGTCCAGGTTTCTCAATTCCTTCTCGTGTCAGTCACCAACGAGCTATAAGCTTCACTACAGCCTCCGCCATTTCAGATTACCCCAATTTCTACTGTTACAAAACCCATTGCACCCACTCCGAAAACACGAGGTAAAGACTCATCGTCAAAATCAGATCGCTCAAGTAGTGCTTATCCGCCAAATCAGTATGGTATCGGCGAAAGCGGTAAGAAGCGTTCCTACAGTCGTTCTTCGCATCACGAGATTCTCGAAAGAATACCGACTCCTCGAAAACTCAAAGAAAAACAAGAAGATTATAGAAAAAGTAAGCTCCTGGAGCAGTTGTCGTGTGGACAAACGGATAGCTGCGAGGAGGCACGCACCGGACGTACATTGCGAAATCTACACTAATTGGTCGGTTGTGTTACAGCACGTTATCGCGATTATGCTATGCTGTTAGTTTGAACGAGTTTTGTCCCCAAATAACTCCCTAGAAGTCTAAGGATCTACAAGCGTATCCTGCGATGTGGTGAAAATTATTAGAGGATTCTGTTCACATTTCTCGAAGGTACAGAGATCCAAGTTTAATTGAATAGATGGTTGAATGATTTTTCGTGTCATCGGAAAATTTACAAATGAGGTCTTAAGATATTCATGTAACTGTAGATGTTTTGGACGTTATTCGGTTCAGCATTTATCGGTTCAGAGATCTTAGTAAACGGTTTATTGGGTTACGAATGATTCTCTGTACGACAATATATTTGTCAATCCTAAACGTACTGTTCATCGATGTGATTAAAATATTTCCATTAATAGGCTTGAACTACCTGTTTATGTTAGTTATATAAAAGGGAAATTACATAAATGAGAAATTCCATGTAATCAGTCCATAGAATGAACAATCGTATGAATGACAACCCTAAGCGTCATTTTTGATTATCGATACGGATTCAAGATGCTTAACAAGTACATGTTCAGTATAGCGTTGTAATTGTGTAGTAGTACATGTTCGTTGAAAATTGTATAGTTATAGTAAATGGAGACTTCGTGTATTTTTCGAATTTCGTTGCGGTTCAAAACCGGACCACTCGAGCCAATCGATCCTGCTCTAATTCTATAGAAGTGCATACTGTGAAGGTCCGCTGTATGTGACCTACAACGCACCAGATGCAACCCAATAGAATGCAAGCAGGATCGATTGGTGCAAGTGGTCTTGTCCGGTTTTGAACTGCAACGAGTATATTTTCATCTCACAATTATGTGCTCTCAGGTATTGTTTTGATCATATCTCCATGAACGATTATCCAATCATGATGAAATTTTGATCAGTTATTTAAAGATTTTTATAACTTCAATTTGGCGCTAAAAAGACTAAAATCATTACACAAATAGCTAAGTATGTAATCGGAGACTAAATTGTTTGATTGCAATTGTAATAAGCCGTCATACTGTTTCTGTTCATATCTTCGTAACGAAATGTCCGAATAAAAATCAATAGCGTTCTATGGGAATGTTGAAGCATTTGCCGTCAACAGAACTGAAATCGGTTCACAAATGGCTGAAACCGATGTGACATTATTTGTAACACACACACACACACACACACACACACACACACACACACACACACACACACACACACACACACACACACGAGCGATCTTAATACTCTTCTATTGGTGTAAGAAGAGTAAAAAATAGCCCAAATGCCAGTGTGACAATATAGTTGCAGTTACTGCAAAATAAAAACAACACACTTCTTACGGCGCTGCGACCGACCTAAACTGGATGGGAAATACATGGGAAAACTATTTACCTCAAAAGTTTTAGTGAAGTTAGAAACTGATACAACAGAATTTATGATGGATTTCGTTGAACTGGAAACACATTCAAACACTGTAAGAAAAGTGCCTATGAATATAATACACATGGGAAAGCATCTTTTGTTTTTCAATACAATGCAGGTGAGAAAAACTTTTCAGATTATAGTCATACTTTGTGTCATTTCCACCGATCATTCTAATTTCGTGGAATAATTTTGCCGCTAACATTGGATGTTTGATAATCCAGAGCATGAGCATGAGCATGATTGACCGCCCACGGATGCACTTCCGTTATTGCCAGATCAGCTGTATTTGCAAAAAGAAACGGCAGATGATGTTTGGGACGCTGTATCAACAGGTGCAATGTCGAGCAAAACTGGTGATCCGTGCTGTATCCCAAGGGGAGCGCCGGCCGTCACCCGACCTGCTGCACAATTGATGAGAATGCCGGAAAGAACGTGTTGACATGACACGCCAAGCACAGGAGGAAATTGATGAATCCTCTGCACTCTTCTGAGAAATCACTGGGATATTGTATAGTTGGGGAAAGGTTGGCAGTAGAGTTCGTTTTTGGTTAACGATACGCTGAAAGTATGTAGCACTATCCGCCAGATGTATTGAGCCCCTTCACAGTATGACTGAAAAAAAACAGCCATGACAAAATACAAAACAAAACAAAATAGACAAAATAAAACGGGATATTAAATGTTGTATGTACAAATTTGCCCCCCCTTCATTGTTCACCTTTTCCACTGCTATTACGTTGCGACCGGACTGAAAAATATCACCAATCGACTCCGAACGACCGTAACTTTATACTTTTTAAGCCGTTTTTCACGTAAAAATTGCACTTCATTTCACTGCCGTGATCCTAGCATAAACATAAACAAACAAGAACACCGAAATTTTGTAGTTTCGAGTTGAAGGTGAGAGATGACATTTTGATTCCTCTTTGTACTCACACTATTCCGTGTTGGTATGTTGATAGTGTAAAAAATTTTAAACAAAAGGAAAACGATAAAAATTGTGCGCGGGTATGTGTGCGAGTTTAACTAGTTTATAGCATGATTTTTTCTATGACCGTATGGTCTGTGTCTTGGATATATACTGTTGGCAGAAACACAGACAAGAAATGAAGTTTTTGAAACGATCAAATAATGCCTGCTTCCAATATTTTGGGTGTAAGAAGGTTGAACATGGCTTTTTTTGGAAGCAAAATTTCGCTGGGCTTTTTTGCTACTGAGGAGTGAGGGTAACTGCCCCTTATTAATCTAATTATTCTTTTATTCAACATACGATGAATCAAATAATTGGGCAGTTGAAGGTCGGTTTCGTTTTCTAATAATGTTTGCTTACGTTAAATAACTACTACAAACATTACTAACTAATCCTGTCACGTGTATATCGTTTTATTTCAAGTAGGATGAATTGCAAAGTGATGAGATTAATAGAGGTCCATCTTCCCTAATTTAATACGAACTCTTTCTTTACGTTCCCCGACTTTTTACAAAGATGGACTACGTCTCGTGTAAAATTAATTATTCCTAGGTGTGCAGGATTTTAGATATTATCTTCAAAATTTGGTAAAAAATAAATTATTTGTTGCTTTGCAAACCAGTTCTCCTCGATGTCCTAGATCTCGGCCAAGTTCTGCTGGACCCGAAGCTGCAGTCGGCACTCTGTAACAAGCGTGGAAGCACAACACAAACGATCTTTGCTTCCGCGCCAGACAGCAGAGCTGTCGCAAAGTCGCGATGTTACAAATGCCCGATGAGACCCTGATAGGTTCACTTCCGAACACCTAAGAACACGTGCAACCAAACAACCAACAAAACGCCCAGAAATCAGATCAAAAATTCGCTTATCAAATAAAAATACTAAAATAAATTACTAGCAATGGTTCGGTCAGTTTAGCCAAGACTCATGATGCATGTTCGTTCGCCTAAATTTATTCATGCCTGCATATCAACATCGTCCCCGTTGTTCCTGCTCACCTATCTCTTATTGTCTATTCTACTACGTCACCTGATGATTAGCGTGTGGTGTGAGCGGCGACTGTTGCTCCGATGAAAGTACGGGAAAGGTGGATACTTTCCTTCGATGAAGCGGCAGGTGTGACGTCGCGTACCGTTGACATATGATTGTGATGAACCCCGTGGTGAAAGTTCCGATGATGAACCCCTCTGCCACCCAAACGTGATGCTGGCAGAAGGTGGTTGACGACGGACAAAGGACAGTGCGTGTCCGTTTTGTTGCCGGCTAATTCCCGGTTGGAAATAAAAATCTTCGCACTTCGAAGTAATGCTGCTCCGTGGCCTCCCACAGGAACGTCGGGCCGTCCGACCGTATGGACAATGGGTTCGTTCTTCAATTCGGCCTCAAAACAAGGAGCTGTGTACCCGGAAAATACAACGGTTGTCCGATGGTCGTACAAAAGAAGCGGGTGTAGGACCTTGATTGCTCCTTGGCAGTTCTCTTCGGTTTTCGATGTGGGTTTCCCACGTGGCGAGCTTCCGGTGGGCAAAGCGAGGTTATGCCCTGACCGGAGACCTTCGTTTGAAGGAAATCTTCAAACGATGAACATATTTTATTATTTCACATAATTCATCAGAGTTCAATTTACCTGATCTAATGCTACGATTTTTCACGAGTGCGACCTGATCATTTGAACATTTGACTATTTTTCTAAATACACCTAATCAAACATCAATAACAATTTATAAGCGTTATTTAATGATTCTTTTCTTACACCTTGGCACTCAAGCATTCCTGATGAATTAGCCCAAGTGTCTAAAAGTTACCCAAAATAAGACAAAACATATATATCGTTGAGCCAAATTGATTTAATCCATATTCCGAATCTCAATATCTCAATATTAAAATAAAACAAATTTGATTGTGGAGTTTATTTGAAAAACACGTGCAAATTTGTTCTGATACTGTAAACTAATATGATTTCAAAGTAATAAAAATGACTGTTTAAGATAACGGAACACCTTCTTTACACTCCAAAATATCTTCTGCAATTATTCAATAAGACTCTATATACATGAATCTGAATCAATAAAGTAATCGTTCCCCCCCTCAATCGTTACAGCCCACTAAAGTGTGAAACATCTGTTTTAACCTAAACTTTTCATTGAACTACATAAAATATTAGATTGATCCATATTATCCATATTATACCCATATTATACCAACATTTTTATTTTAGATTTACTTGATTTTTTTTTCAAATAGTTCGTTTAGTTATAAGACTAAGACGTGTGGTCAACTTTGCGGAACCGATAATCAATATTGTTATTTACAATGCATAGTTTTTTTGTGTAAGTTAGTGGGGTGCCAATTACTCGTGGCTGACTCGAGGTTAATGGGTCACATCATCGTATGGAAAGGGCTAGGCAGGTAACTTATTTCAGTTAATGAATGCTGGTCATGGCTGCAGCTACCATCAAGTCCTCGGTTCCACAGCTTGGTGGGCAGGTACAAGTAGCACGGAAACAAAAGGATGATTTACCGGGTATTTGTTAAAAACAGCCACTTACTAAAACAGTTTTAGAGCACTGTCGATGGGAATAAATAAAATCATTCAAGTTAAATTATGAGTGTTGACTAACAACCCAGGAGGTTGTTCATATATTTCACTGGACTGTCTTGTAAGGCTTGTTCGTGACAAAATCTGGACAGATTAAATTTTGCAATAAAACAAATTTGCTGTTAGTTCAATCCAAGATGCATTTTTTATTCATTTAATTGTGCATTATCAGTCATTTTAAAACTAATTACAGTTACTCAATTAGGCTGCATGAAGAAACTACGAACTTTTGAGTTTACTCCAGCCATTAGGGTCTGTGCAAACTTCTCTGCAACCGATTTAGCTGTTTTGTCCAAGATTTTCGACATTTTTCTATAGTTGTAGCTTGTTGTTTATATTGAGAGAGTTCTCTCTTCACGAGAGCCCAATGCCGCTTGATAGGTCGCAACTCGGGCCAGTTAGGTAGATTCGCCTCTTTCGGTACAACATGCACACCATTCGCTTTATACCATTCCAAAACATCTTTGGCGTAGTGACAAGATACCAGATCAGGCCAGAATAGCGAGTGAGCGTCATGGCTGCGTAGGAATGGTAACAATCGCTTCTTTTGGCATTATCCATGGTATATAATCCGGTACCGTTCCGGTAACGATGCAGCTTTGGCTTGCTCGACCACAGCTGAATATTGCTTGCCAAACCAAATATTTTTTGGGAAACTTGGCTTTTTTCTTCGTGCTGAAATGCTCCTCTACGCCGTTTCGTTGCATGGCAGTATAATAAGACATTCCGGGAAGCTGCCTAAAGTCTTCCAGCACATAAGTTTCTCGTCCATTATCACGCAGGAAAACTTCGTCAAATATTCGCGATACAACTAGCGAGCCCGGGTTTTAGCCGTCACATTCTGTTTATCATTACGGTTCGGTACAGTTTTTACCTTGAACGACTTCATACCTTGCCGGTGCTCGGAAGTATGCATGAAAGTTGGGGACATTTTTATTTTTCTAGCCACAGTAGGTACCGAAAGATCTGGTCTCTTATGCTTATGCTTTATATTTGCTTCACCTTCGCGCCCTTCTGGTGGTTCCTGAGATCCGTTTTTGTTCCGCCCCCAGCCTTCCTGGCTGATGTCAAATGTGTATCGAAAGATTTAAAAACGTTACGGACAGTGCTTGCAGGAAAACCAAGCTTTTTTGCAAGTTTTCTTACTGACAGATCCGGATTTTCATTGCGACTGCACACAATTGCTTTCGCACTAGCTCTTCTTTCGACGCGATCTTCGATCTTAAAGCTTGTATTAGGTGCGCAACTAAGTTCCCGCTGTTTAGCAATAGATGGCGCCAGTAGTAAGTGCTGGTCGAATTGTTGTACATCTCAAGCGTCATAAACCAAGCTCAGACATATGGTAAACAAACCGCTTTACCAAATCAGTGATTTTGGTTTAGTGTTATATATTTTGGTTGTTTGAAGATGACTGATTTAATGCGAAATAATCGTCATTTGCGGGAAGTGTTGATTTTCTTCTTTCATTCGAAGAAAACGGCGGCTGAAGTACATCGAGAGCTCCAAAAAGTTTACGGTGATGCTGCTCTGAGTGAAACAACGTGTCGTGATTGGTTTCGTCGCTTCAAAAACGGTGATTTCAGTGTTGATGATCGTCCGCGTGAAGGAAGGCCAAAAAACTTCGAAGACTCTGAATTGGAGGCATTGCTCGATGAGGATCCGTGTCAAACGCAAGAAAAGCTTGGTTCAGGATTAGGAGTTTCCCGCCAAGCCGTTTCTAAGCGATTGCATGCGTTGGGAATGATTCAAAAGCAAGGAACTTGGGTTCCTTACGATTTGAAGCCAAGAGATGTTGAGCGTCGTTTTTTCGTCTGTGAACAACTGCTCCAGCGGCAAAAAAGGAAGAGTTTTCTACATCGCATTGTGACGGGTGACGAAAAATGGATTCATTACAGTTACCCAAAACGGGAACATTCATGGGAACTCCCGGGCATGCTTCAACATCGTCGCCTAGGCCGAATATTCACGCTGCGAAGGTTATGCTGTGTATTTGGTGGGACCAAGTTGGTGTTATTTATTATGAGCTGTTGAAACCAAACGAAACCATTACCGGGGAACGGTATCGAACTCAATTGATGCGATTGAGCCGAGCACTGCACGAAAAACGGCCACAGACGGCACAGACACGAAAAAGTGATTCTTCAGCATGACAACGCTCGACCTCACGTTGCGAAACCCGTGAAAACCTACTTGGAAACGCTCAAATGGGAAGTCCTACCCCACCAGCC
The DNA here is from genome assembly GCA_024533555.2 of Aedes koreicus. Taxonomy (NCBI): domain Eukaryota; kingdom Metazoa; phylum Arthropoda; class Insecta; order Diptera; family Culicidae; genus Aedes; species Aedes koreicus. The sequence continues at coordinate 1,011,925 of JAHHFK020002372.1, read as the reverse complement.
ATATTCGCCTGATATTGCACCGTCCGATTATTACTTGTTCCGTTCGATGGCACATGGTCTCACTGGTCAGCAATTCCACTCATATGATGACATCTCAAAATGGCTTGATTCTTGAATAGCATCAAAAGACGAACAGTTCTATCGAAATGGTATTCACGTTCTACCAGAAAGATGGGAAAAAGTCGTAGCTAGTGATGGGCAATACTTTGAATAATTCGTTTGTAACCTTTGTTTACAAAATAAAGTTCCTTTTTCACCAAAAAACAGCGAGAACTTAGTTGCGCACCTAATAGTATCACCAAAAATTGATTTTCCACAATAAACAGACATACGTTCACCAGTCTGCGAAATATTTCACGCGTTGATGAAGTATTTCCAGTGATATACGTATTTAGGGGTGTCCAGATTTTATCGCGAACTAGCCTAATTTATGTTGATGAATTGTTTTATTTGATCCCCATGATGAATATTGAACTTGACATGATTGGAGTTTTAATTGTTTACTCGTAAGCAGCTTGTAAGAATTTTACTAAACAATTCGTTAGGATTGCTTTTAAATCCCATCATGGATCCATTGAAAATCGTCTGTTTTTTACGGCAAATCATAAATCAAAATTTTATGTATAATTCGTTTGTGCATTTTTGAACTGATTGTTAAAAATAATTTAGCCGGCAGTGTACTGTATATATGTGGCCATGAGTGATATGACATTTAACTCACTCCATAGTTGTGCAAATTCGTTCATCACAAATTCATTTATTTCACATTGAACTGCTTTATCACTTCAACGTTTTATAGAAACATATGTGCAACTACTCATAGATGATAATTTTCGAACATCACATATTTTGAAAACATGTTGCAAATGAATGATTTGAACATCAAAAGCATGACGTGAGTGTCTGTAGAAGGGTTGTGTAAAACGTCACTTGTCAACAGTAATGCACGAGAAAAGTGTGGTGATATTTGTTTTTAATTGATCATGACCAGTCGTGGTAATTCGTTGATCAATTGCAATTTATTGATCGCAGCATGATTATCTCCACCAGAGTTAATTTTTTGACACATCAAGTGTTGATCTTGAAATAAGCTCTACTGTAAAAAGAAGCAAGTAGGATTAAAACGCAGTCTGAATATTGTATTGAAATGTGAATCTTATTAAACATAACCTGAGTAAACGTCATTTATTTTATCTAGGGACTGATCGAATAATCAAATTACCAATATTTTTTCTCTTTTTTTCTCAAATTTAGAACTATAATAAAATATTAAAGCAAACTGTTACATGATGATTGTAGATTTGTACGAGTATCAATTTTTGCAGCAACTCAGGTTCTTAATGCGGATGGTGTCTACGTCTGCAATGCAATTTTCCATTCAAGATTCATAAAGACGCTCGCCGACGTTAACGATTACCAACTCTGTTCATACTAGATACGAACATAGTTTCAATCTAATCTAATCTAAATTTCCTTCGAGTAACAATCATTTCAGACTGGGAATATTTAAATTTATATGATATGTTGGCTTGCGTCGTATCCTTCATGACAGCGATAATCGCATTAAAGGCGATTTTTCGATCGGAAATATCGCCTTCTATAGCGCCCACCTTTGCAAGCGAGTCCGACCTCTCATTGCCCGGAATTGAACAATGAGATGGGACCCATACAAAGGTGATGATAAAAAAACGCGAAGATAACGCACTTAGAAGCTCCTGTATTTTCATGAGAAAATGCGGGTGTTCTTGACCAGCCTCAAGGAGCGAATAGTCCCTATCGAACTGAGACTATCCGTGAAAATGAAATGAAATCAATGTTTTTTTTTTTTTATTATTATTTTACGTCGGCCTATTTCCTCACATGGTGACAATCACCGACGCCAAGAAGACGACTCCACCACCTAGACCCTACCTAACGACTCATGAATATGAGCCGAGACCAACGGCTTTACTTCCCTTCCGAAGGAAGACCTAATGAAATCAGTGTTGATAAAAGTCAAATTATAATACGAGAACCGCTTTCTGACAGGAACATATCTGAGTCGATTAATATTAAAGGGGGAAAATATATGGAAGTTAGGAATATGAGATATCTTGGAACATATCTAACAAAAACCTTGGATAGGCCACAAGCAACTAGGAAAAGATGCATGCAAACGACTAATAGTAGTAAAATAATAATTGAATTTATCAGACGATACAAGCCACCGTGGGAACTTTCAAAGCTTATCTACAAAACAGTTATTTTACCATCTACATTTCAACATATGGATTGAAAGCAGCAGCAGTGATTAAAAGAAACAGGTAATCAATCAATCGATATGAATTACAAATATTAAAAGAAATGCTTAGGTACTCAAGAAGCAGACCCAGGGGCAGGATGACAGTATCAGGTTTATTAGATAGAAAATCAGCAGTTGAAAAAGTTAGGGTAATGCGTATAAATTACTGGGGACATATCGAGAGGAGACCAGAAGGACACCCACTGAAAGTAGCAAGAAAACTTAAGTTTTCTTGGAACAAAAGTGGTAGGCCCGCAAACACATGGAACGACAGTTTAACAGAAGACAAAAATTAATTACCGGAGAGTAACAGAAGAGCAATGGTAAGAATTAGTAAAGGATAAGGATAAACTAAAAAAAACAGGTAGACGATATTTATAAAACTATAGGAAGCGAAGAAGACTCAGAATCAGATTTAGAAGAGTAAGGTAATGAATGAATTAAAAAAAAAGCAATGATTAAGATAATTATAGAGATTTTTAAACAGAATAAGGAAATGAAGAATTTAGAATAAATCATTGCTTAAACATGAAATAACCAATAAAGCGACATACTCGATAAAAAAGAAAAAAGAAAAACAAGGAAAAATAAAGAATAAAAAGTGAAAATAATTGCTATGAAGTTGATCTAGAATCGAACTAAATACAAATATTCTCGTTACAGCGGAAGTTACGAAAAAAGATACTAAAAGTGGAACAAAATGAGTATGATCAGCAAGGAAACATCAAACATTACTGGTGAGATCCAACAATTATAAACAAATACTAAATACATAAAGGGCGAACACGAAATTATTGCGACACCGAAAATGTCATGCCAATTTTCTTATAATGTTTAGAATCAAACCAAAATTTTTAGGGTAGCTTTATACATATATTTACTTCAAAAATCAAAAGAAAAGTTAATCGATGGAGCCTTGAGTGTAAAATTGAACGCATTTTCGCTTGATGCCCTCCATCAAAGTCTTTACAGTGTCATCCGGTACCAGTTTCTCAGTTTTTTTTTCGTTTTCATTTTCTTAACATGTCCTTCTCGTCTTTGACTGTCTTCTTGCTCTTCCCAAGTTCCCGCTTCATCATTGCCCAGTACTGCTCCACCGGGCGCAGCTCCGGACAGTTTGGCGGATTCATGTCCTTTGGAACAAAATGGACAGAATTGGCCTCATACCACTCAAGGACACTTTTAGAATAGTGGCATGATGCCAAATCTGGCCAAAATAGCGGAGCTTCGTCGTGTTGCTGCAAGAACGGCAAAAGGCGCTTCTCGAGGCACTCAGATTTGTAGATCTCGCCATTTACTGTGCCCTTTGTCACGAAAGGCTCACTCCTCAGTCCGCAAGAGCAGATGGCCTGCCAAATGAGATATTTGGAGGCGAACTTCGACATTTTCTTCTTCTTAAATTTGTCGTCCACATAGAACTTGCTCTTGCCGGTGAAAAACTCCAACCCCGGAATTTGCTTAAAATCGGCTTTTATATACGTTTCGTCGTCCATCACACAGCAGCCATATTTTGTCAGCATCTTCTCGTAGAGCTTCCGTGCCCGAGTTTTAGCCGTCGATTGTTGCCGCTCATCGCGGTTTGGGAAGTTCTGTACCTTGTATGTATGTAGTCCAGCTCTCTTCTTTGCATTCTGGACGTAGCTCTGCGACATGCCGATCTTTTTAGCCAAATCACGGCTTGAGACGTTGGGATTTGCTTTAATCATCCGCTTCACCTTTCCCTCCGTCTTTTTGTTCTCCGGTCCCGGTTTTCTTCCAGCTCCTTTGCCGTGGTCCAGCGTCAACCGCTCCTGGAACCGCTTCAACACTCTGGAGACGGTTGAATGGTGAATGTTCAACATTTTTCCCAACTGCCGGTGCGACAGGTCAGGAAATTCCAGGTGTTTGGAAAAAATTTGTTCTCTCGACTCGCGTTGGTTCACCTCCATTTTCGTTGAATCGAAAAACACGACTTCGAGTTTGACAGCATGTAAACAATACACATCAATGAGAAAGTGTTCAAAATTTGGTTGATTTTTACCCAATGGTAAAAAAGTTATGCCCTGTTGAATGTGTCGAAATAATTTCGTGTTCGCCCTTTACAACTAAATACGTGCCATGATCGTAACAGAATTTGTGGCGCAAATGGAAGTGTAAATATAGTAAAAATATAGTATTGATATAAGTATTGTGTTTATGCTGGGCTTGTTGTAAATGAAAGTGACCAGGCATTCTGAAATGGCTTGCTGGATCCCAACAGAGCTATCACCATTCAACACCCGGGCTAAACATGTTTACAGTTTGTGATTAGAATAAAAGCATGATAGCTGGAGATATTTTTCTTCCATAAAAGCACTGCTTGACATTGGGTGTTGGATTGCACACACACACACACACACACACACACACACACACACACACACACACACACACACACAAACACACACACAAAAAAAAAAAAAAAAAAAAAAAAAAAAAAAAAAAAAAAAAAACAAAAAAAAAAAAACACACACACGCGCGCGCGCGGACAGGTTTCATGTCAAGATAAAACAAAAAAAACCCGAATTAATCCACCGATGGTGAGACTGAACCGTTCTTACACTTCACTAACATTTCGAACTCAAATGTGGCCAATATGGTACCCTTTTTTCTGTGCTCTAAATAACAAAGATTGTTTTTCTTTATTTTATTACTCTCGACGTTTTTGCTTGTATTTGTTTCCACACAAATCAGTGTTTGCCTTCTAATTTTTCTATCATGTGTGTGGTTTGTCCTACAACATTATCCGTTTTATATTTTATGTCTCTGTTTTTTGCCGCTTTTTTGTTCTGCATGATGATCAACAATTATCCCCACTTTTTTTCGAGCTGTGTAGATACATATTTTCATCAGAAATTCCAGGAAGAACCAGGAATATTCGATAAGTCATACATTCAGTTTATAAAATGAACTATTTGACAATCCTGAAAGTATTGTTCATCGATGTGATTAAAATATTGCCATTAATAGTCTTTAACGACCTGTTAATGTTTGTTATATAAAAGGGGAAATTACATAAATATTAGAAATTTCATATAATCAGTCCATAGAATGAATTATTAGACAATCCTACGCGTCAATTTTGATTATCGAAATAAGATGCTTAATAAGTACATGTTTCAAGCGATCTTAATACCCTTCTTTTGGTGTAAGAAGCGATAAAACCCTCCACAAATAAGCGAATCTGATTCGATCTAAGCACAATTTGAGTTCATGCTCTACGGCACTCTCGCTTCAATAAGCGTTTCAGTTGATATGCTTTCTTAGTTGCGTCACAAAAATCCCCGTGCTCGATTTGGATTGCTTCCGATTCATAAACCGACTGCAACCTATATCATTAAGTGCGTATCTGTTGTGCCAAGAAGTACGTTTCTTAGTAGACATGGACCTTCTTCGACTATCATTGCTAGCATTGTGCATTCTAACCGGGAAGCTTTCTGGCTGTATTTGTTCGGGATTTGGTTATGAGCTGCTGGCAGGAGAGATGGAAGCATTAAAGACTCATATCACTAGTATTGACAGTAAATTAGATGAACTGAGCGAATCCAATAAAATCTCAGCAAACAAGGGAGCCGGTTTATGCATCCTGTGATATGGTTCCATTTAAAAAATCTGGTGTCTTTAGCGTGAAAGTCAACTTAAGGGAAGCACTTGACATTTTTTGTGATCAAGAATATGACGGTGGTGGCTGGATCTGTCGTTCGCAGAGAGGCGTTTTGACGTTATCTGTGAATTGTTATCGAGATTGGACCGAATGCAAGCAAGGATTTGGGAACTCTAGATGGAGAGTTTTGGTTGGGACTGGATGTGATTCATCAACTGACATACTCTGCGCCACATGAGCTGGTTGTATTATTGGAAGATTTTGAAGGGAATTCAACTTTTGCGAAACTGGATCGCTTTGAAGTGGGAGGAGAGCAGACATCTTACACTGCGACGATTGCTGATGGTTTTAGCGGACCTGCGGGAGATTCCATCACCGGAATAAAAAGCGCAAAGTTCAGTTCATTTGATAAGGATAACGACACATGGAGTAGTAGCTGTGCATCCACTTATCATGGAGCTTGGTGGTACACGGCATGTCATTCGAGGTTCGTGTTGTTAATAATTATATCAATCATAGTGACTAATTTGGTTCTCTTAATTTTCAGCAATTTAAACGGAAAATATTCGAAGGGAGAAACATCCGAATATGCCACAGGGATGGTTTGGTATACTTTTCGAGGACACCACTATGCATTGAAATCATCCAAAATGATGATTAGAAGAAAGAAGGCATAACATTAGGTGGACAAAACTTGTGCCATACTTTATTGTGAGTTACTTTTATTCATGTGAACACGTATTTCATATCCTTGTAATCTCATCGCAATGATTGGATTATTTATTTATTCACATATTTTGTAAATTAAGACAAAACTCTTTTATTAACTGTCACATTGATTTTTACAAGGTGGAAGAAAAACGTTAACGTAATTGTGCATGATATGAAAAATTTCTACGGTTAATTCGTGTACATTTATGCATATACCATTTGATTAAAGTGCTCAATACAGTTTCTTTTGAATGTTTCTGAAGCTGCTTCAAGAGTTAACTCATAAGGAAGCAAGTTCCATGTGACTACTCCTCTTACGAAGAATGAATTGCCATATTTAGATGAACGATAATGCGGTACAGTAAATGTATTTGAACGAGTACTTCTGGCATACTGTAGTTTGCTAAATAGATATCTCAGCATCTTGTCTGTTGCAAGTTTATGTAGAAATAGACTACTTCGCATTCTTCCAAAGTTTTGAAATGGTGAGAAACACTAGCACAACGATCACGATTTAACACATAGCGTACATGTATTTAAAGCAGTTCTTAGTTTACTCAGAGCAAAGGCCGTAGTACCACAAAGTACGAGATCACACGCCAAAAAATGTGGAAGAATGAGGCTCTTTAAAAGCTTTATTTTAGTTTCTTTATTTTTGTACACGCATTTATTCCAGAAAAGATTATATTGCTATATATTCCCAAACTGTCGGCACGTTCAACAAATTCGAAATTAATTCCGTTCATTGCAAGGGCAAGCGAACCATTGTTGGTCGTATTTGTTATAAACAGTGCATGCCTTTGTTTTCGTGGAATTAAGTTTAAGTTTATGGTTCGCTGACCAATCAATGATTCTTTTAAAGCCTTCGTTGATTTTCGATGCAATTTCACTGGCTTTTTCGTCGTGGCATTCAGAATACAATTGTACATCAGCGACAAATATGTGGATTTGGCAATATCTTAGTACATTAGGCAAGTCATTGATGCACGATGAAAAGAGTATTGGGCCAAATATCGAGAAGTTGGAAAAACCTTCATGATTCAAGACCTTCTGACATCTACCAGTGAGATAGGATCGTCTCAGCAAAGCAGCATGGTTGAAAAAACCAAACGTAAATATGAGCTTTCGGCAAAAAATTGCGTGGGAATCCGTGTCAAAGGCTTTTGAAAAATCTAGGAGAAATAGAACAACTGGACGACCGTTGTCGATTATGATTTCAATGTCATCGATTACATTGAGCATCGCATTCTTTTTGCTAGGTTTTACTCGATATCCAGACTGAAATTCATGTAGCATGTTGTTTCTGGAAATATGTCTGTTTTAACCATTTTTTCGAATATCTTTGAAAGTGCTGAAAGAATACTGATTGAACGCAGGTTATCTATAGAATTTTCTGACGATTTTTGCTCAATGGGAATTACTTTCGCCTGCTTCCATTCAGAGTGCAAGACACTATTAGTGACAATAGAATTAAAAAGATGTGTAATACACACTTAGAAATTATGAATTTGACACGAGACGTAATTCACGTTTGTAAAAAGTCGGGGAACGTAAACAAAGAATTCGTGTAAAATTATGTCTCCTGAAACTGACACAAACGCAATTCAACTAAAGATGTGTTTGATTGAATTTATTTTCTCATCTCTTTCAACTCATTCTTATGTGCTAAAGGACGCTTGCATGTGTCGGTCTCAGGAGACAGAAATTTACATGACATTTTGTAGTGTGTAGGTTTGATAACCAATGGAAAATTGGCTTTCAAACATTTGGTAGGAAGTGAATCAAGCCCAACTGCATTTGGCTCATTAGAAGACATAGCCTGTACGACTTAAAATTGCTGATATTCGGTTGAAGTAAAATTTCCCATAATGTTGCTCGCCTGTTTGACCGTTATTTTCACTGCATGGCTCACTAAAATTTTTTTAGATATGCATCACTAATTTCATCAGCATCGAGGTTATTGGACGATTATGTGTTTGTGCGTGCTACTTCATAACGCTTTTGGAGACAGTTTTGGATCAAGATATGATTTAAAAAAGTCTTGCTTAGCTTAACGAATAAGCATTGCGACTTTATTGCGTAGTTATTGAAAATTTTCACATTAGCGTCTTTGGTCAGTTTCCATTGCTTGTACGTTGTGTCACGATCATAACTTTGCTAATATTGGAATCAAACCAAGTATTTGTTTTCGCTTATTAGACTTTGATTTCACTGGAACTTCTTTTTCATGTAAGTACAACATGACCGAAATGAAAAACTTTAGCAAAACTTTTGAAACATGTGTCCTGTAGAATTCAGTCCTGGAATAAAAAGATTCGACAAGTCGATTACAGACAATGGCATTGTAATCAAACCATTTGATTTCCGAAACAGTTTGGTTTATGTCAAAACCAAACACTGAAAATACCCTTGCCCTTCGGTTCAGGAAGGGGTAAGGCGCGTTCTGTCGGCTTTGTCGTGGCAGATTTCATGTGTGAATAAGGTGTGGCCCAGTTAGAATTGAAACATAGACTATTGCACATATTTCTGATATACAATCACAAAACAGTATTCTGTTTTTACTAAAATGTTCGAATTTATGTGAACTTATATACAAAACACAATAATACAAAAACAAAAACAAAATCATCTCGATTATTCTAATCCATCGTTTTGGCAATCTTATTCCACTTGGTTCTCAATTCATTGATGCTTTTGACGACACTGCCATTCACCTCCAGCTTCCTCTTCATAATAGCCCAAAATCTCTCGATCGGTCTGAGCTGGGGACAGTTTGGTGGGTTGAGTTCTTTCGCTATAAACTGAATCCCGTTGGTTTCATACCACTGTAGCACTGTTTTACTGTAATGACAGCTTGCAAGATCTGGCCAAAACATGACAGGTTCATTGGGATCTGATGAATGGCAATATTTGCTTTTGGAGACATTCCGTTCTGTACAGCTCTGAATTCAATGTCTTATCAGTGATGAAAACCTTGGTCTTCCTACCGCAACAACAGGTGCCTTGCCAAATCAGGTATTTGCGTGCAAGTTTATCAGCTAAAACAAACTTGAATTTGAGAGGAACATCTCCCCGAGCCGTAGCCAAGTAAAATTTGTGTCCCGATAGCTGTTTGAAATCGGCCTTTACATAGGTTTCATCATCCATAATGAGACAGCCATTGAATTTTGCCAACACCTGATCATACAGTTTTCTGGCACGGATTCTGGCCACATTGTTCTGCTTTTGATCCCTAATTGGTTCTCTCCAGGCACGGTATGACTTCAAGCCTTCCCGGAGACGAATCCGTTACACGGTACTGAGTGCGGCGCGAAACGTTTTGGTCAAATCTCACATGCGCATAGCATGTTACCAATTATTAATGATTCTCTCCTTTCTCTTGTTCTCTTCCCTATCCCATGGCCGCGAGCAGTACCATATGACACATTGTGAGTCTCGATATGCGCTACTAAAGTCAACTCTTCATAAGCAGAAACACCAAGTCTACAATCTGGACCCTACATCAAAGGGAGATTGAAGCAGTAAGTGGGGAACCAAACCGAACCAAATCAAACCAAGCACTGAAAATATCAAATCATGGTTAGATAGTACCAGAACCTCATTTTGATTGAACCGTAGAAATTCGGAAGCATCATTAGAGATAATTAGATCAAGTTGCGAAGTTCTATTTTGATGACGGAAAGTTAGTTCAACTCCATGACTTATTAAGCCATAAGTTGTCATGATATTACCCAATTATTCGATTTTGAGCATTTTCAAGCAATAAATTCGTATTGAAATCACCAAGAAAATAAATATGATCATACTTAACACCATAGTGAGATAATAAACAGTCCATTGTTTCAGAGCAGTCGATTTCAGGTGGGTTATGCAAAGCCGAAAAAAAAAATCTTATTATTATTTGCAGGAAGGAAATTTACTCCGTGCAGGGGACCTCAGGTTCACTGTAAGATTTGTCCAAAGGTCTGTAAACCATTGACCAGAGCAGATTTCATCACAATGCCGGGTATACACCATTTCGTAGGGTCGGAGCAATTGGAATCGCTAGCCACAAGACAAATCAGAAAACATAACATTCAAAAGAAAGTAATTGAGCACAATTTTTTTTAGTTTTATAATAATAAACTCCATGAAAAAAAATAAAAACAGACGAGCACAGCTTCAGCAACCAACAGCAACGATATCTCGAACCGACTTCTAGGAAGGGAGACATGGGAAGGATGGGATAGGAAATCATGGAATAAACAATAGCTATTTAAGGATAGGTTTAGCATGTAGCAATCTCCTAACCATCCGAAGTTCGTCTGACGAAAACCATTCCATTCCGTGTAGTAACCAAGTGAAGTTTCTAGTTTCTCTCTTCAAGTTCAAAGCCTTCGATCCCAGCTCCCTTACCATTGGTGGTAGATTTTCAATTGACAAAAATACGTTTCTTGACGGCAAATCCGATATCGGACAGGCAAAGTGAACGAGAGCGTATATATCTGGAGAAAAAGACGTTCCGTTGAATATTGATTGCAAACTGTATGAGAATCATGTAGACTGATCTAGCGATTAACGGCTCTATAGACAGGCGACGAATCTCTACCAGCGGGCATTGATTGTTCTCTTATCCCAAGATGCGTTGCCAGGTTCGAAAATAGTCCATCAAGTCTTAACCCATCACGAAGGGAATTCCACTCACAACCACATCTTTTGAACGTACCACCCTGTCCACGGCCTTGCGTTCTCCTCCCGAAGATTTTTTATGTCAGCAGCTATATCAGCTTTTATTTTGCCCATCTCCGAAACAAGGGATTCTTCTTCATCTTCTCGATATCGTCCCTTGTGGTTTGTTAAAATGACAAAGCTGCGTCTGTATTGCATGTGCCAGCTCAGAGATGCTCGTATCGCTTTCAGAATTGCTCCTACTGGCCGGCTTGTTCACTGAGTTACACCGAAGCTTCATCCCTGCTCTAAATGAATTCATGTCGATGTTGATGTAGATAACTAACTGCTGGAATCTTTTGTGTTACACAGAATCAATTATGATCAAATTTAAAAAAAATCAGATCAATGTTTTTCGGTTGTTTGCTTATCACATCAAACGCTATATTTCTTATGTCGTAAATTAAGCCATTTTTTATTCTATATATATTGCTCAGAATGTTTCAGAAGCATTTTGACAATTTCGTCGTATACCTAACCGCTGTGGCATCAAAAACTTCTTCATCTTCTATCTACAATTTGTATTCATCAATTCTTATGAGTTTGAATAAATATATGTAATACCAGTAATGTATAAGTGCCCGATAATGAACAAGATTCATTTATTGGTATTTTTCCTCTGATCGTGCTGATAGTAACGCTAAGAAAAAAGTACCCAACGGAGCAGTTGAGTTTGGGAAGCCAAAGTTGGTATAATCATGTTTACCAACCGTTGGGTACAAATTACTTATTTTAAGGTAGAATTTTACCCAAAAAGTAAGTTATTTGTACCCAACGGTAGGTAAACATGATTATACCCAACTTTGGCTTTCCACACTTAACTGCTCCGTTGGGTACTTTTTTCTTAGATACGCTTTATGAATAGCCATTTGCTTGACTTGATTAATTGCCCCTGAACAACAGAGAAGCATATACAGGTTACTTTAAAAAAAAACTAACCCAGAGCATTTTTACAATAAAAATTATCATTCTATGAATTCTTTTATTTTCCTACTGAAAATTCAAGATTTCAACAAGCTACTTGATAGCCTGAGACGCAATTCTTTGATAATGTTTTAAAATTCTCTTTGACAAGATTACAATTTATCTGTACATTTACACTCCATGTCCTGTGTTACGCACCTTACTGATCTACAAATTTCTTTGCCTTATATACAGCATCTCTGATAAAATATATATCGACATTATCCGATGATATCGCTGCTACTAAAGCATCAATTCAGAAGCCTAAGGCAGAAATTAAATCTCTATTATATAAATTTGATTTATTATTCATACTTATCGCTTCCAAGAGCTGGAATTTTGAGCATACTTTATAGACCAGAATTTGAACTCCGTATAGTTCAGTATTTAAACGTTTACGTATGACTGTAAATTTAAATGGGTTTCAAATGGTGAGTTGACTACCTGGAGAGAGGGTGCGACCGACATCCTGTCAACACAAGATGCTATTCTTTATTTAAGAATCATATGATCACAAAAGACTGCCAGCGGACCAGTCTACTGGTGGCGCTGGTTTATGTAAAGAATGTGCACACCAAAAAGTAGTCGTCAGAAATGCCCTAATGCAGTCTTCTCCGTGAACGCTTTGCTAATCCGATCACTACTACATGAATATTAATGTATGTGTGCTATGATGAAGACGTCGTTTGGCTACAGTAACCTTTATTCAGTAAAATGGCGTCGAATCAAGAACGCGTGCGCGAAGCAATTTTGCACAAAAGAGTGGGAAATCCAGATATGTCGCACGGCGATATTGCCAAGTCATTAAAAATCGCAAAATAGACGGTTACTAAAGTGCTAAAAAACTTTCAGCAGCGCTTAACTTTAAAGAAAAAGGTCGGTTCCGGAGGTAACCATGATTCTCGTTTCGTCGCGGAGAGGAAGAAAGTGATTAAAGAATTTAAGAAGAAACCGAATATCTCCGTTCGTGATGTGGCGAAAAAAGTGAAAATGTCTCCATCGTTCGTCCAGAAAGTGAAGAAAAGTGCAGGCTTGAAATCATTCAAAGTAGGTGTTGCTCCAAATCGTAACGACAGCCAGAACAAGAGCGCAAAATCTCGATCGAGAAAATTATATGAAACTATGCTGAAGGAATACGACTGCATAATATTGGACGACGAAACATATTGCAAAGCTGACTTTAAGCAGATACCGGGACTACAGTTTTATACCTCGTTGCAAAGAGGAAATGTTGCTGATCGTTTTAAGCAAAAAAAATTGTCGAAGTTCCCAAAAAAAAAACCTCGTATGGCAGGCAATATGTGGATGCGGTCTCAGAAGCGACATCTTCATCACGACTGGCACTCTAAATGGACAAATTTATGTAAAAGAGTGTCTGAATAAACGACTGTTGCCGTTCATTCGGGAACACAACGGTTCGGTGCTGTTCTGGCCTGACCTGGCATCTTGCCACTAAGGAAAACTGGCTAAGGATTGGTACATTGCTAATGGTGTAAATATTGTCCCAAATTATTGCAATCCGCCAAATTCGCCAGAACTCCGTCCGATCGAAAGGTTTTGGGCTCTGGTCAAGAGGAATCTTCGAAAAACGAATAGCGTAGCAATTGATGAGAAAAGCTTCAGGCGTAACTGGCAGAAAGCTGCAAAATTGGTGACAGATGACACTGTGCAAAAACTGATGGAAGGTGTCAAACGAAAGGTGCGGGCATTTGGATATAACAGGTCAAATTGACTTAACTGTATATGTTTTATATTTGTATTTTTATAAAGTCTTAAATAAATGATTTACTTTTGATTTTCTCATATTTTCCATTTAATACCACTAATTTCCCGTTGACTACTTTTTGGTGTGCACATTCTTTAGCCTGGACAATTTTGTCAATTTGACTATAGCGAAGTGAGGGAGTGTGGCTGAAAATCATGTTCTAGTAAATCACATTGTATATTTTCTATTTTCTTTAATTTATAATTGCAGCATGCTTTGGGGTAATTTTTGCATTCAAAAACCATTTATCTTGCGAGAATAGAGCAGCATGACAAACATTAAAGGGCCAATTTGATTTTTTTTTCAGAATTTCATCATAACATTTGCATTTACTTCTTAACCTCAACTATTGCCAAAGAAGACTGGCATGCGATTATAAGCAGTAAATGATTCTATTTTAATTTTTTCGTTATTAGATCTTTCATTTTTTTTCCCGAAATCATCAAACCTGGCTCATCGATAATTCAAATTGCCATCTTTGAAATGTAACTAGAACGGTTTGCATGAAGCTTTTGAAAACATGTCTTCTAGAATAATATGGTGCTCTAAGAAAAGTAGTATATTCTTTACTAAAGTTTTGTCTATGATAGTTGGAATGGTTTACTCGTTTCTTCAGCTTTTTCAAAACCATTAAAATATTATCACAGAGAACAGACGTTCATCTTCGGTCTGCTTCGCGTGTAAAACTTTAAACCGACATTTCAAATGTATGTCGTTATGCTCATGGTAGGCGGCGCTGCTGTTGTGCGATAACTGTCATGTAAATGTTTATCAATAAAAAGTCTAGCACATAACCTGAAAAAAAAAAATGTTTGTTTTTCTCTGAACTTGCTTCTTATACCGGCTGCCTATATTAACTTTTACACACGTTTTTCAAGAAAAGGTATACGAACATCAATGTCTGTTCTCTGTGATATTATTACACACATAATTCTTCTTTTCAGTAACAAAAAAAAAACAGTGAATAAGTATAAGATAGTAAAAAGAAAAAAAAACAGTGAATATTTTGTACATACAAATATTATATTCTTTTAAGCATAAATTCGGATTGTTGGCACACGAAAGTAACCACCAGGGCACCCAGTTGAAGCGAATTGGATGGAGAGAGTGGGAATGCCGTCGTTAATAATTTGTGAATAAAGGGGTCTTCTTTCTACTGATTAGGGCATCTTCTTGTTCGATAGCTCGCATGTTTGACCAATTTTACAATTTTGTTTTTGGATTTAGTTGTTACAGTTTCACAGGTTCTTCATTTCTTCATCCAGAATCCTAAGGTACAGCTACAAAGAAACACCATGCTGGAGGTGGCTGGGCTCGATTCCTGTTTTACTCTAGGAATTTTTCTTCAAGGAAAATTTCTAGACTCCCTGGGCATAGGGTATGATTATACTTGCCACACAACCATACAAATGCATAAATGGTACCTGGTATCAAAAGGTCTCAATTAATAACTTTAGAAGCAAGCTTAGTTGAGAGCAAGCAATAAGCTGAAATTGTAGAATAGTCCGGTTTTTTAATCAACCTGCTCAGACAAAAGAGGAGCCAAATTGGGAATTCAAAAATTCAAATAAATATGTAATCAGATTTCTTTTGATACAATATAAAGATAATTGAAAATAACTATGGCAACGCAGGCAGCAAAAGCTCGAATGAATTACGTCGCAGATGTCGTTCTTTTTTAACTCAAAGGTGTTTGAATCTGCAAACGCGATAAGCGGGTTTTTAGAATGATGAATGCTGCTTAAAACATAGGTGAGTAATTAAAGTGTTATGGTCGTTTGTTTTCACTCTGCTAGTATGCCAAAAGTGCCAAGTTTTGTGTAGCAGAGGGTCAACAAACGACCATAAAACTTTGATTGCAAAACCAAGTCTAATGCCCAGCAAGACTAAAATGTTAGAGTTAGACGATGTTAGACATTTGTTCGACGTTACCAACATTTAGCTTTATTCATCAGTTGCATGCTTTTAGGAGGAATTTATTACGCTTTGCTGTCATTCTCTTCTCAGCGTGCTTTACCCACAAAAGTCGAGATGCCCTCTGATGAGACGGAAGTTTGACATCACATATCATTTAAAAACGTCGAGTCGAAGTCTTATGGCGTGAGGAAAATGTCGACAAGATGTTTAGGAAAACATACAGATGTTTTACCTCTGTCGCTTCAGTGGGCGCCCGGCCTAAAGCTTCATGATCTGACGAGGAGGATTTAAGCGTTGCCAGAGCATCTGTTTTTTTGTTATTTGATTGAATTTCAATAGTAATTAATTAACGGTAGTAATAATAATAATTTTGTCATTTTAACACTCCTAAGGGATGTTCCATAGCTTTCAGGTCTGACACATTCGGTTGCTTCGATATTAAATATTATCAGAACTAGAATATTATTGAAATTTTCACCAAGACGAATGTTTTAAGATACCAGCCATTTGCTGGAAATGATTCATTGCCACTGAACTACAGAAAAGCATATACAGATGATTTAAAAAGATCTAACTCAGGGAAACATGCTTTAAGAAAAATAGTATATTCTTTACTGAAGTTTTAACTATGATAGTTGGAAGGGTTTACTCTTTTCCTCAGCTTTTTCAAAACCTTTAAAATATTATAACATACATAATTCTTCTTTTCAGTAAGAAAAAAAAACAGTAAATGTAAGGTAGTAAAAAGTAAAAATAAACAGTTAATTTTTTTGTACATACAAATATTATAGTCTTTTAAGCATAAATTCAGATCGAATTCAGCGAATTGGACGGAGAGAGTGGGAATGCCAACTTCCTGTCGTTAATGAATTTGTGAATAAAGGGGTCTTCTCCCTACTGATTAGGGCATCGTCTTGTTCGATAGCTTGCTTTTTAGACCAATCTTTCAATCTTGTTGTTTGATTTAGTTGTTACAGTTTCACAGGTTCTTCATTTCTTCATCCAGAGATCCTGAGGGTACAGCTGCAAAGAAACACCATGCTGGAGGTGGCTGGGCTCGATTCCCGTTTTACTCTAGGAATTTTTCTTCAAGGAAAATTTCTAGGTCCATGGGCATAGGGTATGGTTATACTTGCCACACAACCATACAAATGCGTAAATGGTACCTGGTATCAAAAGGTCTCAATTAATAACTTCGCACTTCGCATTTGGAACATTAAGTTGAGAGCAAGCAATAAGCCGAAATAGGACCATTGATGTTGGATCATTAATATTGTGAATTGGGTTATTTGACTTGTTGGATCGTTTTGTTGGAAGGAGATTCTCATGTTTTCACGGGTTTTCATGTCAGTGTTTCTGCTTACGGGTTCACTCCTCCTTTTTTTAGCCCTTCATAGAGCGTTACTGTGAACTCAAACCGATAATTCAAATTGATTTTGTTGTTAAGTGGAGCTGCATGCAAGACAAGGTCTTAGGAAGGATGGTGGCTCAAAAAGATGATTTGTGATGAAATTCTATTGATATAGTAACTGAGTTAAGCTACAGTGAATTGTGTTGTTAATTGAGTTATGGGTAATTTGGCCGAATGCCATTCAATCGAACGCCAATAGGTCGTGCATAATTAGTTTCGAAAGGCTAAATGAATTGCTAAGTTGAAAGAGTTTAAAATATAGTCATACCACTTATAACGTAAAACGTACATCGTAACTAGAATTAACATAACTATTACCTCAATACAAAGGATACTTTTTAACATAATATTTCGCATCAATAAGTAATTTATTATCAACTTATTTTATATCAAATCATTTTTGAAAATTGTTTGGCACTGTTAATTTAATGTTCACCCTGTAATGAGACTTTTGCTATTAAAAACCTATTTTATAGAGAAAATTTTTGTTAAGGTTGTGCTAAGATTTGTGAATTTTCACTTAAACTTGAGATTTCGAAAATAAATTAGAATGTTCGATCAAAATATCACATATGATGTTCCTGAATATTATTATCATCAAGCCTTATTATTGATTATTAATGATCTTAAATTAGTCTCTACTAATGGATTGCTCTAACATTGAAAATCTAAGACGCAAAAGTGAAATATCGGTATATTAAAATGATATTCATTATTGAGTATTAT
This sequence comes from Aedes koreicus, assembly GCA_024533555.2. Classification (NCBI taxonomy): domain Eukaryota; kingdom Metazoa; phylum Arthropoda; class Insecta; order Diptera; family Culicidae; genus Aedes; species Aedes koreicus. The sequence continues at coordinate 993,822 of JAHHFK020002372.1, read as the reverse complement.
TTGCGTTTGACAGTGAATATTATTCTTTCTATTGCCAATACACTGTTATAATACGTCCGCAATACAACTGTATTACTTGATATGGCTTTTCTTTGTATCTGCATTTATGCATCGAGTTTTCAATGGAAATAATATTTTTTACATTTGATTTCAAGATACTTAATATCACGTTCTACAGCTTAGTTGTCTGGATGGAGTATTACATAATGTTGTAAAATCAGTCAAGAGCCACAATTTGACCGTACTTCACCTATATAAATTTAGCTTTGAAACAAGTTATCAGTACCAATTTATCCAAATGAATTGTTATGACTATTCACAATGCTTGTGAACGATGGTTGTAACATAAAGGTGATTGCATGGAAATTTATAAAAAAAAATCATTCTTTTTTCACTTAGAAATTATCCTAGGCCTGTTGCATCAATATACGAACATTTGGTTCATAATTCCGAACACTTTTCAAAGTTTTTTTTTATCATAGGCTGCCCTGCATTTATCTGTACGTTAGTTTCAAATGTTGGAAAACGTAAAACGATTGTTCGAAAATTTGTCACACAATTTGTATCAAAACCAAGACGATTCAACGTAAACGAGCCTTTTGGAACTACTGTTGCGATAAGTTTTCATGCAATGCATAATACCCTAATATTTACTTATTAATTGAAAAAGAAATGTCCACATTTTGAATCATCAAGGTCTCTGAATTAGCTTAAATTGAATTATATTATATCGGGTATCCCATGGGTCTGGATAGTCCAGAAAAAACTGAACAAAGGCTTTGGCTCAGGAAGTACCAGCACATTGGCCCAAGCTCAAAGAACAGCCCCTTAAAAACAAAACTCACATAAGTTAAGATACTAGTAACAATATTAACAATATTAATTACTTAGCTTGAGCTCCCAAAGTAGAAAAAAAAAAAAAAAAAAAACGCCGTTGAAAGTTTTTTTAAATCAAAAATTTATATATTAATGCGAGCTTTTCTTACTATTTTCAGGTTTTTTTTTGAGTAAAATTTAGTTTATTACCACATTTTTAGTGGTTGTTTCAAATTAGTGTTTGAATAATGTTTAATATATGCATATAATGTTTAATGTTTTATATACCTGCGATGAGGAATTCTGTGAAAAAGTACGCTTGAGTAATGTTGAGTGACAGCGTTAGAGCATTCAGCGGTGCCGGACGACAGAAAACGAAATAACCCAAATAATAGTTTGTTTCAAACTAAAAATTTTGGTCATTTTTCTCGAAACAAAATTTCAAAATTGATTTAACCGTCGCTTACGTTGAATTAATCTAAACTTTTTATTTGATTCTTTGATTTATCGCAACCTGTGTTTTGGTAATAATAAACCCGCATAACGAAAAACAATTTGCTATGTAGTCAAAACTATATTTGGAATGTAAGATGTACTATCACATTTTATGTTATTGTTATCAAATTGTTTAAGCTCGTTTTCATCATACAACATCTATATTAACAAATATTGTTAATGTATGCCATATCGTCAGTGAAAGGTTTTTTATTGTTTTCATTCGGTCTGGATTATATACCAACTATTTGGCATAGAGCACAGCAATCATTTTGTTCGTGAAAATTGCCATTTTTCTTATGGTAACCTAACTTAACCGCCTATTCAGCATATTGTTATTTGGCCTTTTACCATCTGACATATTGATAAAACTTTATAGGAGATTGTTAGTTTATAGTTGTCAACTATAAGGGTAAGTGTCGTAACAATAACGAAAACGGTCGTCAACAATAAGGGAAATGGTCCAGAAATGGTTCGTGATTATGGGGGAACCCCTTTCAGGTGGAAACAACAAAAATGTTAGTTTAGAACAACCATAATTTGTGTTGTATTGTGATAACATCTTTAGGTAGAAACAACCAACCAGTCTATTTGTTTCAGAACAAAATCGTTGGGTTCAAACAACAAAACGGATTTTTAAAACAACTATTTTTTTTAGTTTGGATGTCAACAACCAAGTTTATTGTTTCATTCGGGACTGTTTTTGCTCCGTGATGGATGAAAGGTTTAAACAATTCAAATATAAGGACAATCTAAAATTATGAGAAAACCAGGATATTACTTAGTAGAATTTGTGGTATCAGATTGTAATGATATGAAATTAATTAGGAAGTTACAATTTGATGAAGTTAAACATAATTCAAACTCATTCAGTTGAAATGATGATAATAAGTTGAATAATGATACCCACTTGTGTATACATTTTGCAACAACTCACCAGATGACTCGGTAAATGTTGTATAGTCCTTTTTAACCAACCTGCCCAGACTAAAGACGAATCAAATAAGGAATACAAAAATTGAAATAGATATGTAATCAGATTACTTTTGACGCAACATAAAGATAATTGAAAATAATTATGGCAACGCTGGCAGCTAAAGCTCTAAAGAATTACGTCGCAGATGTCTATCTTCTTTTATGCTTTGAACCTGCAAACGCGAGAAGCTGGCTGATTGATACTAATTCGACTGATGGATACTGCTTAAAAAGGAGGTGAGTAATCAAAGTTTTATGGTCGTTTGTTTTCACTCTGCTAGTATTCCAGAAATGCCAAGTTTCGTGTAGCAGAGTGTCAACAAATGACCATAAAACATTGATTGCAAAACCAAGTCTAATGGGGTCGCACCACCCGTATTGAATTACGCCTAATTTTAGTCTATTGTTAGACTAAACGGTTAGCTTTTTAACCCTGTAACGTCTAACATTATGTGTCAGATGTGTCTAACAGACGTCTAACATTAGACGAAAGTTAGACAAAATGTTCGACGAACAGTCTAACGAGTTCGACTAACGTTAGACTAATGTTAGACTAACCTTTCTTACTGGGGAGCTAATTTGATTGGCATTTTAAATTTGTCCTAACTAAAATGATCAGTTGGGTAAGCGCAAATGCAATAACATGCGTCATAGATTCGACCAACCATAACTAATTTCACTCATGTACAGTGACGGACTATACGATAAGACCAAAGCCTGATTTTCATACAAAATGGTCATGTTACCAGCGGGTGGATAGTCATGAAGAAAACGTTTTTTTTGGCTCCGGCAGTACTGGCACACTGGTCCCAAGTTCGGTCCCAAGCTTAATGATTCGCCTCTAAGACCGTAACTCACACCAATACACTCTCAAATATTCTGTCAAAATAACATAGCGAATCAAAACAAAAACAAAGATACTTGTACCAAAAGGTACTGAAAAGCGCAAGAGTGCATGGCAAGCTGTACTTCGCAAGGGGTTCTATAATAGGGAACCAATCTCAAATCGCTAGTTGCACATTGATTGTTGATGTTACCCACTGCCTTTCATTTTCTCGAGAACCAATTGAGCTGAAATTTCGGCTGTGGTCTAGAAGTAGCCTAAATTCTCATCTGCATTAAATCCATAATTTTTCATTCACCACTTTAAAAGTTACAGACACCACATACGACAAAACAATAAGACCACTTTTTGATTTCCATAAAGGATGCTTGAATTTCAGGATCTGAATTTTGATTATTGATGCACGGATCATTTTAATATCAGTATACTATAGATTGTAATTCACACTTATCAACATGGCCTAAACTATGGATATCAAAAGGAAGTCTTATTGTTTTGTCGTAGGTGGTGTCTGTAGTTTCTGAAGTGGTGAATGAAAAATTATGAATTTATTAAAGATGAAAAACAAGTTATTTCTAGGCTACTGCCAAAATTTCAGTTCAATTACTTCACGGGAAAGTGAATGACAATCAGGCTTTGGTCTTATTGTATTGTCCGTCACCGTAAGGTTGCCACCATCCCTTCTAAGACCATGTCATGTATGCAGCTCCACTTAATAGCAAGATCAGAGCGGTTCCATATCATTTCAGCAACGAGTAATTTTCATATTTTTTGATATGCATGAAACCTTGCATACAAGTTTTTGGGGAAGAAAAACGCCGTTTTGCATACTTGGTTCGCCATTTTGAATCTAGCCTTACTTATGAGAAGGGCCTATGAAAAATGCGCATGATATCTTCAAAAAATTGTATCTCGGAAACGGTTTGTCCGATTGGTTTGGTGTCTTCGGCGAAGTTTTAGACAATTGTTGGTGCTATATGGAAAAAATATGCACGGTAAAAAAAAGTTTGGTTTTTGTGTTTTGAACTAAAATATAGATTTTCCCTTAAAAGTTACATGTCAATAATTTTTTAATTATCCTTATGTTATAGCTGACTAAAAATGCTATCTAGTGCACAGTGGGTTGTTCTGGAGAAAAATAGATTACAATGAAACAAAAATTTTTTTTAAAAATTACAATTTTCAAAAAAGCTATTAAGAAGAGTCAAAAAAGTTTGTCACCCTAATTTTATGAAAGTTCATCAAATTTGCAAGCAAAAAGTACTTCGGTAACATTTTTCTAAGATGCACCGTTTAGAAGATATTACTGATTTAATATTGATTTTTTTGATAACTTAATAAGTTTTGGCCCTTTTCGGATGTACTCCGTGTTTTTCCAGTTTCAAAAGTATTTTTTTGGAAAGATTGGAAAATTTTGAGTTAAAATGATACTGACAGCTTAAAGATTCGAGTGAAATTCTCTGCCTTAAAAGTATTTTGAAAAACAAGTTACAAAATCCCACTATCAGGAACAATGATTTCTTCCAGTTATTTTTGGTGTATTGTGTTGAAAATGTGCATTCAACTCTTGCATATCGCCTAACAGTTTAATCCATTTAAACTGGATGTGTTTATACTGTGCATATTTTCTCTCTATTGCCGAACATCGCCACAGACATCAAACCGATGAGACAACTCGATTTCGAGATACACCTTTTTGAGAACTGCAAATGCAAGCTCCTCAATTAGCAAGATTCAGAAGAGCGATTTTTTTCAATATTAAATCAGTAATATCTTCTAAACGGTGCATCTTAGAAAAATGTTACCGAAGTACTTTTTGCTTGCAAATTTGATGTACTTTCATAAAATTAGGGTGACAAACTTTTTTGACTTTTCTTAATAGCTTTTTTGAAAATTGTAATTTTTAAAAAATAAATTTTTTTCATTGTAACCTACTTTTCTCCAGAACAACCCACTGTGCCTTAGATAGCATTTTCAGTCAGCTATAACATAAGGATAATTAAAAAATTATTGACATGTAACTTTTAAGGGAAAATCTATATTTTAGTTCAAAACACAAAAACCAAACTTTTTTTTACCGTGCATATTTTCTCCATATAGCACCAACAATTGTCTAAAACTTCGCCGAAGACACCAAACCAATCGGACAAACCGTTTCCGAGATACAATTTTTTGAAGATATCATGTGCATTTTTCATAGGCCCTTCTCATAAGTAAGGCTAGATTCAAAATGGCGAACCAAGTATGCAAAACGGTGTTTTTCTTCCCCAAAAACTTGTATGCAAGGTTTCATGCAAATCAAAAAATATGAAAATTCGACTTAATTTTTGATATATAAACAAGAACATAAACAACTTAGGTCCATTGTTGTGTGCCTGCAATCTACTACATAGAATCCCGGAACATTCCCGGTACTTGTGTGAGGTGTACAAAACAAACCGGCCGTGAAATAAAAACTTTTCGGTTCAAGCCCGGTCCAATGTGAATATCCCTTATAGTTATGAATACACGGGTAATAATCCACACATGCATTTATAAAAATTTGGGTAAAAATCGTCTCATGCGTTGGCAAAAGACCATGTAAAATTCCACATAATATTCATTTGTTCACACATAAACAGAATGCTCTGAGATGCACATATGAAGTTTATGTGGTAAATGAGAAAAAGTATGTGTGACCACTCATAATGGTTATTTGTACACATAAGAAGTATGTGTGTATGTGATATGATGTGATAGGAAGCCACCTGGCTTGCCATGGCGTACAGTTCCTCCTAATGACAAGATCAAACTGTACATACCTGTAATCCTCACTAATCCGTTTTATGAAGGGCCAAAAACGGGGTCCACACCCCCCCAAGGGCCGTAAGCAGACGCACTTACACGAAACCCACGGAAAGGATAGAGAATCTCCTTCGAACGAAACGCTCTTATTACAGGAAATGAACAGGAAATGAACAGTCAGCAATACACATTAGGATTTCCGTCTGGGGGTTTTGTTAAAAATAGGGTTAGCAAACTCGCTGTAGACTGTCGGAAGACAATTAGACCTTCGCTGATCTCGATCTGACGATTTCCATCAAGGAAGGCACAATTGTCATCCATGACTTGGGCCAGATAACCACAAATCCCTCATTCAGCCTACACTTCGCCTGGCACCCTGTATTCCCCCCTTACCCTTTGTTGTTGTATGTATGTTGGGTATGTGTCCCTTGATTCAGCCTAATATAAAACGATCGATTACATTTTTTACTATAACTTATGAAGTATTTGAGCTGGAAGCGATATTTAACTAGTTGAACACTAGCTTAGAGAAGTGTAATAAGCCATTAGGTAGATACACAACTCATTTTATAAAGTTATAACCTTTCGAGGGATGTAATGTCGGTCTATGAGCACCAAATTGGGTCTATTCATGGATGCAACTTCGTCCCATTCAATAGATTTGTTATTAAATGTAGTTTTCGTATCGTTTTTTTTTTTCTGATTTTCTGATTTAAGGCGTTGTCAACTGTATTCGCTCGAACCCATTACAAAATTTCACAAAACAAACTATAATAAAACTGCTTAGAAACACTTAAGTGATTCCCACAAATGGTTTATCGGCCATTCGATAGTCAAAACTTTATAAATCACTCTACAGATAGTAGAAGCCTTTCAACGAAGATAAAATTTCACGAAAAGATAATTGATTTGTTTTATTTTTTGAGAATGAACAGACTATTCTATAAGTTGAAGAAAGCAGTTTTTGTGATCGAAGTACCTGGTTTGATGATTTCTGAAATGAATGGAATATGTTAATATAATACCAATAAACACTAAACATCAAACACATATATTTAAATACAATCCTATACTGCATATAATCACATGCCAGTCTTTTATGCTATAGTAGTTGTTCAGAAATAGAATTTGAAAGAAAATGTTATTCTAAAATGCTGAAAAACAAATTGGGCATTACAAGCATTAAATTGTCATGCTGCTCTATGCTTTGAAATGCAAAAGTAATTTGAAATGCGAGGATGTCGCAAAGCGTACAAAAAATTATTAATTAAATGAGAATGGAAAGTATAATTTTCTGCTTGAACACGATCTTCAGTCGCAGCCACTCACTTCTCTATTGTCCAGTTGACAACATTGCCCAAGCTACGCCAACCAGCTTCTCCATGCTGAAGTGCTGAAAAAATGTGTAGATAACTACAGTAGAAAAACTACTTAATGTGATATAACCACAATGGAACTGACTCTTAACTTCGGGTCTTGGCAGAGAATCCCTACTGATCCCTTGCGGCACGTCAAGCCGGCCAGTTCAGCGCAAGGGACGTGACTAGGCAAATCAGTTTGTCGTAGTAAAAAAATGAAAGAAACCGTAGAACTTTTCACATTGCTCGTATAAAGAAATTGGGATATTAATACTTCATTTATTTTCAAATAGTTGAATGCTAACCTCACATAAAACACATAATAACACATATTTTATACAGATACGCAAATTTGTTTTACTGTGATATTACTAGTTCTATTATTTACCTTCATACAGATGTTTGACTATAGATGCCTTTGTTTATCAGAAATCATACTCAAAATAGTTTCTAAATTTTTGATTAATTTTATAAATGTACGTGTTAATTTTGAAGTTGAGCATATACCATTCTAAAATTAATCGAAAAAATCTTCAGCTAAAATTATTATTAAATGTGTTGACCAGGAATGTCGATCGTCAACGTCTGCCAATCGGAAATTTGCATGGATAACGAATTTTTGAACGATTAAAAATCTGGTTTTAAATCTCCTGTTGCCCATGCTGCTGTTTGACATTACTGATGTTGAAGTTGTGCATCTTGTTATATATTTACTTATATTATAATTTTCCGTCGTGGAATAATGCTGTATTTTACTGTATTTGAAATTCAACGCACCAGTCCAGAGTATTGCACGCCCTTCAGCGAAACATTAAATTTCAGAACTTTATATTATGACTTTCTATCATTTGGCATAATAATCTTATTAACATGAACCAGTTTTGCGGTTAACGTAGCATGAACTAAACATAACTAAATATATTAGAAAACTGGTTAAGCTGAACGGATTATCTCCACGATCTTCTGATGATCTAAATACGGCTAAATTAAACCGATTAACTGGCCTGCTGCATGAAAAGTGTATTAAAAATGTTTTTATTGGGCTCAGATAAAAATATCTGAGTTTCGGTTATATGTTTTTCAAATGACTCATCTTAACACAAAACAAAGGAACAAAATCTTTATATTTCTGACTTTATAAAATGAGTTGTGTAACTGTAAAGAATTGGGCCGAGCAGACTTCCCCGAGGAACCCCAGCTGGAGACCCCTAAGCTGTTCGACAGTTCACCACTAAGAGCCACTCGAAACTGTCGATCTTTCCAATAGTGCTGAATTATTTTATTTATTTATTGATATAAATCCAAATGACTTAACATCTTATTGGAATGTAATGATGAAAAGCCATGTGGTGTAAAAAAGCCCTGTGTTCGATTTAGAAACACTACAGAAATCAACATGAATAGAAGGAATACAAAGCAAGCAAAACAAAATTCATTCTAGTACACTCACAAAACTTGTCAGTATACTTAAATAATCTGTCGTGATGGAATCAGTCGTCTATGCCATTACTACAGTTTAAATGAACTAACAAGCGGCACCCATTCAACTACGCTGAATCCGGCGACGGAAGGTCTCAGCGGAACCGTTGAAGTCAAACTTCGACAGCAGACTAATCGGTATGTGTAGTTCTTCTTCGACAAGTCGTCAGTAAGCTGTCTCCTAGACACATTTCTAGCTTGCACTATACTTAGTAGTTCTGGGTCGATCCGTTCTCGGTTGTTGCGATGGCTGCTTGCAGGATTTCCACTGCCCGATCGATGTCTTCTGCGGTTTCCAGCTGCACCTCCACGTCGTTCCTAGAATCGAATTTTCGTTGAAACACCAACCAGTTCACTCGGTGGTAGTCCTCCTTCATGCGGTGCAGGCCACGTTTGACGTCACCACCAAGCCGAAGTACGGGCAAGTGGTCGGAGCTTATCTCATTGATGGTTGTCGGCTGTGGGATTTCGCCGAATCCACCTGTGGCAGTGTACTGCCCTGCAGCGGCCTTGGATGATAAACGGGTGATTCATGCAGACGCAACCTATCCCGGTAGGACCAACAAGGTGGAAGGGGTGTCGTGCTAGCCAGTCGGTCGGTAGGTTGTCCTCCGAGAAACCGGGGGAAGTTTTCTATGTCGAAGTTGGAAGCCTCCCTCAAGCGGTGTCTTGGTTGGTTTCGGCTTGCCGCCTATGTTCGGATGTGCTTATATTCCTCGGTTTTCTCATAAGAGCGATCATTTTCACGGTGACTGCTGCCACAATTGACACATTTGTGCTTGGCTACCTCATCGTCAAACGTGTAGAATTCCGTTTTGCTTCTTACTAAGTAGGCTTTTCCTTTTTGGCAGTCTTCCTTGGAGCTCAGAAATACCTTAACATCGACACGACACAGCTTGTATTTCGCGTTGATGTTGATTGCCTTCATGGTAGCTTTCAATTTGCTCTGGTCGACCGACTTTACCATCAGCAGAGGAATTTTCACCACCGTTGCATGCTGTTGCTGTTCTTGTTGACGTGGGTATTCTGGTTCTTTGCCGAACCCGTCCAAATCGTTGAGCGCTGTACCGTCGGTACTGTAGCGGTTTCGCGACAGAGTGGTCTCTTGGAGAGATGATTTGTCATCTTGCCGCTTCTTTTTCGCGTCAGTTTTCCATTTTCGCGTCGGTGAGCTCAGGGGTGCTGACCGAGACTACGATCGGTTTTCCGTTTCGAACCTTGCGCTTACGTCCCATGATGGGTTGCAAGTCGTTAATTTACTCGACTTACTTTAATCGCAATCGTAAAACGTCCAATCACCTCGAGGGACAAAAGTAAACTATTGAATTTCATGAAATTATTTCGGTTTGTCTCGCGTCACATATATACGTATGGGAGCAAAAGCAGGTCATTATGTTCAGTAACTATGTTCAGTCGACTGAGAGTTATTAGTGTTCAAAAACCTTTCACTTTAGCGTAACGCTCTCATTTTTCAAAATTTTGAAATGACACCGGGTAGAGAAAACCTACGTTAACAATGTAATTATTATATACATGCATATGCATTGCATCGATTCTTTTAAGCATTTCAATAATATAGTCATCACAGCGACCCACTGCCAACGCCGAAAAATTAGATATATTCTAGAATGATGCATGTGCCTAACCGAACCACATGGTGAACTGATAGGAAATCCACCGATTATGCTCATCCATCCAGTCTGTCCGGTGATAACCGAGTCTTGCATGGTTTGCTTAGCGTATTTGAAAGCACATGTGCTCCTCCAGGCAGTTGCGTGTGGTTGACAAATTATACCATATTCAGAACAAAGCCCTCGGAATGGGGTTCGATCGATCATTTGCCCGGCAGCCGAATGAAAGTTGGGTTCATTTTTCATTTCGTGCTTTTCGGTATGAAATTCTGAAGGGTGACAGACAGAAATTAAATTGTGCCAGTGGGAGTCATCAAGTCTTGCCTCGCGTATGGAATCATCCATCCATGCTTTGCGGCAATGACTGGCAAACCTTGAACTATGGAATAGACACGGAGCAAATGATGGAATACCTGGTGCCACCCACCGAGTGCGCATAATCAGGCAGACTGCGAGTCTTGCTTTCCACGAATTGTGACAGTCGTTTTTTCGGTAGTGATTGCATTCTTGGTGCTTGATTAACAGGATGAAATCTAAATGATATAATATTTCCGTTTCAAATCAACGCTAGGTCGCATGTGTTTTATACAAATGCTAATTAGTTCCTTTTGAACGTGTAGGTGACTTTGTCATGAAGGGCAAATCCGAATATCCCAAAATTTCGATTTCTTTAAATGGTGTTTAATATCAACTTGATGATGCCATCTAGCGCGTGCCTTGCATGTTTGCGCGTAACACTGTTTGACATTTGTTTTAGTTCCCCTTTTTTGTGATCAGCGCCTCAGTTAATGGTCGTAAAACGCACTCGCAGTTTGCACAAAATGGTACTAACCAACAGCAGAAATAAAACATTAACTTATTTCGCCAAAGGCCTGATGGATGATTTCAATCCTTCTTGAAGCCTGTAGCTGGGTTTTCTACATCTTTCGTACATCTTTCGTACATTTTATTGTAACCTTGTTGTCATACAACCGTTGGCCCCATTTCTTTACATAATCAAATTGGATTTATTGTCACGATAGGGTTTTTAGTTCATTAGCAATAAATTCCACAAATTTAGTTGTCAAGAATTTCGAAGAGTTTTGTGTGTGTAAACATATATTTAATTGCTCTGAAAATGCAAGATAAAGCTTTCGTAGCTGACACATTATACGGTAAACAAAAATTTAGGGATTGAGCAGCAATAAGAAGCTTTTGCGGTGCTACCACGATTATAGTTTTCTTTTTGTTAGGAGAGGTGGTAATGTATGGCGTTAATTAACTAATGGACTTAGGGTTTCACGATTACGACGGTTTACGTTTTACGAATTAGGGCCATACAATTTGTTTAAATTTATAGATCAGCTGCTGATTCGAACTGGGCAAAACTCGCTCTTGATCCCTTTAATTCTACTTGGTTTGATGGAAAACGGGAACTATGAATGATAAATAAACAGATTGCGAGAGCGAGCTCTATTTTTTTTTTTATTAAATCATTTATTTGTACAGGCTCAATCGAATCAACTTTACAGAGCCAAGTTTTCATATTTATATACATCAATTATCTTAAAACTAATGTTAAGGGGATAGAACCGATTACTCGCGGCCGTCTCGAGGTTAATAGGAATAACAATTGTATGGATGGGAAGATAGGCGGGAATTTGAAGTGTGGTTTACAAAGCACGTTTATTTTAAATTCGGAATTGGATAAAAACTTATAACTATACAACTTTAGGTTTTCTTTTGACTTTAACATTTTTGAGAATGAGAAAAAAAAATACACACACAAACACAGCGAAAAAAAAACTTAAAGTAAACATACAGGTTAAACTAACTACAATCTAAGGCTAATGTTAGTCAAAAACACATAAATGAGTTTCATAAACTCCAGATCACGTATAGCCAAAATATCTCGAACCGGTACATTGGGTTGTCTACCTCGAGCCCGAAGGGAATCATAAAGCTCAGATCTGACTCCACGATGCTCAGCACATGACCAAATAATGTGATCTGCGTCCTGGTAACCTTGTCCACATTCACAGAGATTGCTGTCGCTCAGCCCAACACGGTATAAATGAGCGTTCAAAGAATAATGATTGGACATGAGGCGAGACATCACACGAATGAAGTCTCGACCCACATCCATCCCTCCAAACCAAGATTTCTTCGACACCTTTGGGATGATAGAATGTTGCCATCGCCCCAAATCTCCTTTACTCCATTTATACTGCCAGCTGACGAGTGACTGTTGACGAAAAATAGTAAAAAATTCATTAAAGGCGATTTGTCGATCATAAATATCGCCTTCTATAGCGCCCACCTTTGCCAGCGAGTCCGCTCTCTCATTGCCCAGAATTGAACAATGAGATGGGACCCATACAAAGATGATGATAAAATAACGCGAAGATAAAGCACTTAGAAGCTCCTGTATTTTCATGAGAAAATACGAGGAGTGCTTTACCGGCCTCAAGGAGCGAATAGACTCTATAGAACTGAGACTATCCGTGAAAATGTAATACTGATCCGGTGTTAGTGAGGCAACAATTTCTAGCGTAAAGTGTATTGCCGCTAATTCAGCGACATATACGGAACAAGGAGCTTGAAGTTTACGATTGGCGCTATAAATTTCATTAAATATACCAAAGCCTGCTGACTCCTCTATCAATGATCCGTCAGTGAAGAACGATTTAGTGGAATCAACTTGGCCAAACTTTGCAGCAAATATCACCGCAGCAAACATAGGACGATGATGCTCTGGGATTCCATGAAGCTCTTGCTTCATGGATAAATCAAAATGAACCGAATTATCGAAATCGGAGAAGCAAACACGATTGGAAATGTTCGGCGAAGGGCTGACATCCTGTGTTATGTACAAATGGTACAAAGTCATGAAGCGAGTTTGAGGATTCAACTCGAGAAGCTTCTCAAAATTTTCGATTGCCTGGGGGTTCATTACTTCACACCTGGTGAGGAGCCGGAGAGATAACTCTGTAAACCGATCCGAGAGTGGCAACATGCCGGCAAGCACTTCAAGACTCATAGTGTGAGTCGAATGCATGCAACCTAACGCGATACGAAGACACCGATATTGAATACGTTCCAGTTTTATGATGTGCGACCGAACCGCTGACTGAAAACAAAAACTACCGTATTCGATAACCGACAAAATCGTTGTCCGGTACAACGTTAGAAGATCTTGCGGATGCGCTCCCCACCAGGTCCCGGTAATTGTTCGAAGAAAGTTGATCCTTTGCTGGCACTTTCGCTTCAGATACTCAATGTGGGATCTCCAGGTGCACTTTGAATCGAACCAGACCCCAAGATATTTAAAGGACATTGAATGAGTTATCGGTGTACCCCAAATTTGAAGCTTCGGTTGTGCTGGGTTATGCTTCCTTGAAAAAACTACCAACTCAGTTTTCTCCGTAGAGAATTCGATACCTAGCTCTAGAGCCCAAGTAGACAAATTGTCTAAGGTATCCTGTAAAGGTCCTTGCAGATCGACCCCATTGGGTCCCGTGACAGACACTACGCCGTCATCCGCAAGTTGTCTCAACGTACAGTTGTCATTTAGACAACTGTCAATGTCTTTGACATAAACATTATGCAAAAGAGGGCTTAAACATGATCCCTGGGGGAGACCCATGTAGCTAAATCGGGAAGCTGTAGAGGTTCCATGAGAGAAGCTCATATGTTTCTCTGACAGCAAATTATACAAAAAATTATTCATTAATGGTGAAAAGCCACAAGCGTGGAGTTTATCTGATAGAACTTCAACAGATACTGAATCAAAAGCCTCCTTTATGTCCAAGAACACAGAAGCCATTTGCTCTTTTTTTAGCAAAAGCTAACTGAATATCTGTGGAAAGCAACGCGAGACAGTCGTTCGTTCCCTTACCCCTACGGAAACCATATTGAGTATCTGAAAGCAGGTTATTCGTCTCAACCCATTTGTCCAGACGGAAGAGGATCATTTTCTCCAACAACTTTCGAATACAAGATAACATCGCGATGGGTCGATAGGAGTTGTGGTCAGACGCGGGTTTACCAGGTTTTTGAATGGCTATAACTCTCACCCGTCTCCAATCATCCGGTACAATGTTGAGTTCCAGAAACTGATTAAACAAGTACAACATGCGCCTCTTAGCGACGTCTGGGAGGTTCTTAAGCAAGTTGAACTTGATCCTATCAGCCCCTGGAGCCGTATTGCCACACGAAAGGAGTGCGAGAGAGAACTCTACCATTGAAAAAGGTTGGCTGTTCTCATCTATCGCATTCGTGGTTTCGCGAGGAATCATCCGTGCCGGCACAGAATCTGGACAAACTTTTCGCGCGAACTTGAGGATCCATTGGTCCGAGTACTCTTCGCTCTCGTTGTTCGTAGTTCGGTTACGCAATCTTCGCGCCGTGTTCCAAAGAGTACTCATCGACGTCTCGCGCGATAGCCCGTCCACGAATCTTCGCCAGTAACCGCGTTTCTTGGCCTTGATGAGACTCTTAAGTTCGCGTTCGAGAGCCGTGTATACTTCGAAGTGCTCAGGTATTCCACGTCTACGGAAATCTTTAAACGCGTCGGACTTTTTACGGTAAACCTCGGTGCACTGTTGATCCCACCATGGAGAAGGAGGTTTCCTACGAAATGACGTTCCTGAAACTGGTCGAGTTTGAGCTTGAAGCGCGCTGTCTAAGATCAGGTTGGAGAGGAAGTTATATTCCTCCAGCGGTGGAAGCTCTTCTACCGTCGTTACGGCTTCCTCTACTGCTGTCCTGAACTTTGTCCAATCGATGTAACGGGTAAGATCATACGCGACGTTGATGGATTCCGACGGATTGAACCCGGTGGCAATCGAAATTTTTATGGGCAAGTGATCACTACCGTGGGGATCTTGAATCACATCCCATGTGCAATCCAACGATAATGAATTCGAACAAAGTGTGAGGTCTAATCTACTGCCAATTGAGGATGGACCAGCCAAACGTGTTACTTCTCCATTGTTAAGAACTGTCATATTGAAGTTGTCACAGAGGTCATATAAAAAGGAAGACCGGTTGTCGTCGTACAGTTCTCCCCAGCCTGTACCGTGAGAGTTAAAATCTCCCATGATCAACCGCGGGGCAGGAAGAACCGAACAAATATCTGAAAGTTGTTTTTGGTTTATTGAGGCTCTAGGAGGAATATAAACGGAAGCAATGCAAAGGCTTTTATTTTTAATAACAGCCTGACATGCGACAACTTCAATACCTGGAATAGGAGGAAAATTCACTCTATAGAAGGAGTAGCACTTTTTGATCCCCAAAAGTACTCCTCCTCCACGTGAATCCTCACGATCAAGACGAATAATGTTGAAATCATGAAACGGAAGATCGATTTCGGGAGAGAGCCATGTTTCACAAATAGCAAATGCATCACAACCGGTATTGTGAGCCAAAAATTTGAAAGATTCCAATTTAGGAACAAAACTTCGACAATTCCACAGCAGAACAGTGATCAAATCCCCGACCTCATTTGGAAAATTATCCATCGAAGGAAATGATAGCTGCAAGGAGGGGCCACTTAATTGTCAATTGCTTCAAGAAAGTCTTCACTGTGGGAAGCATTGCCAATACAATGCTTTTGAGAGGGTCAGAAATTTCAAGGTACTTGAAGATACCTTCGACAATG
The DNA here is from genome assembly GCA_024533555.2 of Aedes koreicus. Classification (NCBI taxonomy): domain Eukaryota; kingdom Metazoa; phylum Arthropoda; class Insecta; order Diptera; family Culicidae; genus Aedes; species Aedes koreicus. Next base: position 977,799 of record JAHHFK020002372.1, on the reverse strand, counting down.
TTATCAAATGAGAACAGCCCGCTTGAGGAGGGGGCTTCTGTTCTTAAAAGCGGGGCATCAGGGCTTTTGGATGTCCCCGGGAGAGATGGAAAGTCCTGGGTGTAGTTAGTACTACGAAAACCAGGAGGAATCGGATTTTCCTTTTTCCCACCTTTTTTTGAAGTAGGCATGCTGGTCTCGGGCTTCTTTTCAGCAACTTTCCGTGGGCGGACGCGTCTTCGCTTCCGTGGGGCACCTTCCGGAAAACTGCACGATGTTCCCTCTTCAGCCAAATCAAAGTCAGACTCGTCATCTGACAGAGGAGCAAAGGGATTTGTATTGGCATCGGGTGATGGTGTGGCTTTTTTCACCATTTCGGCGAAAGATTGCCTGGAACGCTGTTTTAGCGAGCGTTCCAATTGTTCCCCGCGTTGTTTGTACGCCGGGCATGACGAGAGAGCATGAGGAGGAGTTCCCTTACAGAAAGCGCATTTTGGTGTGCTGTCTGCGCAGGCGCCATCCTCGTGTTTCTCCCCGCAGTTGGAGCAGCGTGCCTTATTGCCGCAATGGGAGGTCGTATGTCCCATCTGCTGGCATTTTTGGCAGGTCATGACCCGAGGTACGAACAACCGCACAGGTAGTCGAAGTTTTCCCAACTCGACGTATTGAGGGAGGGCTGAGCCAGAGAAGGTCACACGAAACGAGTCTGACGGTGTAAACTTCTTTTCACCCTTAGTGATCGATACTGTGCCAAGTCTTATCACATCCAGTATCTTCACTGGAGAAAGCAGGTGGTTCTTAAATCGACCAACCCCCTGTTTCAGCAGGATCTCAGGGTTCACACTCGTTTCGGTGACCACACCTTCAATTTCAATACCCCGAGCTGGGATATATACCCGATACTCGAGTGTAAAAAGCTGAGAGACAGCAATCTCGTTAGCTTGCTTAAGGTTGGACACAACGACCCGAAGTTTATTCGGTCTCACTTTTATTATCTCGGTCACGGCCGAGAATCGCTTCGTCAGATCGTTGGAGATCTGATATACATTAAGAGGTTTCGTTTTGGGCTGAAAGAAGACAACCCATGGACCAGCTGAACCATCTGGATAAGCACGTGATCGGGTAACCTTATGAGCTACCCCATCATTTCGCGCCATAGATGATTCGTCTTCCGACAAATCATCCATGACTCTCACGTGGGAGTTTATGACGCTCAAACGCTCACGCAATTAAAAATAATCGAACACAGAAAAACAAACTAAAGCTAAAAACACTCTCTCACACACACACGCACTCACTCAAAATTAAATTATAATGTATTCAGGAGAAACAAAAACTTATCTTATATGTATCACTGATCTGCTGCAGCCGGTCAACGAATGTGCTACTGCTGCCGAGCGACGATGTGTGGCCGCTTGTACGGGCTAGATGTGGAGCTCAGCGATGATGAAAATGATGACGATGATGAAGACGCTGGTCGGTGGTGGTTGGCAGATGAACGATTGCACGCTACACACGATGGACTGCTGGTGTGCGTGCCGTGAATAGATGCGGAGCAATATGGCTATTTGATTGCTAATTGCAATTAATAGCGTCGTTGCACTGATTAACACACGTTTTCTTCTTCAGAAAAAGCAAAACTCGATATCAACTGCGATGAGGACACTATCGAGAGAAAAAAAAAACTGCACTTGGAAACAACGCGTGACAAACTTTCAAAGCAACGGAGAGCGTACACAACGAACCGCACCGTTCGCTTGTTCACTGGACAAAATGTGAGCGAGCTCTATCTGCCACACATGATATAGAGTCAGTCCTTTAGCATTAGCATTGACGTTTGCACACCTCGTGGATGGAGCTACAATGAGGAATAATTCGTTGACTACATTGTCACATTGCATGAAACGGAACCTGTAACTGATGGGTTAAATAATAGTCGTTGGAAGCTTCTACTCTAAGAAGGTCAAGTGATACTCCATTCCTTGGGACGGTTGGGACTTAAGAATTAACTATAGTCCTAGCCCTATATGGCCCGTATGGTTATAGCGCTACTAGATGGGGCGAAAAGTAACCTCCTTGTGAATGAAAAAAAAAAACATTTCTTTTAACATGTAGTTCCCTTTTAGGTTGATACACTTATTCCAGCGATTTTCCAACTTCTTGATCCCGTCCGGAAGGTCTGCAAAATACTCCTCCGTGGCGTCGTTGATTTCTTCGCGTGAGCTGAATTTTTTATAGATGAGACATCTTTTGAGGCTTGGGAACAGATAGTAGTCCGAGGGAGCCCAATCGGGTGAATACGGTGGATGCGGAAGCAATTGGAGCCGTAAGTCCTTGATTTTAGACGTGGTTAAACTTAAACTTAAACTTGAAGCATTTCATTTCACCGTGCATTAAAAAATTTTGCACACCCCTCATTTTGAAGATGTGTGCGTGTAGCATCATGCCTCTATTTTGAGTTTGAGATTTGCACTTCAGTTATCAAAATGTCGTCGAAGAAAGAGAAGCAATGCATCAAAATTTTGTACGTGCATGGTGAAAATCCAAACTACTCTCACGCCAAGTTGGCGAAATTGTTGAATGTTGCTAAATCAACTGTTACCAACGTATTAAAAGTGTTCGGTGAACGTTTGTCGACAGCCAGAAAAGCTGGACCGGGGGTAATCGAAAGCCGGAGGCCACAGCGACGACAAAAAGAGTTGCCCGCTGTTTTGAGAGGAACCCCAACCTCTCCGTCCGAGATGTCGCAAAGAAGCTGGGAGTGGCGCCTTCAACCGTGGATAGAGCTAAAAAATGAGCTGGACTGTCGACTTACAAGAAAGTGGTGACTCCAAATCGCGACGATAAACAAAACACGTAGGCCAAAGCACGATCGCGAAAGTTGTACACGACGATGCTGACGAAGTTTGATTGCGTGATACAGGACGATGAAACTTACGTTAAGGCCGACTTTAAACAGCTTCCTGGACAGGAATCTTATACGGCAATTGGACGGGGAAAGGCGGCAGATATTTTCAAGCACATTAAACTGTCAAAGTTCGCGAAGAAATATCTGGTGTGGCAGGCCATCTGTACCTATGGCTTGATAAGCAACGTTTACAATGCGACCGGAACGGTCAACCAAAGGAAATTTATATGAGCCAGTGCCTACAAAAACGTCTACTGCCTTTCCTGAAGCAACATAATTGTTCCGATCTACTTTGGCTGGATTTGGCATCTTGCCATTTCGGAAAAAAGGCCATGGAGTGGTATGCCGCCAACAACGTTCAAGTGGTGCTCAAGGACAAGAACCCTCCCATCATGCCAGAGCTCCGCCCAATCGAACAATATTGAGCCATCGTCAAGCGAGACCTTAAGAAGACTCAAAAAGCTGTTATGAGCGAGAAACAGTTCCAGGAAAACTGGCGTTCTGCGGCGAATAAAGTGGACAAGGAGACTGTACAAAATCTTACGGCAGGTGTTAAACGAAAGACCCGGCATTTCGCATTCGGTAAAAAGGAAGCTTAGCTGAATATTTCTCCTGTATTCTGTAAAATTATAAAAGAAAAAGAATTAAGCTGAATATTTCTCCTGTATTCTGTAAAATTATAAAAGAAAAATAATTTGACTTATTAATAAAAACTTTGATCGACTCACACACATTACTGTTTGACCACATTCTGATCGGAATACCCTTTAGTAGGTTTTGCATGGATCACCCCAGAGACATTAAATTAACAGTTCTTTACAGGGCCACAAAACACCAAACGGTTCTTTTCAGGACCCCGAAATAGTTGAACAAATTGAGTTTTAAAAATTAATAGATTATACAACCATATATATAATCACATACTCAAAACATTTCAATATTAACTTATTGTATGTGTTATGGTTTGTATAAATTAGAAGATATTTACCATTATCATTGTAACAGTAGGTTTTGCCGCGCTACACTACGCATTCGAACATATTTATAGAATCATTTGGTAACTCAGATTGTCTTGAGATGTTGTAGGTTATCCAAGCTATACTATTGAAACAAAGCTTTTAAACCAAAAATCCTTGTGCATGCAAAACACGGTTTGTTAAATTTGTTTGAATAAAAAAAAATGGCCTCCAACCCCAACTCCCAACAATCATAATCGATTAAACCTTAAGAAATTCTGAATCCACTTCACAACTTCAAGAATCTACCCATACATCGATCGCCGAGAATCCCCGCCGAGAGGAAGCCTGATTGATTTAATTACCAAACTCGACGCCCGAGGTGAGTAGTTCCTCGGCAGTGGTTTCGTTGAACTCTTTCCTAATGATTGTAAATCGAACTTTAATTGAAAGCGTGATTTGCCTAATTTCCTATTTATTGTCCAATGCACGAGTGTGTTTCGAAGGTGATTTCTGTCGAAGGGGCGTCTTTCCGAATAACGAACAAGAACACCAGTTTCTATGTTTGCGCCGTCGATCTCACGAGCGCAGCACCAAAAACGATTGCGGAGGTGTTTGATCGTAACGCCTCGTAAAAGGAATTACACTGCGATTGTTATACATTTTATAATTCGTGATGAGGATGACACCAACAAATCCGTCGACAACAGTCGGATTAAATGAAAGAGCAAAGCCGATGATAGGCTTACACGGTTTTTGTTGATGAAGATCAATTGTCTGCAGGCCGATGGCGGTCGTTCAGGGAAACCTTTAATCCGATTTGCGGATCTTGCCAACTTTCGATGGTCTATTATTTGGGTGGTGAGATTATTTCTGAATGTGAGCATTAAATTATGAATTTATGATAAACGTGATCAAGTTGAATTCGTTAGCAGTTTAACAAAACATGTTAAGAAATTACCAATAGAAATGCCTTTTTGAAATGCAGCTTGAGAAAAATCGAATTGGACCAGCAACGGTGACGACGTAATACCGTTAAGATGGTGGTATGATATCTGAAATGATTCAGAATTAAAGCGAAAAGGAAGACGATGTCGATTGCCGATAATGCAATCATGATATTGACCATCCAAGGTTCGCCATCGCTTGTTGTGATTGGTAGGTATGAAACCTCGGCGACGACTCTGATCGGGAAAGGTGTTGCGAAAATAATCGAACTCTATGCAGATAAGAAAAATGCTGAAATTTATTTTTATTACCGCTGGAATCTTGTGTTTATTGTTATTAATTTTATCATCACTTCCTTCTTGTAGGTGCTTTTTCTTTGCAGCCCTGCTACAAAAGAACGTCATGGAAGCTGAAGTGTGCAAAGTAGGCCCAAGTGGTTAGGGTGGTTCGCAAAGTTGGTTAGATATCATGCATTCTGATTGCCATTAATGGCAACCTATTATATGCTCAAACACAAGAAAATCTATTTAACTGTATTCATATGGGGTAACCCCAAGCTCATTCGCGAACATATTTCCGCCAGTCCAGGTTGCGTTCCAGAGCAGAGAATCAATGGAAGTTAGAATTTCCCTCCCGTGAGTATGTAAGTGGATCAGTCATTTGTTCGAGCCAAGTAACAAGAGTAGGCTGTGCAATAGTGTGATTCAAATATTTTGATTTTTCAGCAGCTTATTTAATCAAATACATTTTGGCCAGTCTCATAGAATTTTATTTCATTTGATTGCAAAGTTATGCAGGTTTTATTGGAATCATTAGGAGAAATACAATTTTATGAATCTTTTTTCAAAGAACCTTATCGTAACACTCAAACAGTTCTCTGCACTTACGTATAATTTTTCCAGCCTATACTTAATTTATGAGCAGTTTCTTTTATTTAATATAACATACAAATTTGAGGTGAAGTGAAAAACAAAATCCTTTTAACATTAGAATATAGCAATCATATCCGTTAAATTTATATGAAAAAAATTATGATATGATTGATATGAGATACATACATGTTTTTGAATCACCCTAATGCGCACTTGTATCTTAATGCATCTTAGTGTTGTTGACCAGTCCTCAATAAAAAGTGTACTCAGATTGCAGACAGATGTTATGGAGTACTTGTACAACATGACCTACGACACCTTGTAAGTGTGGAATCGGTATAATCACTGCCGATCGTTCGCATATTTGGGATATTTTTGACGTAGACATTGTGTTTTTTATGGATATACTTCGAAAGTATAGTACGAAAGATAAGAACTTCACGAAACGTGAATGGCAAAACCTCAGCCATTACTTGTTAGTTTATTTACGACAATTTCTGTTGATTTGGCATCGCTGTCTGTAAAATCGCTATTAACTAGAGGATCCCCATCATTAGGAATGTTGTGGTTTAGGTAAATTTGATTTTCTTGTATTTTTATCTTCATAGAGTAATAGAAAGGGATGCACAGTAGCTGAAAATTGATGTAACGTATGGATAGTGAAATCTGCACAAATTTTCACAGCCCTGCTTCAATCACAACCCTCTCTGCTCTGTCATACTTCAGTTCCAAGTGTTCAAGTTGTCGGTAATCTATTACAAGACGAAACATGAGTAATCAGGAGGAACAACGCCGGAAACTCATTTGTAATTTTTGCAACGCTCATCCAGATTGGCCAAAATCGAAGGTAGTGCGTCATTTTATGGACATGGGAATAAGTCGTCGAACCATATACTCGGAAGATCGGTTCAGGAAATTGGTCAAGTTTGAGAGATTCTTCAGTGAAACGAAATTTAATACGGTTGACAGAAGGTCGAGTGGCAAAGTCGTACAGAGAACTTGGAAAAAAGTTTAATTGTCACCAACAAACTGTCAAAAAGGTTTTGGATGAAGCTGGGATCAAGAAGCGGTCAAGGAAAGTGAAACCGAAAGTGTCAGAAACTCAAGCTGCTGTTCAGAAAGTACGATTGAGAAAGCTTGTCCGAAATGTTTTTCAAGCGAAAAATGATGTACTTTGCATCATGGATGACGAGACTTATTTCACGTTGGATGGAAATGAATGGCAAGGAAAATACTTCTACGACAGTCCCAAAGCACAGGTGAAAGAAGATGTGAAGTTTGTTGAACATACGAAATTCCCAGGGAAAATATTGCTTTGGTTGGCAATCAGCCCACTTGGAATGTCAAAACTTGTTTTCTTTGAATCGGGGTTGGCCATCACCGCAAATCGTTATATTGAAAACTGCTTGCCTAAGGTGAAACAGTTTATTTCTCAAAAACATCGTGGACGAAAAGTAGTATTCTGGCCGGATTTAGAGCCATTATGCGAAGAAATCTTTGGAAGCCATGGAAAGCATGAAAACCATCCAAACGTGCCACAACTTCGCCCAATTGAAGATTTTTGGGCCTATCTGAAGCGGAAGGTATATTCAAACAACTTTCGTCCAAAAACTACCAAACATCTTCAGCAAAAAATAAAAAAAGAGCTCGCAAATATGATAACATTAAGTTTTGCGGCGTCTATGAGCAAAGTGCCTGCCAACTGCCGCAAGGCTGAGCGAATTGGTGAAAAAAAATTTCTGCATTAACTTGTTTGTTTATATGAACAACTAAAATAAAGAGTGATTGCTTTTGTTTACAAATAAAAAATACATGGCCTTTTTACTTTTGTGCAGATTTCACTATCCATACGTTATGACACCGTTTTGAAACTCAACCGTAAATCATTTGAGAATTCGAAAAGAAGTATAGTGGTTATTAAATCACGTGTCACATTGGGCACATCCGGACAAGTTTTGGGAAGTGGCTAGTTTCGAAATCGTACCAAAACCTATGAATCGACACATAAAATCAAATGAGAATTCAATAACAAGTTCACTGGTGGTAAAATCAAGTGCCTAGGACCACATTGCTCACATATAGACAAGTTATCCATGGTGTGGCCATCGACCAAGGATCATATCAAATCTCTTAAGAAGGGTCAGATCTCACCATTGGTGGATAAATAAAGGTGTTTTTTAAATTCTGAATACCGTCAAACACCGTCAAGAACACATTGGTACCGCTTTTTTTATTTGACAGATTCCTACACTGAAAAGGACAAATCTACTTGTTGTTTTCTGCAACGAAACTGATTTGTTCCATTTAAGAAGCTACACGGTAAAAAATCCGGTGCTCGAAACTAGCAAAATGGTTCATTATATCATAAAAACGTGTATTTTCATGTTATGAATATACATCATGAATGAAAGTAATGAAATCATGAATCAGCTTGTTATTATCCAACGTCACGCCACTTTGGCGTTATGTTTTTGATTTTTGATGACGAAAAGTGGCAACTTGATTCATGAAATCATGAAGCATCTGATTAGTAACCATAAATTAAATTCAAAATTAAAACATGCACTACTATTCATGACTATTGGCACCTGCACGGAGAAACCAAAGTACCCAAAATCAAGTGTGATAGTACTCAAAACTAAGTACTCTGATATGACTACCATTTTGGATATAATTTTGTTCTCACTGGTAGGTAGTTTTAACTCAATCTTGAAGTTAAATTGAAAAAGTCAATTTTACACAGAGCTACGTATTTTAGGAGTACTAAGTTTTCAGTATACATGCGAGGCGATTTTCGTGAAACTATCCAAATCCGAGTGTTGGGCTGTCACTTTGCTTTGGCTGAAAATTTTTGATAGCCATTTAATTAACAACGGTGCTGTTAGGCGAAACAGTTTGTCTTTTTATGCGTACCGTGTCTAGTGTCCGTTTTAAAATTTAACGCGACCGAGGTGGCAGCAGTGATATGGAGCAATTAGAGAAAAAAAATGACTCGGGAAACTCCAAAAAATTAACCGGTTAGTATACTTATACATAATTATTCCACTAATTTGATTGCGTTTTTCAGTTTTCTTTTAAATAAATTCCAAAAACTTTTCCTGTCGCATATCGTCTCAGCGCTATGGAATACTACATCAAAAGTTCTTCCGGATTTGAACCCTCCTAATGGTTTAATGCCTTCTTCTGTACCAATTGAAGATGTTCCATGGCAAAACTATCAGTGAAAATCCAGTATTTCAGGAGGATCTGCGTAATTTCGATGTGCTGTGTCACTTCCTGAAAAAAAGGCCAGAAGTTTCTTTCAGGAGTTTTTTTCTTGATCATTAATTGGAGTCAAAGGCATGCCATGTCCCAAGAAAAGCGTTTCTTGACCAACGTTTTAACATAAACTTTCAGTAGATTCTACCAAATTGCTAAAGGAATGTTTCAATGTACCCGTGAATTTCGTCAATAAATCAAATACATTTGGTTTTATTTGAATCTATAGTTTACTTTTATTGAATTTGGTGAAAGAAAATTCACTAAAGCACAATATTTTCAAAAAAAAAAAAACTCAATTTTGGATTATTTTTACTGCCGTTTCGCTGTTGTTAAAACAGTTAATTTCACTCAGCATTGAGTCTTTTCGAAGTACTCAAAATTAACTCAATTATGACTGGTTTTACGCTGCTGTCAAGATGGGTGAAAATGACTTAATTTTGGGTTGTTTGGTATCTCTGTGTGTCATTTATGATTCCAATTTTAGTGACGAAAACGGGCAGGTTGATTTCATTGCGAGTTGGATTCATCAAAACGGGAACTGATTTATAATAACGCTTGTGGCGATCATGACTCATGACATGTTCATGCGAGCAGTTGTTATTATTCATGATAATTGTGGTTTCCGTCATGATATCATGAAGCATAGTCATAATGTCATGAAGTGACACATTTTATGATTTCATGAATTTTTGGTGGTGGGCTGAACCAGCCGCTCACGGCTCTCGGCGTAATGGGGACTCGGGATTTATACAGGGTTGTAGTTTGGACGACGACGAAGATGACGCACCTCAACAGTATCCGTGGTTGATCTCACAAGGCCATGGTGACTCGTGTGAAATTACTTGATGATTGAGAATGAAGTAATAAATCTCGACAGCGCTCTAATTTTTATTTTGGAATAAATCAATGATTCCCGCCTACCCCAGCAGCAACAAAAACAAGCAGCGATTGGCTGGTTTTCACGAAATTCATTTCGTGCATTTTACAATAAGATGTAATGATAGCATTTCGCCAAATGACAAGCATTATGAATGTTTCATACAATTTACGAAACATTTGTTCAATGTACAATAACCATGTTTACGAAACGACTGAAAGCTAATTTACGAAAATAATTTTCAATGTACATCGAATTTGTGTCTGGCTGAACTTAGTCCATTTACTACTTTTTGACGTAGAACTACGTCTTTGTTTTCTATACTGCGGTACAATTAAAAAAAAACTTATTGCGACCGTCACAAAAAGGTTTTAAGCGTTAATATCTCAGTCGTCTCTCTAAATGTTTTCAAAATGTTTGCCCCAGTCGATCGGAAATAATTGTACGCATCGATTCCAATATATTTTTTATTTTTTTATTTTTTATTAAATCATTTATTTGTACAGGCTCAATCGAATCAACTTTACAGAGCCAAGTTTTCATATTTATATACGTCTTCTTTCTTATTTAGCATGTTAAGCTTATTGCTTTCACAAATTGCTTATTGCTTGCTCTCAACTTAGTGTTCTATTCTAAATGCACTTCCACAGTTATTAATTGAGAGCTTTCGATGCCAGGTAATCATACCCTATGCCCAGGGAGTCGAGAAATTTTCCTTAACGAAAAATTCCTCGAACCCAGCCACCTCCAGCATGGTGTAGCTTTGTAACTGCGCCTTTGCCGACTGAGCTAAGGGTGGCCCCATTTATATACGTCATCTATAAAACTAACGTTAAGGGGAAAGAACCGATTACTCGCGGCCGTCTCGAGGTTAATAGGAATAACAATTTAACGGATGGGAAGATGGGTTGGAATTTAAAGTATGGTTTACAAAGCTCGTTTATTTTAAATTCGAAAAAACTTATTACTATACAACTTTTAGATTTCTTTTGACTTGAACGTTTGTGAGAAAGAAAAAAACACACAAACACAGATAAAAATAACTTATACTAAACATACAGGTTAATCTAACTACAATCTAAGGCTAATGTTAGTCAAAAACACATAAATGAGTTTCATGTAATCCAGATCACGTACAGCCAAAATATCTCGAACCAGTACATTCGATTGTCTACCTCGAGCCCGAAGGGCATCATAAAGCTCAGATCTGACTCCACGATCCTCAGCACATGACCAAATAATGTGATCTGCGTCCACCTTGTCCACATTCACAAAGAACCATTGCTGTCGCTCAGCCCAACTCGGTATAAATGAGCGTTCAAAGAATAATGATTGGACATGAGGCGAGACATCACAGGAATGAAGTCTCGACCCACATACATCCCCCCAAACCAAGATTTTTTCGATACCTTTGGGATGATAGAATATTTCCATCGCCCCAAATCTCCTTTACTCCATTTATACTGCCAGCTAACGAGTGATATCTGACGAAAAATTGTAAAAAAATCATTAAAGGCGATTTGTCGATCGTAAATATCGCCTTCCATAGCGCCCACCTTTGCAAGCGAGTCCGCTCTCTCATTGCCCGGAATTGAACAATGAGATGGGACCCATACAAAGGTGATGATAAAATAACACGAAGATAAAGCACTTAGAAGCTCCTGTATTTTCATAAGAAAATACGAGGAGTGCATTACCGGTCTCAAGGAGCGAATAGCCTGTGAGGCAATAATCTCTACCGTTAAGTGTATTGCCGCTAATTCAGCGACGTATATGGAACAAGGACCTTGAAGTTTACGATTGGCGCTATGAATTTCAATAAATATACCAAAGCCTGCTGACTCCTCTATCAATGATCCGTCAGTGAAGAACGATTTAGTGGAATCGACTTGGCCAAACTTTGCAACAAATATCACCGGAGCAATCATAGGACGATGATGCTCTGGGATTCCATGAGGCTCCTCCTGGATAAATCAAAATTAACCAAACTGCCGAAGTCGGAGAAGCAAACACGATTGGGAATGTTCGGCGAAGGGCTGACATCCTGTGTTATGTACAAATGGTACAAAGTCATGAAGCGTGTTTGAGGATTCAACTCGAGAAGCTTCTCAAAGTTTTCGATTACCTGGGGGTTCATAACTTCACACCTGGTGAGGAGTCGGAGAAATAATTCTGAAAACCAATCCGAGAGTGGCAACATCCCAGCCAGCACTTCAAGACTCATGGTGTGAGTCGAGTGCATGCAACCTAACGCGATACGAAGACACCGATACTAAATACTTTCCAGTTTTATGATGTGCGACCGAGCCGCTAACTGAAAACAAAAGCTACCGTATTCGATAACCGACAAAATTGTTGTCCGGTACAACATAAGAAGATCTTGTGGATGCGCTCCCACATTGAATTCAAACAAAATGTAAGGTCTTATCTACTGCCAACTGAAAATCGACCAGTCAATCGTATTACTTCTCCATTGTTAAGAACTGTCATATCGAAGTTGTCACAGAGCTCATATATCAAGGAAGAACGGTTATCCTCGTACAGTTCTCCCCAGCTTGTACCGTGAGAGTTAAAATCTCCCATGATCAATCGTTGAGCTGGAAGGACCGAACACATATCTGAAAGATGTTGTTGATAAGCTGTGTTGAAGCAGAAGCCACTGTGCCAGTAGTGATGTAAGCTGCAATTTCGTTGAGGCAACACGAAGCAACATTTATCGACAATATCAGTCCGATGACGTTGGCATAAGCCTGCGATACAAATAAAACTTATTGTATACAATTAATCACAACTCACAAGTAGCACTAGATTTTTATTCTGTTGAGTTGCCTCAACGTCAACGCACCTTTATATTCCAAACACCTTTCAACACCTTCAAATGTGGAGAGCAAAACCAAAGTTACTCACGTTTCCACCTGACTGACAAGAACCCAAAAGTGCGCCTCCTCTGTCCGATGGAAGGCGACCAGCTTCGTTACCATCCGGTCATCATCGCGAGCGCACACGAGAAGGAACCGATTGGCCCGCAAACTTACGCGCATTCTCTCTCACTCAAGTTAAATCCCAAATTTATTGTGTCATAAATTATTGTTATTGTTATTGGAATCAATAATTTCTGTCAAATCAAGTTGATAACCAAATGTTTATATAATTTTATTAATAATATTTTTATTATTATTTCTCGACACACGTTTTATGAATATTTATATATATTTTTCATCCGTTCTTTTGTGCGTTCAGTTTGAATTCTTCTTCGTGTGCTTGCGTGTGCTTCTAGAAACTAGTACGGTTTGAGAGTGTTGATAATGGGAGGTCAACTGTTTGATCTCCACTGACTCGCGGTAGTACCAACGTTCTCGTAAGTAATATGTTTAGAGCAGCCTACATTTCAAATCACAGATCACACATGGTGAGAATCGAACAGCATGTTTTGTAGCGCACAGATTATATTCATAGAAGACTATGGACGATGACGTCCCTCATTAAATTTCATTCATTCATAAGATTAATCCACAACATTAAAGTTGTTTTTTTTTGGTGGACGAAGAAGAAGAGTTTGTGTGGAGGGGATGAGAATAACATTGGAAACAACATGTAAAAAACCGTACCGAACGGTTGAAAATAGGCACAATGGGACACCTTATGCTTATTCAGTCCTTCACCAGATCATTGCTTTTGATTTTTGTTTTGTATATTTTATGAAAACTTACTCCACAAGGGGTTTTTATCTAAAACAAATCGACAACCAATTGACTTAAGGTTACAAAGTTCTGCTGAGCTTAGTGACGCATATGCCAATGAAACCGTGACTTATTGCTGATTCACAATAAAAACTTTATTCAACTTTAAACAACTCTTTCATCACATCACACTTTAATAAACTAACCACTCCCCATCAACCGCCCCCCACATCTTCTTTTTTTTTTTTTCATTTCTCTTTTCTATCTTATCTTCTTTTTTTTATAACCACTTCCCCATATTTAATCATTCCTCTCATACACCTCCTTCTGCATTCACTTCCCTCCCACTCATTTTCCACATTCTCGATGATTTCATTCAATTGTTCTCCACCCCCTCTATGATTCATTCCCTCATTCTTTAATATATCTACTCTTTACACTACTCTTTCTGAAATCTTCCCAGAGGACTGAAGAAAGCGTTAGTTCTTGAAGCTTGCCATTTTTGGTGTGGCGCTAGTGACGATTTTAACATTTTAAGCTCGATTCACAACAGATTATATTTATTTACAATATTTCTTCTACCAAACTACTAGTATCAGTAATTTAGATAAAACATTATACTACCTGGCTGATAAACAATGAAAAAATACTTGTGATAATCCTCCACCAGGAACAACACTGAAGATTTTTCTCTTCAATTGAATTAACGACAAAACACGACAACTTCCGCCGCGAATATTGTGTTTGCTGCATATAGTCTTTAAGAAAACCGAGCTGTCAAATTAGCACCACACGCAGCACCAAGTTTTCGGCTTCACGATTGTTGTTCGTGGATGACAGCCGCTTCAGTCCTGTGATATAACTTTTTTTTAAAAAACAAACAAAAAAATTAGTGCAAAGCAAGCCAGCCCTTCGCTTCTTTTTAATTATTTTTATGAATGATGGTGTTGCTGCGGGGGGGGGGGGAAAAAAAAACAGCAACCCAACAAAACAAAAAAAAAAAAAAAAATTTGAATAAAAAAAAAAAAAAAAGAGCCCCAAAAATAAAAACGCCTGCCCCCAAAAAAAATGTAAGAACCGCTATAAAAATTCAGGAATGAGCAATAATAGATGAGAAAAGATCTTCGGATAATCTAATTGTGACCGATAAATCTGTCATATAAAGCAACATCTATTAGTATATATGCAAATAAATATTGCTTGATTTCCGCCAAATGATATAATTTGAGCACTAAACTACTCACATATGTCTTGGATTTTTATTTGATTTTCTCATAAAAATAGTTAAAGGAGCAATAAATAACTGAATAACCACAATAAAAAAACTCAAATGTCTTAGGTAGTAGATACAGTTACCCATCTTTAAATTCAAAAATAATTTGATAACGTAAAAACTTTCCCATGAAATAATCAAAAACGCCATTTGAAAACTGAATAGGTTCCAGAGAGCAGAAAAGAAATTGTGAATGAGCCATAAAAAGTTGTGATGTGTTTTAGGACAAATTAAAAAATTTCATATGGAAGTGGTAAAATGAGCAATGAATATTCAATAATGCGCAATAGACAATGATATTTTTGCAAATGGACTAATGAACGTATATATTCCAAATAAGAGTTGTTGAGCTTCTAGAATTGATATTTTTATGAATTGATATGTTGAGTTTACCAATAACCTTAAGACTGTCGCTAGAATGGGGAAAATATTGTCGGTAAAGAATATCATTTAAAATGGTCACTACTTATAAATACGGTTGAAAAATGTATCCATGCCAAGGAAAAGTACAAAAATCAACCTGTGATAATTTTGAAATGGTTATCAAACCATTATCAATGTTCAGGTGCACAAATCAAAACAGCAATCGGAAATAAAAAATATGAGCAATTTTATGATATAAAGCAGCACTAAGAAAAAGACTACTCATTTGAATGGCTAACATTTTTCAAAGCAGATTGGTAACAATGCAGATTGGGTCCTCCTATAGCTCAGCCGATAAAGGCGCAGCTACAAAGCAACACCATGTTGGAGGTGGCTGAGTTCGATTCCCGGTCTTGTCTAGGAGTTTTTTGTGAAAAAGAAGAAAAAAGAAGAAGACGTCCATTAGTCCATTTGCAAAAATATCAAGGTCTAAGGCCTGTACTCCAAAAAAAATGCACAAGACAAAAGTGTTCGCCAAAAATTTATTTTTTGTCGGATTATCTTGAAACTTTTAGGAAATAAACAAATACATATGGATTATGTTTCGGCATAATTACTTTAACCAATGTTCATTCCATCGCTGAAATCCCGCACCTTTCCCTTAAGACCCGTCATTGCATTATGTGCAAAGGTGGAGCCGACCTTTTTGGTCACTTTCATCCATTTTTTCTTATACTCTAGCTCGTTCTTAAACACCTTGGACAATTTTCGAACTTTGGCCTTCATTATGGCCCAAATTTTTCCAGCGGACGAATCTCTGGTGAATTTGGGCGCCAACCCCCGCCAACAACATTATTGTCTCTGTACCAATCCATCGCCTATCGCGCGTAATGGCATGATGTCAGGTCTGGCCAAAATAGTGTCTCGCCTCCGTGGGAACACAGGAAGGGCAACAGACGCTTCTGGAGGCACTCGGTGGGGTAAATTTCGCTGTTGATGGTACCCGTTGTGATGTACGGTTTACTTAGTTTATCGCATTGGCATATGGCCTGCCAGAGCAAGTATTTTTTGGCGAATTTGTCCACTTTCTTCTTCCTTATGTCTTCCGGAACATCAAACCGTGATTTGGCAACGTAGAACTCCAGCCCCGGCATCTGCTTTGCGTCTGCTTTGATGTAGGTTTCATCATCCATAACCACACACATCGGTTTCGTTAACCACTCTCGATACAGCTTCCTTGCGTGGGATTTGGCCGCCGTGTTTTGTTGATCACGCCGGTTCGGTGCCTTGCGGACCTTGAATACACGAAGCCCAGCTCGTTTCATGGTTTGCTGAACGAACCAGGCGGAACACTTTGCCTTCAGAGCCGCGTCGCGAATCGAAAGGTTCGGATTACACTTGAAATAATCCAACACCTTCCGGGCCTTCACAGGGTCAGCTGTCTTTGATTTTCTTCCACTTCCAGCCCGCCGCTCGGTCGTCTGGGACTCCTTAAACGATTTTACCACCGAAGCACAGTTGTATGGGTGATTCCCAGTTGTCTTCCGATCCATCTCATGGTCGCAGTCGGATTTTCCATGACGGCGAGCAAAATTCTCCAGCGATTTTCTTCTTGTTTCGATGACATCTCAATAACCACTGAACCGATTGTTATGAAATTTTGCACATGTAGATAATTTACTCCAAACTTTTCATCAATTTTTACCCGCGGACAAAAAAGTTACACGCAGATAAAAATGGTGCATTTTTTCGAGTACAGGCCTTATTGTGCATATTTGAATATTCATTGCTTACCTCTTTCATATGATTTTTTTAAATTTGTCCTAAAACACATCACAACTTTTTAGGGCTCATTCCCAATTTGTTGCCTGCATTTATTTTCTGCTCTCTGGAACCTATTCAGTTTTCAAATGGCGTTTTTGATTATTTCATGGGAAAGTTTTTACGATATCAAATTATTTTTGAATTTAAAGATGGATAACTGTATCTACTACCTAGGACATTTGAGGTTTTTTTATTATGGTTATTCAGTTATTTATTGCTCATTTTACTATTTTTATGAGAGATAAAAAAATTCAAGACATATACGAGTAGTTTAGTGCTCATATTATATCATTTTTCGAAAATCAAGCCATATTTATTTGTATACACACTTAGATTTTTTTACAGAAATCTGTAAAAGTTTACCGAATTCTCAACAGCTGAACGTTCGGTAATCCTATTTAACGGATTTCGGTGCAATTTTACAGTTATCTGTAAAAAAATTACCGGATTTCGGTAAACTTTTACCGAAATCCGTTAAATTGGATTACCGAACGTTCAGCTGTTGAGAATTCGGTAAACTTTTACAGGTTTCTGTAAAAAAAATTTAAGTGTGTATATACTAATAGATGTTGCTTTATATGACAGATTACCGGTCACAATTAGATTATCCGAAGATCTTTTCTCATTCATTAATGCTCATTCCCGAATTTTTAATGCTGATCACACATTATTTGTTGGCACAGGCCTAAATGATTAAGCGGCACTTCTATTCTTTTTTGGTGCTTTTTATAAATTATTAAGTGCAGGTAAATATTTTAGTCAAAAAATTATTCATCCCAAAATAAAATCTATAGCGCTGTCGAAAGTTATAAGTTCATGCTCATGAATTAAGTACGAAGTCAGTAACAGCTCTTTCCAAAAATACAGGATCGAATCCCATGTCAGAAACATTTGAAAAAAAACGCTGGACAACTCTACGTGGTTACGCATTTTTTTTTTTCAATTACATTTTGAGTTGATTAAGTAGATCTGTCAGTCATTCATGCAAACACCAGAGAGACGTTTCCTTTTAATTTGTAACTTTAAATTTATTTTGTTTAATCTCGTGCATCGCACGAATGTTCTTTGCAAACAAATTCTTCGTGCTTTTGAAAGTTGCGCATGTGCCATTAATTACGAAGGTATCTTCATAACAAGTACAAATCAGTTTCGTTGCAGAAAACAACGAACAGATTCGTTAGTTTTACCTTCGATTTCGTAACATTAACTAAAAATAACTCTCAGTGTAGGAAAAAGAAAAAAGATCTCTCCGAATTTAATAATAATTGGTAGTTTTGTTCCTTATCGAATAATGTTAGACACGTATTTTTTTTAACTCTGCCATTTTGTCAATTTGGAAATAAATGCCTAAAATTGGCTTTCATTATAAAATGTATATAACATTGAGAAAATCCCAGTCTGAATAGTCTTTATAATACTATGCAGTATCATTATTCATACTATTTATTGAGCGTAACCATTGCGGACCGTCCATAAGTAATGTGGTCTATTTGGGAAGAGTAGACGTTGTCCAGAAGGAGTTGGCAAGAAAATATGCTCCATATTAATTAAAAAAAAAAAAAGTGGACAAAGAACCACAATTGGAGAGGGAATCTGAAAATACCAAATTTGGGCGTGGTCTATGGCCCATGCCTTACATCTCAAAAAGCCAAATGAACTTTTAAAAATCACTTTCGATTGACCTACTATACAATACGATACAATATGCTGAATAATGGAAACGCGTGATAGGATAACACCCACATGCCTGACCCCTCTTCTAGTAAAAATCTAGATTTTCATTTGCTAGTTCCGGATATATTCAGGGGAACCGTAGGGTAAATTTTTCTTCTTATTTAGCATTTCAAGCTTATTGCTTTAACAATTAGTTTATTGCTTGCTCTCAACTTGCACTCAAAATGCACTTCCACAGTTATTTATTGAGAGCTTTCGATGCCAAGTACCATTTTTGCATTAGTATGATTGTGTGACAAGTACAATCATACGCTATGCCCAGGGTGTCGAGAAATTTTCCTTTTACGAAAAATTCCTAGACCAGACCGGGAATCGAACCCAGCCACCTGAGCATGGTGTTGCTTTGTGGTCACTCTTGTCAGGGTGCGGAAAATTTTTTTTTCCCCCATTTCACCAAATAAAAAATTCAACAATTTCCGGCGTTTTTTAAAACCTTTTCCCAAATTTATTCAATTTCCCCCCTTTTTTAATAACACCTCGCCGACCCGCCAACCTCCGTAATCCTCTGACATGACTGTTTTGCAGGCTCGTGCTTCAACATATGCCCAAATCGAATAATCCAACGGATTAAGATCTGGACTGCAAGGGGGCCACAAATCCTTCGGCCAAAACTTCATGTTATCGTTCAACCATTGTTGGGTTCGATTGGACGTGTGACACGGCGCTCCATCCTACTGTAGGACAACGTTTTGGTCCTCGGAGAAGTTGGCCTTCACCCAGGGAAGCACTTGGTCCTTTAAAATACCGATATACACTTCGGTATTGATTTTAACTCCAGCATCAATGAAAACAGGCGGCATTTTCAAACCGTTGGACGCCACCAAACCAAACATCATGACACCAGCCGGATGTTTGGTTTGAAATTTGAATTTCACTTTTTCCGGAACTTTCTCCATTTTCCGCGGTGAAATGAACCGGTCCGTGCGGCTGTTGGCCACAGCATCGATGCTGAAAAGCTTTTCGTCGGAGAACAGGATTATCATTTTTTCCTTCTTCAACAAGGAAAGCAATCTCTTGGAACGAGTCACTCGTAGTTCCTTGACCCGGTCCGTAATCAAGTGGCGTTTCACTCTGGCTCTGGAAGATGCATGCAGGTCTTCTTTGATGATTCTCCGCATGGATTTCTCCGAAATATTGGCTTCCTTTGCATGTTTTCTTATGGAACGCACCGGGTTGCAAGCAATTTTTGCACGGACCGATTTGATCACGTTCGGCGTGCGTGCAAAGCGCGGACGTCCGCTTCCTGGCTTCCGCTGCTTAGGACCATCCTGCGGGATTTTTTTTATGCGGTAATCTGTGCCAAATGGCACCCTACCACCTTGGCAATCTCTTTCGGCTTCTTCTGGGCGAGCAACAAACTGGTGATCACTTCTTTCGCGAACATATGAACACTTCGTGAACATTTGAACTTCTTTCGCGAACAATTTGCAATAAAACAAATAGAATGTTTGGATGCAGAACTTGAAAGTAAACATAAAAAATACACTTTCGACAGAAATTAGTCACTAGCTACACGAATTAACCCAATACTCAAGTTTGAACATTTTCGCATTATTTTCTGCCGCACCCTGTACAATCATAGATACTGAAGAAAACAACAATTTTATTTTTTCATTCAAAGAGGTGTTATTTTGTTTTTAATTTTGAGAATACATCGCCCAGAAGAAGCCGAAAGAGATTGCCAAGGTGGTAGGGTGCCATTTGGCAACAGATTACCGCATAAAAAAATCCCGCAGGATGGTCCTAAGCAGCGGAAGCCAGGAAGCGGACGTCCGCGCTTTGCACGCACGCCGAACGTGATCAAATCGGTCCGTGCAAAAATTGCTTGCAACCCGGTGCGTTCCATAAGAAAACATGCAAAGGAAGCCAATATTTCGGAGAAATCCATGCGGAGAATTATCAAAGAAGACCTGCATGCATCTTCCAGAGCCAGGGTGAAACGCCACTTGATTACGGACCGGGTCAAGGAACTACGAGTGACTCGTTCCAAGAGATTGCTTTCCTTGTTGAAGAAGGAAAAAATGATAATCCTGTTCTCCGACGAAAAGCTTTTCAGCATCGATGCTGTGGCCAACAGCCGCACGGACCGGTTCATTTCACCGCGAAAAATGGAGAAAGTTCCGGAAAAAGTGAAATTCAAATTTCAAACCAAACATCCGGCTGGTGTCATGATGTTTGGTTTGGTGGCGTCCAACGGTTTGAAAATGCCGCCTGTTTTCATTGATGCTGGAGTTAAAATCAATACCGAAGTGTATATCGGTATTTTAAAGGACCAAGTGCTTCCCTGGGTGAAGGCCAACTTCTCCGAGGACCAAAACGTTGTCCTACAGTAGGATGGAGCGCCGTGTCACACGTCCAATCGAACCCAACAATGGTTGAACGATAACATGAAGTTTTGGCCGAAGGATTTGTGGCCCCCTAGCAGTCCAGATCTTAATCCGTTGGATTATTCGATTTGGACATATGTTGAAGCACGAGCCTGCAAAACATCACACCCTAGTGTAAAAACCCTGAAGTCAACCATAACACGCACATGACAGTCAATGTCAGAGGATTACGTCCGAAGGGCATGCTCTGGCTTCCGGCGTCGGCTCGAGGATGTTATTATTAAAAATGGAGGACACATTGAATAAATTTGTTGAATAGGACTTTATAAAGATAACTACACTCGAAAACGTTGATAATATTGCTTGAATTAGTTGAAAATGGGATTTGAAAGAAATAGAACAAATTTTCGCATTATTTTCTGCCGCACCCTGTACCCAACGCTTAATGATGAATTTAATATCACGCTGACAAGAGTGACCACAAAGCAACACCATGCTACAGGTGGCTGGGTTCGATTCCCGGTCTGGTCTAGGAATTTTTCGTAAAAGGAAAATTTCTCGACACCCTGGGCATAGCGTATGATTGTACTTGCCACACAATCATACTAATGCAAAAATGGTACTTGGCATCGAAAGCTCTCAATAAATAACTGTGGAAGTGCATTTTGAGTGCAAGTTGAGAGCAAGCAATAAACTAATTGTTAAAGCACTAAGCTTGAAACGCTAAACAAGAAGAAAAACTTACCCTACGGTTCCCCTGAATATATCCGGAACTAGCAAATGAAAATCTAGATTTTTACTAGAAGAGGGGTCAGGCATGTGGGTGTTATCCTATCACGCGTTTCCATTATTCAGCAGATTGTATCGTATTGTATAGTAGGTCAATCGAAAGTGATTTTTAAAAGTTCATTTGGCTTTTTGAGATGTAAGGCATGGGCCATAGACCACGCCCAAATTTGGTATTTTCAGATTCCCTCTCCAATTGTGGTTCTTTGTCCACTTTTTTTTTTTTTTAATTAATATGGAGCATATTTTCTTGCCAACTCCTTCTGGACAACGTCTACTCTTCCCAAATAGACCACATTACTTATGGACGGTCCGCAATGGTTACGCTCAATAAATAGTATGAATAATGATACTGCATAGTATTATAAAGACTATTCAGACTGGGATTTTCTCAATGTTATATACATTTTATAATGAAAGCCAATTTTAGGCATTTATTTCCAAATTGACAAAATGGCAGAGTTAAAAAAAATACGTGTCTAACATTCTTCGATAAGGAACAAAACTACCAATTATTATTAAATTCGGAGAGATCTTTTTTCATTTTCCTACACTGAGAGTTATTTTTAGTTAATGTTACGAAATTGAAGGTAAAACTAACGAATCTGTACGGCTGGCCGAGATGTGGTGAAGCAGTGATGGTAGCTTTTGATCAGATGAATGGGAAGTGAACATCTGAATGGCGCATATTAACAAGTAACTGAAACAGAGGGCATCCCAGTTCCAGCAAATGAGGAGGAAGTACCAGCTCCAACTATGAATAACAGCAAAGCAGCTGGTAAGGATGGTCTTGCACCGGAACTCATCGAGTGTGGACCTGGGAAACTGATAAGATTGATGCACCAAGTGATTGTCAAAATGTAAAAAACGTTTGCATTAAAAAACATGGACTTTTTCGGATGGTGATAAAGCTAAGACAGATAATTGCTTTTGATAAATTTCCAATGGAAGGTAAGTATTTAAGCTTACTTGCAAACAAATTCTACGCCCTTGCGAGCGGCCTTCCGGCAGTTAACCAGAACATTCGCCATGGCGGACGAAAACATGCGTGTAGGCATGTTTTTGAGTTCTTTCATCGTTTTATTTATCAATTCCTCCTCAGTTTTCGCGACAAAATTGTTGGAGTAGATCTTACGCTTCAGGTTGGCCCAGAAATTCTCGATGGAACGCAGCAGGGGAACGTTGGGCGGGTTCGCCGACTTGGCTACCACATCGATATTCAGCCGCTCCATCTCCTCCAACGATCGCTTGGAGTAGTGGGCCGACGCCAGATCCGGCCAGAATACCGCATCTTCGCCCATATGGTATTTCTTGACGAACGACGCAACTTCCGGCAGGCATTTCGTACTATAAATTTCCCCGTTCACGGTCAGTCCGGAGCGAAAGAAGAGCGGCTTTGACATCCCCTTCTCGCTGATTGTCAGCCACAGCAGCACTTTCTTGGGGAACTTGGTGTGTGAAATGAACTTCACCTCGGAGCTCACTTTTCGTCGTCCATCGCCACCGCCACGTCGCGATTCGCCGGGAAACCCGAGTTGACTATCTTATTCAGCCGCTGCCGCTGCGTCATTGCCTGCAGCTCCAAAACCAGTGGACGCGACTTCCGCTTCCTGACATGTATGTTCATGTTCGTCAGGTACTTTTCCACTGTTTGGAAGAATAAACCGACCTCCCGGCCAAGCGCACGCCGCGATGTAGCCACTTTTCCCTCGGTCTTCCTCTTCAGCATCCTTTGAAGCTTCTTGTCGCTCAGGGTAGTCGGCCGTCCGGAACCGAGCTTTCTTTCGATGCTCTGATTGTTGTCTAATAGTGCCAAGATGTTGTAGATGCCGGAACGGGCGTATCTGGCGTTCACAAAGTGCCGCACGATGTCCGTTTTCGACACGGTGGGGTGCCGTTCTTTGAACGCGCACACTTCTGAACGGAGTTGCTTCACAGTTTTTTTTCCATCACGATTAGAGTTCTACTGATAGAGCTGTCAATTTTGTCTGCTGACTCATGGGTTACTATGATTGATGCGGCATGGGTAGTTTCGGCAGTGCGGGTGAAGGTAAACCCATGAAAAATCGGCAATTTTTGTAATTTTTTATTAATGGAAACGTTAGCGAACAATGTGTACAATCTATAAGAAAGGCGACTAGTTGGACTGTGAGAACCACAGAGCGATCATGATCCCTAATGCCGCTTATGAAATCCTTCCTGAAATACTGTTTCGTCGACTATCGCCGTTAGCAAATAGATTCAGTCGTGCCTATCCCCACTCTTCGAATCACACCCTTCAATGCAATGTCAAATACCAAATACAACAATCCATCACCTTACTGTAACCCTCTCTGAGATTCGAAGGAACTCGAGAGTGTCCCTGAGACTCGGGGCCACCCCCCTCCACCCCCCCTAACGACTGTTGTTACAACAACTACTCTAAATTTTTAAAAAAGAACAATTGGTAGGCATGATATAATCCACTTATTTGATTGACAAGTTTATTCCAATTGGCCATAAAAAAAAAGACATGTTAAAAGTTCACACAGTGCACAGCATAAAGAAAATTTCAACGCTTAGTAAACTTGCAGAAAATGGGAATGAGTAGTAATACTAATTACCTCAATTGTTGTGGATCATCATGAAGTTAAAAAAACCATTTGAAAGGGAGGTGATATCATACGTTCTCTATGCATTTCTTTATTGCATTCTTACATCTACTATTTATGACCGATACCTATTGATTCTGTACTTGTTATGAAGATACCTTCGTAATTAATGGCACATGCGCAACTTTCAAAAGCACGAAGAATTTGTTTGCAAAGAACATTCGTGCGATGCACGAGATTAAACAAAATAAATTTAAAGTTACAAATTAAAAAGAAACGTCTCTCTGGTGGTTGCATGAATGACTGACAGATCTACTTAATCAACTCAAAATGTAATTGAAAAAAAAAATGCGTAACCACGTAGAGTTGTCCAGCGTTTTTTTTTTTTTTTAAATGTTTCTGACATGGGATTCGATCCTGTATTTTTGGAAAGAGCTGTTACTGACTTCGTACTTGATTCATGAGCATGAACTTATAACTTTCACAGCGCTTTAGTTTTTATTTTGGGATGAATAATTTTTTTGACTAAAATATTTACCTGCACTTAATAATTTATAAAAAGCACCAAAAAAGAATAGAAGTGCCGCTTAATCATTTAGGCCTGTGCCAACAAATAATGTATGATCAGCATTAAAAAATCGGGAATGAGCATTAATGAATGAGAAAAGATCTTCGGATAATCTAATTGTGACCGGTAATCTGTCATACAAAGCAACATCTATTAGTATATACACACTTAGATTTTTTTTTACAGAAATCTGTAAAAGTTTACGGAATTCTCAACAGCTGAACGTTCGGTAATCCAATTTAACGGATTTCGGTAAAAGTTTACCGAAATCCGGTAATTTTTTTACAGATAACTGTAAAATTTCACCGAAATCCGTTAAATAGGATTACCGAACGTTCAGCTGTTGAGAATTCGGTAAACTTTTTAAAGATTTCTGTAATTTTAGGACAAGTTAAAAAAATGCATATGGAAGTAGTAAACTGAGCAATGAATATTCAATAATACGAAATAGACCATGATATTTTTGCAAAACGACTAATGAACGTATACATTCCAAATAACAGTTTTTGAGCTTCTACAATTCATATTTTTATCAAATGATATGTTTAATTTACCAATAACCATAAGACAGTCGCTAGTATGGAAAAAAATATTGTCGGTAAGTAAGATCATTTAATGTGGTTACTACTTATAAATACGGTTGAAAAATGTATTTTGAAATGGTCATCAAACCATTATCAATGTTCAGGCGCACAAATAAAAACAGCAATCGGAAATAAAAAACATGAGGAATTTTATAATGTAAAACAGCACTTAGAAAAAGATTACTCATTTGAATGGCTTACATTTTTCAACGCAGATTGGTAACAACGCCAGTAAATTCTCACCAAATTCACGATGTAACTTCAAGCAATTTTCTAATCAATTAAAGCAAAGGAGCATTTCTAAATTCAAAAGGCTCAATGAACCTATGGAAAAATAACAGATAACAAATCGTCCAGATAAATAGAATTTAAAAAATCAAACTTATTGTATACCGTAATGTATGACAAATCGGAAAGTCTGTAAATGAGGACATATCAATTTAAATTAGTTAGTAGGTTATTTTTCCAACATTTAACGATTTCACAGTTGTGGTGCATTACAAACGTTGTAAGGAGTCTCAATGAACTTAAAAAAGTTATCATAACTGGCGTTCAGTTAAGGTGAAGGAAAATAAATGTTAGGAAGAAAAAAGCCGCTACAACGAAAAATTTAATCTTTGCGTAAACTTGATCCGGCGTATACAGGGCCATTAGAATAAGATTAAATGCTGATTTGTGGAAATTTGATAATAAATTAGAATCAGATATTTTTCAAATATTCTTAAATGTATGATAAACTGAAGCTATAAGACTTTGCAAAAGCAAACGATCTTGTTATTTTGGAACCTTTTAACGGAATCCCCTACACTCGTTTTGGTAGCCATTGGTAATCCCTTGAACTTTCCATGAAATATAATGTTTGTAAGAATAATCTCTTCATAACTTCCCAAGAAATTAATCTGTTAAAACTGGAAGTCCTTATCATGGAGACAACGTCCGGAAATACCAGCATCTGTCTGTTCCTGAGCATCCTTAAGTTTACAAAAATTTACTGGCGTTGTTACCAGTCTGCGTTGAAAAATGTGAGCCATTCAAATGAGTAGTCTTTTTCTTAGTGCTGCTTTATATTATAAAATTGCTCATATTTTTTATTTCCGATTGCTGTTTTTATTTGTGCGCCTGAACATTAATAATGGTTTGATAACCATTTCAAAATTATCACAGGTTGTTTTTTGTACTTTTCCTTGGCATGGATACATTTTTCAACCGTATTTATAAGTAGTGGCCACATTTAATGATCTTCCTTACCGACAATATATTCTCCATACAAGCGACAGTCTTATGGTGTTATAATAAAAAAATGTAATCGAAAATTGGTAAACTAAACATATCATTTGATAAAAATATCAATTGTAGAAGCTCAACATTTCTTATTTGGAATATATACGTTCATTAGTCGTTTTCTGAGAATATCATGGTCTATTGCGCATTATTGAATATTCATTGCTCATTTTACCACTTCCATATGAAATTTTTTAATTTGTCCTAAAACACATCACAACTTTTTATGGCTCATTCCCAATTTTATGCATGCATTTATTTTCTGCTCGCTGGAACCCATTCAGTTTTCAAATGGTGTTTTTGATTATTTTATGGGAAAGTTTTCACGATATCAAATTATTTTTGAATTTAAAGATGGGTAACTGTTTCTACTACCTAAATATTTAAACATGGTCGATGAAGGATACGAGAAAATGGAGTTTTATTCATGACACGATCGCTTGGGTGATGTAGAGCAGTTTGTTGCATTAACATATTGAAGGCCTTCTAATGTCCTATTATTATTTAGTCCGCAAATGATGCACAATACCTATATTTTAATTTTGACATTTTCGTTTCAGTGATCAAGATGGGATGAAATCAAAAACAATACGAGCAATTTCAATTTTTCTTGCGTGAAATCCAAACAAGCCACACGAAAGGATTGCAGCAAGCCGCGCTTTTGAATTGACGTATTTTTTTTTGCTCCGTTGATTTCGCGAAAACAAACCTTTTGTTCGGTATTTGATACAAAATAATCAAATCAAACATTGATTCATTGATTGTAAGTGAACCGAAAGTGACTGTGTGAAAGTGAGTAGTTGTTCCATCGAACCTGGTGTTTCGAGGTGTGTGTTATCGTGTGTGTTTCGGTTATGTGGAACCACGCCCCCAGGATACCATTCGAGAAGCTGTGTTGGGACGGAACTTCATTGGAAGCCAAATCAATAGCGACGCTTGTGTTGTACCTGAGCAGACCGAATGTGGTGGCGTCCATCTGGAACCCAAATATAGTTGTTGGAAAGCGATTGTTGGCATCCTAAAATAGATGATCACTACGTCTTCCGTTACAGTTCAGCGGCTACCATTCGAGTGAACTCATTCCATTATGTCATCATATTGGTCAATTTCAATAGGTTGCTTCTTAAGAAACAGATTGATGGTTCTCGTTTCGGACAGGTTTTGTACGTTGTTGGAGGCTATCATTGCTCAATGATGTATTGAAATGCAGTAAATATACGAAACTATGTTTAGCTTAAATTGCTATGACAATAATTTTTTACCATGGCTCTACCGTCAGAGGAGAAACATATGTTCAGACATTTTTCTCTTCTCAGAGAAAGATTAATGGCGCCATGGCCCGAAGCCACATGGGTCTAGGACTGATTTACCAGAAGCTATATAGGGCTAGGACAGAATCCCAGGAGAATTCTGATCTAGATTGATTGGTAATGGACAATGAAACCAACGTTAATGCAGACGCAGAAAAACTTCCTGGGAAGGAGTTTCATTCATCAGGCGGAAAGAGAATGTGGTGTTATTTTCAAGCATATGAAACGTTCAAAGTTTGCTAAGCAATATCTGGTTAGGCAGACTACCTGTACTTGTAGTTTGAAATCTGACATTTTATTTACAGTCGGCGCCAGGAAATTGACGTGAACAAGTGTCTCGAAAAAGTTTGCTGATGCCTTTCTTGTATCAAAACGATTGTTCAGTGTGGTTTTGGCCGGATATGACATCCTACTATTACGGAAAAATGCAATGGATTTATTTGTGGTACACAACGGGCAGGTGGTGCCCCAGGACAAGAAACCTCCAAACACGCCAGGGCTCGGGAAATGGGGGGAATAGGGAAACATTGGGCCATCGTCAAGCGGATCTTGAAGAAAGTAAAACAAATTTGGAGGAGTTGTGCACAAGACACGACTACATTTTTGCCGTAAACTACGTTATACTATTTGTTGCATTCTAAACCCCGGTGCGCTTTCTTTGCTTAAGATCAGTGACTATTTGAATTGAATTTATTTGCAGTTTTCTGAGAATAAGACAATTTACAAATTTCGACTGACTGCTTCAAACAGTCCAGAATGTGTAATGGTAAAACAGGATAGAGCAAGAAAATGCCAGTGAAACATATTCTTTAGTTGGAAAAGTAAATTGGTATTCCTGCAAAGGCCGGTGGGCATGGTTCACGTTTGAAACTAGTATCAGTTTTCGGTTTTTTTTGGGCAGCAAGAAACCAACATGTGTTATAATTACTCCGGCAAGTAGTTTGTGCAACTTCTTGTTGATGCAAATACCATACTAGATATACTCTGGTATTTTAATTGTCACGAGCGGCGGTTCCTTTCTTTGACGACTTCAGTTTTTTTTTCTATCACGCGCTCTTCTTAGTCCTGCCTTTCTAAAGAGGACAGTGAATGTGGATGACATGAAATTGTGATGGCTTCGACGGAACGACACCAAAAATATGTACATTTTTGCTATAGTTCAGTCTTTAGCGAGCTGAAGTGATATGCAGTATTCTAGCGTGCAATCAGCTTACCTCTGTCGACTGAATACTTCAAATAATCTCAAACATGCAGTGGTAAACTAGACTAGATCGTCCTGAAAATATGGAATCCGTTTTCCGCGCCATGTTTGCAACTGTACACATTGTTATAGGTATGCAAAGAATGAAGAGAAACCCGTTTTTTAACCATCGCTGGCTGCTAACTGACAAGAATATGCAACAGTAAGTTAAAGAAATTCCCGTTCTTGAACCCTCCTGAAAGGGGCGGGTTTTCGGAGGTGAGCATGGCGATTGAATTGAAGCCTTTCCATTGGTTTATGCAAAGGAGTTTATTTAAATCTTCGTCGATGCGCTTTTCCAACTGCTAAGACTAGACACTGGACATCAGTTTATTTAACTACTCATCGTTGCATCTTACCTGTCGGCTCCGATTGCAAGACTGCTGGATTGGAAAGCAATTGATTCTATACTTTATCGTTGTGCGTTTATACAGCTGACATAGCTCAAGCCTTTTTCCTTTTCATTAAATTTTTTTTTCCTTCCAAATTTTACCTATCACCCTTTATATGAAAATCCAGTTCACATCTTTGTTTATATTGTGCGACAATGCATTAGCCGACAATACTAGGGTCACATCAGCAACAATTAATAGCCGATAGTTGCAATCAACTATCTGCTTATAATTTTTCACATTCATGCTAAAGTTGTCGTTTAATGCTTGTTTTGAAAAAAATTGCGGTGATGTGAAGCCGGCACTAGCAACCGGCTAGCTCACACCGTAGAGCAATTTATTTCTCTCAACGTAGGGCCTGGCCGGAAGATGGTTGCCAACTGGCACACACCGCACTGCAACTTAATTCGCCCCTCATCGTTGCGCTACAGGCTGGCTACAAACCCATCACAGGTTCCAATCAACTCGCTGTCTTGCCAATGCCTGTCCGCCAGTGTACCGCCAGCTGCCAATCCAACGCTGGTTCCTCGTCGCTACTATCAGCTTCAAGACTGCCGAACAAATGAAGCTTTCGGTGAAGGTGCATCCATTATACAGGGTGGCAACGATTGCTTGTCAGTCAAATTAATGTTCATAAAACGCAAAGTTTGGCTTAAAAACAACAAACGCTCTATTTTTTATTTTAAATAAAATAAGACCGTGCAATTTTGTAGTTGCTACTCCGTTACTGACAGAACTAGTGTAATTGCACAGAGGACCACAAAGATGGAGTTTGGGAGTAGCTTTACATCTGCAATGTACATGTTCACTAATTCTATTTATAGATCAGTACCGGCGCCAGCCACGTCCTCACGGTCTTTTGGGGAGGGGGAAGAAGGATGATTAGTTTGACAATTGTTGTTATTAGAGATCGTGATCACCACTGCATCTCTACAATTGCCAAGGGAAGGATAGTTGTGTTAGTGAGGCAGGTTATTTTTAGATCATGGATGCACTGTGGTAAGTGAAGCGATCAATGAAAGAAAGCGCAGTAAACTGTTTTTTATTTTAAATCTAGTGGTGATAGAAAGAGGCAAGTGACAAATGGCAAAAGGGGACGGGCCTGGGATTGAACTCCCGACCATCTGCTCAGTAAGCAGAACGGGTACCCAGCCACGCAAAAAAATAATCATCAAACGCTCTATTTCCTATAAACATAAATTTTATTATTCAGAAAATACATGTTGAGCTCGAACCTCTCACCTTTTTCTTCAATGACTATAAGAGTTTCTTGAAAGAGTGCAACCTTGTGTTCTAACAATTTTACTGAGCATGTATCCACATGCAAAGAAATCTAAAGGATTGAGATCTAGCGATGAGCCAGGCCATTTTTGTGATTATATGAAATGGAGCTAATTTCGACAACACCACTCCTATGTTGCTTTCGATTGATGAGAAGGGTCAGAATCCTGTAGAAAACGATAATTTTTGTCTGGACTCAATTTCGAAGCATGGAGTACCAAGTGATTCTACACAACATGTTCGATGTAGTAATTATGAATTTTACACGAGATGTAATTCATGTTTGTAAAAAGTCGGGGAAAAAAATATGATCCCAATTGGTGTACCCCTGAGGGTCCTCCCTTAGCTCAGTCGGTAAAGGCGCAGCTACAAAATAACACCATGCTAGATTTCGTGTAAAATTATGACTGACGCATACGCAAATAGAAAAAAAATTGTTTGAGTGAATTTATTTTCTCATTTCTTTCAACTCATTCTTATGTGCTAAAGGACGCTTGCATGTGTTGGTCTCTGGGGAAAGACATTTGCTTGACATTTTGGTAGTGTGTACTATTCTGTAGGTTGCGAGAATCATGCAACAGAAACATTTTGCCATCGGAAAAGATAATATCACAATCAGCGTGCCTCTTTCTTCTAATCACTCGAGCCTTTGTTTTTTGTTTTTTTGCTAATTCGTTTATTTGCTGTTTAGTACCGTTTAAGTTTCAAATAAAGTGTGATAAATTTAATAAAGGGTGTCTTCGATAAAAATGGCACACACATATATACTCATCAAAATTAAACTGATTATCGGATTTTCTTGAAATTTTCAGGGAATGAAGAACTACTAATGAGTTTTGATTTACAACATTTGTTTTATTCAATTTCGTCTCCCATCCCGAATGCCCGCACCTTCCTTTTCACTCCACCCATCAAATTTTGTACAACCGATTTTCCCAGTGTTTTTGTTGTTTTTACCCAAATTTTCTTCAATTCTAGCTCTGTTTTTATAGTTTTGAGATGTTTGCGAAGTTCCGTTTTCATAATTGCCCAGAATTTTTCAATTGGACGAAGTTCCGGTGAATTTGGTGGGTTCATATCCTTTGGCACAAAATTGACTCCGTTGGCTCGGTACCACTCCAATACGTTTCGAGCGTAGTGGCAGGATGCTAGATCAGGCCAAAACAGAGTTGATCCTTTGTGCTTCTTAATGAATGGCAAGAGACGCTTCTTAAGGCACTCTTCCGTGTAAATCGCACCGTTTATTGTTCCGGAAGTGATGAAGGGAGCACTTATTTCACCACATCCGCAAATCGCCTGCCAGATTAGAAACTTCTTTGCAAATTTCAATAGTTTCTTCTTTCGAACATCCTCCGGAACATCGAACTTCGACTTGGCAACGAAATATTCTTGCCCAGGAAGTTGACGGAAGTCGGCCTTGACGTATTTTTCGTCATCCATCACGATGCAACCGGATTTGGTGAGCAGCTTCGTGTAAAGTTTCCGGGCGCGGGTATTCGCAGTGATGTTTTATTTTTCATTCCGGTTTGGGGCTTTTTGCACTTTGTAAACATGTAACCCAGCACGCTTCATGCTTTTCTGCACAAAACCGACTGACACCTTAGACTTTTTAGCGACATCTCGAATTGACATGTTTGGACGGTTCTTGAATTGTTGTACGACTTTCCTGGCCATTTTACTGTCCATTGGACCACTTTTACGACCACTCCCTTCCTTCCTTTGGACACTCAGATGCTCCTTGAAGGTTCTCATTACACGAGACACAGTTGTATTTGCAATTCCAAGCCTTTTAGCAATCCACCGGTGGGACGCCCCTGGATTTTGATTGTGAGTGCACAAAATTTTCTCACGGACAATTTCTTGTTTCGACGACATGACTGGAACTACTGAATGTATAACTATGAAACTTGGCAGATGTAAATAATACACTATGGATAAGATCTACTCAAATTTCTAGGTTTTTTACTCATACAATTCAAAAGTTACAGAAGATTTTCTGTGTGCCATTTTTATCGAATACACCCTTTATAATTACAAACACAAAATAATAAATCACTCTTTATCTTTCTTTTTTTTATTATAAATTTAAATTATTAATAAAAAAAATAAAAAAAATATTTACATAAAAAAAAAAAAATCCACCACCTCACATTTTTCTTTTTTTTCCATTTTTTTCCCCCCCCCCCCTCCCCCCACGTCACCACACCCCACCCAGGAAAACCCCGCCACTACACCCAACCCCCGCCCTTATAAAACTCCTTGAAAACTACCGAGAAACTACCAAGTTATAAGCGTCCAACGTGTTTAAATTGTTCATAACGGTCGCCATTTGTCAAATTTTCATAACCCACCCCACCATTGCCAAAAGACGAAGTATCAGTCAAAAAGTGTAGTTTTTAGGCCCGGATAATTCCAACAATATAAACGCATTTTTTGTATTACCAAATTTTAAGCGAAGCGCTTTTTAGTTTTAGGAGAATTCCTAATCAATCGTAAAGATGCTGAATTGAAAAAAAAACATCAACAAAAGCTTATTACATATTTCTTGAGAAGGGAACCACTGTCAGACATGCGGATAAAATAAACAGGCCAACACACTCTGTAGAATTGTTGGAACTCTCTGGCGTCGTTTGGAAATTATTTAGAACTATTCTTCGATATTCATGACAGCAGGAAGTAAAATATCTTCCCTAAGCTCAGTCGGAGAAGGCGCAACTAGAAAGCAACACCATGCTAGAGGTAGTTGGGTTCGATTCCCGGTCTGGTCTAGGAATTTCTAGAAAAGGTAAACTTCTTGATTCTCTGGACATAGGATATCATTGTATGTGCCACTCAAGATATAAATGTATGCTTTTGTGTTGGTATCGTGAGCTCTCAATTAAAAACTGTGGAATTACAAAAAGAACACTAAATTGAAAGAAAGAAAAAAAAAATAATTCCGAAAGCAAGGAGTTTTAAATGCTCAGAAATAAACAACGAAGGAAGTTATTTTAAGTCATGTATTGATCTGGTTTATCGTATATTTCGAGGCTCTTCAATTGCTCGAAAATTCAAATGACGACTGCAGAGAAGTCTCCTTATTCAAAAGTATTCGAAAATACTCTATGTACACTGATTTATATACATAAGTTTTCTGACTTCAAGCTACTCACATGTGAAAAATATCCTGTTGACTGTTCAGCAATTGAAAAGACTTTTTTTTACTATCTTTGCCAGCAACTGCGAAATAGAATGTCTTGAAATATATCACTTTCTTGTGAAAATTTAACTGTTTTCTTGAACATCGAGGAACATCTCATTCCAAAAGAAAAATACACATTGAAAAATAAAAATCGCTTCTGACATGAGACAGCAGCGTGTCTTCTAAATAAAAACTGAAATATTCTTTGAAAATGGTGCCATTTCCTGTTTAGCTGAAGGTCTAAAGAACATCTTTTGTGCTTTTGGAATTTTTTATGTAATGCATTCACCGCTTACAGACGTCACTTGCAAAACTCTCATTATTCCCACCTCCAATTGACATTCGCGAACCATCAACTTTCAGTACAGACCTCAATTCGCCATTAGCTTCATATCCGTGTGACTAACAACGCCCACAGTTCCAATCTCATGAGCCTTACGAGAACACATTATCCCCCAGTAATAACACTCAGAAAGCATTCCTCTTCCCAAAAATAAGACGCTCAACAAAAGCTTCCACCCACATTCGAGAGATTAGGTCCAAACAACGTTTAATACCGTTTAAAGACGATATCGTCGTTTTTTTCTGCATTGCTTCTTCTTTTTTTTTCAATAAAACAACCACCACCCGAACCCTCCGAATCCGCCGGGGTGAGATATGAGCGCTTCGGGGAGGAAAATTGCTACATAGAAAAGAATTTATCAATTTTTATCTCGTTCCACTACATCGCTACCTCCCGGCGAGTCGTTTGTTGTTTTCATTCCCTTGAAGCCATATCAGAACAGGGCAGGGAAATAAAAAAAAATGGAAAAGTTTGATTGTTTCGATTTGTGCTGATCCAAGGTCCCGCCGGAGATGGCTTACAACACACATCGGTACCAAGACAGCAGCGCTGCAAGAAATGCTTTATTTACAAATTGAAGTGGGAAATGATTTTGAGTGAAATCAGCAATACTCGAAGCGAAGTTGTGGAAGAAGGCAATACCAAAGCGCTTTTCCAAGCAAACGGAGGTCCTGGCGCAGTAGGCATGTGTTGATAACACAGTGCAGCAGCGTAATGAGGGGTGCTCTCATTGTTTTCAGACATGAGTGCGCTTCTCCTTATTACAGGCCTGAGTCAAGCAGAGAAAGCACTCAATCATAAAAGAAATCGTTAAGGATTCCCTTTACGTGGAGGAGATTGGAATTCCGTAAAAATGATTGCTAATTTATGATTGGCACATGACGAATGCTACAGGGAAGGCAGTGTGCACATCAGTAATTGACATTCGATGCGGATTAAAGTGTGCTATTGCTTTGTATTTTCAATTTTCGATCGGGTAATCCGGTCCCAATAGACACACACGGGCCGTACGATGGAGGCTAGGGCGTTTATGCCGAGGAAAATTGAAAAAGGCAAGAACAAAATCGAGACAGGCGATTTGCATAAATTTCACACCCCGACACCCGGACACTGATGAAGAAGAGCGCCGCGCAAGGGTATGTGGAAGTTGAAAGTCGCAACAAAAACAACAACAACAACAAAAAACCAAGCGAAAACTTTTAGCCCGAAATCCGATAAGCTGTTGCATGCCAGCTGACGACGTTCGGGAAGGAGAATTTTCCACCCCAACTCACTTTTGCCGCATATCTGCCAATCTTGATGGCTAATGTTGAGGAATCGAAGCCAGTCACCAGAGCGAGGAGGAAGAGTTTAGTGAAGAAAATTCCAATCACATTTGGGTATTAGAATTGAATCCGGGATCTAGAATGCAGAACAGAACTGATTGAAAAAGGAAAAGAAAAAAACTTAGCGCGGCACGTTCCAACGACGTCCGATTTGCACCCCTTCTCGAATGTGGTGTGCTGTGGGATATTTATTAGACTAATAAGGGAATTTTCACTCCACTACAGACGGACCGTTAAATATTCGCTGATGCAACAATATTTTGACTGAGCATACCAAAACATTGTGCTAGCCACAAACAACGTCGTCAAAAATGTGAAACAAGTCATAACATTAAATAATAATGATCATTAACTAACATTCGATAAAACGGCAGAGGATCGAATTGCTTGAATACTTTCCTGGAGAATATTTCAGCGGTAAAATTGGAAAATTATGCTCAATCGTATAATCCAAAACCGATAAACACAACATTGTTTATGGTTATAGCTTGCTAATAGCAACACAGGTTGGAGGAAGCGATGATGTAGCGATAGAGCAGTGTCGACATGGTAGAAGGGTGTCTAGCGGTAGGTTTGCACGTTTTTGTTTGAATACACTTTTGCACCGGGGAAAGCTAAATCGTTGAGGTAAAAATAAGAAAAGAGGATTTGCTTCGAATCTTCAAAATCAAGTTTCTATTAATTTGTACGGTCAAACATCTCTTTAAGGTTTATTTTACAAACTATTTAACAAACCTATTTATTTTATTTTCATTAGATAGAATATTCTATGTCATTTATGATTCAAACACCACAACTCATCTTGCATACCTGAATCCTTTCAAGCCCATTTTCAATGAACCGATGAAACTTTTCTGGTGATATAGCGGCAATAGCGGCTCGAATGTTGGTTTCAAGCTCCCCAATTGTCTTTCGTTTATTGGCATAAACCTTAGATAAGACATATCGCCAGAGGAAATAGTCGAGATCACATGGTGGCTTGGTGGCCAATTAAAATGACCATTTCGCAAAATAATCGAATCTCTAAGTTGTCAAGTTGGCAAGTCTTGTTGAAAGTAAAGGTCCTCATCATCAAAATCATCATGCAGGCCAAGATCCAACCTCATAATGTGACAGGTAGTCATCCCAGATAGTTTCAATTCCTGAGGTCGGCGTGAAACTGACTGATTTTGGTTTTCGTCAATACTGGCCCGAACAGTGGCTATGCTCTCTGCTGTGCGTTTGGTATGCGTACGATTTTGAGGCTTTGTATCCAATAGAGTAAATTCACTTTCCAACTTTTCGATTAATCGACTTATTGCGAGCGCAGATGGATCAGATTGGCGACCATTTTTTGTACGACTTACTCATATCTTAGAACACCGACAAAACTTTTCGAATTTTGATAAAATAATTTTAAAAACAGTTTCCAAACGTTTTGGAAGACTAAACTATTCATGGTTAAATGGCAAACCTGCTGATGAAAAACGAGTTTGAATCTCAAAGCTTTCAGTAACAATGCGCTCGATAGGGACGTTAAAAAATATCATCCCCATTGGTAAAGGGTGTCCACGATGAAATTGCCACACACAAAATTGATTCGCAAAATTCGAGTTTTCATCCGATTGCCATCAAATTTTCAGGGATTGAGAAATATCTATTAAACTACATTTTACCATTTTACTCGTAATTTATTTACAGTCCATACGCAAATGCCCGCACCTTGGCCTTAACCCCGGCCATAAGATTCTGCACAACCTGTGAATCAACCGTTTTTTGCATGTAAACCCATACTTTCTTCAGTTCCTCGACTGTCTTCACTACCTTAGGTCGTTTAAGAAGGTGCTGCTTCATAATCGCCCAGTACTTCTCGATGGGGCGGAGCTCCGGAGTGTTGGGAGGGTTGAACATTTTCGGCACGAAATTGACCTTATTGTCCGCATACCACTTCAGCATGACCTTGGAGTAGTGGCATGAGGCCAAATCCGGCCAGAAGATTGTTGGGACGTTGTGGGCCTTCAGGAGAGGAAGCAGCCGCTTCTGGAGGCACTCTTTTATGTACACCTGTCCGTTCATCGTGTCCTGGGTCACGAAAGGTGCACTCCGCTTCCCGCACGTGCAGATGGCTTGCCAAACCAGGAATTTCTTCGCAAATTTGGACATCTTCTGAGTGCGGACATGCTCCGGAACGCTGAACTTATCCTTGGCCGTGAAAAACAGGTTGCCGGGGATCTGTTTGATCACATATGTTTCGTCGTCCATGATGCAGCATTCAACTTTCGTCAGCATGTTGAGGTACAACTTCCTGGCACGGGTTTTGGCGGACTTGTTCTGCTTCTCGTCGCGATTAGGGGCCTTTTGTACCTTGAACGTTCGAAGCCCAGCCTTAGTTTTGGCTTTCTGGACAAAACTTCGGCTTAGGTGCAGCTTCTTAGCCACATCCCGAACGGAGGCGTTCGGATTTCGGTTGAAGGCCCCAACTACGCGGTTGTGATTTTTGGTGTTGTACTGAATACTTTTTCCTTAACTTCTGGGCTTCCGATCGGTGGTCAACCGTTCCTCGAACCGCTTAATCACTCGCGACACCGTGGAATTCGCGATTCCCAACGTTTTAGCGATGGAACGATGCGAGAGATCCTTGCTCTCGTGATGAATGCGCAAGATTTTATCACGCACGAGCTGTTCTTTCGACTCCATTTCCGCGAGTTTTGATCACAGGACTTTAAAACTGGCAGGATGTAAATTATGCACTATGAACTAAATCCACCCAAATTTTTATCAAATTCTACCCAACGGTTAAAAAGTTAGAGCAATTTCATAGTGTGGCAATTTCATCGTGGACACCCTTTATACACTTTACAAAGTTTGAAGTTTATTAGTTAACGTTGACAAAAGTATGATATATATATTCCATGCATTTTGGCCGAGTTGATAAATTTGATTCATATTTTTGGACGACCATAAGACAAGAAAAATTTATATGGATGTTATACACAGTTTGAAGGAAACATTGAGTTTTCTGCTGAATCTTTTCGCAGATAAAAATGAACATGTTAGATTTTGCCAACAATAATGCACATAAATTTAACGCGGAAAATGATGTAAAATTATGTGAGAAACTAAAATTACACGAGGCACTTTAATTTCACATTAACTTTACAGATCGTAGTAGAAGTTTCTACCATCGTGTCTCTTGCGGAACAGTTGAACATGTAAAGTTCATTGAAGTCAATCGCATGAATAGAAATAGAGGGAGGTTCTGGATCATTACAGGAAAAAGTAATAAAAGCATTTCCAAACATCTCTTAGCTAATGTTGATGTCAACTTGTATGTGTAACTTAATTGAGCTTTTGAAGAGCGTATTTTTGAAAATCATCTTACTGCTTTTCTAAAGCCTGTCCACGTTAAATTTTGGACTCCAAAATAATTGCAACTAAAAAATTGTACACATATGGCGAACCAGCCCAGGAGGCTGAAAGCCACTATAATAAAGGAAAAAACAAAAAAAAATTACACATAATTCAACAAAACCGATTGTTGAGTTCACAATAATAGAATTCTATCTACAAAAGAAACAGTTGATTGAGATGTTAATCCCTCTTTCTGTATAATTTTCAAACTTTCTGTGGTACACCCGTCATCCGATTCCGTACGGTATTCTCAGATACGCCCGCCGTGACAATTCTCCATCTTCTCTTGAAATCATCGGTACCATTTGCTTTCTTTTTAGTTTCTAAGAGCTTTCGCTTAGCTAGAGCCCAATACTTCTCTATGGGGCAAAGTTCTGGACAGTTTGGTGGATTGACTGTTTTTGGTCTGATTTGACCTCTTGTAACTTATATCATTCCAGGACGGATTTCGCATAGTGATAAGAGGCCAAAACAGAGCTGTAGCAACCGCGTTTGCAGACATTCTTTCTCGTACACATCCTTATTGAAGGTGCCGGTAGAGACGAAAATTTTAGATTTTCGACTACAACTACATAGGGTACGGGACGGGTTCTAAGCAGTTTATTCAGCACATTCAGTATATGATCTATAATTAGAACTGCCAATATTTAGACGTTAATCCCTCTGCTAATTTCTGATTTATCGGAACACACGTTCAGCATTAGACTCAGAAATTTTCATAGCCATGGAATAAAGTTCCCAATTTCAGGGAATTTTTGAAAGCATGCGGATTGCTTTCCGGTCAAGAAAATGTTTTCTTGAGCTCCGCAATCTGTAGATAAACTAACAATATTGTATAAGTGCGATTCCGTGCATGTGTGCGAAGGCAAACTGAAATAGTCCAGTTCACGATTTGCTGCAAACGTCAATTTCTTCAACCCACTCCTTCGTTTAACCCATTCGCTCTCAAAAACAATCAACCAAAACATGTTGATTTCTACGATCACAAACTCGTCTACTAGCAGGTTATGAGACTGACGTACACGACCAAACTTTTAATTTGTCATTGATCTTTAGATTGGCAATGTGTTTTTCTTATTTCATTTACTCTCACGCAAATGTTAGACAAAGCGACTGTGACGACAATCGGGATGCTTCGTTAAAAAACAAACAAATGTAAGAGACAGCAGGCTTCACGTTACAATAGCAGTGTGCTATATCCATGGTGAACAAAGAAGAGAGGAAACATGGGCTCTCTCAAAAGCAACAGCGATGCCATAGCTGCGCTCAACAGCGAAGCATTATTTATCGGATGGAAAATATAATCATAGGCATAGATCAACCTCCAATGACTGGAAGAAACATGAAAAAATAGTGATTTCAGATTATCTAAATATGAAATAAATTCAAATTCAATTATCAACATCACATTCTGGCAACAAGCCAAAATGTGAGAGAGAGCTGATGGAGACATGCCCTCCGGTACACGCGATCAAATGCAAAATGCGCAAAGGCAAAATTTAAGCGAACTTCTTCAGCAGATAGGAAACTGATGGGTTTCTAGATAATGCATTTTAAATCTTCAAAATGACAGGAATTAATTGGAAATCAATCTTGATGTATACATCGAATCTTTAGCCCAATAGATAGAGCTTATGGCCGTATCATTAAGAGTGAAATAAATTGGAAAATGTAGGAGTTATAGACCTATTGCCTAGCAACTGATTAAAACAGTCACCCCCGATTAAGCCGTTCCCTACCCTATGGCCTGTCAAATCAACGTTTTCGGACAAAGAAAGTAACCAAATTCCCGGAGAAGTACTCCGGGAATTTGGTTACTTTCTTTGTCCGAAAACGTTCGGCAACGGCATTGCCGTGTAAAAAGCCAGGCACGGAAGTTGTTTAAAATTTTCGAGTACGTATGTTTCGTCGTCCATTATGATACAAGAATATGTTTGCGAAAAATTGGTGTAAAGCTCCTTAGCACGACTTTTTGCAGTGAAATTTCGTTCTAGCAATAAATTACCTATTTTGTTCTAGCAATAATTATTTCGTTCTAGCAATAAATTACCGTCCACTCCTAGCGCTTCGCATGGAGATGATAAATTATTTACTTCTGACAAACTTTATCAGTGAAATTTTGCTTGTAAACACAGTTGGGCACCTTTTTCACTTTGAACGCCTTCAGTCCTTGCCTTTGCCTCACTTTTTGTACGCATGATTTTGAGTTCACAATTTTGCGAGCCACATTTCGCAAAGAAAGATTGGGATTTTTCTCAATAATGGCTACCACCTTTTTGTCCATATGTCGGGAGCATACTTTTCGATTGGTTCCACACCCAACCGATCCACAGTCAAGCGCTGGTCAAATAATTTACAAACTCAAAACACGGTACTGTTCGGTACATTTTGTTTTTTGGTAAGATCGCGTACCGATAGATTTGACGCGGCTGGGTAGCTCAGTGGTTACCCGTTCTGCTTACTGAGCAGATTGTCGGGAGTTCAATCCCAGGCCCGTCCCCTTCCTTGCCATTTTTCACTTGCCTCTTTCTATCACCACTAGATTTAAAATAAAAAGCAGTCTACTGCGCTTTCTTTCATTGATCGCATCACTTACCACAGTGCATCCATTATCTAAAAATAACCTGCCTCACTAACACAACTATCCTTCCCTTGGCAATTGTAGAGATGCAGTGGTGTTCACGGTCTCTAATAACAACGATTGTCAAACTAAATCATCCTTCCCCCTTCCCCAAAAGACCGTGAGGACGTGGCCGGCGCCGGTACTGATCTATAAATAGAATTAGTGAACTTGTACATTGAAGATGGAAAGCTTACTCCCAAGCTCCATCTATGTGGTTCTCTGTGCAATTCCACTAGTTCTGTCAGTAAGGAGTAGCAACTACGAATTTGCACGGTCTTTTTTAAAAAAAAAAAAAAAAAAAAAAAAAAAACACACAACAAAAAAATAAATTCTCCTCCCGTACAAAAGCAAACCACCTCCCCCCTTCCCCCCCCCCCCTACATAATAAAAAAAAAAAAAAAACAAAAACAACCACAAAACAAAAAGAAAAGTTTAAGCTCTCATAAAAGAAAAACGATCCACCGACCCGCGAGAGAAAACAAAAAAAATACAGAAAGAAAAGAGACCCAAAAAAAACATGGACAGTCTTTTGTTTTGATAAAGAACCCCCTTTATATTTATGATCATCTTAGAGTAGGATTTTTCGTGCCAGTTTAGTTGTTTGGGAGGGTAGATATTTTTCA
Organism: Aedes koreicus; assembly: GCA_024533555.2. Lineage (NCBI taxonomy): Eukaryota > Metazoa > Arthropoda > Insecta > Diptera > Culicidae > Aedes > Aedes koreicus. The sequence continues at coordinate 935,279 of JAHHFK020002372.1, read as the reverse complement.
AATTCAACGACCGCGAACACTCAGGCATTGATCTAATATGGCGTCGGATTTGTGTGAAATGAAACTCGCCCTGTATTTACGTCAAAGTAGCGTCACATAGGATCGTGTAAAAATAATAAGATTTCGCAGAACTTAAGTGACAAATGATGTACATTTCCGAAAAACTATAAATGGTTCAACGTTGCTAAGTCTTTCATATGTATGCATGGCCATTCGCTCAAATTTACGCGAGATATATGATTACATGATAGAGTTTTGTATGATATTTTGTAATACGCTATTGCTAATGTTCATATTTTATCTGTGTTGCACGTAAAAGGAATGCTACATTTTGGATAAATAAAACTGAAAATAAATTTACCGTTTATATTACGAAATCGAAGGTAGAACTAACGAATCTATTTGTTGTCTTTTGCAACGAAAATGATTTGTACTTTTTATGAAGATACCTTCGTAATTAATGGCTCCCGCGCAACTTTCAAAAGTTCGAAGAATTGATACAAAAAGAACTTTCGTGCATTGTACGAAAACATTACAAAGAGCTGCGAATATTTTGTTACAAATTAAAAAGAAATGTCTCTCTGGTGGTTGCATGCATGACTTACAGATATACTCTTTCGACTCTGAATGTAATTTATAAAACACAACCACGTGGAATTGTCCAGCGTTTTTTTTAAATGTTTCTGACATTGGATTTGAACTTGCATTTTTGGAAAGAGCTGTCAATGAATCCGTAATTGATCTCTATAGACCAAGCTGACTCGTGAGAAGATACTTGATTAATCAGGATGAAGCTATAACTCTCGAGAGCGCTTAAATTGTTATTTTGCGCTGCATAAATTATTCCCGTCCATCCCAGCAGCAACACCATCATACATGAGTAGGATAAAAGAGAAACAGCGATTGGCTGAACTTCACGAAATTCATCTCGTGCATTATGCAACAAGGTGTTATGAATGCGTTTCACCAGCATAAAAGTAATATGAATGTTTCATACAGTATACCAGACATTTGTTCTACGTACAAAATCAAAATTCCTTTCACTTTTTATCCCCCCTACCATTTTTTTTCCAAAACAAATTTTTTAAAAAAGAAATGTATCGAAAAGTAGCCCAAGTAACACCACTTGTCATATTAATGTTAAAAATACAACTTTTAGACCAAGCTCAAGTTTTTTTTCCTAAGGCCAAAAACTTAATTTCATACACGCATAAAACCGAAAAAGCGCAATAAATGTGGCATTTTTGAACATCGTTTAGGTCAAACCAGATGTTTTGTAGAACATCCATAAGACAAATATTATGTTCTATGGATGCTTAAAACAGCATGCTTATAACATAATGATATGTGTCAAAGTAAGCACGGTACTAAAATGAATAAAATTAAAAAAAATATAAACAAGATTTTTCAATGGCGAAAGGATATCGTAGCTAATAGTATTTTATGTAAAAGATGATTGTTTATTACTTTTTCAAATAGGAAATTGAAAATGGAAATTGTATCAATATTGTATATGCGGCTCAAGGTTAGCAGTGCAACTTTCCGTTTTACCTTCCCTAACTTCATGCGCCATTGATTGGATAAAAAACGTAGAAGGTACCCCGAATAAATGATTGAATTTGAGTGAGATTTCTTTATGGAATCCACCAAAATCAACATGGCGATTTTCAAAGTTCACAGTCCTACAGTACGGGTAAAAACATTAGTAACACATTTAATTTTCAAATGTTCGATTTTTATTTTCTGCGTTTTTTTTTGTATAATTGAACAGAGTAATGTCAGTGTGGAGGAAAATACAAATACAATTTTTTTTATTATGTTGTACATCTCAAAAGACTCCCCCACAAATAAAGCGTAACAATTTATAACAAATACTAAACAACCTCCCAAACTGTTGCTTTACGTAACATTTGAAATCCCTATGTCCAATTCGGCTACTATTTTAACCAGTGAGTTGCATCACAATCTTACATTTAGGTAGTGTTTATTTTTATTCCAATATTTCAAATAAACATTATATACATATTTTCAGCCGTCACTGTATTGGATCCACGATCTATTCTGAATAATTTCACTATTGTATGAGGATGTTAAAAATATGTCTAAAGTTCATCTTGAATGCAACCTTTCAACATATTTACAAACATCTAGCATGCACGCTATTTCCAAACAACCCAAAATTAATTATGTTTGACTCAAATCAGTCAAAAGTATGGCTACTCAAAAGTGAGTAAAGATAGTTCGTAGTGGTAAGATGACAAACAGTCACCGATGTTTTCAAGAAGTAAAATTTAAGTTGATCGAACAAACATAGAACAAAAATGTGTTCGCTGTCCTGGTATCACGTTTGAACCGAATATGTGCAGCAAAACATCCTCAAAACTTTTTCAAGACTAGACATGTTTGGTATTTTATCCTCACGACTTCTTTACAACAAAGTTCTTATATTCTTGTCAAAGAAGATGTTTCTGGTGTTACTTGGGAAAAAAAAAAAATAAAAAAAAAAAAAAAAAAAAATTTAAAAAATATTTTATAACCACAACAAAAAAATATAAAAAAAAAAAAAAAAAAAACAAAAAAAAAAAAATAAAAAAAAAAAAAAATAAAAATATATTTATACCCCTTCCCCCCCCCCCAATTCCCCCCCAGGGTTTTTTTTTTTTTCCCCGCCTTCCAGTTTTTCTTAAACTACATGTTTTGGGCCCCCCCCCCCGCCTTTTTAAAGTTCCCCCTGCCAATTCCCCCTACCGGCCAACCGGTTGCAGTTGAGGACATTTTGGGGGTTGATATCTTCTTTAACGAAATCAACCACTTTAGAGTTGATCTGGCATAATGGCCAGAGGCCAACACCAGCCAGGGGAAAAAAGGGATCTCATGCTTCCAATATAGTGGAAGCAACCTTTTCTAAAAGCACTCGTTCCGGTTAATTTCAGCATTTATGGTTCCTTTTGTGTAGAAAATGGAAAATCGCAAATGTTCAAATTGCTTGATAAACGAGCACCTTCTCACCATTTTTTTCCGTCACAACAGTCATATCTGCAATTGGAGCACTCTACACAACCTATATGGTGTAGAAGTGGGGTTCTGGCAGTATACTAGAATTGTCTTTCGTGTACGTTTCGTCGTCTATCTAAACACACTCTTAGGGGTTATCCCAAATACGATTGTTCAGCTTTTTATGCCCGCATTTTGGCACGACATTTTTGCTCTTTTCTGCTCTTTGCAAATCTTCAAATCATTTCTTTTCTTGGTCTGCTAGATCATCTTATTGCTTGTCTTCCCAACAAACATCGATGTCGAATAACCGCTTGTTCAAACAAATTTGGAGAAGTTATTCAGCTTCCTAGAAGGAAAAGATTGACAACTTCTCCAAAATTGTTTTGAACAAGCGGTTATTCGACACCGATGTTTGTTGGGTTGTATATCTTAGCCAAACCATTAGTAAGTGAGTGATTTTTTCTCCTGGATATAATCGACGAGTGTTTGGTCCTGTTTGCGATTGATGGAACCGGGAATTATCCAGTTCTCCGCAGATCTTTCAGGGTGTGCTGCCCATCATCCTATTCAATCACTCGTTTAACGCTTGCTGGATCCTATTCAGTACACCAAGTGTTCAGAATTTGTTTTTGTACTTCAGTCACAGAAGTCAAGCTTTTTTTTCTGTTTTTCACGCATTTATCCAATTTACAAACTCCCAGTTTGGCCAGTAAATCACGGTTTCAGTGTTTGGCTTGGTAAAACATGAAGTGGTTATTGCCTGATTTTGAAAAAACAGTATCATCAATGTGTTATCACTGCTTCTAGCAATTTTTATTGCGACTACCCTGCCACCTGGTGGTGAATCCATACATGCATTGTCAATCGTAGTAAGCCCGTTTCGGACGCCTGACAGTGCTGTGCAAACCTGAATTGTTGAAAAAGTGTTAGAGAAAGACCGAGGGTAAAGTGGCCTAATCGTGTCCACGCCGAGAGGTTGTTCGAACCAGCCAACGATGCAGAAGTACCTGGTCAAGATGGACATTGTTATTTGTGTCTGAGCAACAGCAAATCACTCAGAAAGAGCGGCTTAAGGTTGTGGTGAAAAACATCGTTCCGGCGAATCGAGACGTCTTGGCCAAAATGGATGACGAAACCTACTTGACGCTGGACGACAATGACTCGCAGAGGCTCTATACATCTCCCACCAAGGAGGTCAAATATGTATCCCACTATGTTCCCGAATCAACGATGAGCCTCGTCCCATTATGCCGAAAGATCACTGGAGGAGATGGACCGGTAGAAGATGAACTTTGTACCGAAAACCACCAACCCTCTCAATGTCCCCAGCTGCGACCGATAGGTAACGTTTGAGCAAACCGGAGGATCTACTCCAATAATGTACTCTTGCCGACATCCATCTTTTCATGATTAAGGCTCTCGTCAACTGCTCTGAGGATGCCCGACAGGGCGTCGAAGCATTTTTATAGAAGACCTAATGAATTTAGAATTTTAGGAAAATGTGTTCCATTGAATTATAATTTGAATTTTTTTTATCGTCATCCGACTTTAGCTAGATTTTTCTAAATGCAAACGTGAATTTAAATAAAGCCTAATAATAAAAGAATATTGTTTTCTTTGCCATCAAATAACAACGATCGTATTATTCGAATATTTTAGCATCTCAAGTTGAACCTGCATCATTTTTCAGCATTCCTTGATAACCCAAAGAAAAAAATCCTTACCACAAGCTTTAAGATAATCGAGTGGTACGATTTTTGAAAATGCAATGTATCTTTAAAACAATTAATGAGTTTATTATTTGCTTAGTAGAACAATTTTCATCATAGATCGAATGCGTTTGAATTACTTTGAAAACACTTAAAACAGCCTAATCGAATGCAAATTGTGCACCATTTGGTGCTATTACTGTATTAAAAACCCCACTTTATGATTAATAAAGTTAGATTAACAAAATGGCGTCCAAGCTCTCAGCAGCGACAGCAATATGAGTCATGAAGCTCAATAGATTTCAACCTGAGATATCCTCGCCCGGAGTGCCTTGCTCTAGAATCTAGATGGTGAACGTTCATTTTTTCTCAACTATCTCCTCTCCTGCGGTGCTCGAAACTCAAATGGAAGATCCCCAGTTGAAATGAATCATTTCACGCACGTCTGAACAAAAATAAAACTCCAAAACCATATTCGAAACTTTGTAGGCTTTTCCTCCAGCAAGGATGCGGAAAATTGATTCCATCGCTCCAGTTTTACTCATGCATGGCGAGTCCCTCCCACAATTCTGGAGGCGCATCTTCTTGTAGTCAGCCTTGCCCTGGCACCGAGTCCACAATGGCAGGTGAAGCATAAAAAATCAATTACCACAGCCAGCCGGGAAGGAGTCGGAGGAACTTTTTGCCACAACGACACACTAACTGAATTCCGCGCCGCTGTTGGTGTTTTATATGGGTTAAAGGTTCTTAAACATCGGGTATCGGCTTCTATCGCATCGTGTCGATCTTTTCGAGCGAACGCGTGCTGCTCACACAGAGATATGACCAAAAGGAAAAGAACGTGTGGAGCATTAGATCGGTTGCGATGATTAGAGCGACCGGGAGCGGTGCCCTATGAGTATTTCGAATGCGTGTGTTGTAATGCTTGCTTCTTTTCCTTACAGGAAGCTATTCCCAACCGGGTTCAGTTCCTGCTTGAGTGCTATTTGTTTTGATTTATGGCTCGTTTGCATTCTGGCCGATATGATAAATGGGACAGTTGTAAGAACTCCTTCAAGTAATCGTTCGATTGGGTTGAGCAATTCAATTTACATTTTTACAAATTTGCTGATCCTAACATCCAATCAACGTAAATGTTGGAATTGTTAATCAAACAGTTCCAACCACAAAACTCAATTTTAATTGAAAAATTTCTCACCTCCTCCTTCATTCGTCCAGGCTACTACTATCAGCCAGCATTTATCTACATTCGCTTCCTTTCTGCTCAACTCCAAATGTTTACACTTGCCACTCAAACAAGCCCGTCGATTCCTGCTTCTTCGTCCTTTCCCGATTAAAGCGATGCATAAAAAAAACAGTGAAGGAAATACGGACGAATCGACGACGACGGAAGGAAACCATCGAATTAATCCGTAAACAAACCACTCAAATTAAAATCCCTGTTCGATAAGATCGATTGCTGGTTTCACTTCTGATGGTGGACAGGCTCAGTGATCTGGGCAGAATTTATTTCTTCTTTATGATGGCCTGTTTTCTTTTGCATGGAATTAAGTAAACGAATGAGATGGGCCAAGCCTGTGCCAAATGATAGAGGTTTTAAGCGACTGAATGGAGAATTCATTTGATTTAAAAGGTTCTTCTTGACCATAGAAACATTATTTTATTCTATTCTATTCTACTCTATTCTTTTCTAACGCTCACACAGCCAGTAATTAAAGGCATCCTGGAAAATACTATAACCAGTATTTTTCTTAGCAAAATTAATATTTGTGGCATATCTGTAATATATCTGGAACAAAATATTAAAACGGCCAGGCCCACTGTAAATCGCGACTTTTGTCAAAAGTTTAACCTCGAATGAAATGCGCGTATTCAGCCGATATTTTACATTTATTGTTGGGAAGTTTGTCCCAAGGGAGGATGAAGTATGGATTTGTTGTACTAACTTGGTACAATTAGTAGATATGTGTTTGGAGTGCTCATTTGCAGATGAAGAACATGATGCACTACAAGATTTAATCAGTCATCTTCAAAATTTGTATCAACCACATTTCAAAAAAGATCTTAAGCCGAAGCATATTTTTTTGGTTTATTATCCAAATATCAATTGAACATCTGGACCTGTGGAATAAATGATGTGTTTGAAAAATGAAGGAAAAAATTACTCTGCAATGCTTATTCAACCACTAAATATTGGTTCAAATGATTGGTTTAAATGATGTGTTCTACTGCAATTGTGTTCAAAGGAAGCAACTTAAGACAGGGTTCTTTATTCCTATATTCAGCTATAAAAGCAAATACGTATTCCAAATAATGGATTTGGATTTGTAAAATTCCTTATACTCGTAGTTAAATAAAGAAGTGTGGCCACTTGTGGAAACAAGCAGGCCTCAATCGCGTTTCTTGGGGAAATATTACTATGAAGGTGGGGACAGTAGACCAGCCTAAATAAATAAGTACTGATTACTCGCCAATCACTCTTTTGAAAAATACAATTTGATTTGCCGTTTGGATGTTCGTGATGTACGAAACTCATTTATATTCTTATGCTCAACATTAACTTTATATGGTAAAATAAATAACCGAAAAGGTTCGAATCAAAAGATGTATCGGAATAAGTTGACGTCCCAGAAATTTGTTAGTCTATGACTTCTTGCGACCAAGGTTGTTGCATGTTTCGTCAACTAATTTCCATTCCTTTTAGGAAAAACGGCAAATAAATCAGTTAAATGGAAAGCGCTCACCCAGGTAATCCACAACAATCAGCACCAATGTACCAACCGATTCGTTCTCGAGATCCATTTACACCGGATTTTAGTTCTGTTCAACACACAAATGATATTTAGGTATGACTCTGTGGTCATAACCACAGCATTCACTAACACTCGCGACGGTTATTATTGAGTTCTTATGTCGATTAATTTCATCATACACAAAACACGGAATAAACGTGACAGCTCACCAAAACCCAACCGTTCGTGGGCAGAGCTTGCTGCGATCATCTGACCATAGAAACATTTTATTATTATGTAAAAACTACACACTTAGAAATTATGAATTTTACATGAGACGCAATTCATGTTTGTTAAAAGTTGGAGAACGCAGAGAAAGATTTCGTGTAAAATTATGTCTCCTGAAACTGACACATACGCAATTCGACAAAATATTTCTCATCTCTTTCAACTCATTCTTATGTGCTAAAGGACCCTTGCTTATGTCGGTCTAAGGGCACCGAAATTTACATGACGTTTTGGTAGTGTGTAAACATTCATCACATATTTAGTCATGACATAATTCATTCCAAATGAATTATGTCATTCCGGAATGTCTCTAGCAATTGCGGCATACAGCGATAAAAAGGTAAGAAAAAAAAACGCCTTAACATTAAAAAAAAAACAAGTAAGTAAAAACCTTCCCAAGTAATTGGGGTCAATTCTGACCCATGGCGCAACTTCTCTGTACCTGTACCTCTGTATATTTTTTATTTTTAAACCAATCGGGCTGAAATTTTCTGTCTCTTAATATTTTCCGGAATTCTCCATTTTTACATGAAAATATATCATTCTTTTTAATCATTTATTTGCACAGGCTCAATCGAATCAACTTAACAGAGCCAAGTTTTCATACTATTATACATCAGCTATCTTAAAACTAAAGTTAGAAGAACAGAACCGATTACTCGCGGCTTTAATAGGTTAATAGGAATAATAATTTATAAGATGGGTTGATGGGCGGGAATTCAGAGTTTGGTTTCATAACATATTTATTTTTAATTCTAATTTGTCTAAAAGCTTATAATCTTACAATTTGGAGTATTCTTTTGACTTGAAAATTTTTTAGAAAGAAAAAAAAAACACACACAAACACAGAAAAAAAAAAAACAAAACATACAGGTTAAACTAACTACAACCTAAGGTTGATGTAAGTTAAAAACACATAAATAAGCTTCATAAACTCCAGATCACGTACCGCCAAAATATCTCGGACCGGTACATTGGGTTGTCTACCTCGAGCCCGCAGGGAATCAAAAAACTCAGATCTGACTCCACGATGCTCAGCACATGATGAAAATATTTTGTTTAAAATCATTTTAAGGTTATAGTATAAAAAAGTGACACATTGCCCTTGATTTTAACTTAGAGTCAATGTTTGTGCACCATTCGAATGGTTTTGGTTTTTTAAATGCATTGGAACAAACCAAAAACTGGTTCCGGTAACATTCCCCCCCTAGGAATCTGCTACAAAGTGAAGGAAGTTTTAGTTTGGCTGTTTTAACAGAAAGGCATATAAAACATTCTAGACTGATTGTAGAGAAATGGCATCTTGAGCAAAGTTTCTCAGTGCGTAACAAATCGTCTTTTGATATTGTCATGTTGGTTCCAAATCGTGCTGCAGAGATGGCGCTGCAGTCTATCTTTGACAAATGAAGCTCTAGAGAGTAGCCGTCTTCATCAAAGTTGGTGAGAATGAAAATGAAGACATTTGATATGATCATATTAGTTCCAGATTGTACCGCAGAGATGGAGCTGCAGCCTATCTTTGCCAATCCGACATGTATGTTTCAAGATCTGGAACTTATGTAATAATCTCATACCGGGAAGACCGTAGAGTTGGTGAAGACTTTACGGGGCTGAGCTGCAAGCAACCCGGCGGGTCCACGGGTCTCCGATGCTGGGGTTCCATCAGATATGATAGACAGCTACTGAAGACACGAATAAGTAGCCCCGGATGAGTGGCGGGGATTCTTTAGGATGTGGGAGGACAGAGCAGTTGTTGGACTCTGTTGAGTTTCTTCCAAAAACCCACAAATATCCTAAAGCAGCCCTGACAAAAGTGAGCCACCCCGCTTTTTAAAAATAAAGGTAAAAGTCCAAGCCTTCACCCATTTGAGCGTCTGTTCTCTATGTTAAGTGCGGCTCAAAACAGCGTATGTTCTCCATGTTAAGAGCGACTGAGTCACCGTCTTGTTAGCCCAGGACTCTAAATACAAAAGCCGAAAGTCCTGGTGGTGCTTGGGACTGTTAAACAGCAGCATCACGATGGTCCTCCTTCGAGATAGTGGTGTTGGTTGTGGGCCTTGCGAGCCGACACAATTAAAAAGGAATTGCAACGAATAATACACAAGGAAGAAATTTGTAACAATCTCACAATACGACAAATGACGTACTGAGAAACTATGCCGAAGACGACAACTCTCTAGATCTTCATTTGACAAAGATAAACTGCAGCGCCATCTCTGCGGCAATATCTGGAACTAATATTATAATGGCAAAAGATGACAAATGACATTATGAGAAACTTTGCCCAAGACGGCAATTCTCCAGCGCTTCATTTGGCAAAGATATACTGCAGCGCCATCTCTGCGGCATGATTTGGAATGAATATGGTTATGTCAAAAGACGATAAATGACATATTGAGAAACTTTGTCAAATACGGCAACTCGCTACAACTAGTTTGGAATGTTTTGTTTGCAATTCAGATCACACATCGAAATCAAAACCTCCTCCCCTTTGTAGCAGATTCCCGGTGGATAATATTACTCGATCCAGGTTTTTCTACCACCAATGCATTTTTGAAACCATAATTCTTCAAATGGGGTGTAAACATTTAATTTATTTTATTTTGTTGATTTCTTCGAACCGTTGTCTACATTAATGTATTAAAATTATTGTATCCTAGATTGTACCAGTGTTGACGCAGTTATTCTTTCTTTAGAAGACCTAGAAGACTCTCCAAAGTCGAAGAGGTCGTCAACCAACGAAAAGGTGCGAACACATGATGTCAGTGGCTCATTAAAACCGTAAGGAGTCCGAAGGAATCTGGTCAGCAGTAGAGATGACGATCTAAGTTGTCTTTCCACTCCAAAGTCAATGCAAGACAGAAGTGCAGGTGCGTCGATTTCACCGATCACTATCTTTACGATAAGGGTAGCTTGATGATCATTTCGGCGACGGTGCAGCGTGTCGAGTACTAGAAGCCTGGATCGTTCGGAATACGAAGGGAGATCTTGAGGACTGCGCCAGAGTAGGCTTCTGAGTGCAATGCGTATGAATCCACGTTGAACACGTTCAATTCTGAGGTCACATGACAGTTGATACGGAGTTAAAATTACCGCAGCATTTTCAAGAACCAGTCGAACAAGTGCACAGTAGAGTGTTTTGAGACAGTGAGAATCGGTGAAATCACGGGAGATTTTAGTGATGAATCCCAATTGTCGTGCAGCTGTCTTGATGATGGTGCTGATGTGCTGATTAAATTTAAATGTTTTGTCCAGTGTTACACCCAACTCACTGACCTGATCAACGCGCTCGAGGACATTCCCATCAATTTGGAAGTTAAAAGTGATGGGACGCATTGATCGGTGGAACGTGATAGCAACACATTTAGTAATGCTTATTACGAATTTTATGCATCTTACAAAAGGTGAAAAACATGTTTGGAAGCTTGAACCTAAAGCCGGTAGCAGTCCTCAATAGACCCCGTCACCAGGTAGATATTCAATATATATGAGTACATAGTTCGATCCTAGCAACAAAACAGCATCGTTGAAGAACAGCGCCAAAGGCCCCAGGTTACTGCCGTGTGGTACGCCTGAATTATTACTAAACGTACTGGAACCAGCTGAATTAAGCTTTACTCTCAGAACACGACCTATCAAGTAGCTTTTCAGCCATACCACAAGTCGTTCTGATGCACCTAGACGGGATAGTTTGCACAGAAGTATTCAATGAGTCAGAAGTGATCAATGACGTCAAAAGCGGCCTTCAAGTCCGTATATACGGCATCCACTTGATTTTTAGCTTCAATCTGCGTAACACAGGTACTAGTGAAGTCCAGAAGGTTCGTTGTTACAGAGCGGCCTGGCACAAATCCACGTTGATCGTTTGAAATGTATTGTTTGGTACAGCCAAGAATGACATTACTAACGATTATTTATATCATTTATCTCCTTTCTTGAACACGGGGAACATAAAAGATTGTTCCCACACAGCGGGGAACTTCTGCTGCTGAAAGGATTTGTTGAGCAGCAGAGCAACAAAATATAACAGCCGCTTCACCATCAGGCCCGGGAGTGATGAAAAACGTGTCCAGGTCAAATATATCAGCAGGTAAATTAGAAGCTGCCAATTCAGCTTCTTGTTGAGAGGTGAGGCCAGCGGAGAACACAGACGTGAAATGTGTTGCAAACAGTTCGCATGATTCTTCAGCTGAAGATGATTCTGATTTGTTAAGGAATACATTTGACGGGATGGAAAAGCATTTCCTCTTAGAATTCACAAAACTCCAGAAACTTTTTGGACTTCTACGCAAGCCAAATTGTGCACACATTGTGCACTAGAATTCACTAGACGGTATGCGTCACTTAGAAGTTTGAAAACCTGTTGATTAGTGAAGGAACGTTGCTTTCAAAGTAACCTCTGTTTAGCGTTTGAACCTACGCAGTTCTGGGTTGCTTCATGGGGGCTTAACAGGCGACTGAATCCTAGGGAGGTTTTCATTGAGCCATCTGCACAAGATGTCACAGAAGCGCTCTGTCATATCGTCAACATCCTGTGTATTGAGCAGAACTCAGTCCATATTGGACAGGTATTCAGTTAGTGAATCAAAATCAAGTTGGCTGTAGTTCAAAGGTCTTGCTTCACATCGTGTAGGAACAGTACCTTGCATGCGAGGAATAGGCATGGAAATATCCAATGAATGATGGTTAGGATCAGCGGTTAGCAAGGGACAACAGCTGTTGATACGTTGATAACATTCTCAGAAGGAAAGAACACCAGGTCAAGCACTCTATTTAGATAGTTGCGATTTTGATTAGCTTGAGACATTTTTACAAAGTCGAAACCATCTACCAAGCTAGCAGCTGCAGTAAGCAGTGGAAAAGAGTTGTCATAGTGAAGCCCATCATCTCCTCTCGTCCAAGATAATCGTGGCTGGTTGTAATCTTCACAAACCAGAACCAAATCATTGGAGGATCCTTTGTTACAAAGCTCTTAAGCGGTAGCAATATGTGCATCAATGGTTGATACATTCTGCCTACGGTCTGGTGAAATGTAGACAGCCAGTAACAACAGTTGTTGGCGTTTGATAGTACACGAAACGCATACTTGCTCCAAATTTTGTACATTCATCAATTCAATCATCAAACTAGGGTACTTTTGGGCAACAGCAACGAGAACACCCCCTAACTAAGTCTTATTGCTATTCTTTTCACTACAGTCACAACGTTACACATTGTAAAACCTGGTGACATCATAATTGCAGTCGTGTATGGCAAGAAACAGTTCATCAATTTTTGTTCTTACACCACGTACATTCTGGTTGATCCAGATTTCATCGACCTCACTTGAATTTGTCCGATTCCGATCGGCGAACGAAGAACTGCAAGCAGGAATTACATCAGCGGTTTAACTGTTCGGAGAGAAGCGTACTTGCCATTAAAGGTGGGTTGGAAGACCCTGTCACCAACATTGTGCCCAGGTTGAAATTTCACAATTCTATAAAGCGTTGAAATCTGGGTCAATATTGACCCTAATGTCTTATGTGTCAGTTGTTTTAATACCCGATGAAGGTTATAAGAAAACTCTATCATTTCTTCATTTTCATGTCCAGCCTTTGACAGTGCTCAGCAGCAATTACCACAAAACATAGCGTAATTTTCCCTCATACAACCTCATTTCCGAAACCTACTTCCCTAAGATCCCAATGAGCTGATCTGGAAGCATCAACCTCATCAAGCTTGCTGATTGCTATGCATGGATCCATTCCCCATTTACTATTTCCGACTCCGTACCCGCCTTCCCACGGCAACAGCTCCCAGCCTCAGCTCCGCGACCCATTCGTCAATCATTTTTACGATCCCATTAGAACGTGAACGATACTTCGTTCTCCGTTCGGCATCTAATTCCATATCCAAGAACCACCGAGCGTGTTCGCTGTTGTTGTCGTTTTCCGATGAACAAAAATAGAGAACGAACATGGAGCGGAGAAAAAAAAAGGTGAAATCAACAAAATAATAACAAGCAGCATAAAACGAGCCGAAATGGTCCCGAACAACATCAATTTCCATATCCCACTGCCGGCCCGTATCGTTTGGGCAAACTCGGGAGGAGTTCTTACCGACAGAAGGGTGCCAAGTGAAAGTGAACAAAAACAAGACCAGGTCGTCGTTTCTGTCGAGGTTGCTATAAGATTTTAGTGTTAATAATTTATTTTTATGATCAAGAGTCCTTCTTTGCTGTGCGCTCTTACTTTCACACTATTGTCGTTTCAGGACTGGCTGAGTCGGCAGCACGGATCTCCCCGCGAACTGAGATTTAGGCTTGTTCAAAATTGAAAACTGTCCCTTAGTACTCAGGAAAATGTGAACCTGCCTTGGGGAGGCAAACGCGTGCGATGTATTTCCATCCTTCCCGTTCCCCAGCTGTGAAGTAAACTGGAAACGTAATCGAGAAAACACAATTTTGAATGTGATTGTTGTACAACAAACTGACGCGACGCAATGCAACAATGAGAGGGGCAGAAACCCTCCGGATCAACCCAGGGAGCAAATGAGAACGAGAGGGGCTAAATTAAATGCCTCTCTATATCATTTCCTCTCCCCTTGCACCGTCGTCCTATGAACGTTCAAGTTGCTGATAAATTTCCTCGCTGTAGACGTAGTTTCTCGTGGAGAAAAACCCCGAGGGGGTGATATTTGGCTAGTTATCAAGTTCTTATCTTTGCTCCCATTTTCTTACAATGGTTCATTTCCGACATTCTTCTTAAAGCCATTGGAATTTCGGTTGAATTCAGTTTCCGGACGATTTTTGCTGAAAAAACTTCTCGTAAAGCTGCCTGTCTAGATTGAAGCGAATTTTCAAATTGAATCTGAAAATCCCCTCAGGGAGCTTCATAAACAAACAAATCATCATCGATGTCACACTTGCTGGAGCGTGTACTATGCGCTGCAAAGCGTTGCTTCCGATAATCATAAATATTCAATCAGTGATCCATCCGCCGTTTTCGTCTCCCTGGAGAGATCCAAAGGTAGCGTCGCAGTCTTCTTGGGGCGGTGATTTTCCAGGAACAGCACCAGCACAGCAAAGTGGACGGAAATGTGCAGAGACCGCGCTATTCAATCCGATTCTATTAGAATATCCCAGAAGGACAAAAGCAACAGCGCTCTAGCTGTTCAACGTAGCCGTCGTCGTCATCATTGCAGTCACCGTCTGTGATTCGTTGTGGTTCGTTAAGCAGGTCTAGGGGATATAAAACAAAAGCTTTATGGTGCTTTTCAAAGCACATTATGACTGGGGTTTCGTTCAAGGGTGGAAAGTATTATCGAAGGCCAGCGGACTCGAGGGAAACTTTCGGCAAGCAACAGTAAGCAGATGGTCAATTTATACACTCGGTTCACGACACTTTCAGATGATCAAGTGTTGAGATTTAAGTGGTTCTTTTCAAATGATAGTTGTAAATCTAATCGTACTGAAGTTATATTTTAAAACTTGGGTTTTTGTTTGAACTACCACATTTGTAGGGCTCGTTCTATCTAAAAGTTGTTATTTGTTTTCTTTGGTGCAGTTTTACTTCAGATATCAATATCACCAAAGTAAAAATAAGAGTAAGTCTTTGCTTGTGATTTCGAGAGCACAAATGTCATCTCCCATATTATGGATGGAACGGCCAAAACTTGGTCGACACAAAGAGGGTTACTCCGAGAGTCGAAGTGACATTTGTCACTTGGTGAAGTGAGAAAAGTCACCTGCAGTGACGTGACTCTTCTGGGTAAATCAAAAGGAGAGTCACGTCACTGCAGGTTACATTTCTCACTTCACCAAGTGACAAACGTCACTTCGACTCTCGGAATAATCCCCAGATATTAATCGTGCATTTAAAATACTTGGACACCCCTCATTTAGTAGGTGAATCGGAATGATGACTCTATTTTGTTTTTGCCATTTTCTATTCAGTGGTCAAAATCACGTCGAAGCAAGAAGATCAAAATTTTGCACGCGCGTACGCAAAATCCAAATTATTCCCACGCCGACTTGGCAAAATCACTAAATATTACCAAATCAACCATGACGAATGTTATAAAAGCGTTCTGAGAACGTTTGACGACTGCCAGGTAGCCGCAGTGACCGGAAAAATAATGGCCTGCATTTTCTATCGCAATCCCAACCTCTCCATCAGAGATATCGTAAACAAATTGGGAAAGTCTCACACAACAGTGCAAAGAGCAAAGAAACGAGCTGGACTGTCAACATATAAGGTTACAGTGACACCAAATCGAGATAAAAAGCAAAACACCACAGCCAAAGAAAGAGCGAGTAAGTTGTACACAAGTTTGTTCACCAAGTTTGATTGCGTCGTAATGAACGATGAAACATGCGTCAAGGCTGATTTCAAGCAGCTCCCATGTCAAGAGTTTTATACTTACCTTACCAATCAGACTAAGGCCGACGTGGCCTCGGCTGTACACAGAAGTTGTTTCCATTGAAATCGGTCCAAGGCTGTACCTCGCCAGCCTCGTTGTCTGCGGAGGGTCCGCAGGTCGCCTTCTACTTGATCGATCCACCTTGCTCGTTGCGCGCCTCTTCTTCTTGTACCTGTCGGTTCGTTTTCGAGAACCATTTTCACATGGCTGTCGTCCGACATTCTTACGACATGCCCAGCCCATCTTAGTCGATCGATTTTTTTGATGTGTACGATGGGAGGTTTTCCCAGCAAATGGTGCAATTCGTGACTCATTCGCCTCCTCCACGTTCCGTCTTCCATCTGCACTCCACCTTAGATCATACGCAGCACCTTCCGTTCAAAGACTCCAAGGACGCGTTGGTCCTTCAGTAGCAATGTCCATGTTTCGTGGCTATAGAGAACTACCGGTCTAATTGATGTCTTGTAGATGGTCAACTTTGTGGTTCGGCGAACATTGTTCGATCTTAGCGTCCTTCGGAGTCCAAAGTAGGCACGATTGCCAGCCATAATGCGCCTTTGTATTTCTCTGCTAGTGTCGTTATCGGTGGTCACCAATGAGCACAGGTACACGAATTCGTCTACTACCTCGATTTCATCACCGTCGATCTGAACTCGTGCTAGGAGGCTAACATTGTCTTCTCGTGAGCCTCTTCCCTTCATGTATTTTGTTTTCAACGCATTAATCACAAGCCTAATCCTACCAGCTTCAGCCTTAAGTCTGATGTACGTTTCCGCCTTCGTCTCAAAGTTACGTGCTACGGTATTAACGTCGTCGGCGAAGCCAAATAGTTGGACAGACTTCATGAAGATCCACTCGTGTCTATCCCAGCTCTTCGAATCACACCCTCCAGTGCAATGATAAAGATATCAAGATGTTCGGAAAAGCTTTGTTTTACAAGGCTTGCTACTCTAAAATGGCTTAAATTTTTAAGTGTGTTTTTTGGTGACATGTTTTTTTACATGTCAATAATAGTTGTGCAATCGATTGGTTTCGGTACAGTGGATCATTTCAAAGATGAGTCAAATTGATCTGGAAACGTGAAAGAAAATTCTGCACATTTGGTGCTCGGAAAAGGGTGGCACGTACAACCAAATTGCGAAACGGGTGAAAGTGAACCATACCAGTATCGAAAATGTAATCGAAAAGTTCGGTGATATCCTTTCCGTGAAAGATTTGCCCCGATCCGGCATTGACTTGAAAAATGTTGAGTACATAAGGAACAACCCATCGGTGTTGACGCTGGATTCGGTCAACCAATTCAACACCAGCATCGGGATGATTTAACGGATCAAAGCTTGGAACTTCCTGAAAACGTAAAAGAAACAGAAGATGCCGAAAAAGTCCCTGGAGCAGAAAACTCGGGCCAAAACAAGAGCGCGAAAACTGTATAACCGGATTCTGGAGAACAAAGAAAGATGCATCCTTATTGGCGACGAAACCTACGCCAAGGAAGATTTGCGAGCGCTGCACGAACCGCAGTATTATACAAAATCGATGAACCAGGATCAGAACGTCACTGTCATCACAGTGGCGGTAGTTTGGTAAGTTTGGGTAGAAGGTGCAGGCCTGGCAAACGATTTATACCTGTGGTTTGCGGGTGTCTTTTTTCACGAAGGGAACAATTTACGCCAAGGTGTACGAGGAAGAATGTTTGAAGAGAGATTACTACTGTACAGAAAGCATGAAGCTTCTCCTCTCTTTTGGCCGGATTTCGCTTCGGCCCAGTATGCCAAGTCGGTTCTAAAGGGCGATACGGTCAAAATTTGGTCAATATCAACTTGACGTATTTCTTTCAATTTTGCATTTAAAAAACCTGAACACCCCTCATTTTGAAGGTGTGTGTGTGTAGAATGTTGCTCCTATTTTGATTTTGGAATTCACTCTTCAGTTGTCAAAATGCCGTCCAAGCAAGAAGAGCAGCGTATCAAAATTTTGCTCGCGCATCGCGAAAATCCGAGCTACTCGCACGCAAAGTTGGCAAAATCGCTAAAAGTTGCCAAATCAACCGTTACAAATGTAATTAAAGTGTTTGGGGAACGTTTGTCGACAGCCAGGAAGTCTGGATCGGATGGAAATCGAAAACCGGAAGCCGCTGAGACGACAAAGAGAGTTGCCGGTAGTTTCAAGCGAAACCCTAACCTATCTCTCCGAGATGCCGCAAATAAGCTGGGTGTATCGTCTACAACCGTGCATCGAGCCAAAAAACAAGCCGGACTATCGACTTACAAGAAGGTAGTGACTCTAAATCGCGATGATAAACAAAATACGACGGCCAAAGCGCGATCCCGGAGGCTGTACACGACGATGCTGACGAAGTTTGACTGCGTGGTAATGGAAGACGAAACCTACGTCAAAGCCGACTACAAGCAGCTTCCGGGACAGGAGTTTTATACGGCAAAAGGAAGGGGAAAGGTAGCAGATATTTTCAAGCACACGAAACTGTCAAAGTTCGCAAAGAAATATCTGGTTTGGCAAGCCATCTGTACCTGTGGCTTGAAAAGCAGCATTTTCATAGCTTCCGGGACTGTCAACCAAGAAATTTACGTGAAAGAGTGTTTAAATAAACGTCTGCTGCCTTTCCTGAAGAAACACGGTTGTTCCGTACTGTTTTGGCCGGATTTGGCATCTTGCCATTACGGTAAAAAGGCCATGGAGTGGTACGCCGCCAACAACGTGCAGGTGGTTCCCAAGGACAAGAACCCTCCCAACACGCCAGAGCTCCGCCCAATTGAGAAATACTGGGCTATTGTCAAGCGGAACCTAAAGAAGACCAAAAAAACTGCTAAGGACGAGCAGCAGTTCAAGGCAAACTGGCTTTCTGCGGCGAAGAAGGTGGACAAGGTGGCTGTACAAAATCTGATGGCAGGGGTCAAGCGTAAGGCCCGGCAATTCGGATTTGGAAAAGCGGAAGCCTAACTGAATATTTTTCCTGAATTTTATACTAATTGAACTTGAAAAAGAAATTTAATTTGATTTTTTAAATAAACGATTTCACCGATTTACACGCGTTTTCCCTTGACCAAATAGTGGTTGGCAAACAATATAGTACAATTCATGAAAAAAGACATCTATCCGGCGAACTGTCCGGATCTTCGGCGGTACTTTGAACGGTATTTGGCGATTATCGAGTTGCACTTTCGGAAGGAGGATGCAGTGTCCAAAAACATGCAAGAATTCCAGAAAAACTGGACAGTAGTCACCAGGAAAGTCACCGTACGCCAAAAACACGAGTTCGAATCTCACCTCGGACAAGTTACGAAAATACTTAAAACTTATTTGAGTGACTACGACGGGAGATGAACCAGCCCAGGGCTAAAATCTCAATAATCAAGGAATTAAAACAAAAGTTAAAAGTCCAAAGACCGAAAGTTTTTCAGAAACTAAGTATTTTCTGTTAATATTTATAAACAGTGGATTATCAGTGAAATGCAACAAATGGTTATTTTTCTCCATTAAATCGAAAACTGAAGTCAAAATATGTTTTTTTCTCACTCTTTTATTCGAAAATCTATGTTGCTTACTACTTTTCAATACACTCTTTAGTTGATTGGATAAAAACTCGTTCAAAAATGTTTTCTACTACATGTCCACTAACGCCGGAAAGCGATTCCTTTTACAAAGTCAGCATTTTTGCAGGAAGTCAAAATTTTAAGATAAAGTAATATAAGTTCTGCTGTTCTAGGTGAGCCGATACTTTTCAGGGTGATCCAATACTTTTCGAAGTGAGTCGATTTTATTGACTGGTAATTAGTGTAAATAGCAATGACATCGAATCAAAATCTCACCCTCGCTCCACTTTGCAAAATAAATTAATTGAGTGTTAATATTGCACCATGAATAAGATTGATTCAGCACTGAATTGGGTGAATCGCTAAGATTAAGATCCATTAGATCAAAAATCAACATAACCTTTGAGTTTCTGGATATAGTTTTATTAGTTTTGCAGAAGCCTTTGAATCAAAAGATTAAAATATCGAAAAACGGTATCACTGGTAAAACAAAATCAACAATAGCAGATTATCGCCTCTGAAACACCCAGCTAAGACAGTTTTGTTGTTTCTTATCCATTGATGACTAGTTTCAAAGCGTTTGTCCATATATTTTTCACAGCCCTGTAAATTCATCCTCCAACTCTCGAGATCGCATGGTCCAGATAGATTTAATGCAGCAATAAATTTCAATAACTAATGCCATACTTAACCTTCTCGTCATTTTCCATGTTCGTTCGGCGTTCGTTTTTTGTCTCAACATCTCGTCCGTACAGCAGTATAATCACACGCGATCCCGGCAACAACGATCCGGCAGCAAACCAGTGCAGAAGCCAAGAAATGTTGCCCCGCTTCCCCGCACGAAGAAGCAGCATTAAACTTGTGCATTTAAACGCGCCTGATTTCCGAGATAAAGCGATTATGTGCTTCGGATTCATTTTTTCACTTACCCGAGAACAATAATACCTACTGGCTTGGTCTGGGAAATGCAGTTTCCAGAAGCCCGAAAAAACCGAGCTTCAGTGCATCCGAACTGGAGCGCGATTGTTCCGGGCAGCGAGCTTATCGGGAAGCTAGAATCTGGCGGCTACTTTGCAGGCTAATAAATTGTTTCATTGTTCAGTTATTCGACTATATTATAAAATGGGGGATCATTCTGGGAACGGTTAGTTAGCGTCAGCATGTGTTGTATGAGAGGAATTTTAATAAAAAGAAACTTTCCACTTTCCAACAACGACGAGTCCAATAACTAACACATCCCAGCTGCGACGTAAATCTCCCATTTTCCGTTCCCTAATATAGAACACGTGTAAGCAATAAATCGCACCTCACAACTCGAATCCCCAAAACGGATTCGAGGCCCATAATGGCTGAAAGTAAAAGCTAGTTAATTTTTATCCTTTTAACGAGCTTTTTCTTAAGATCTGTATCGTTATGCCACCATGGTGGTCGATTCCACAGACCGGAAATAAATCCCCTTCTGCAACACGGATGGCTACTGGGCCGACAACACCCTCCTTTGCTTTTTTGGCAGCAGCAGTCTAGTACCTTCTGAATCATTAAACAGCACACTCAAGACTGAAGCAAAGTGAGTAGTGGCGAGGAGCAGCACTTGTACTCCTTAATTACACTCCCCGGTTCCGAAAAACAGCCATCGCGCAGCATCGTGTAATCGCCAGCACAAGTGTAATCCCCAACGCCTTGCTTCCTTGTTCGACGTGGATAAGTTTTAAGATTCTTGCCCTCCCTTTGAGTCTATGTAGCCATTCGCTTACAGAGGACTGGTCGTCGTCATTGCCAACGCCTCCGCCACTACCGGCCGGCGGAATAAATTTAGCGTAAATTAAATTATTTCTGCATCATTAACAGTGAGAGCGAATATGTGTGGCGGCTCCTGAAGAAAGCCATCCCGACCATAAGCGAATGTGTGAAAAGCCACACAGAAGATCGTTGCCGTCGTAATCCAACCTTCGTCCTATCGATGCCCCCAGAACACACACACACTCACACATACTAACCCTCTCTCGGTCGGTCGGTCGGTCGGTCGGTCGGTCATGTAAGATTCAACGGTGGAAAGCGATTTTCAAACTCTCCTGGTTGATTTTACCGGTGGAAAGGGTAAGCGATAACCGGTAATCCTCGGGCGGAACTTTCAAGCAGGCTAAATCGACTGTAATGGTTCAATCGGGACGACTCAAAAGTGGGAAAGTTCGTTGAAAAAGATTCGTTAATATTTAATTCCGGGGTCATAAATTTTGAGCCGGATGTTTGCTCACCTTTTTTTATGTGGGAATAATCCATTATACGTTTGATTATTATTGCACTCTGCTTCCCCTTGGGGGAGCAGAGAAAAGTAATCTTCAAAATGTACGATTGGATGGGGATGGAGGGTGTGTCTGATAGCAGATAAGGAAGAACGTTAAACTTTCCGCACATTCACGCAGCTGAAATGATAAATGATGTGAAATGCACTGTTGGGCAGCTTCGAAGGTAGAACATTATTGGTAATGAACGGTTGCAGTAATGTGTTGTTTGAGTCTCTTCCGCACGTTCCATGCGTACCTTTTTAATGAAGATATAGTGCGTACAAAAATGTATGTATATGAAATGAACTTCACCTCGGAGCTCACTTCATTCGTGGGGGAATTAAATTACAAAGTGCCCTGCCTGTCGTTGCCATCCAGGGTGAGATAGGTCTCGTCGTTCATCACCACCGCCACGTCGCGATTCGCCGGGAAAATCGAGTTGACCATCTTATTCAGCCATCTTATTCAGTCATTGTTTGCAGCTCCGAAACCAGTGGACGTGACTTCCGATTCCTGACATGTATGTTCATGTTCGCCAGGTACTTTTTCACTATTTGGCCGGTTGAACCGACCTCTCGGCCAAGCGCACGCACCGATGAGCCACTTTTCCCTCGGTCTTCCTCTTCAGCATCCTTTGGAGCTTCTTGTCGCTCAGGGTCGTCGGCCGTCCTGAACCGGGCTTTCTTTCGATGCTCTGATTGTTTTCTCATAGTGCCAAGATGTTGTAGATGCCGGAACGGGCGTATCAGGCGTCCATAAAGTGCCGCACGATGTCCGTTTTCGACGCGGTGGGATGCCGTTCTTTGAACGCGCACACTTCTGAACGGAGTTGCTGTCACGGTTAGAGTTCAACTGATGGAGCTGTCAAATTTTATCTGCTGACTCATGGGCTACTATGATTGATGTTGCATGGGTAGTTTTGTCAGTGCGGTGAAGGTAAACCCATGAAAAATCGGCAATTTTTGTCCATTTTCTTTAAGGCAAACGTTAATGCAATACAGTGTGTATAATGAATTTTCTGTCGTTTGATTCTTTGTTAACAATTACGGTTTCATCGCCATTTTGATTATTTTAGCATTTGTTTTGTCTCCAGTTCATGTTTAACATACGAAAAAGGCTTGCAGTTCATCAAGTGTAAGAAAATGGATAGCTCAGCATAATGAAACCGTAAAAAAAAACAATGAAATTGCTGAGATGCTATCTATGCGCAAGGAAACTGTTGCAAAAACTGTGCAAAGGTTTGCTGGTTGCTCAAAAGAAATTTCCCCACAGATCGATGGATCTATTTTGAACAAGGTGATCTAAAACAGGGGTTTGTCAGTTCCTACGTTAGTAAATCAAGAACAGATTTAGATATTTATCTAACATGGTAAATAATTTATAATGGCCTCCATCAATAGAGTTTAAAGGGCAGAGTAACAATCAAAAAGTCATGGTTGACGACGATGTTAAATGTTAAATGTTAAGAGACAAGTGAAGTAGGCCCAAGATCATTAAACATGAACAAACGGCATCTGGTAGAAGGTTATTTGATCATAAGGTATTCATTCAATAAATCTCGAGTACTTTTTCAAACAGACGTATCTGATTTTGTAAACAAAGAGGGGAAGTAAGATTCAACGGTAAATTTATCAAAACTCTCAGCTCCTTCACGAGAAGTAGCCTCACCATCATGTTAGGAAAATGTTATTCCTTGTGTTGTTGGCCCTAGTTTGCATGAAAGTGCTAAAGGTTTCAAGAAGTTAACGTTTGAATCTTACTTCCCCTCTTTGTTTACAAAATCAGATACGTCTGTTTGAAAAAGTACTCGAGATTGGAACTGATTTGAATGATTTTTCATGCGACTACCGTGGCATCTGGTGATGACTCCACCTGTTCATCGCCAATCGTAGCAACCCTGTCGTGTACAGACAAAAATTGACAGCGCCATCAGTTGATTTGCAGTAACTAAGGCGAAAACAATCAAAATACTACGCTCGATGACTGATCAGACTGCCAGCTCCATCCCGGGGTGAGGAAATTGGACAACATAAGCCACTTCGCAACAACCGTGAGAACATTTACAACATCCTCATTCTTCTCAAGAAAGGCGAGAGCGTCGAAAAAACCTTGTTCCGGCAGCCCGACCAACGATAAACCAACGATTACGTACTCGTGTGCTTTTCAGAAATCGCAAACATAATTTGTGATCAACCTTCGGTGCCTTTCATTTGATGTATCGTAATTTTGGAAAACATTTGTAATTGTCAAAATTGACAAAGAGAAACGTCAGTGTGATATCTGTTACCAACGTATTAAAAGTACAAGGTATTATATTCGCAAAAGATATGAAATGTCTTCAGAAATGCATGAAATTTAAGCATTTTCGATTCTAAGGTCAGCCAAACGCATGTTGTTAGCTTGAATTTTTGCATGTAGGTATAAAGTAACTCTTGTACGTTACTTAAGTATACGAATTCAGTGCAGGAATACGTTATCACTGAATAAATTAAAATCAGTTAGCGCTGATATTTGAGCTGTTTGAAAACGCGATGATGATTGTTTCCCAATTTTGAGTATCTCACTAATTCATATATTCTGATTTAAATTAGGAAAAAGCTTAATTTTTTTAAATAAAGTAAAAGTAGACCAATTTTATTATTTAAATGAAATTTTTTTATAATTATGATTATCGTTAGAACAAATTTTTCAGTTTACTTTTAAGCCTGGCTAGAATCACTGTTTCAGGAAGATCCACAACGGTTAAAAAAGCTTCTGAATTAATATTCTATTCTTCTTTTATTCTTCTTTTCAAAATTTTCCATAATTCACGAAATGTTTTTTCCGGCTTATAGCCCAGTATGCAGCTGGCAAGTAAAGACCAGAAGTAATTTTTGCCATTTTTACCGAAAGTAATGTTGACAACCTCTCCAGTATGGATGAAATGTCGACCTACCTTTTGAAATAATCGAACGGAATATTATTCCACAAGAAAAAGAGACAGCCCCATTTATTTTACATAAGCAGGCGTTACTGACGTTATGAAACCGTCTTCAGTTTTCCCTTTTTTTCAACTGCATACAAGGTAAAAAATCCCGACAGTAATAGCATTTCTTGACCATTACTTATCCTATGCTAATGCACATGACCTTTGAGCTGTATACTGGCCTTATCCAATTTTCCTTTCTTGAGAAAATGTCATTAATGATTGGATAAAAAAAAATTGTTCTACGATGAAGCGTTCTTGAGTTATAAATTTTTGAATTTAGTGAAGTTCGTGAAATTGGCGTTTTCCAGAAAAACTGGCAACCCTGATTTGTTTTGTTCATTTATCCATGAACTCTACGAGTGGACAAAGTTTCGTAACAATCTGAAACCATTCGGACCAAACCTGTACGATAGTAAAAAAAACCCCTAATCTTTGAATTTATTTAGTTTTTAGTTTAACTTACACATAAACACTAAAACAAAAATTTAAGAAAATGAGTATTTTTTTATTTCGCCTCCGAAAAAGATGCTATGAAAATCATTGAAGTCCTTTTGGAAAAAAAAAAACTATAGATCTTCATTTAATTTAACAACCAAAACAACAAAAAACAGAAATCAAGAGTCAATGGTCCAGACCTTTATCGTTTCCTTGATAAAAATAATGTGTATGCGCAGCGTAGCGTCGTGATCTTAATGGATGACTAGGCATACTTGACGCTGGATTAGCAATGACTCCATCAAATAGGTAAACGTTGACTAAAATTATATTTCCCACACCAGATTTCCTTCTGTGGCTGACAATCAGTTCACTCTTATCCGCTATCATATACGATCATGTGTTTGCTGGGAACCTCCCCCAGACTTCAAACGGGGGATCTAATTATTAATTTTTTTTTTTTTAAATTATTTAAAAAATTTTTTTCCCAAAACGGAAAAGCCCCGAACCGCCAAGCCCTAAAAAAGCTTAAAAAAAATGCCATCCATTTTTTTATTGCCTGGGTTTGGTTCTGGCCAACTGCCGTATGTCCACCAGGCAGGTCATCGAAGATTTTTTATAAAAGGTATGAAGTCTACATAACGTAGTATTCAAGAGAAATTTGTTCCGCTGGATTTTATATTTTGAATTAACCCATTTTTATTAACTGCACCACGGCTTTTTAAATGCAACTCTGTCTGTAAAACCC
This sequence comes from Aedes koreicus, assembly GCA_024533555.2. Lineage (NCBI taxonomy): Eukaryota > Metazoa > Arthropoda > Insecta > Diptera > Culicidae > Aedes > Aedes koreicus. The sequence goes on along the minus strand of JAHHFK020002372.1, from coordinate 909,166 downwards.
TTTCGATGAAGCCGATTATAAACTGTACTTGCTTTGTTTACATAAGAATTGAAAAGCCCCGGTTATGGCTCACCATTTTCAAAATAGATCTAAAAATGCTTGGAGAAAAATCTTTGCATTTCCTTAAAATAGAAACAAAACATTTCTTCACATTGATTGTTGTTTTTGTATTCTCCCATGCGCGGAAGTAACGATCTTTGATGAAGTTTGTCAGAAGCAGATAATTCCTCATCTCCATGTGAAGCGCTAGGAGTGGACGGTAATTTATTGCTAGAACGAAATAGACATGAAGAGAAAGTGTATTGATAGTTCCGTATAGGGCAACGGCAGGCTTTAAAAATTGAAAGATACAAGTTTGAAAACGAGCGGAGGGCATTATTGAACGGTAGTATCCGATCAGGCACATAACCTTTTACCATACTACCCCATGCAGGATAGGCAAGGGGAGGAAATCCCCTTGACTGGTAAAAGGTTATGCAACCGATCGGGCTCTTATGCTACCTATTTTTTTTTTTTTTTTCTTTTTTTCCCCCCCCCCCCCCCCCCCCCCCCCCGGGGGAAAAAATTTCCCCCCCTTTGGGTTTTTTTTTTTCATGCCCCCCCCAACAAAAAAATTTTTCCAAAAAATAAAAACCCAAACCAAAAACACCCAAAAAATTCAATTGTAAATTGCTAGCTTCTGATGCTGAATTATGAATTTTCGCATACTTGAAAGAGTATTATTCTCAAGTCGTACGTGAACAGAAGATTACAAAAATACAGGAATAATTAAAATTTTGGGAAGTTTGTAGCACAAGCTGAATTGAATTATAAAAGGTTGGGGTTGATATACTTATTTTGGGTGATGCATGATACAATGATACTACTTTTGAGTCAGTATCAGGCAAAACTGAAAACTTTGCGGGTTATTCCGAGAGTGGAAGTGACGAGAGTGGAAGTGACGACACGTCACTTGGTGAAGTGAGAAAATTTACCTGTAGTGACGTGACTCTCCATTTTATTTGCACAGAAGAGTCATGTCAATGCAGGTGGCAGTACAAAAGAAAGAAAGTACGTCAAAACAATTGTAATAAAACATGTATATTTGAGAAAAACTTGATCAAATACTGAAAAAACGCAGGGGGTGGATCCTGTAGCAGACTTTAGCATAAATAAGTTGCAATAACCTGTTAAAGACCGAAAACAGTTGTAAAGCAGTTAATTCAACCGGTTTGAAACAAGCGTGCTGAAAGGGGAGTTACGTTTCTTAACATGCTGTACATACACTTGGAAATAATGAATTTTACACGAGACTGATTTGTTTGCAAAAAGTTGCGGAACGCAGAGAAATATTTCGTGTAAAATTATGTCTCTTGATACTGAAACGCAATTCGACAAAAGATGTGTTTGATTGAATGTATTTTCTCATTTTTTTCAACTCATTCTTATGTGCTAGAGGACGCTTGCATGTATCGGTCTCAGGAGACAGAAATGTACATGTCATTTTTGTAGTGTGAAGTGTTGCCAGGCTATTTTATAAGAATTTTGCTCTTTTGTCTGGTTAGGGGGATTTCCATATTCCAGGCAAACTAAGCAGAGTCCACCCTTTTCTGGGTAATTATTAACATTTATTTGTTTCGTGATCCTGTATATATGATAATAATTAGAACTAGCCAGAATACCAAAAAAGTGTGTTTAATAAAGCAAAAAGCTTTTCAAGTGAGTGTAACTGTTATTGACAGCCCCTTTACTCGGCTATTGTTCCATTTGTACTTAAAATTGTAAAAAAAGCTCTATTATAGGCAGTAAAATCAGCAGTGTTTTTGAATAAATGTGTTTTTTTAAGAATAATAATTTGAAAGGCGATCAAATTCAAACTTATAAATAAGGCTACCATACAAATACATTCAATGGAGAGTTTTGATAGGAGAAAATATATAACAAGAAGTTTGAAAATCAATTGCTAAGAATAGTGCAAATTGCCGAAGTTATCATTTCCATATTTAAACCGAAAGTAATCGTGGCCTTCACTTATAATTGCAATTTCAAACTCTGCTGTTAAGGAAGCCCAGAAGCTTGCTTCTTGATTCATCTTAACAGGTGACAGGCATAACCATATTGTTTAGGCTCACGAGAAGATAATGTTAGCCTACTAGCACAAATTCAGATCGTCGGTGATGAAATCGAGGTATTAGACGAATTCGTGTATCTGGGCTCATTGGTGACCGCCGATAACGACACCAGCAGAGAAATACAAAGGCGCATTATGGCTGGCAATCGTGCCTACTTTGGACTCCGAAGGACGCTAAGATCGAACAAAGTTCGCCGAACCACAACGTTGACCATCTACAAGACATTAATTAGACCGGTAGTTCTCTACGGCCACGAAACATGGACATTGCTAGTGGAGGACCAACGCGCTCTTGGAGTCTTTGAACGGAAGGTGCTGCGTACGGTCTACGGTGGAGTGCAGATGGAAGACGGAACGTGGAGGAGACGAATGAACCACGAATTGCACCAGTTGCTGGGAGAACCTCCCATCGTACACATCGCAAAAATCGGTCGACTACGATGGGCTGGGCATGTCGTAAGAATGTCGGACGACAGCCCTGTGAAAATGGTTCTCGAAAACGAACCGACAGGTACAAGAAGAAGAGGCGTGCAACGAGCAAGGTGGATCGATCAAGTAGAAGGCGACCTGCGGACCCTCCGCAGACAGCGAGGCTGGCGAGGTACAGCCATGGACCGATTACAATGGAAACAACTTGTGTGTACAGCAGAGGCCACACCGGCCTTAGTCTGATTGGTAAGGTAAGGTAACTTCAGTTATCAAAATGTCGTCGAAGGAAGAGAAGCAACGCCTCAAAATTTTGCACGTCCATGGCGAAAATCCAAACTACTCTCACGCCAAGTTGGCGAAATTGTTGAATTTGGCTAAATCAACTGTTACTAACGTATTAAAAGTGTTCGGTGGACGTTTTTCGACAGCCAGGAAAGCTGGATCTGGGGGAAATCGAAAGCCGAAGGCCACAGCGACGACAAAAAGAGTTCTCCGATGTTTCGAGCGGAACCCCAACCTCTCCGTCCGAGATGTCTCAAAGAAACTGGGAGTGGCGCCTTTAACCGTAGGTAGAGCTAAAAAACGAGCTGGACTGTCGACTTACAAGAAAGTGGTGACTCCAAATCGTGACTATAAACAAAACACGTCGTGTAAACACGATGCTGACGAAGTTTGATTGCGTGGTACAGAACGGTGAAACTTACGTCAAGGCAGACTTGAAACAGTTTTCTGGACATGAATTTTATACGGCAACCGGACGGGGAAAGCTGGTAGAAAGGTGGCAAGAAATATAAGGTGTGTCAGGCCATCTGTACCAGTGGTTTGAAGAGCAACGTTTACATTGCGACCGGAACCGTCAACCAGGAAATATTCTGAGCGAGTGCCTACAAAAACTTCTACTGCCTTTCCTGAAGCGACACAATTGTTCCGTTATATTTTGGCCGGATTTGGCATCTTGCCATTACGGAAAAAAAGGCCATGGAGTGGTATGCTGCCAAAAACGTTCAAGTTGTGCTCAAGGACAAGAACCCGCCTATCACGGGCATATTGGGCCATCGTCAAGCGGAACCTTAAGAAGACTCAAAAAGCTGCTGTGAGCGAGAAACAGTTCAAGGCAAACTGGCGTTCTGCGGCGAATAAAGTGGACAAGGAGACTATACAAAATTTTATGGCAGGTGTAAAACGAAAGACCCGGCAATTCGCATTCGGTAGAAAAGACGCTTAGCTGAATATTTTTCCTATATTCTGTATGATCTGAACTTGAAAAAGAAAAAGAATTTAACTTATTAATAAAAACTTTGATCAACTCACACACATTACTGTTTGACGAAATTTTGATCGGAACACCCTTTAAAACCCGCGCCTAATAATTTTAGATGAAGTTGCTCACCAAATCGTGTTGCATCGTAATGGGTGACAAAATATACGTCAAGGCTAATTTCCGTCAACTTCCTGGACAAGAATATTCCAATGCCAAGTTCGACGTTCCGGAGGATGTTCGAAAGAAGAAATTATCGAAATGTGCAAGAAGGTCCTGATCTGGCAAGCGCTCCCTTCCACGGAAGAGTGCCTCAAGAAACGTCTCTTGCCATTTATAAGGAAGCACGAAGGATCAACTCTGTTTTGGCCTGATCTAACATCTTAGCACTACGCTCGAAACGTACCGAGCCAGCGGAGTCAATTTTGTGCCAAAGATATGAACCCAGCAAATTCACCAGAATTTCGTCCAATTGAAAATTCTGGGCAATTATTAGGAAGAAACTTTGCATTCATCGGAAAACTCTAAGAATAGAGCTGGAGTTGAAGAAAAGTTGAGAATAAACAACAACAAAACTGGAAAAATCTGTTGTACAAAATTTGATGGCTGGATTGAAAAGGAAGGTTTGGTCATTCACGATGGAAAATGAAATTGAATGAAACATATTTTTTACATCATAACTCATTAGTAGTTTTACATTCCCTGAAAATTTCAAGAAAATCCGATAATCGGTTTAATTTTAGTGAGTAAATATGTGTGTGCCATTTTTTTTTCGAATGCACCCTTTATGTATGCAATTGAAATTTCCTAGATGTGTTTCGACCAAAAGTGCATCGAACAATTCGTATTGTTCCACTCGAAAGCTGTTCATATTGAAATGATTGGAGATATATTTACCACATTCATCATAAGTGACTCATTGCTCGCCGAAGCATACATCAACACATGCATTCGGAAAATGAAATCAATTTGTGATAGATTTATTCAATACCGTCCTATTCCAGGTCGAAGCAACAAACAAAGCACGACACTCCCGAGAACTACTCCGAATCATTAATATAAGAAGATAATTATCAACAAGATTTACTAAAAAACAACTTCCATTCACAACACTCAACCAGTCCATTGTTCTCAAATTTCCAGCCAACTTTTCTCTCCCCGGACCAGGCAGACACTGCAGCATTACTAATTCTGCGATTGTCGCGACAACTTTACACTTCTTCAGCGAAAAACTTTCCACAATTATCAAACTACCCATCGCCTTAGCCACCGACCGGTGTCCTGGCCCAAGAAGAGGGAAACAATTCCAGAAAACTAATTTCCCTGATCGATTCTACTTGGGGTGGGAGATCGGCAGGTTGGTCCTAGACTCTCGGTTCGTTGCCTCCCGGCTATTGTCCTGACCGTGCGACAAAATAGCCCGGAGACCAACGTAGACTTCTATCTTTCTCCGGTAAAATATCCGCAAATCCAAGACCTCCAATCTGAAAATGGTTTGTTTTATTGTTTTTGGTTTTATGTTTCTTGCTTCGCGGTGTTCGCCGTCGTCCTCTTCCGCCTAGGCGACGAGCAAAAGAAACGAATCGAAATTACAGACAATTTCATTTTTTCCTGAAAGTTCTGCCTTCGTTTCTGCCTAGGAAAATGGCTGCCCCAAGAAATGCTTTGTCTCTTATTCTTCGCCCACTTTTCCACCATCGCCCTCGGAGGGAATAGGATTTCCACGTCTCTATCAGTCTTTGTTGTTAGGCGGTGAGGGGTAAAAATTTGCCTCCATCAACTTAGCTCGCAGGGTAATTTTGGCAAGTTCGTTTCGGTGTTTTCAAATGGGCAAATTATGCAAAAGAATGGTTTCTGTTGGTATTTCTTTTATTTTTTTGTTGTTGCGTTGTTTTGTTTCGCTGGTTTGATTTTCCATGAATTTGCGTTTTTTTTTATTGTAGAGATGATGATGGTATTGGTAAGACAGAAGTGTTTCGGTCTTATCGTGATCTCGTCGGCTTCGAAAAATAAGGTGTGGTTGCTTACTTTAACAGTTGTATAACGTGAATGAAATTTTGGAAAGAAAAGTTATTCTGAGCATGAAATATACACAATCGATTATGAATTACCTGAAAATGAACTTGTCCTTGGTGGACCCAGCCGATGACGATGTCCGCCCCGTAGATGGTACCGTCTTTGGAGAAGCCCAACCCGATGTAGCCATGCGTTCGGGCTTGAACTTCGAACGTTATATCGTATCCCGATATGCTCCACAGCAATCGGTAGTCATCGTCCAGAAACACCGAATGATCCCAATGTGCTCCGAGGACACTGCTGACCAAGCACACACTCATCACCAATAGGGGATAAATCACACTCGCCATTTGGCTGCCAACGAGTCGACCTCGACCCAAACACATTGGCACTTCACTGCTAGGTTGTAACATTTTCAACCTCCCAACAAACGAAAACTGAGCACCCTAAGGCTTGAGGTTCTTCTTTTGATTTCACTCGAAAAAAAAATAACCTTCACCACTCGTGGTACAACAACATAAACTTTTCTTCAAGTCTTGCGCTGAAGATGCAGCTTCATCATGTTTTATTTTTCATTCCCATTCACTCGAATGGCAAAACGGAACACCTCTGCCGTTCAACTTTCCAGATGCTGTTTAGGCTTTTTCAGTCGTTGTCGTCGGCCTTGGGAGGACTTCCCTCTAAACCGAATCACAATTGTCTTTGGCTTGGAGCTGGGCTGGCTTTCCTCACGTGTATGCTCCAACGTGATGTAGGAAAACAATTTTCCGCTAGCTAGGCACCTGGCGCGCACGTGTTACGCCACTACCCGTGGTTCAGGTCGGCAGTTAGTGGATGAACCTGTGAAAATGAAGGACAAGAGAAAAAGGAAGAAAATTTAATAACTGAGTGCTTGGCATTTTCTATTTGCGGAGCTGAGCCGCTGCTTGTTCCGCGGGGAATGATTACTGTTTTCTGAAACAGACGGCCGATTCGTGTTGCTGCGAAGGTTGTTTCGCGCTTGGCCAAATCCAGATCCTGTCAAGGTTATGTTTGTGAATAGCGGAAATGCGAAAAGGACGGTTTGGGGTGGAGAGTTTTATGAGAGTTGTAGAATGCGATGGCAGTTCAGAGGCAGCTTTTTTGAATACTTTGTATAGGTATTGATGTTGAAAGTAGAGAATATTCGAATTAAAATAGTCAGTAGAATAGAAATGTAGCAATCAAAGAGTAATTTTAAGGATGTTTTGAAAAGCAATCTTTGAAAAATAATCCAGTGGATTCAAATTAAAACTCAGAGGTTTGTTGCAAATGCGTTCTTAAATACATTTCAGGATCTTTATATTAAGATTCCAAGTAATGTTGTACCATACCAGGGCCTTAATATATTTCTTAGTTTCTTCTTATAAGCTAATTGGGGTTTCTGGATGTAAACAGAACCTGAAAATCCGGATGAAAGCAAGGGTTAGTTATTTTGATTTTCATGTTTGGAACGAATAAAAAACTCCAAAACAAGCATCAGAGAAGCCACTTGTAGCAACGTGACTTACAATAACAGGTTAGTAATAGTCTCATTATAGAATATAAAAATAGAATTTCCAGTAGGTCATATAGGTGATAGCAGTGCAGAAATTAAAAATTACCAGAAATTACTGAAATGCTGAAACTATCCAAAATTTAACGATTCTCAAAAAAAAAAAATACTCGAAATGTAATATGCGAACGAAATTCAGGCTACACAGAATCTGTTGATTCCAACTATCACTAACTCATTGGTTTTCCTGGTCCGATTTTAGTTGTGGTGCAATTTTTTATGAAAATGGGTAGCTTTTTCTGGTAAAAAAAAACGCAATCAGATCGTGTTCAAAGCCTGCATTATTCCTAACGTTTCACTGAGTCAGTTGGCGAAAACGGATGCAGTTAGTAACGAGATTTGGAAGTGCAATGAGAGGTCTGCCTTTCAGACAAGAAAAAAATACGGACGTAAACCGTGCCCTGTGAACTAAAACCTGGACAGAAAATCAATGTCAGTAAAAAGGGTATGTGGCCAATAAGCTGGAAACTTCCAATCGTAGCGTCGACCGAGCAAAGATGCAATATGGACTAAGTACTTTCAAGACGCAGAAGGAGCCCAATCGAACTGAAAAATAAGCCGCCTCTGTCAAAACAACAGCCTGTTAGAGGGGCTGACCCCGGCGTAGTGGTTAACATCCATACCTCTCACGCCAAAATCACGAGTTCGAATCTCACCCCCGGACAAGTTACGAAAATGCCCTAAAGCGGTGTTTGAGTGACAACGATGGGAGATGAACCAGCCCGAGGCTGAAAATCAAGAAACAAAAAAAAGAGTCCGTAAGTGCATGAGCATGCACAGGATTGACCGCTCAAGATTGCTACTCGGTTGTTGCCATAGCAGCTGTAATTACAAAGAGAACCAACAGATGATGCTTGGAACCTAACATATATCCTCAATGTGTGAATACTGTTGATCAAAGATCAATGCAATACCGGTACCGGCCCCGCCGAATGTATTTTAAATAAAGAAAGGGTAGAAATGTGTTAACGTAAAACTCGTTTTATTGGAAGCCGAGAACACTTCAGCACTTCCACGGAAAATCCCATGGATGTTGGATGAAAGGGTTGGTTTGGCAGCATTATTCGTTTTAGTAAACGATGCGCTGAATTCACGCGATGCATTGTAAATTATGTATACAATACATTAGACCGATTTTTGATTTGTACCTACTCAAACCAATATAGTGATAACCCGATTTTATCAACCTATAAAAGCTATTTTGGCTGTTAATTCAGCGTTAATGATAACATATTATGTGATCAAACATTGATAACCCGGTATAAGACTTTGTTTTCAATTTGGTATAATCCTTTTCTCGGGAAGCCGCCATGTAATCTCATTGTGGCGATTTTTTCGCCACGATTATTCGCTGCCACGGCGAAAAAAACACGGCAGTCTGCAGTACCCTTATTGTAGTGCGCGATGCTTCTTTAACACTCATGTGTATTGGTATGGGTGTAGATTATATTATGCTTCCATTTTATGAATACGCTTGCACCTTACCCTAAAATCAGCAAGATCTACCCAGTGTTTTGTAGTGTTAGCGAAAAATCCACCCCCTCTGGAATAGTCATCAAACAAACATCTTACGCACACATCTGCAGAGCCAGCAGTAGCAACAACTTGTTTTACCAGCACCTTTGAGATGATAAAACACCAGCACTTGCTCCGCCAACGTTCACGTTCCCATCTTTACAAATGCCTATAAATCGAGCAGCTCATTCATGCTTGAGTCATTCAAAGTATGCATCTTGTGAAGTGAAGAAGATAACTAAAAGAGGAATGCAGAAATGTTAAAAATATAATCTGATTTAAATGTGTCGGAACATTCCACTTCCAACCTGGACAAGGAAAGAATAGACTGAACAAACGACTGGAAACAATTCCGGCCTTTTCCAAAGCAGAAGGACGAGTTAATGTCCATACCAAGCCAGTCTACAGTCCATTCACCTTGGTGACGATACGTGCCAACACGTAGGTTGGTATTTATATCAAAATGTGATGTTGAATAAATCCTAACGTGAGATGTTTTAAGGCTTTGAAACATGACGCCGGAATTAGCAAATTTCGAAAGGAAGCACCGCAGTTCACTCAAAATTCGGCAATAAGTAAAAATCATTCAAGAGCTCGAGGGCAAGGCAATGTCAAAGACGGACATCGCTAAGACATAATGTACAAAACATCCATCTCAGAACTGTAAGAACAATCCAAAACAATGCAGAATCAATATTTCGAGCTGCTTTAACCCGGAGTTGTCAACGAAGCACGAACTTCAAGCATGTTTCAACAGACGCGCACAAAAATTTGAGGACTGCTTATTCTTGTGGCTCCTCAACAAACGGTGGCTGAATAAAACCGTTTCCACGACGATGATGATCTTGAAAACCAAATCATGTGCTGCCAGTTGTGGTGTACCCGACGCATTCAGATTCTCCCATCATTGGGCCTATAATTTCAAAATGAGGTACGGCAGCCGAAAACTGAAGATTTGCGGGAAGATTGTCGAGTGACTCAGGGAGTATTGCGGGTTTCCTTTATGACGTTCACAAGGAATGAGTGGGGCATAAGCAAGACGACCCGTTGCCAGCCTACCATCAATTCATCATTGTTTCAATACAGATGAACGTGTCTTGCCTCGGGGTGCGCTGACACTCACACTAACGCACTCGTTCGGCCAAAAGCGAACGAAGCCTCTCATGCCTTTTTATTGACGTGGCTCCAATAGCTCCGTTGCGTCGGATAATCCCAAGCGGTAGCTCGAGCATTCTAAAAGATGATATACAACGCTGATAAGTATGGCCTATCTTTTAATCTTGGAGATAAGATTGAGATAAGATAAGATTGACGTTCCCTTATCACATTTGCTCAATGTCGAGAAATGAGAGGATTCGATCTTGCCGCAAAACATGGAAGAGCGATATTCCAGCAAGGCCTGTACAGCTGATGACATTCTGAAAATGGTGTTAAATGATCAGAGAGCGGCAGAAGAAGAACAGGACGCATCGGATTTCAACATTTTAGAAACATCACTAGGCCCAGAATGAATAGAACCGGATTGTCATGAACCATGTACTTCACCAGGAATTATCAACCACATTGAAGCAGTACGAATGTTCGACAAGAAAGTCGATTGGGCTGATTCTTCGGATCTCTCCCTCAATGATGTGATTATCTTGCGACGGATCACGGCGATCCCAATGATGTAATCAGTGGATGGTTGAGGCTTTAACATAACGGTTTCAAAGAGAAGTTACACAAGTTCACACACCCAATGACATTGCGTTAGTGGTATTGGTATCATCTTTATATTGACAAAAAAAAAATGTGGTTAAAACACCATGGCTAGATTTAGCGGTGCGCATAACTTTTTAAATCACATTACACTTTTTTATCCATCCAAATAGTTTGCAGTTTTCTCATAAACTCATAACACGTTCACAAACATAAACAAGATACACAATAACAGATACATTCTAACATACATGCATTCTCATACTTTCACAAAAAAAGAACACTACGAACATGAAAATGAGAAGAGAGATTAGTGATTTCCATTTAATACCTACTACTTTCATTTCTTATCCTGATAGATACGCGTATTTCGTCTACATGAGAAGACTTAAACAGTGTCGTATACTCATATTTGACTGTGTACTAATAGTCGAAAATTAGGTCATATGAATAAAGTGAGTAAACGCTTTGACTTTGCTCAAATGCGTACGTCAAACGTTTTACTTGAGCATTTACTCACGTCGATATGACAAAAGCAAGAATTTGAGTATTTACTTTTCGAACATCCAAAGCGATATGAATAAAAAGTATAATCTGAGTAAATGCTCACAAAATCTTGAGTCACCTGTAAAGCATACTCAGTTGAAATTGAACTAACAAAATCATGTGTTGCGTGGAAGAAACAACATAAAATGTACGTGAGAGATTTTGTAAATTTACCATTTCCAATGGTAGTTGACCTAAACAGTGTTTATCAAAGTTTTGATCGTTGAGTAAAAAGTTTATAAAACACGACGAGAAGGAGACGATGATAACTTCAAGCAACTCTACCGGTTTACTCGAGGAAATGTGAACTTTGTGGCACAAACATTTTTGGACGATGATTCTGAAACCCGTGGAGGGGCATTAATGTACAAAGGATGAAGTGTTTTTTGCGATATCCTGGGATCACCTCTGATATCAGTTACCAAATAAATATTTTTGTATAAACGATTTATATGCATAGTTTGATTTACATAACCTTTGTTTTGTTTAAGATCTTAAGTGCTAAATAACAGCTACGGTAGTAGCTGTTATCAACCTGTGTGACCTATTTGAAACGAAATGTGTTTAAACAGCCGTGGTTATCAAAAAAGAAAGTATACCAGAATATCCACAAACTTCGCATCCTCAGCAGCTTTTTTAAAAGTAGTTTCGCTGCCCGTTGGATTCTGATTAACATTTTCACTATCCTTACCTGAAAAGAAAGGAACCAACAATGTCCTCTATTGTTTGCGTAGAAATTTTCCCGATCGATTGGTGGAATTTTTTTGAAAATATTTCGAGACACGATTGAGATATAAAATCTAAAACATGACATGACTTTTCGTGATGGTCACAATTCGATTTTTTTTAAATTGTACTCCAGTATGAAAAAAAGGACGTAGTCCTACAGGGTGCGGCAGAAAATAATGCGAAAATTTGTTCTATTTCTTTCAAATCCCATTTTCAACTAGTTCGAGCAATAATATCAACATTTTCGAGTGCAGTTATCTTTATAAAGTCCTTTTAAGCAAATTTATTCAATGTGTCCTCCATTGTTATTGATAACATCCTCGAGCCGACGTCGGAAGCCAGAGCATGCCTTTCGGACGTAGTCCTCCGACATTGACTGCCATGTGCGTGTTATGGTTGACTTCAGGGTTTTCACACTAAGGTGTGATGTTTTGCAGGCTCGTGCTTCAACATATGCCCAAATAGAATTATCCAACTGATTAAGATCTGGACTGCTGGGGGGCCACAAATCCTTCGGCCAAAACTTCATGTTATCGTTCAACGATTGTTGGGTTCGATTGGATGTGTGACATGGCGCTCCATTCTGCTCTAGGACAAATTGGTCCTCGGAGAAGTTGGCCTTCACCCAGGGAAGCACTTGGTCCTTTAAAATACCGATATACACTTCGGTATTGATTTTAACTCCAGCATCAATGAAAACAGGCGGCATTTTCAAACCGTTGGACGCCACCAAGCCAAACATCATGACACCAGACGGGTGTTTGGTTTGAAATTTGAATTTCACTTTTTCCGGAACGTTCTCCATTTTCTGCGGTGAAATGAACCGGTCCGTGCGGCTGTTGGCCACAGCATCGATGCTGAAAAGCTTTTCGTCGGAGAACAGGATTATCATTTTTTCCTTCTTCAACAAGGAAAGCAATCTCTTGGAACGAGTCACTCGTAGTTCCTTGACCCGGTCCGTAATCAAGTGGCGTTCCACTCTGGGTCTGGAAGATGCATGCAGGTCTTCTTTGATGATTCTCCGCATGGATTTCTCCGAAATATTGGCTTCCTTTTCAAGTTTTCTTATGGAACGCACCGGGTTGCGAGCAATTTTTGCACGGACCGATTTGATCACGTTCGGCGTGCGTGCAAAGCGCGGACGTCCGATTCCCGGCTTCCGCTGCTTAGGACCAACCTGCAGGGACTTTTTTATGCGGCAACAGTGTACGCCAAATGGCACCCTACCACCTTGGCAATCTCTTTCGGCTTCTTCTGGGCGAGCAACAAACTGGTGATCACTTCTTTCGAGAACATTTTGACGAATTTGCAATAAAACAAATACAATGTTTTGAAGGAACACTTGAAAGTAAACATAAACAAATACACTGTCGACAGAAATTAGTTTGTTAGTTTGAACATTTTCGCATTATTTTCTGCCGCACCCTGTATACTCTGAGATTTTTCTAATCATCCCATTACTGTTGCTTGTTTAGCGCAATCATGTAGTCATTTCTTGGTGTCAACAATTCTTGAACTCTTGTAAGAAAAATGCTATTTTGTGTACAGAGCAATAATATTTTTTCAGTAGATTCCGTAAATTGGATCTCTATTTCTGCGTTGTGAATGATGATGGCTTATTAACACGTATAAAGAGAGCTCCGATTGGTTTACATCGGTTAATCAAAGAAGTATAATTAACGATGTATGGCGTTCTTGTATGCCCAAGTTGCCAATATTCAACAAGAAAAATCTTTTCGAACACACCGGAAGATAATCCACTTGAGTGTATGCGATTATTTGTTTAATTGGTATTGGACAGATTTAAGAAATTTTGTATTATAATTGATTGATTGGCTTCCGTTTTGTATAATAAGTTTGGGGTCTAAATTCGACAGACCAAAAACAAGTCCGGGTCAGGAAAACATTTCATTGATGGTTTTAAATAAATCCCTGTTAAACAACGCACTTATATTTGAACATTATACTCAACCGTTTATAATTCAAGTTTATACGCGACAGTGAGTATAGCTGTCTTTTAAACAAAGCTTTGTGTTAACCAGGCGAATATCGATTCAGAGTGAATTTCAAACTAATTAATTTAGATTTTGTTCTGAGTGTACGTCAAAATTTATTTTGACAGAGTAAATGCTAAATTCGAAATTCCAAATTACTCCGAGTAAAGTATAACTTTATTCATACGAATTTGAGGACATGCTCAAACAGTTTACTTTACTTAATCTGGTTTGCTTGTGAGTAATTACTAGATTTTATTCTTATGGCTTATTATTACACGACACTGAAGAGGTTTGCACATTTCAGACGAAATAGGCGTATCTATCAGGATAAGCAATAACGGAACTTGGAATTAAATAGAAATTACTAATCTGTCTTCTCATTGTCTTGTTACACACATTCCACTAAAAAGCTCGCACACACCAGAATACTACGATCATTACAAATCCTGTTCTTAGTGTTTTTGTTAACATTCAGTTGAAGGCTTTAAATTATTAGCAAAGCCATCAGACCTAACAACATCTGGAACTTGATGATTGCAGGCTTTTCATGAACCACCCCAGGGACATCAAATAAAACAAAAGATCTTTGCATGATGGCAAAACACCAATCGGTCCTTTCAAAGACCTCAGAAAAGTTGAAAATTGTTGGATTCTAAGAGTAAATCGATTATAAAATCACATACACACCCACGCACTGTAATCAAAACAGTTCACTATAAATAAATTAGAATGTATAATTTAGATGATAATTATTACTATTCACCAACACGGTCCTACGTCAGCCTCGTGGTTATGTTCCTGATATAGCTCACTTCTATTTTTTCTACCCTTCAATCTCAACTTCACCTTACAAAAATGTTCTAAAGTTAAAGTAAGTAATATTTTTTTTTTTCCAAAATGAACATGGTAAATGTTCAGTATTTTGCTTTATTGAGAACATATTAAAATCATTTGACCTATCATACCTCCGCTTACCCTCCAATCGGCAACTCTGTACCCCTCTGCGAACCCAAACGGCATTGAAAATATCGGAACAATAAAATAAAAAGTACACGTGTTTTCATTCCAAACAGAATGTAGTAGACTCTTGTTCTTACTCTTCCATTCCCAAGGCACAAGCGGCAGCGACAAATCCTCCAAACATCCATCGAAAAACATATTGAATGCAATAAGGAGAAAAAAGATCGAACAACAAGCGGCAGACGGAAGAAGACCCCAAGCGAAACTTAATATTTTGAATATAAATCAATACAGCGAGCGGATGGGCCACAAGTGCACGTGAGCACGTTTACCTCCTTCACTACCCCCAGCGTACGAATCACCAACGAGCCGGCAAACAAAGTAACCTACAATATACCGTCAACATTTTCGCTTCCTGATCATATGGGAATGTGTTCATCTTCATGAAGTTCTATTCTCTTCTGCCGTATGCTCGTATTTTTTTTTTCCTGATGTGTTGCTCATATTGGAAAGGAAGTGCCCAACTTCGTCCACGTTCCCCGGTCTCTCTACAAAAGCGGAATAATAAAAGGATAGACGGATGGATGGATGTCGTCTGTCAGAAAGCCGAATATTTCAAACTAACGAGCACACAAATCAAAACATTGATGACGGGCGAAGCAGAAATGAATGGGAAAAATTTGACAGAAACTTGTAGATTCACCACCCTCCCTCACCACACCAGCCCGGCGCTGTTGCATGTGTCTGTGTCCGACGCTTGGTACGATGACTGCTCGAAGATAAACGCGGAGTTGTTATGCATTTAAATGGTCTCCAGGGAAATAATTGGAAACATAAACACAGGACGAGATTGAAACCGATACTTTTTCGATAATTTGTATTTGAAAGAATCGATCGATGTTTGCAAGAATCATAGACTGTTATAATCATCAATTTGCAATAATTGCGCTTATTTCGGGCAGCTCAAATTACGACGACGCGATGAATCAACAAGTGCTGGATCGATAAATGCTATGTTTAGAGCTCTAAATTCAAATGATCATGTGCAAAATTCTAATGCGATCGGCTGAGGGGTCGTGTCAGAGTGTCAGTTTGACAAAACCACAGCCTCTTGGAATGTGCGGCCTAGGGCTGTAGCTTGTATCTTTTCGACCGCAATAAACCACAACGGCGCGCATTAGGACGCATTAGACCGTCTCGAGAATATGTAAAACCGCAAATTTGAAGAACAAAAGACTGTGGGACGAGCGGAGTATGGTACCGCATGAAAATTATCGTCATTATAATATCAAATCATAATTATGATAATGTGTTTTCTTAGAAACCAACCTTGCTTCCACCTTGGTATCACACCGGTGCAGAGCGAACACATATCATACCGATGCTACAAAATCAGGACGACGATGCCTGGCCAAAATGTTTCACCTTTTGTTCTAAGCGAGAGCAGGTCCCTTGTTGAATCAGATCACCGGGGAGCTTATTTTGAAGACAAACAACTTAAAGATGCGACGATGATGGGGAGCTGATGAGACGATGATGATGGTGACGTTTGGCTGTCGCCTTGGCATCCACCATTAGATTTGATGGTGCCCCAGGAGATATGAAGTTATTTGTTTGGAAGACGGCTCGGATTTTGTTTACACGAGAAGAGCATTTCTGATTTCAGTTTCAATGAGATATATTAAATTCAAATTTAAATATTAAGTAAATGGGAAGTTAAGTTTGTTGGTAACAAATCATTAGATAACCTACACATCTCAATACATTTGCGTTGTCAACAAACGACTTCATCCTGAGTTTTGAGTTCAATTCTCAATGTTATAAAAAGCTAACATTAGTTTAAATTCAAGAACATAAGTGTAGGTTGATCAACCATTAGGACTAGGCAAATACATTTGTTAGAATTTACTGGATTTTCATCCCAAAAGACAAATTAACTAGAAAATGAGAAGAAAGGTGAGTAATTTCCATTTAATTCCAACTAACTTTATTGTTATTATTTATTTATTTATTTATTTCGTCAACCGATCGTAGACTACATATTTACGCGTAGTTCTATCATCTTAAAGATCGCCTAGAAGTAAAATAATGTCTTAGGTTACTACGTGACATTGTTAAGTCAATTGATTCACAATGCATAGAGAGACATCATTCGGTTAATTGGTCCAAATTTCGCATAGTTTGTCCGATTGGTATTTAACGCCAACAAGTTCCGATTCCTCAAATGCCGCAAGGGGGTGTAGAAATTTAGACTACATAATAAATTAGGGGCGGAAATGCGATGTGATACAATATCGTTAACAAAAGAGATCATGGCAAATTCTCTTCGTTCTTTAAGAGTTTGAATGTCAATAAGCATACATCGTGCTTCGTAAGACGGAAGTGGAAATGCTGTCCAGCCTAGTTTACGGAGAGCATACAAGAGAAACTGTTTTTGTACTGATTCCAATCGTTCTTCATGTGTTTTCATAAAAGGAGACCATATGACACTACAATACTCTAGAATAGACCTGACATATGCAACGTACAATGTTTTGATCGTATAAGGGTCATGAATGTTTTGACCAAAACGTTTAATGAAACCTAGCATATTTGTTGCTTTATGGATAATTGTGTTATAATGGTCGATAAAATTAAGCTTAGAATCTACAATAACACCTAAATCTATTACTCTCTCGCATTTTTCTACAATTTCAGTTCCTAAGGAAACAGTAATTTGTGGTGTATTTCGTTTTCTACTGAGAGTAATTAAGTTACATTCCTTAACACTTATTTCTAGTAAGCTTTTTTTTGCACCATATGTCAAATAATAATATTTCGTTTTTATAAGTAACATGATCTTGGTCATTCCTAATTTCCATAAATAATTTCATGTCGTCTGCATAGATGAGAGTTCTGACCTGCTTAAGAATGTAAGAAATATCATTGACAAACAAAATAAAAAAGTAGAAGTCCTAGATGCGAGCCTTGGGGAACTCCAGATAACACATGAACAGGGTGTGATTTTTTCCCATTAAAACTGACTACCTGTTGTCGATTTATTAAATACGAATGTATCCATTTAAGAAATTGATCCTCAAATCCTATTTTTCCTAACTTGTAGAGCAACCAAGGAATGTCAATACGGTCGAAGGCCTTGCTAAAATCAGTGTACAGCGCTTCGACATGGTTACCGTTGTCCATTGCGTTTGATGAATAGTTCACGAATTCTAACAAGTTTGTGGCAGTTGAGCCACAGAGAACAGACATGGATGTCCATATACCTTTTCTTGAAAAACGTGTGTAAAAGTATAGGAGAGCAGCCAGTATAAGAAGCAAGTGTAGAGAAAAACAAACAAAATGTTCAGGTTATGTGCTTGGCTTTTTATTGACGATCATTGACATGACAGTAATCACACTACTGCAGCGCCGCCTACCAGGAGCATAACGACATACATTTGAAATGTCGGTTTAAAGTTTTACACAAGTAGCAGACCGAAGATGAACGTCTGTTCTCTGTGGTTGAGCGTCCTTTGAAAAATCCATGCTGCGAATTTGTGATAACATTTTTTACTTGGCTTAACAATTTTCTATTGACGATAGCTTCAAAAAGCTTTGAGATGCTAGACATAATAGCAATTTTGTTCCTGACTTATAAATAGGTATTAAGTATGAGTTTTTCCAAATTTTAGGGAACTGACCTGAATCAAGTGACAAATTGAAGAGCCAAAATAAAGGCGAAGTTAGCTCAAATGCAAGATTTTTCATAAATTCTGGAGGGATTCCATCAGGTCCCGCACCCAGGTGACCCAGATTATTCAAACCAGCAAGAATGGCTTGAACATGTATTTGACTAACTCTAATGTCATTTGAAGATGCAGGAAAGAATGAAAAATTATCTAGATCGCGATCATCATCCGAAAATATCGCGTAAATTTCTTGGAAAAACTTTGCAAACAAGTCACAAATCTCACCAGGACTTCCAGCTTTTTTGTCATCAAAATGCATTTTTGAAGGGAAGTTGTTTGATTTTAAATTTGTTCTGACATACTAGAAAACCTGTTTGGGACATGATATGATTTCGCTCTCTGTTCTGAAATTATACTCTTCCAATTTGGAACTGATTGCTGAATTAAGCTGATCACAGATATTCAGATAATTTTGCAGATCGAAACTAGAGTTATATTTTTTGTAAATTTTGTGAGCCTTTTGCTTCCGATTTTTCAAATTAATGATATTCCTGTTGAACCATATTGGATATTTGGAGTTATCTCTGCGTCTTTTTCTTTTAAGAGGTACGCTCTCATTAGTAATTCAAATAAAAACCCGTAGAAGACAACAACAGCGCTTTCAATATGTACTTCATTTCGTATTATTGACTGCCAGTTAATTGAATTCAGCTTAATTTTTATGTTCTCTTTTGTTTATAAAATATTTTTTCTCTATCCTCTGGCCTTTTAAAAAAAAAAAAAAATATACAATTGCATTAAAAAATTAATCCCCAAACAAAACCAACCCCCAATAACCCCAAAAAATTATTTTGTTTTATTTTATTTTTTTTCCAAAAAAAAAAAAAAAATATTAATAATTTCCCTTTAATTCCCCCCACCTTTTTTCCTTTTTTTCCCCAACCCCTTTTTCTTCCCCATCCACCTTTTCCTTTTTCAAATCTGGTATTTTTTTTATTGAAAAACAATGGATCAATACACAGCATATGTTTCAGAAAAAAGGGTGTTCCGATCAGCATTTGAGCATACAGTAATGTGTGTGAGTCGATCAAAGTTTTATTAATAAGTCAAATTCTTTTTCTTTTTCAAGTTCAGTTAATACAGAATACAGGAGAAATATTCAGCTAAGCTTCCTTTTTACCGAATGCCAATTGCAGGGTCTTTCGTTTAACACCTGCCATAAGGTTTTGTTTAGTCTTCTTGTCAACTTTATTCGCCGCAGAACGCCAGTTTGCCTTGTACTGTTTCTCGCTCACAACCGATTTTTGAGTCTTCTTAAGGTTCCGCTTGACGATGGCCCAATATTGTTCGATTGGGCGGAGCTCTGGCGTGTTGGGAGGGTTCTTGACCTTGGGCACCACTAGAAAGTTGTTGGCAGCATACCACTCCATGGCTTTTTTCCGTAATGGCAAGATGCCCAATCCGGCCAAAATAGAACGGAACAATTGTGTCGCTTCAGGAAAGGCAGTAGACGTTTTTGTAGGCACTCGCTCAGATAAATTTCCTGGTTGACGGTTCCGGTCGCAATGTAAACGTTGCTCTTCAAGCCACAGGTACAGATGGCCTGCCACACCAGATATTTCTTCGCGAACTTTGACAGTTTAATGTGCTTGAAAATATCTGCCACCTTTCTCCGTCCGGTTGCCGTATAAAATTCCTGTCCAGGAAGCTGTTTAAAGTCTGCCTTGACGTAAGTTTCATCGTCCTGTACCACGCTATCAAACTTCGTCAGCATTGTCGTGTACAACTTTCGCGATCGTGCTTTGGACGATGTGTTTTGTTTATCGTCGCAATTTGGAGTCCAGCTCGTTTTTTAGGTCCATCCACGGTTGAAGGCGCCACTCCCAGCTTTTTTGCGACATCTCGGACGGAGATGTTGAAGTTCCGCTCGAAACAGCGGGCAACTATTTTTGTCATCGCTGTGGCCTCCGGCTTTCGATTTCCCCCCGATCCAGCTTTCCTGGCTGTTGACAAACGTTCACCGAACACTTTTAATACGTTGGTAACAGTTGATTTAGCCACATTCCACAATTTCGCTAACTTGGCGTGAGAGTAGTTTTGATTTTCGCCATGCACGTACAAAATTTTGATGCGTTGCTTCCTTCGACGACATTTTGATAACTGAAGTGCCGATCCTAAAATCAAAATGAAGGCATGATGCTAACCGCACACATCTTTAAAATGAGGGGTGTGCAAAAAATTTGTAATGCTCGATGAAAGGAAATGCGTCAAGTTTAAGTCGACCAAATTTTGATCGAAACACCTCTTAACTGCACCTCATCTTCCAATAGATTCATAAACTTAATATAAATAAATAATTACTAGTTCCAATAAATTTGAAAAATATGCGTACGTTTTTTAAAAAACGATTCTACTCCCGTTGGAAAAGTTTACAAAGTGTGTCAAATGTTGGACACTTTTGTGTCGTTCATGAAAAATCAATATCCCCCGTTTACATTAACTTTGAGCATACATATTCTCACAGCATATTCTTACATTCATGTATAGAAATAACTTCTATTCCATCTCAAACATTAATTTCATATTGTTAAGATCACTCCCATCGACATTGTTCACCTGATGAACGGCCGCTAGCGAATCCAATCCCTATATCCATAAATTCCACATCCCCATAAACACCATCGCAATGAAATCCATTCCATCATCACATGGCAGATCTGTGGGGCAAAACTTCTCTCCTCTTAATCAACGAAAGCACAAATCCCGGTATACTTTCATCAGCCATGCTCCTTAGCTCCGACTCCAGCCTGAATTATTCACCGAAACAACATCCTAACACGTGATTCCGCGCGAGTGCTCCTTCTTGCATGAGCAGCAGCAATTCACTTACGGCCATTTAATCAAACGTATATTCACAACCGGTATAAACAGGACCATCAGAATGCTCCCGTCCGTATCCTCTCTCCTGTCTGATTCCAACCCGAAGAACCTTCCGAATTGCCTTTGAACAAATATCCACAACAGAACAGAATGAGGTCAAGTTACTTCCACTGTATCAGATTCCCAGGATGGAAAAGCTCCTCTCTGCTCGGTACCACCTCGGTAACACATTTCCGCATTTATGGGGGCGATGAATCGAAATAGAGAATAATAAAAATAGATTAGAGAAATATTTGTTTCTCCCATCCGGGTGGATCAGGTCAGAAGCGGAGTCGGGTGCAAAACGGGAAATGTTGGGAAAACTTCCATTACGTCATTTTCCGCCTGAATCGGCATCCGTGGTTTACGAGCAAGTTTTCCGTTCGTCCGTCCATCGTCGTGTGTACACGCTTCAGTTCGCCTGTGTTCCCTGAGTAGTTTCTGGCGGCTTGGGGAACAACGGGACCGGGTCTCTGAATGGAACGGAAAGCGCTTTCTTGCTTTACTTACTCCATAGTGGGGGTGGTTTGTTTGCTAGTTGGTGGGTACCACCAGCACAATTCAATGTAGGGCTAAGGTTCGACCGTCCATGGCAGTGGCAAACAAGACAATCGTATAATACGAAGCAAAGCGAACACAAAAGTTTTTCATATGTTCTTTCGCCATTTTGCCAACACATTTGATAAATTACAACAGCCATGATAATCCGCTTTCGCCATGTTCAGGGATGATTGTACTTTACTAGCGGGTGTTTGTGTTGGTGAGTGCTCTTTCGGTGAGGAAATGCGAAAAGTTTGCCCCGATCATCACAAGTTAGATGGTAAATGCTGTGTGAAATTTTAGGAAATTCATCTGAAAAACAATGAAATTAGTCGATTAGCAGCACGTTGTTTGCTCTGCACTTTGAGCGGTTCCGAGCTTTCCAACTAATTGAAGGTTACATCTACTTCAATATCATACCATGCTCTTTCCCTGATTACATATACGTTTCAGTTCTATCTGTGTATTGCCCAGTCATCGTTCTATGACTCGCGAAAGTCGTCCGCTGGATCCAAATTTGTATTCATCTGCTCCTCCGAGCGGTGGATAAACATCCGGTGCTGAAAATGTTCCCCGGTCATCCGGGCTAGACGAGACTTGGTGCTTGCGTTATTGCCACGGTCAGTGCAAAAACCAGGCTCCTCTTGTCCACATAGATGGAGTGCTGCAGCCCCGAAAACAGCTTCATTATGCTTTCCATTCGTGTCCGGGCGATCCATCACCATTCCTAAGCATGGTCGGTGCTTGGCTTCTGATGCGATGGGTATGCAAATGCATCACCTTTTTATTCTCCTTTGCCCGACCCGACCGCCCATCATTTCTCAACCTCAGAAAGCTGTAACGAGCATAAATGATTCATCGCTTATCCTGTCTGTTTTCGCTTACTCCTCGCTCATAGTGGATCGGGACAGGACACTCTCCCGGCCCCTCTCCACGCCCTCGGAGTGTACGAAAATTATTCGCTCGTTTGTTTTACGTCACTTTGAATTATCGAAAAAATATTAACTGACTGCGCCATCATCTTCCTGTTCATTGTCGACTCCACGTGGCAAAACAGTCCCATCGAAGGTTAGATTTCACGGATTCGGCAGCAGGAGGGAAGCGGAAAAAGGCATCACTCAACATTTATTATTTTAATATTTTTCAATTTCATTTTCAACGGACCTTCTGCTGTTTGGATTGAAACGTTTCGAGTTTTGCGCTCCTCCATGGAACTGTTTCTGGGTGAGGGATTCGGCCATTGGCGCTTAGTTTCTCAAATAAATTTGAAGTTTTAACAGTCAAAAGTTACTAGTCAACTGAAACAACCCGTTGCAAATAAAATAATGAACTACTGAACTATTAGAGACAAATATCAAAGATAACAGCTCAACGTTGATGAGCATGAGAATGAGCAATGACCGCCCACGGATGCTACTCCGTTATTTCCAGATCCGCTGTATTTACACAAAGATCCAACAGATGATGTTTGGGACTAACATACATCCTCAATGTGTAAAAACGGATAACCCATTATTAAGCAATACCGGCGCCGGCCGTGTCCGAATGCTGGTCAAGTAGGGAATGGGAAGGAACGTGTTGGCGCGATACTCACATTGAAGGAAGCCGAGAAATCCTCTGCACATCCACGAGAAATCACTGGGATGTTGGATAGTTTGGAAAAGGTTAGCAGCAGGGTTCGTTTTGGTTAACGATACATGTATGTATTCAATTGATAATATCTATGAATAAATATGATGTATATAAGAATATTTTAATATGTAAAACGAAAATTCATTTACATGTATTCAACAGTTGAGATTCAAAATCCAGGAAATTCAATTTGATTATTAATAAAGCACAATAATCTTATAAAAATAATAATATGTTATGATGAAATACTAAATAATACACAATTTTTTAATATAAAACATGTATGTACAAAAAAACATCTGATATACACTGGTTTGTAATTGAAAAGAAAAAAATCAGGTGTGTTTTATTACCCTAAAGTTCATGAGAAAGCTGTTTTTCAGTAGATATCCCAAAATATGTAACATACAATGTGGTTCAAGATAGATCGGACACATCTGATAGCTTCGTGGATTCGCTTGTTAAAATTGAATTATTATTTTGTCCGTCCATATTGTTCCTTGTCAAAACTCGTTTTCCTTTGATACATTCATTTTAACGATTAAATGTTTTCTGCAATATGAAATTGTTTTATAAAAAAAATGTTTTGAGCAATATCTTGAAAAACAGTATGAATAAGTCACCGGACACCCGTTGAAATTATAACAAAAACAAACGATAATAGTTATTAAGCCAGTTTGAGTGCATGATATAATACAGAGTCGAATTTCGATTTCAATAACACTACTGCAAAACGTCTATTCGTAATTTTACCAGAAATTTAAAGTTCACAATGGCCTGCAGGAAGGAAACATCGGTAGCTCAACAAAGTAACGTTGTTTTACTCCACAAACGCGGTGAAACAGTTCGTCAAATTGCTCAATCTCTTGGTATACATAAGTCAACGGTATCGGACATCATCACCGGTGACATCGAAAATCATCGCAGATTTGGGCGTCCACCGGTTCTTTCACAGCTAAACAACCGGTATTTGGCACAAGCTGTCAAAAAAGATCCGTTCATCAGTGGTGGTAAGTCCGAGATGTTTCAAAGAAGCTGGGAGTGGTGCCTCCAACCGTGGATGGACCTAAAAAACGAGCTGGACTGTCGACTTACAAGAAAGTGGTGACTCCAAATCACGACGATAAAAAACACCCCCCCCAACACACCCCCGCAAAAACTACCCCCCCCACCCCCAAATTTTTTTTGTGGGCCCCAGAACAAAAAACTCACCCAAACACACACTAAAAACACCTTTCTAAACAGAATTTTTTACGACAACCGGACGGAAAAAGGTGGCAGATATTTTCAAGCACATTAAACTAAAGAATGTGCACACCAAAAAGTAGTCAACGGGAAATTAGTGGTATTAAATGGAAAATATGAGAAAATCAAAAGTAAATCATTTATTTAAGACTTCATAAAAATACAAATATAAAACATATACAGTTTAGTCAATTTGACCTGTTATATCCAAATGCCCGCACCTTTCGTTTGACACCTTCCATCAGTTTTTGCACAGTGTCATCCGTCACCAATTTTGCAGCTTTCTGCCAGTTACGCCTGAAGCTTTTCTCATCAATTGCTACGCTATTCGTTTTTCGAAGATTCCTCTTGACCAGAGCCCAATACTTTTCGATCGGACGGAGTTCTGGCGAATTTGGCGGATTGCAATAATTTGGGACAATATTTACACCATTAGCAATGTACCAATCCTTAGCCAGTTTTCCATAGTGGCAAGATGCCAGGTCAGGCCAGAACAGCACCGAACCGTTGTGTTCCCGAATGAACGGCAACAGTCGTTTATTCAGACACTCTTTTACGTAAATTTGTCCATTTAGAGTGCCAGTCGTGATGAAGATGTCGCTTCTGAGACCGCATCCACATATTGCCTGCCATACGAGGTATTTTTTTGGGAACTTCGACATTTTTTTTTGCTTAAAACGATCAGCAACATTTCCTCTTTGCAACGAGGTATAAAACTGTAGTCCCGGTATCTGCTTAAAGTCAGCTTTGCAATATGTTTCGTCGTCCAATATTATGCAGTCGTATTCCTTCAGCATAGGTCATATAATTTTCTCGATCGAGATTTTGCGCTCTTGTTCTGGCTGTCGTTACGATTTGGAGCAACACCTACTTTGAATGATTTCAAGCCTGCACTTTTCTTCACTTTCTGGACGAACGATGGAGACATTTTCACTTTTTTCGCCACGTCACGAACGGAGATATTCGGTTTCTTCTTAAATTATTTAATCACTTTCTTCCTCTCCGCGACGAAACGAGAATCATGGTTACCTCCGGAACCGACCTTTTTCTTTAAAGTTAAGCGCTGCTGAAAGTTTTTTAGCACTTTAGTGCCCACAAAAACGTCCACTGTCTTTCCTGAAGCGACACAATTGTTCCGTTCTATTTTGGCCGGATTTGGAATCTTGCCATTCCGGAAAAAAGGCCATGGAGTGGTATGCTGCCAACAACGTTCAAGTGGTACCCGAGGTCAAAAAACCTCCCAACACGCCAGAGCTCCGCCCAATCGAACAATATTGGGCCATCGTCAAGCGGAACCTTAAAAACACTCAAAACTCAAAGACTCAAAGGCAAACTGGCGTTCTGCGGCGAATAAAATGGACCAAGAGACTGTACAAAATTTTATTGCAGGTGTTAAACGAATGACCCGGAAATTCGCATTCGGTAAAAAAGAAGGTTAGCCGAACATATCTCCTGTTTTCTGTATTAACTGAAATTAAAGAAGAAAAAAAAATTGACTTACTAATAAAAATAGAAAATAAGAAGAATGATTAGTAATTTCCATTTAATTCCAACTACCTTTATTGCTTATCTTGACAGATACGCATATTTCGTCCACAATGTGCAGACTTCTTCAGTGTCGTGTACTAAGTCGAGTATTAGTACACGACACTGAAGAAGTCTGCACATTGTAGACGAAATACGCGTATCTGTCAAGATAAGCAATAAAGGTAGTTGGAATTAAATGGAAATTACTAATCATTCTTCTTATTTTCTAGTTACAGGTATTCCACTAAACAGCTCACACTCTCCATAATTTACTAATAAAAACTTTGATCGACTCACACACATTACTGTTAGACCAAATTTTGATCGGAACACCCTTTATCGGTCAAAGTAATTTTTGGTTTTATTTAAACTGAAGTTCTGTTTTCTACTAAACAAACTGTAGGATTAAAGTCAATGTCTGATCAAAGATTTGATTTAAAAGATATTTTTCCAACCCTCCAGGATTTTCGTTGAAGCATGCTTTCTACTTCAAGAAAAATAATGCGCCTAACGAATTTTTGAAACAGATCCTAATATTTTTTTCCCCTGGACACTGGCAAAACCTTGAGTTTAACTTCAACTACCAGGTCCCATTTTGGTAAGAAGCACATAAGTGTAGTAACTAGAATATTTGTGAAGGAAATGTTAAGATGCATTGTAAGATTTTAAGAGGATTTAATTACCTTTCAATTAGGGTTAATCATTCGGTATGAGTATAATAAACTTAGCGTGAAACGAAATAAAAGTTATAGTAAGCTATGCAAAAATCGGTGCTGGTTCAGCTCATTCTTGTAACGATCTTTGACAGTAAAGGACCAGCAGCAGCAGCAGCAGCAGCAGCAGCAGCAACAGTGAATCGACATTATCAAGGCTGGAAACTTCGATCACGTCACGATAATGTCACAGACGGTAGGTAAAAATATGGTTGATAAAGAACGCTGCTTACTTGTGCAGCAGGTATACGACTAAAAAAAATATTCTCCGAAAGACGGAGAAGTAGTGGTAACCTCGGTAGGCTCCCTGACGGATATGGGCAGTGGAGTAGGCCGAAGGGAATGTCAAATAGAATCTCTCCGACGGAAGGGCGGAGGAGATGATAAGTAATGCTCCCTGACGGAAATGGGCAGAGGAGTGTCCCGGTGTGGGCAAAACAGAACCTCATTGACAGAATGTCGGAGGAAGATGAGGAAATAGGCAGTGGAGTATGTATAGGCGATTTAAGCTAAAAGGAAATCAATTCATTACAAGCTAATAATGGAAAGATTACATGTAAAACGAAATGGATCGACTAAATAACTGCCTTTTAGAAATAGACCCAAGGAGTGAAGTTGATATCAAAATTTAACCATTTTCCTGGCAACATATAATGGTTAACGTAAATTGAATTATTGAAATAAATGGCTTTTCAAGCTGTTTTTTATGTTGATTGATGTTCAAAATTCAATGGTATTTGGGAGATCACAAGAAATTTAGCAATCACAGATTCTTCATAAAGATGGAGAGGCAACCCCAACTAGTAGCTATTTTCAAACCCTAACACTGAACTTCAATAAAGTGAAGCCCTAACAACAGTTTAAAGATTGAGCATACATAAGTCTTGATTTTTTTCGGAATTGGTAACGCCGTGATGCTAAAAAAAAACCTTATTGAATTTCGATTTGAACTCTGCACATTTATTCGATTGATTTTGTTTTCTGATGTATTTTACGTTGCCATGAGAACATGGCCCTCTTGTTCTAGTTTTCAATCAGAGCATGGAAGCTTAGATTGTATGAGTTGCCTGTAACGGTTGTCAACTTTGACTTCAACTCTTTGACGCCAAATAGTTATTTTTCACCAATCTAGCAATATCAGACAAATGAAAACTGTTAAGAGTGTTACAATCATTAAATTAAATATTGGCGTTATGAAAGCTCACTGTTATGTTGAAATTAATAAGTTTGTAAAGTCGAGGATCATGCTGAATTGCCCGAGTTCTCTAAACATAACGCTCTTGGATTAGATATCCTTAATATTTAATTTTTAGTAACGTAAAATTTTGATAGAACAATAAAACAAAAATACAAAATGCTACTTTTGTGCTTTTTTTTAGAATCATGAGTATGCAAATAAAAATATTGGATTGACTAATTAGAAACTTGAAATTAATAGAAATGCTGACGAATTATAATCTTGAATTCAATAGTGTTGTCTTCCGAGGATAATGATATTTTATTGACATAAAAAACTTATTTTCTGGTCACCCTGTTATTAAATTTGTTGAATATTTGCGTAAGATACTGATTTTCACGATTCGCTGATGAAAAGTGGAACTTGCAAATAAGGTTTTCAAAAGATCTAGGACATGATTAGGCATTGTTGTTTGAATAGCTCAAAGATTCAGATTTTCAAATTTATGAAGGGGCATATAGACTGACATTTCTAAAACAAAGAAACTTGCATGGGTTAACCAACAAATTAAAGAAAATAATTCAATTACAAGAAAGTTAAAAATAAACTCAAAGTAGACGAGAGGGGGAATGTAGTATATAGAATATTTGTGAAGGAAATGTTAAGATGCATTGTAAGATTGTAAGAGCATTTAATTACCTTTCAATTAGGGTTAATCATTCGATTTGAGTATAATAATCTTAGCGTTCTACTATTTGCAAATAGTAGAAATGCTGCATTTGATCACATAGAATTAGTTTTATAAGCGGAAATAGTTCATTATCAAAAACCAGAAAGCATTACCATATAGGGGAACTGTTCCATTATTCATCTCACAATCCATTGATCATTATAATCGGAAATGAAGGTTTCACGTATCAATCAATTGATTCCTTTTGTTGCTTGCTTTCAACAACAAATAAAAATAATTAGTCACAGAAAAAAAATATTTAAAATTTGAGCATAATTTGAATTGTAGTAAAACGGAAAGCTACACTTTGTTTTTACTATCCAGCAAAGTCACACAAAACTTTACAAAAATTCGTTTAAAATGGGCTTGACGCAAGAGACCAACGTCGCCATTTTTGTCTTTACGTCTTTTGAGTGCGATGGCTAGAAAATGTAGTGAAAAATACCAAAAAATAAAGTGTTTGGATTGTAACAAAGTTTCTTCAAATATTTATATGAGATTTAAGATTTTTTAGACTATTTGGTACATATTCCAATCAACCAGAACAAACTATTTGAAAACCCATTCCGACTGCTGAAATCAGATTTGCAAGAAAACTCTGCTCTCAGAATCGAGGATCGAGGATGTTTTCATGCGGGGAGTAATTTTGGAAACGAAAGTTTTGACCGCATAATGCAGTGCACCTCCTTTTGTTAACCTGTGCCCATATAAATGCCCAACGAGAAAACCATTCACGACCAGCAATAATTTCCGCATTAACAAAATACGGATGTGCACAAAAAAGGATTCAGGTAGACCGAGTTTTTGTCGTTTGCAGAACTTTTGGCAAATGTTAACGTGCATGAATGAGCTGAAAAAGTAACCATTGGGTGTTGATCATGAAGAAACGTCCATGGAATATGATGAAGAACTGCCTATGTCCTATAGACAGTGTTCAAAAACTCGTGGGAACTTTTTTTCTGACTGTTTTATCCACGCATCAAACTTCCGTTTGCGATAATCATAGACTAAGATAAAAGTCTAAGTGTTTTAAAAAATGTTGCTTTGAATTAAATTAATAAAATAATTTGCCAATCAAGTTTTGTGTTCTAATAGTGTTGCTACCGTTTGGAGGTTATGTTTTCTTCCATGCAAATTTTCAGTTTATTCCTTGATTTGGTGGATGTTTATTTGGATTACAAATATCTGATGCCTTTTTCAAATATTATGAGAGATTAAATTAATTTTTGTTTTCTATATGCGATTCAACGAGATTAATCAAAAAAGTACACGCTGCATGAAACTGTTGTTCTAATCGTGTAAATTTACAGCCCCTGGATAGACACTACTCGTAAAATTAAATCCTCCTCTAAATTTGGGAAAATCATCACATTCACTTTATGTGCATGATATGTCGTTTAATTTTCCTAGGATTTTGAAGCTGTGTGTAAAAAATATGGCACAAGTGTTGCACAGGATTTGATGGGTAGCGTTAAGTCCAAGGTGCGGGTATTTAGCCTAGAAAAACTAGTCAAAAGTATCTTGCTGCATCTGCCTTCGGAAAAGACACAGCGTCAGAGAATGTAGCTCCGACACATATTGTGCTACATTTTGAGAGTTACTTATCAAACAGTATTGGTGTCCAATCCTACGAAATGGATGCATGATAAACTGAATCAGGAAGCATCACCAAAATTCCATCCACCAAATTTCTACTCTATCCTCAGGAAAGTCGAAAATCAAATCTTATCGGATCAGCAGCTCTTCAATACAATTCCTTTTGCAGAGTAGCTTTTACCGCCATTCACCTTACATTGAATTCTATTCCTCCCACTACAACTAGATCACAAATGACGTTTCGCTGCCAAAAAAATTGATCCCATTTATCATAGCAAATACTTCCAATCGTTTCGTGTTCGTGCAAAATAGAACACATCATTTATCAAGGTCACCAATCGTCACGTATCTCTTGTTAGCATCGGACAGACCATCCGTTTTCCACTGCAGCGAAAGGGATCCCGACCCGAGGAAATCAACTCCAATTTTACACTCACTCAAACACCCACCCAGATTTTGGCTGAACGCCCTTCCCCCTTTCCCATCGGGCAACCGTCGTTCAACAATGGGAAAGGATTCATTCGTGACAACTTTTCGCATCATAAATATCTCTCCTCTTCAACAAGCGCTTCACTCTTCACTCGGAATGACAACGATATGAAAGGATGCGATAGCCATTATCATTATCGTTCATATCTTTCCAGTCTTGCTCCGTCCAATGCAGTTCCTCAGCACCAACAACCCGGGTTTGGTCCGTTTTTCATTTGTTGACGACGACGTGAGATTTCATATAATTACATGCTTTGTGTAATAAATTCCTCGTTCATCTCGCTCTCCTGGCAAAAGTGGGAAATGGGTTGGCTGATGGACAAGGATCAAATGAAACCCTTTCGACACAGTGCTGGGTCTGTTTCTGCGAGCTCCGTATAACGATTATGCAATCAGGAAACAAAGAGCTATTATTTTCGTTTCTCGTTTACCTCCGTCGTCGACTTCGGCGTCGTCGTCGTCGTCGTCGTCGTCTGGTGGGATTTTGATGCTCGATTCTAGGATGTTTGACTACGCACAGGGAGAAGCATCTTTGCTCGGAGACTCAACGATGGGCGAACCCGAAAGCCGTATTATTGTAATGAAATTTCCACTGATTTCAATGCGATTATTGTAATATTGTTTAATTTTGCTGAATTGTCCCCTCCGACCGGTCTCAGTCCCAGCAGAGTAGACTCAAATTTAACGACCATTATGAAAATGATATCCCGGTGCGAGAGATACTTGTGTGTGTGAAATTGATCTATCCTTCACCCACCCTGCCAAGTCCTAGAAGGATGTTTTTTTTTTGTTCTTTGTCAAACACCTACACAGAATAGAGAGTGAAGATCCCCGAAGGT
Organism: Aedes koreicus; assembly: GCA_024533555.2. Classification (NCBI taxonomy): domain Eukaryota; kingdom Metazoa; phylum Arthropoda; class Insecta; order Diptera; family Culicidae; genus Aedes; species Aedes koreicus. The sequence goes on along the minus strand of JAHHFK020002372.1, from coordinate 877,260 downwards.
GAAGAAAGGAACGTGATTCCAGTGACTATCTGTCGAGTGAGCGGGTTCCTTCGCTTTCCTCGCTTTGGGCTGACTTTTGTTATTGCTTCCTTACCCCTCTTCGTTTCGGTGGATGGAAAGTATGCGAGAGAGGAAGAATCTGACCGGCTACTGATAGAGTTCTTTATTTTTATTGTAAATATCATAAGTTTATTATTAGCTATCGTTAAGGCTTTTCTGGCTTCCGTTATCGTTTCGTTGCTGAGCTATACATGGCAGAGGGATACCGAGCGTACTGTTGAACGTTTTGCTTTAAGACTATGCTCACGAGTTTTGAACTAAATCAGATCTCTCTTGTCTTCGAGTCTTGCAAGTTGTTGGCAACATTTGTAAAATAATTGTTATATCCAGATACTTTCGAGACATTGAAAAACTATTTAAAAATATGCAACATTTGTTTTGGAAATGAATCAACCCCGACCGACAGAACTTTTTATTAACTAACCAAGCATCCAAACTAAACTCTTCCTGAAGCACTACAAACACACTTCTTACCGTAATCAAACAATGATCCCTCTCACACAAACGCGCTCTGCCCGGCTCGGCGAAGCTCTGTTAATGCCCACAGTAGGTGTAAGTGTAAATAAATAATAAAGAGACCTGTCAAAATAAATTTTGATGGATTACAGCTGCCTACCTGCCCCATGCGGAGTGCAGTCCTGGCTGGATATCATTGTAACAATTCTCTCGGAAGGGACACGTGAGAAATTCGAGAGGCTCGAATTAATTGGGATTAAGAGGAAATTTTATGATTGGTTTCTGACCCGACCCGACCCAGTCCGAACAGGATTAAGGCGGGTGCAATGGATCGTTTTCACGCTGCGATGCATTTTAAATGCTTACCCATTCATGCACTCCAATCGAGAAACCATTGTCGTGCATCCAGGCGTGGAATTTTTGATCGGTTTCCCTAGAACTTTTTTTTCCTAGCAACATGTGTTGTGGTACATCTATATCATAATTCGCAGAATTTCAAATTCAATCAAGCTAACAACGCTCTTGTTGAAATCATACACATATTTTCAAATTAAAATAATACAAAACCTTTTGTCTTCTAACACATTTCGCCACCCAATTTTAAATATTACACCCACAGCTCATGATTCGCTCTCTACCGGAATGTTCATGTTATTTTCGTCAGACACTTTTCATTCGAATGGAGTTTGGTTCGTATCAAAATTTCCGCGCCCACTCCGGCGACACCCTCTCGGTCCACAATGTTGCGGTTTTGACATGTATCTACGGCGGAGCAAGGTACGTACGTTCACCTCAGGGACCATGTAGCTGATAGTGGTGTGGTAGATTTCCATTCCTGCTCGGTGCGACCTGTTTGCCAACCTTCATTGTAGGTACACATACGAGTTGAAGTAAACTCACGTGAGAGCAATTAGAATAAATTATAGCTCCCAAAAGTAGACACACCCGGCCGACGCAGTTTGGCCGGGCCACAGACAGGTACCAAGCTAACCGAATGGCAGCGTGCGTCGTTCTTACGTGAGCCAACAACAGAAAATTTGAAAACACACATACAACAGCCTCCCCCCCCTGCAATAATGTGTGTTGTGACCATGTTGTTGCCAGCAGCCACCGTCGCCGAAAAAACCACACCCATCATGTTGGAAAGGTGCTCCTTCGGTACAAGGATGATGAAAGTGATTACCCGTTGAGCCAGTAACCTCACGAACGTCAAGTGTTTCGGCGTTGTGTTTTGATCGAACTGGTTCAAGAATTTAGCACGCTGCCTTTTGCTAAGAGAATTCTCATTTGGCATAATCAGACATTGATACAAGGTTGCAAATTACACACGAAACTTTTCGTTTGAAACCGCATCACCTTAAATCCATCTGTCTATTTCATCATCATCATCGGTGTCATATTTTTGGCGGGTGGAGGAAAAATCGTTCTAATTCTCGTTGCGTTTCCAGTGTTCAGCTCTACAGGAGTGCTAAATATTTAATGTACATCGGGATGATTGGTGGTTGTGCTGAGCCCGATGGGACACAAATTACATTTTGAAGAACACGCAACGCGGCAAGATCTGCGTGAGCTATCCCGGCGAGGAAAAGAAACCCGAGGACGGACATAACAACATTATCGATGATTACGATGAAAAGGTGGAAGACCTATTTCCTGTCCAGGTTAATTTTAACGTCGTTTCAGCTTTCTGCTGTGCATTAACAGTAGGGTGCCAATGGAACGAATGGGAAAAAAATCGCCATCGAGTTTTAAGAGAGGGTAGTGTTCAAAAGTTTTGTCTCCTCGAAAAAAGTCTCCATACAAAATTTGAGCTCTATCGGACTTCGTTAAGTAGACCCCCAAAGTGGTCAAAGTTTAACTTTTTTGACCCATGAAAAATCTCCCAAGGGGGAAGTACATCAAATTTCCAAAACTAATTGTTTTTTGATGAAATGTCTACGAAATGTATGAAACGTCGAGATGCGATGTTACAACGAAAAAAAAATTTTGAACAAAATTCACCTTCTGTCGACACAGCTCGGGAAGTGAATTGAATTTGAAATGAAGGATTTGAATTCAATTGCTGAAATATTTATGGCAAAAGTATTGAAACAAATCCCATATCATCATTAGCATCTGCTAGCATATTATATGAGATATTATGTTACAGTAGTTCATTTTTTTTTCCACAAGGGTGGTCCTTTTTGTTGAAAAATATCAAAAATTAACAAAATCCATTTGAATAGAATACTGAAATTAATAGTATGGAAACATCTCTTATATAATTGTGAGCCATTGTCCACATCTAATATGTGGTATTTCATTAGGGTGGCTCACTTTTTTCCATTGGAGTGGTCTTTTATGTTTAAAAAAAATCCAGTCAAATCAGAATTTGAATGGGATATTGAAAACAATAGTATTTCGTCAAATAGGGCACCCTCATGCAAAAATAAAGTGAGCCACCCTAATGAAATATCACATTAAATTTAGACAATGGCCTGCTGTTATAGCACAGATGTTTCAATACTATTATCATCAATTCAAGTCCTATTTTTTAATGAGTTTTTACATTCTTCAACATAATTCAGTGCACTCCTCTAATTTGAATATTGACAAGGTCTCAGTATGTCCAAATTATTTTTCGAGATAAAGGCATTTCTCGACGTTTCATGCATTTTTATGTCATTTGGCATCAAAAACAAAAAAAAACGGTTTTGGAAATTTCATGTACTCCTTATGGGTTAAAAAGTCATTCTATGACAACTCTGAGGGCACTCTTAACGAAATACAATTGAGCTCAAATTTAACATGAGAATTTTATTTTAGTAGACGAAACTTTTTAGCACTACCCTCTATAAAAATTTGAAAAGTAGATTTTCATAAACATCCTAATAAACAGCGTGCATTCAAAACATTGTATACGAATTGCGTCAGTCTACTTTAAAAATTCTTAGTTGAGTAGATTTGTAGCTCACTATTTGGTGAACTTAAACTGAACATATTTTATCGTTAATTCTGTCTTGTTCATTTCGTGAAAATTGTATTTGTTAATTAGACAAATTTACCGCTTATTGTCGTAAACATTCGTATTGCACGTTTTTAAGATAAATTCAAGCATTACGCAATATGCGTACAGTTTATGAATTGTGTTTCGTATTAATTTCGAATCAAATGTAAATATAACGGAAAAAATTATGCATGCTAGCAAGAGATTATCAAGCAGTCTTTTATGTGCATAGTTTTTCCAGAGGCTTTTTTATTCAATGTTTACTATTACGTCGAGTCGTGTTCGTCTTTCGTTATAAAGTTTTATTATTTTGTGTTCATTGTAAGTTTTCTTAGTATAAAGTGCATATAGTGCAGCGGCGAAGTTAATCGCAAAGTAAATAAATACATTATTTCTGTCATGATTTTTTGTTTGTTGGTAGAAACTCCTCCCACAAATCCCACATTCGATAGAACTTTTTGTAATCTGGTCTATGCTAACTGACTGACTAATGCTAAACATAAAATTTTATTTTTTACAGGCAAGCACGCATAAATTGATTAAACATTATACGTTTACAAGTTTGACTCATAGGTACAAGATACATTGGAAATCAGTGTTTTTTTTTATGTGTTTTTTTTATGTAAATATATAACGTAATTGATATTAAATTTCAGCAAGCTAGGAACGTATTGTCCGCATTCAGCAACTTGGAGCTGGAAAAATCTTGATCTATCAACAGCAGTACTAATATAAGCAGTAGAATCAGTCTCATTGCAAAGGATATTCCTGCGGAAGAGCGAATTTATGGTTTGTTACACTTTGTCACTAATTTCCTTAACAAGAAAATGAGTAGAATGATTAGTAATTTCCATTTAATTCCAACTACCTTTATTGCTTATCTTGACAGATACGCGTATTTTGTCTACAATGCGCAGACTTCTTCAGTGTCGTGTACTAATACTCGACTACTTCAGTCGAGTATTAGTACACGATACTGAAGAAGTCTGCACATTGTAGACGAAATACGCGTATCTGTCAAGATAAGCAATAAAGGTAGTTGAAATAAAATGGAAATTACTGATCATTCTTCTCATTTTCTAGTTACAGGTATTCCACTAAACAGCTCACACTCTCCAGGATTCACTAATTTCCTTTACAATGCGAAGCTGTGCTCTTCAGAGTTGTAGGATTCCAATTTTAAAAATTTAGAGATACCAAGCTGGATGATCCTGGCTGATTGTGGACAAGATCGTTCCAGTGATTGACGTTAATCAGCGCAAAGCCGGTCAGATCCTGAAACTTGAGCAAAAATTATTTGCATGTTTCAATGTTTCTTTCTTATTGAATAAACCAAGCCCATATATTTAGACGCCGGTTGTATTTCTCGTGCATTGTATGCATATAATCTCGTAAGCACACCAATTTCCCGTATCTTTTACAATTTACAAACATGTTCCATACAAATCATTTTTGTTTATTTTGGATGCTTCCGTTTACCAAACGAAATAAAATTAGAAAAAAATCTGACAGATATGACGAAAATAGCTTAATATTATTTACGAATTAAGTTCGTTGCTGAAAACAACGAACTTATTGGTATATTGTACAATCGATTTCGTAGTATAAACTAAATTTTATTTTCAGTGTTGAGAAAAAGTTAATATACTCCACACTTGAAGCTTTGCCAATAAATAATCCGTTCGCTTCTCTTTGTCCAATACAGCACTCCTAGTGGTCAGCTTTGGAATATGTTGACAACAATTTGCTGACACAGTCTTTGTCTGGAAATCCAATGCAAAACTTGTTAATTTCCTTTAATTACCACGGTGAAAAATTCGTATATATTGTGAAAAAGAGAATAAACTCTGCTCAAAATATAGGAAAATCCGACATGTTCACGTATGGCAGTTTTGGGCAGCCTTGGTAAAACACCAGACCGTTCTGCACGAAAGCCGAACTTGACTGCAAACACACCATCATGTTTCGTGCTTGTAGATGAACCTGAAACGCAATGGACGCGACACGAGTGTAACATATAAGCTCGTGTTTTGCTTTTGGCACCGTATTTGATTTTTGGTAAAATAGCCGAGTGGTTACGATCACAAGAAAACTCTCAACATAAACCCAGTATGACACAGGTTACCACGTATAGAGGTGACCACCTCCTCGGATGATTCTGAAAATTTGATAATTTGACTTATAGGTTTGTTTTCTTGGCTGTTGGGTGACGGGCGCATATGCTGATTGAGTTTAACAAACACGGCACGGGTAGAAATAAAATAAATCAACCACGCGTGTATTCCGCAATCGGACACAATCGAAAACACATAACTGTGGTGTTTGCCGAAACATCATACATGTCCGAAGCTAAAACACGAGCACTGACATCGGTGTTGTAGACTCCGCGTTGCGTGTTAGTCTGGGATCACGAAGTCAAAGTGGTGAATTTAATACACGCGCTAGCGTGGTAAAATGTAGCTCGGCGTGCAGTGTAGTGTTTGGACATTGCTTGGTTTAGGTAATTTGAGTTAGGCTGTGCAGATCTCGGTTTCAGAAAACCGAGACTCGGCATATCATTCTAAGTGTGCAGATCAGAGTTAACAAGTTTTGCTATATTTTCTTAATTTGCTTCTGTGAAACAAATGAACAATTGAAAGTCATCCGCAAACATGTGAATAGAACCTAATTTTCAAACTGATGGCAAATCATTTATAAACAATGGAAATAAAAGTGGACCCAAGACAGATCCTTGGGGTACAGCTGATAAGATATTGATTGTATTAGATTGACATTCATTAATTTCAACTTCTTGAGTACATGAGTTTAAGTAAGATTTGATTAGCAAAGCAGCACTACGACTGAAATCTAACTTGTAAGATAATTTGTGCAGCAACGTAACATGAGAAACTCTATCGAATGCTTTTGAAAAACCAATCAATCAAGTAGTACTGTGTCCAGATCTAAAACCAAACTGGCAGTGACTGAGGAGATTGAACCGTTGCAAATAAACTTGAATTAGAGCTTGCAGTATTTTTTTCGAAAGCCTTGGACAACGCACATAGAATACTTATTGGGCGAAGATTGTTCAAAAAACGCATCATACGAAACCTCAAATAATATGAGAATTTTAAAGCCTTACCAATTAGACTAAGCCCGTTACATAGAAGATGTCTTCATTCTTGTTTCGCAGTCTGTGAAGGGTCCAGAGGTCGTTTCCTACTTGATTTGTGCCCGTCGGTCCGTTATCGAGAATAATTTTAACTGGGCTGTCTGGCTGGGTAGAGTCGACCGATTTTAGCGGTGTGAACGATGCGAGGTTCTGCCACCAACTGAGGCAAGTTGTGGTTCATCTTCCACGTTCCGTTTGCCATCTGTCCTCCACTGTAAATCGTGGGCAGCACCTTCCGCAAGGAGACACCAAAAGCGCGTTGATTCTCCAAATGTACTGTCCACGTTTCGTGACCGTAGAGGATAATTGGTCAAATTGAAGTGTTGTAGATAGTCAACTTTATAGTTCGGCAAAATCTCCTCGATCTAAACGTCCTTCGAAGTCCAAAGTACGCACGATTGCTAGTCATAATGCGCCTTTGTTTGTCGTTATCGGTGGTCACCAATGAGTCACCAATGCACGAATTCATCTACCGCCTCGAAGAAGTACAGGTGGTTACATTCAGCATACAAAACCTCAACGGACACACTCGAAACCATTCCCCAGTGGAAGTTTGAAACCATTTTAAATTCCAAGTTGGTCGCCATCAGTGTAAGATAAATATGTTTCATATTTTTTGCGTATATCCGGAATGGGGATGATCTTTTATTCATAAAAGATATCTGACGCTATTTAAGATCTCGAAATAGTGGCCATTGGTTCTCAAAAGCCAGTCATATATTACACAAAAAAATAATTTTCAGCACAGGAGCGATAAAGTTTGCATTAAAAAAAAAGAACTTTTTTCGGATGGTGATAAAAAAAAGCTAAGACAGATAATTGCTTTTGATAAATTTTCCTTGGAAAAAAATTATTTAAGCCTACTTACAAAACAAATCTACGCCCTTGGGAGTAGCCTTCCGGCAGTTAACCGGAACATCGAGTTGTTCATCTTATTAAGCCGCTGCCGCTGCGTCATTGCCTGCACCTCTGAAACCAGTGGACGCGACTTTCGCTTCCTGACATGTATGTTCATGTTCGCCAAGTACTTTTTCACTGTTTGGCCGGTTGAACCGACCTCTCAGCTAAACGCAAGCAGCGATGTAGCCATTTTTCCCTCAGTCTTCCTCTTCAGCATCCTTTGGAGCTTCTTGTCGCTCTGGGTCGTCGGCCGTCCAGAACCGGGCTTTCTTTCGATGCTCTGATTGTTGTTTAATAGTGCCAAGATGTTGTAGATACCGAAACGGGCGTCCACAAAGTGCCGCACGATGTCCGTTCTCGACGCGGCGGGGTGCCGTTCTTTGAACGCGCACACTTCTGAACGGAGTCGCTTCACTGTTTTTGCCATCACGGTTAGAGTTCGACTGATGGAGCTGTCAAATTTTGTCTACTGACTCATGGGTTTCTATGATTGATGCTACATGGTTAGCTTCGTCAGTGCGGGTGAAGGTAACACCATGAAAAATTGGCCATTTTTTCATTTTTTTTAATGCAAACGTTACGTAGAAACTTAAAATTGATTTATGATACCGTTTTGAAACCCAAGATGGTCACCGTCTGTGAAAAATATATAGCAAATATTTTAGCGAAATGGAAATTTCCGGAACATGGAATTCCGGAATGGTTTGAAGTCAACCATCGAAATCCGAAGAAAGCTTTAATTTCGAGATGGTGGCAAGTTGTTCTAGAAATTCAATAAAAAAAATACACAATTAGGCTTGTTTTTTCAGAACAGCGACGATGCATATTTCAAAATCCAAGATGGCCAGCATTGGTTTTAGAGAAATATGTAGAGGCAGCTTTTGGTTCTAAGAAGTCATTCAAATGTTACACAATATATCTTTTATCAGCACAGACACAATTCGTAGTAAGGCTGTTCATTTTATAAAGAGGGCACTTTTAAAACGCGATAAAAAGTAAAAGCTTTACTCAATTTAGATGTTATTTACTTCATCGTGTAGTTCAATACACTGACAGACGACTGTCATGTTTTATCTGAATCCATACAGTTTGAGTTTAGAGAAATGGAGCGATAAGTACACTAGAGTTTTGAATATTTAAAAGTACTACAAGGGACTGTCTTGTAGACATATTGCTCCAATTGTGAAAAAATCGAAAACCGGTGTCCACAAAAACATCAAAATGTTTAGAGAGGAGCATACTGTGGTCAATCTTCAAAGACCCAGAACCAAAACCGGCCCTGTCAACCCGCAAAAGGAGAAGAAATATGTTGAGCTTCTGTTATCCGCAAATTTAAATTCAGCCCGACAGGTTGTCAAGAAACTGGGAGTATCCATTGTATTTGTCCAACGCGTCAAAAAAATCAAAATATGCCAAAAACGGAGCGCAGAACAGCTGGAACAAGCCAAAAGCGATGCCGGAAGCTTAATAAAATGTTAAGAAAGTTCAATCGTTAGTCAGAATGAACATGACATATATTGCAAAACGTTGATAATCCTTTTATATAAAAACTATCAAAAGTTATTCAAGGAAACATGTGTTGTTTGTTACTTAGCCTTGAACATGATAACAAACAAAAGCAGTCATCTTTGAAAAATCATGTAAACAGTGTCCAGATATGCTGCAGCATAGTACAGATAATAAAGGTTTTCATTTAAAAGTTGTAAAAGTGTACCTGGAATACAAATCAACGACCAGCAATAAGTAATAAGCATTTAAATTTCAATGAAAAGAAAGCCCTCCGTCTTGTTCCGACAATCGTCACTGACGGAAATACAATTCAGCTTTGAAGCTGAAAAAGAAGTCGACACAAATTTGACCCAGTGAAGTTGATGGCAAACAAGCACCCAGAATAAAAGTCTTCCGTGCCAATCCTTTCCACCGCCAGCAGTGCTCGGTAAAAAAGTGTGAGCAAGTGAAACCCACGCCCTTGCCTCCCTGGGGGCCTTCAGATCAACATTATTTGTTGTTTGCAACTTCCAAAATGCAACTGACGTTTTCCCTCAACTCCCAATCAGGCGCACAGCTTCGAGCGGGGAATGCATCTCTTCCTTTTTCCTGCGCTGCAACCAACGTGACGTTGTATTTTCGAAATAGGGAGAAAGCTGACACCGGGAAATCTCGGGGAAAGGCGTGGGAGAGATGATTTGTGTGCATCTTTCCCTCAATAAAGTTACTCCGTTGAAGCTGCCGGCAGCAGAAGGGATATAATTTAAATATTTCTCTGCGCTTCACTGTAATGATGTGTATATTGCCTTCCATCATCTCCACCGGTTCTGTGTGCCCAGTACTACCAACAGCATCACCATTTGGGAAAAATGGAAAATGTGTGTATGTTTACACTGGTGTTTGGCTGTGGAAGTGCATCAATGTTGCAGAGCTGCGTTTTCCTTTTAGCAGCAAGGGAATGTGGGAAAGCTCGTTGCGTAACATCGGAGATTGAAGAATTCGGGGTGATGGGTTTGCAGAAGTGGGTGCTTCTGGCAAAGCGACGAACGTTCCGATGAATAAATGATACCCCATAAAGAAGGAGGAAAACTACACCCCCACTAGAAAGCGAACATTCAGTGGTGAAGTGGAACGGATGGAAACATCGTGGCTGTCAAGTGGGAAATATGAAAGGATTCCCGTTTCCAGGCCATTATGAAATGTTGAGAATAAGGGCGCATGAAAGTGAACTCGGTCCCCGGGCTGTCGCCTATTCTTCGGTTTTGCTGAAAGCAGCCAACAGTGGGAGCAAATCACACTGAGGCTGCCTTGTAACAAACAAAGACCTCTGGGAAAATGGAATTGATTTTCCGACTCTTGAAGTCGTTGCCGTCTTCGCAGTCTTGGTCGTTGTCCCGGTGATGACAACGCTAACCAACAAGTAAGAAGGAGTTGGTTTTCCGTCGCTGTCGTCATCGTCATATGTCCTCTGGAACGACGCCGGAAGAGGTGAGCAGTCTAACGAGGTCATGTCATCTCTCGCGACTTGCTCGTAAGGGGAATTATTACTGCGACTTGACTTCGTCACCGTTGGTTAGTTTCAGGGTGGGTGGTTGGCAGGAAACGTTCGAATGTCATCGGTGTCGTTCCGCGACGTAAATGGAAATCATTCCGGTGAATCCTGTCAAGTGGAAATTGTGAATGTAATATTGATTGTCAAGGCTACAGGAGACGTGTTCCGGGAGGGATATTCCAAGAGGGAATAGTATTCAATAGCATGCAATAATTCAACAGCTTCCCACTACTTGTTTCAAAGTTTAACGAACCAAAGTTGGAGGCACCACCATCAACCGCCATGGTTCCCAGCTGGTAGGGAAACAATTCGTTAATTAGTCAGACGTAAGGAACAACTCTGTGTAATTCGGTAAAAGTCACGTACGAATAACACTCCTACTGTCTAGTTATCCCAAAGTGAATATCATTTCTTCTGGAGGTTTCTGCGGGGATGATGAACTTTGCATTTGAAGCGCTCCGAAATTTCAAGCGCACAGAACGACTAGTGAAGTAGTTGACCACGTATGGAAATATGTTTGGCTGCTTTGTGCGGTTTAGTTCTGCAGGGGAACTGTGGGTAAGATGGTCATATAGTGATTTTACCATGAATCAAATAAATCTTTTCACGTTTCTGCTGCATTTCAATATTGTATTTGGACTGCATTTCAATATTGACGACTTTTGCGTTTTGTACACAACGATTGTACACAACGTCTGGTTTTTACATGTGTTCAAAAATAAACCCAAAAGCAGGAAGTTTCTTTCCCATGAAGGCGACAAAAAGGAGTGTGTACAAACGACCGCTAGAAACTATCACAAGCTATTAAGGTCTGTATCCGCAATAATCCAGACACCTCAAAACATGAATAAAACATAAATTTCGCTTTATATTTCCGTCGTAGTTGTTTATTTCAGATTCATGGGATGTGTTTTAACAATTCGTGAAGACAAAACATAGTTATTCGGTATTTGCATAACATTTTCGAACTTTGCGCTTAAGTCCGTCCATTAGGGTTTGTACAGACTCTTCATAAATCGTAGATGCCGGCTTTGCCCAAATTTGCTGGAAGTGTTTGATGTCTTTAATTCCTTGCTTCTTTCCAGAAAGCTTCCGCTTCATCAGAGCCCAATATCTCTCGATTGGTCGTAGCTATGGGCAATTTGGCAGGTTTGAGGTTTTTCGTACAATGTGCAATTGATTTGCTTGGTACCACTCCATCACAGTTTTAGCATAGTGGCATGATGCCAAATCGGGCCAGAACAAAGCTTTTTCTTTGTGACTTTTGATGAAGGGTAGCAATCGTTTCTGCAGACACTCTTTCTGATAGATCCCCTTGTTGATTGTGCCTGTAGTGACGAAAGATATACTCTTTTTGCCACACGTGCAAATTGCTTGCCACACAAGGTATTTTTTGGAAAATTTCGATGCCTTTTTCGTTCTGAAATGCTCAGCTGTAGCATTTCTGGCCATAGCAGAATAAAAAACCAGCCATGGAAGCTGCTTGAAATCCTCCAGGACATAGGTTTTATCGTCCATAACAACGCATGAAAACTTCGTCAAATATTCGCAGTACAAACGTCGAGCCCGTGATTTTGCTGCCAAGTTCTGTTAGTCGTTGCGATTTGGAACTGTTTTTACTCATACGATTTAAGTCCCAAACGTTTTTTTGATTTTTGGACAAAACCAGGCGACATCCCTATTTTACGAGCCACCGTTCGAATGGAGAGATTTGGGTTTTTCGTTAATATCCTTTTCACCTTTCGATCCATGACAGGATCAGCGCGTCCAATGTTTTTGTCACTTCTCGGTTTTCTCTCCCCCGTCAAACGTTCCGAAAATGATTTGAGCACATCGTGAACAGTGGATTTAGGCAAATCTAATGTTTTTGCAAGGTCCCGTATTGACAAGTAAGAATTTTCCGTTCGCCCGTACAAAATTCGCTCGAGCACTTGTTTTTCTTTCGTCGCCATCTTGAATACTAAACATGAAATGTAAACATCAATCATAGTCTTTTTTATCATAGACTTTCAGCTACACCACAGTGAAATATTTCAAAAATAACAATGATTTGAAGGTGTCCGGATTAATGTGGATACAGACCTCGAGGGGAAGAGGCGCCCCTCCCCCCCCCCTTTTGGGGGATGAAGCAAAACGGAAATCCTCCTTGGTTCGAGTACCCCCCTTCCAACCCCTTCCCTCAATTTTCAATACTTTTATTCAATGTTCAACCTACCGTACACTCATGGATCTATCAACACGTTCTCTTCATAAAAAGCTATCTTCGTTCTAGAATTATGCAAGACAGACTCTCTGGCTTGGCTGTTCTTTCGATAGAGAAGTAATCGCTTCCAGATCTTGATTTTGATTTTATTGTTGTTCAGTTTGCTTCAGCTAAGGCACGAATGGTGAAGTTTTGAATTAATTTGAACTTTCAGTAAATATAAATGTAAATCAAAGTTATTTTAACGGAGAAACATGAATTTTATTGCTGTACTGCTGTATTGCTATTATTCTTGATGTAACACAAACTTGGATATTAAACAATAAAAATGAGTCGATGTAGATATTGTTAATTCATTATGTGCAATATTTACAATAATATAAATAATTTCGTCAACATGAGTGACAAATAGTCCCAGAGTGTATTAAATGACTAATTGGAAGGGCGTCGTCGTTTGCCAGGGGCGCTACCAACTCTTACTACGTCTCTGACATGAACAACAAAATTTGAGGAACACACACTACTAAAATGAGTTCGTCAGAAATAGAAAAATTCGCGCACCTGAAAGAAGAAAACATTAACCATCTTTCCAGACATCAAGGCTCTGCTCATCCTGCCCTTAGTACCCCCAGTTCCCCCAGTACTAGCTGCTCCAACCTTCATAACATGTGAGGAGACACACACGCATCCCGGCAAAAGCAACAAAACAAAACGCCCGGCAGATGCTTTGAGCTATTTCGGCAGCCAAGTACGTGATCCAACAATGGCAGCAAAGGTTCTGCCGGGTGGCAATGGCAACTGACCAATCCTCCGCCACAGAGCTCAGCCTAGACGTTCATTAATTAGAGAAGAGCTTTCCGGAGAGTGGTGCTCTCATTAAAAATTATTTTCATCTACGGCTTAACATAATCTTTTCCTCTGCTGACCACTCATAAGAAGGGGGAAGGTGTCGAGGTGGTAGACTGTACAAACTGATGTTTGAGCACTCCTAACGGGCAGCTTTTGAAACATCGCAAAAGTTGAGTTGACAAGTTTTTCGCTCTTTTTTTTTTGTTAGCTCAGCATCAAGGATCAGGGCTCGCACGTGAGAACAACCTAATCGCAATCCGAGGGTACTGGCTAATGGCTTTTTCAAATACCTACCTTTTGCTGTCTTTCCGTTTTTCCCAGGGACTTGCCATTCGGTTGTCAATGGGCCAATGTGCGTTGTTGGTTGATGTCGTGAATGGCGTTTGTTTATCGTTGGACGCCGACCAGGGAAACGGTGATTGGAGTTACTACTTTCATTCATTTCGAAAGGGTTACTCTGGAGCAGCTCCTCTAGATTAGAATTGAAAGCATTTAGATGGTGGAGCCTAATACTGAGGCTCTGAAAGGTGTGCTCGTACAAGGTTTAACGAAAATAAATGCGTTCCACGTGCCATTTTGTGGACCTTGCAAGGTGAAATGAGGAACTTTTCTAGCGAAAAGGAGATGGTTTAAATTTACTGTTGAATTTTAAATTTCTTTCGAAAGGGTTCTGCGGAAAGGTGTTCATAAATTGAACACGTGACTTAGGAGTTTTAATACGGTTTTGGCTTGTGATTATATATTTTTAAGCAGTTTGGATGTTTTTCCGTAGATTTTTTTCAAAGTTACGTTTTGCGTGTACTAACATTTTCGATTTAAAACAATTCAATATTTTCAAATTTAGAATTATGGTCAATAAAAAAAATGTATCAACAACATAAACAACATAAACCAAATTGGTTTATGAAAATCCGTATAATTTTTTTTAAATTTTATTAAAGGTTTTTGGAGCCAAATCTTCGATCTTCGTCCTTGGGTTCAAATTTAAAATTGCCAACCTGGAAGCAAGCATAGTGTAATTGACCTCCGGTCCTTACAAGTTTATGCTTCACGCCTCCACGAGTGATGTTACCATAAAAGGTTGCCAATTGTTCATTGTTGGTTGACGTAGCGTTAGTAATGTTGTCAATTTGAAAACAGTAAATTTTGGTATTGCGACTAAAGATGTTGTACCTGAGAATCCAAGTGCTTTTAATTATCAGGTTACGGATCCTAAGGAACGTATAAATACCACGAGTCTACCGACGGTCAACAATTATCAGGTGTGCTAATGGAAAACGACCGTTTGTTTTTTATCAAAACTTGAGACTTTATTGTGAAAAATTGATTTCATATTTATTCCTGAAAGTATTGACCATCGCTAGCCACAACCTATCTTTCTGGTAGAATATGGATTCCATGTCGAAAAAACTGCTCATCTTTCGAAGCGATCCATAAATCTACCCAGTTTTTGGCCTCTTCGTAAGAACGGAAGTGCTGCTCAGAGCCAAGCCATGCGTCATGGATCGCAAAAGGTGGTAGTTGAAAGGAGCAATGTCTGGAGAATACGGTGGATGTGGAGGTAGGTTTTAACGACCTGAGAAACATGTGGCCGAGCGTTGTCATTCAGCAAAATGATTTTGTCGTGTCTTTGCTGGTATTGTGGCCGTTTATTTTTCAATGCTCGGCTCAAAAGCATCAGTTGTGTTTGGTAGCGAGCTCCTGTGATTGCCTCACCCGGTTGCAACAGCTCATAATATATCACTCTGAGTTGGTCCCACCAAATACACAGCATTAGCTTCAAACCATGAATGTTTGGCTTGGGTGTGGATGTTGATACCACGATTTTTTTCGCTTCGGGTTATTGTAGTGAATCCACTTTTCATCTCCAGTAACAATACGATGCAGAAAACCTTTCCTTTTTTGTCATTGGAGCAGCAATTCACATGGGAAAAAACGGTTTTCGATGTCTCTCGGCTTCAAGTCGTATGGTACCCGATTTTTTTGGATCATTCCCAAGGCTTCCAAACGATGTGAAATGGCTTGTCGTGTACCACCCATTGAATCTGCAAGTTGGTGTTGCGTTTTACATGAATCTTCTTGCAGAAATACCGGTCCAGGACGTTCCTTGTCTTCTGAGCTGAAATCAATACTTTCGAAGCGTTGAAACCATTCACGACACGTTCTTTCGCTAATTTCAGCCTCACTATTAGTTACAGCAATCATATGACGCTTATTTGGCTCAAATTTCAACATTTCTGCGCGCCCTAAAACATATGATGCCGATAAAAATAAACAAATACAATGAAGCGGAGTTGTTGACAGATGCCTAGTCTAACAATGAGGCGTTGTTGATTTGACATTGTTCACAAATATTAACTGGTGGCGCTTTCTATTGGAAAACGGCGGTTTTCTATTTGCACCCCTGATATTATTACGCATCCATTCATTTAACTATTTATCTTAAGAGCATGGAATAACAAGACAAGGATGAAAGGCTCAGTTTCATTTTCAGCATATCAGCATTATCTTAAATGGCGCTTTTGAACTTCAACTACTATTTTATATATGGCTACTAGTTCCATAAAAGACTGACATGTGCTTATTTGCAGTATATTTTTGTCTAGGGGTATTGTGATTAGATAATTCATCATTTCAGAAATCATTAAACCAGGCTCTTCAACCATTCAAATTGCTATCTTTGAAATGTTACTAGAATATTATCTTAAACACTTTTGAAAACATGTTCTACAGAATAATTTCTTACAGAATAGAATAGGGAACTTTCTTTTCAGTAAGAAACCAGTGGATGTTTGATATATTTTTGACAAAATTATATTATATTCTCTAACATAGAAATTCCAATCTTCGGAATATGGGAAGGACCATCCGGGCACCCTATTGTAGCAAATTGAATGGGGAGATTGGGAATACCAACTCCTCGTTGCTAACAGTTTGTGACAGAAGGTGGGTTTTTACATCATGCTTCATGATTTGGTCGTAAATCAAGTATAATCACTTAATTTATGTGTTTAATTCATCTACCACGTTCCATTCAGGATTAAGGATTTCAATAAGTACTGTTCATTTTATTCCCAATTCCCAATCATGCCATTGTATGAAGGGCAAAAACGGGTTGGGTGGATCGATAGGCATTTAACTGTTGTCTCTGTATTGAGGAAAAATTATACTTTTCGTCAAAATGCTTCCAGATATGAAACTGATGCACTTTTTGACGAATACCCTTCATTAGCCTTTTCACAGTTCTCTGCGATAGCTTTCGGCTAGTAGATGATCCCATTTTATTGAACCCATTGACAGATAGTGTCTCTCTGCCATCCTCTCTCGCGCAATTTGGTGGATTATCCTCTTTTTGCACAAAATTGATACCATGCATCTTTTTTTTTTTTTGTAATTTTTTTGGTGCATGAGCAAATTGTCTGCCACACAAGATTGAGGATCAAAGAACGCCTTGGTATCGGGTAGACGTACTTTTCTTCCCGCTGTCATTTTTGTACAAATAAAATTGAATTTTGTTACTTTTTTAACTGTATTATTCATAATAAAAGTGAACCAGTGATAAACGTGCGCCGAAAAGCAATACCGTAGTGGATCGATGTGAAAAGTTTGTCATTGAAGCTGCCCTGTTTTATTTTTTTCTGTGGCGTTGTGCCACCCGGCATGTACCAAAATGTAATCGTCTGATCAGATTTATTAGACGAGAAAGTGCAAAGAAAAATCAGAACGTTTTAAAGTGGCAATGAACACCGGGGTGATTCGGACGCAAACGAGAGGTACAATATTGAATAATAACCATGAGCCACAGAAGTTGATCGGTATTCGAAAAACATAGCTCTGAATTGTCGCAATGGACACTGTGGTTGCTGGCATAGTGTTTGAATCCATAAAACCTAGGGAAATGACCAGCGACTCGGGGATCCTGAGCGAGCTGACGGATTGGCCGAAGTATGTTTTGATCATATCACTCCTCTTGGCTGCAAATTGAAAATTTCAAAAAATTTTCTGGACGAGGAGAGGACTACCTTCATGGACCGAAGATAGTATCTGCTTTGACAACGGTATGAGTAACAGTGGAACAGGAATTACATGCATATCGGTAAGTCAGGCGGTTTTCCAGCCCAAAAAGCGGACAGCAATGGAGTGCATTATTTTCTTAGCTTCGTCACTCCCAACGACCTATACATATATAAATACACATATGCTTTTTCGCCAAGGAAAGCCTCTCTCACAATCCCATCCAACTTCTAACTCCAGATGTCTATGAAGGTCGCATGAGTTCTCAGCATCTTCTTAAGTAGACATCTAATCAACACTTCCCTCCCATCCCTTACTGATCATAAGGACCTGGCCAGGTGTTGTGCATAGAAATCGATCGATGAAGAGCCTGTCACATCCAAGGCAGCTCTTTTGGCGCTTCTATCGTCTCTACAACAGCCAACCTAGGATTGTGTATGGTCGGATAATGCTATGCTATGCTATGTTATGCTATGAGCAAATAGTCTGCCACACAAGAACTTTTTTGCCGAGCAACAGGTACGTGTTCTCCATCAACCGCATTATAGAACTGCGGCCCCGGTAGCGTAGTTGTGTCCAGTTTGCAATATGTTTCATCATCCATCAAAATGCAACGATCGAGATGTTTTCTTAACATATTTTTAAACTTCCGGCATCGCTCTTTGGCTTGTTCCAGCTGTTCCGCACTCCGTCTTAGCGTATTTTGCTCATTGTAGGTCCTGATGTTATTTCTCTTTTTGACGCTTTGGACCAATCCAACAGATACTCCCAGTTTCTTGGCAACCTGTCGGATTGAGTTCGATTTTTCGGAAAACAGAAGCTCTACACTTTTCTTTCCCTTTTGCGGGTTGACAGGGCTGCTTCTGGTTCTAGATCTTAGCAGATCGTCCACAGTATGCTCCGCTCTAAATTATTTGTTGATTTTGTGCACACCAGTCTTCGATTTTTTCACAATTTGAGCAATATGTCTACAAGACAGTCCCTCGTAGTGCTTTTGAATAATCAAAACTCAAGTGTCCTTATCAATTCACTTCATTTTGCTAAACTCAAACTGTTTTGACACACCCTGCCCTTCGGTTCAGGAAGGGGTATGAGCGTGTTCTGCCAGCTTGGTCGCGGTAGATTTCATGTGTAAATAGGCTGCCAAATCAACGTTAAAAAGTGCCTGAACAAAATGAACAGCTTGTAATGATCATTTGAAGATGCGACGGGGGATCATTGCCGTGATATTCCCAAATGTAACACGTAGTTCTTGTCTTCTATAACTAAACGTGATGGAATGGAGTAAACGAGTTGAAACTCATCGGGAATGATCTCTCATATGCATCCGTCGAACCATTCTGAACGGCCGTTGTGAGAATATCACCATGAAAATCTCACATGCGCATAGCATGTTTCCAGTGACTAATGCTTCTCTCCTTTCTCTTGTTCTCTTCTCTATCCCATGGCCGCAAGTGATGCCTTATGACACATTGCGAGTCTCGAAATGCGCTACTAAAGTCAGCTCTTCAAAAGCAGAAACACCGAGACAATATGGACCCTACATCAAAGGAAGGTTGAAGCACTTCAAGATTAACAAAAGGATAATATTACGAAAAGGGGAAGAAACAAAAGAGAACACCCACAGAAAACACTCCTTATAAGAGGAGAAAATTCAACAAACAAAGGAGACGAGTAGGGAAAAACGCAATTCCAGAAGAGTGAGTATATACGCGCCAGGTTTGATTATGTTTTAACTTGGAAGTGTGTTAACTCTACCGTTATCCACATGAAAATGGTCATGTTAACATACGGGGCTTATTGCTTTAACATTTTAACAGAGAAATTCTGAAATGGGTAACTGGATCTGCAATAGAGCTAGCACTTTCTAACTCCCGGAATAAAGCTGCTTTCAATGATCACATAAAAAACTATTGCAAACAGATATCTTCCATAATACCACTGCCGTCCGTTGGTTGTTAGATTTGACACACACACACACACACACACACACACACACACACACACACACACACACACACACACACACACACACACACACACACACACACACACACACACACACACACACACACACACACACACTATTTTGACACAGATTAAAAATGACAGTCGCCTGTCAATGTACTGAATTACACCATGAAGCAAATTCCAGCAAAATTGAGCAAAGCATTTGCTTTCTATCACGTTTCAAACGTGTCCTCTTTAGAAAATGAACAGTCCTTATATATTTTAACATGCAAGATGGACAACAATACAGCCAATATTTGGAGAGGTTGAAAAGTCATTTAGCCATTTATGTAATGTAATGATTTTATCACACAAAATGATTATATTTTTTCATTATCGCACAGTTCAGGACAAGACAAAAGTTCATTTTATTATTATTTTGGAAGTTTTGTTGCAGTTCTGTCCTTCGAAATTGGTTTTTTTTTTTCAAAATCCATTCACTTCTGGTGTGTAGTAGAAGTTAGTTCATTTCCAAATAAGGAAGTGAGGTTTCGCAGTTGAAGAAGGAAATCAATCAGTTATTGTTGGCAAATGAACAGACCATTTCGCGTTTCATTTCCGCGTGGTCACGCAAACCAGCTGTTCTAACATCCTCTACTACATTGTAATCGGTCATCCGACTTCAGTGAGTGACGACACGAAGACAACCGAGTTCACCCGTGCACACACGCACCGCACGCCACTCGCCAAGATTTGTGACGTCCCCGTATATGTTGCGTCAGCAGCAGCAGATCAGTAATATTAGTTTAGTTGTTTTTTTTCTCTCTCTCTCTCCTTCTCATCTTATAGTTTCAATTTCATGTTGTGTGTTGTGTTTAGAATTAGTTTTGTGTATTGTGCTTGCGTGTGATTCAAATCTGGCTTGGTAGGGCAGCGTTTAACTGCACTGTTTAACCAGCGTTGGCTGTACCATTGGTTGTCTAACGTATGGATAGTTAAATCTGCACAAAAGTAAAAAGGCCAAATATTATTTATTTGTAAACAAAAGCAATCACTCTTTATTTTAGTTGTTCATATAAACAAACATGTTAATGCAGAAAAAAAATTACACCAATTCGCTCAGCCTTGCGGCAGTTGGCTGGACACCGCAAAACTTAATGTTTTCATATTTGCGAGCTCTTTTTTTATTTTTTGCTGAACATGTTTGGTAGATTTTGGACGAAAGTTGTTTGAATATACCTTCCGCTTCAGAAAGGCCCAAAAATCTTCAATTGGGCAAAGTTGTGGCACGTTTGGAGGGTTTTCATCCTTCAGCACATAAGGGATCTTCATGCTTTCCATGGCTTCCAAAGATTTCTTCGCATAATGGCTCGATGCTAAATCCGGCCAGAACACTTCTTTTCGTCCACGATGTTTTTGAGAAATAAACTGTTAGGCTCACTCACCTTAGGCAAGCAGTTTTCAATATAACGATTTGCGGTGATGACCAGCCCCGATTCAAAGAAAACAGGTTTTGACATTCCAAGTGGGCTGATTGCCAACCAAAGCAATATTTTCCGTGGGAATTTCGTATGTTCAACAACCTTCACATCTTCTTTCACCTGTGCTTTGGGACTTTCGTAGAAGTATTTTCCTTGCCATTCATTTCCATCCAACGTGAAATAAGTCTCGTCATCCATGATGCAAAGTACATCGTTTTTCGCTTGAAAAACATTTCAGACAAGCTTTCTCAATCGTACTTTCTGAACAGCACCTTGAGTTTCTGACACTTTCGGTTTCACTTTCCTTGACCGCTTCTTGATCCCAGCTTCATCCAGAACCTTTTTGACAGTTTGGTGGTGACAATTAAACTTTTTTCCAAGTTCTCTGTACGACTTTGCCACCCAACCTTCTGTCAACCGTATTAAATTTCGTTTCACTGAAGAATCTCTCAAACTTGACAAATTTCCTGAACCGATCTTCCGAGTTGTTGTTTTTCGCATTTGGTAGGACGAAAGAATGCTGTATATGGTTCGACGACTTATTCCCATGTCCATAAAATGACGCACTACCTTCGATTTCGGCAAATCTGGATGAGCATTGCAAAAATTACAAATGAGTTTCCGGCGTTGTTCCTCCTGATTACTCATGTTTCGTCTTGTAATAGATTACCGACAACTTAAACACTTGGAACTGAAGTATGACAGAGCTGTTAAAAACTTGACATCGATCAGCTGTAGAATCGTTAGGGTTGTGATTGAAGCAGGGCTGTGAAAATGTGTGCAGAATTCACTATCCATACGTTACTTTCAACCCAAAAATAAAACCTTTGAATGTGTATTAAATCATCTGACAAAGCGATTCTAAACCGTGACAGAGATCACAAAAGTAAGATTTAACCAACTTCCTGTTGTCTTCTCTAACGTAAAGCAGGTTTATGAGATTGATGTCTTCCAGCATTTTAAACAGGAATATCGAGTATAGATCCCAGTTCGTGATGCTCCGTAGATCGATGATATGGTCACCGAGGTTAGTGTGAGCTCCGAAATCTTGAGGAAGCAGGCGGTTGGTCGAATCAAGAACCCTAGGTACAGATAGCTTCTATAAGTAGAAGGATTGAATAAGGTATCACACAGCGAGCGTACAATAAAAGTGACCGTCACATACTCGTTTCATGTGACCTTTTCTGGTTCTGCGTGTGTTACATCGAATAGGGAAAACTTCGGCTACCCTTGCGTTCGTTCGTACCTCGCGCCATGGTCAGCCAAAACTGCAAGCAGATGGGACATAAGGCCTCCCACTACGGCAATAAGGCACGCTGTTCTCTTTGCGGGGAGAAGCATATGGTGGTGTCGGTTCCAATTGTAATAATTAGTTGCAGCTACCTTTTTGTGACTTATTTAGGTAATATTGAAGTCGATTCTACTGATTTGCAACAAGTGTGCTGCTAGGGGTGCAAACAAAGCACTAAAATGCGTTTTCTGTAAGGGGACCCAAGCAACACATGGTTGTCATAATTAGTTACAGCAACTGGATTGTGACTTAGTTGAGTCACATTCAAGTTACATTCACTCGTTGGAAACAAATGTGCTGCTAGGGGACTCCTCGTGCTCTCTCGTTGTTTACGACGTACAAACAACGCGGGGAAAAAATTGAACGTTCTCTGAAACAATGTTCGAGGCAATCGCCTAACGCAGAAGTGATTAAAATGCATCACCATCACCCATTGATAAAAACTTTTTTGCTCCTCTGACAGATAACGAGTCTGACTCTGACTTGGCTGACTTTGCTGACTCTGACTTAACTGACGGACCACAGTAATCCACGCCTACTCTCTCGCATGCTTATAAACGAGCACCGGACACACTCGTGCAAGGCAGTATTAGCTTCTGATGCACGTGATCCAAAAGTGACACGGAAAAAAGGAGAAGATCTAGTCTGGAATGAAAATGTTTGCAGTAATAGTAGTGTAGCACTAGCCTTGCAAACGGATGACGGCGCCTTAAAATCATCGTACGCTTCCGACTTTCTGAAACTGGCGTATTGACTCGTTGCGTCAGTTGCACACGGAACGTGAGCGCCTGTCGGTCAGTCATTTCTGTGCAGTGTGGTTTTCACAAAAATTACTGAAACAAATCATTCATCGTTATTTCAATCAAAGTCACGCACTTTGCTGTTGATGCCGCTCATCAGTCGGCACACACCTTCGTCAGTCATGGTTTTGACAAGCTGATTCCACCAATGCTTCATCTCTCCAAACTCACTGGTGACTGCTTTCTTCATCTTCAGCTGCCGCTTGATTATCTCCCAATACTTCTATATTGAACAGAACTGAGGACAATTTGGTGGATTCAGTTCTTTTAGAATGGACTGGACCCCATTATCGTTGTACCATTGTAGTACTTCCTTGCTGTAATGGCATCTGACTAGATCTGGCCAAAATGTAACTGGACCATCATGGACTTATCGAAGGGTAAAATCCGAATGCTGAGGCACTCCCTTTTGTACACTTCCGAATTCATTGTTTTATCCGTTACAAAAACTCTGGTTTTTTTTTGCCACGGGAACAGATACTTGGCCAAATCATGAATTTTTTCACGAACTTATCCGCTACAATAAACTTAAATCTGCCAGGAACCTTGCCACGAGCTGGAGCCTTGTAGAACATGAGCCCGGGGATTTGTTTGAAATCTGCTTTAGCAAATGTTTCATCATCGATCAAGGGACATCTATCGGGTTTCGTCAGTTATGGCCACTGTTTAATGTTTGAGACTTCGGTTGGGCTGTTTACTTGCTCGATAATATTAATAACCTCCTCGAAGACGGATTTGCCACACAGTATAACGATCGGCATTCAGTTTTTTCGCCAATTCATAATCCGAGATGTGAGGATCAGCCTTGATTTTCCGAATGACCATCACCTGCAGTTGACGATCAACGGTTCCACTCCGACGCTTGATTTGCACTTGGCGGGCAATTGTCAATGTTTCCTTGTACTTTTTAATCACTCGCGCAACTGTACTTATAGGATAATCCAGCAGTTTTATCAGCTCCCGATTTGACGCAAATAGATTTTGCAGGTAACTGTGCAAAATTATTTTTCTTTTCTCTTCCTGCATGATGAATATCTTGGAACCACGTTAGTTTAAAACTGAAAAAATAAGCCTAGAAGAACTGTTTACAAACAACAAAACGCTGTGAAAAACTTGCATAACACTTTCAGTGTAGCTGATTGTGCTTAATTATATGACATTAACCACTTGAATGGCTAGCCATTTTCGTTCCTTATATCCTTATATCGTATTTTAAAATTAATCTGCAGCAAAACTGTAGATAAAATGATTACTTTCATAATGGACAACGAGCAGTGAAGCAAACGATCACCTTTACTTTCCATTATTAGTTCCCATAAAAACTTCAGACAGTTTGTGCTTAGTCAGCTTCAAACTTTATGGGTGTAAATTTTATAAGGCTAACAAGATCCTTATTTTAAACGGCTCAAGAACTGTGGAGTGAGGTTTTTCAAATACAAACTCATTTCTGACACATCATATCTGAGAAATCTGACTAACGTTTGCATTAAAAAAATAGACAAAAAATGCCGATTTTTCATGGATTTACCTTCACCCGCACTGGCAAAACTACTCATTCCAGCATCAATCATAGTAACCCATGAGTCAGCAGACAAAATTTGAGAGCTCTATCAGTCGAACTCTAACCATGATGGCAGAAGCAACTCCGTTCAGAAGTGTGCGCGTTCAAAGAACGGCACCCCGCCGCGACGAAATCGCACATCGTGCGGCACTTTGTGGACGCCAGATACGCCTGTTCTGGCATCTACAACATCTTGGCACTATTAGACAACAATCAGAGCATCGAAAGAAAGCCCGGTTCCGGACGGCCGACGACCCTGAGCGACAACAAGCTCCAAAAGAGGGCTGCTGAAGAGGAAGACTGAGGGAAAAGTGGCTACATCGCTGCCTGCGCTTGGCCGGGAGGTCACTTCAACCGGCCAAACAGTGAAAAAGTACCGGACGAACATGAACATACAAAGCTGCAGGCAATGACGCAGCGGCAGCGGCTGAATAAGATGGTCAACTCGTTTTTCCCGGCGAATCGCGAGGCGGTGGTGATGGACGACGAGACCTATCTCACCCTGGATGGCAACGACTGGCAGGGCACTTCGTATTTTACTTCCCATATGAAGGAAGTGAGCTCCGAGGCTAAGTTCTTTTCACACACCAAGTTCACGAAAAAGGTGCTGCTGTGGCTGACAATCAGAGAGAAGGGGATGTCAAAGCCGCTCTTCTTTCGCTCTGGACTGGCCGTGAACGGGGAAATTTGTAGTACGAAATGCCTGCCGGAAGCTGCGTCGTTCATCAAGAAATACCATAAGGGCGAAGACGCGGTGTTCTGGCCGGATCTGGCGTCCGCCCACTACCCCAAGCGATCGTTGGAGGAGATGAAGCGGCTGAATATCGATGTGGATCCCAAATCGGCGAACCAGCCCAACGGCCCCCAGCTGCGTCCCATTGAGAATTTTTGGGCCAACCTGAAGCATAAAATCTACTCCAACAATTTTGTCGCAAAAACTGAGGAGGAATTGACAAATAAAACGAAGAAAGAACTCAAAAACATGCCTACACGCATGTTTTTGTCCGCCATGGCGAATGTTCCGGTTAACTGCCGGAAAGCCGCTCGCAAGGGTGTAAAATTTATTTTGCAAGTAAGCTTAAATAATTACCTTTCATGGGAAATTTATCAAAAGCAACTATCTGTCTTAGCTTAGCTTAGCGCTCTTAATGGACGGTTTTGGAAGCTTTTGAATTATATTTGTCAACAATAACAGTGTACTTTTTAGTTAATAGAACGCTGTCGTTTTGGAGACAGTCACTATAAAAGAGATGCGTCGAAAAAAAATCGTTGACAATCGCCTAGAAAAATTCATCGTGGTCCGCATCCTAGCGAGTTAAAGTGTAGAATTGTCATAAAACACCGTATGGTGCGTATTCAAAACGTACAGGGAAGCCTTGAAGATGACTCGAAAGCCTCATAGCAAACGTTGGAGGTGGACAACTCCATGGAATAGTCGTAAGGCCCATCAGAAGCTACCCAAGTATGTCCGATCGTGATTTGAGTTAAAAGTATGATGTCACCCGTAGTACAGTGCAGCAAATTCACTATCGCAAAGGTTTACAGGCAAACCACGTCAGTAGGCAACCCAATCGATAACTCAAGCAGAATACCGAGGTTAAAACCCGTGCTTGAAAGCTGTATGACAACCTGCTAATTAAGTCCGGTTGATGCATATATGCACTAAAATATGGAACCTATCGGCACCTTTTGGTATCATGATAAAACCAAATTGATTTCTAGTGGCTTTGATAAAACCTCAATAAAACTCAATAAAGCAGGATGGTTTTGGTAATGTTACTTGGGTACTAACGGATGAAGAAATCTATGTAAAGGCCGACTTCGGACACTTTCCAGGACCAACATTGTTCAAGGCGAAGGCTCAAGGAGGTGTCCCTGTCAGATTCAAATTTGTTTCTCCGGATAAGCTCGCACGCAAATATTTGATTTGACATGGTCAGAAGATAAAGATTTTTGTCACTGAGAAAATGAGGAACTCGGAGGCTTACGAAACCAAATTATGCCGGATGACAACTCACTACAGCCGGAAAGTACATCAATTGAACATTGACAACGGAGTCCAGTTTGTTCCGAAAACTCTCAATTGTCTCCAGTTCAGGCCCATTGGAAACTAATGCGTGAATAAAAAAAGCGATGTTCCGATTTTCCATGCGATTACCCTGCCACCTTGTGGTCGGTCAACAGGTCAGAAGTCAATATATACTAGTTGCCTATATACCTTAAAAATTTGACAGCTCTGTCAGTTTGCTCACGGCAGCAATGGCGAGAACAGTGAAACAACTTAGATCTATGGTTTGTTCGTACCACTTGCTCGACCCGGGCCTAAAAAAGTCGGCCATCGTGGCCCACTTCGTGTCGGCTGGTTACGATCGTGGAAACATTAACAAGATTCTGGCACTTCTGGAAATGGGAGAGTCCATCGAGCAGAAGCCAGGGGATTCAACAGAAGCTCAAATGGAAGACGGAAGGCAAGGTGGCCACTTCTTTTCGTGCGTTGAGCCGGGAGGTCAGTGCGACCGACCAAATGGTCAAGAAGTATTTGGCTAAAATGGATATCTACATGCGGAAGCGTCAGTCCAAGCCAGCCGTGTCGGAGAACCAAGCGGAAACCCAGAATCAACGGCTGAAGATTCTGGTCAAAGAGATCTACCCGGCGAAGTAGAACGGCGGAAGCATGCCAACCCTCTCAACGTGCCCCAGCTCTATCCAATCGACAATTTCTGGGCCAATTTGAAGAGGAAAGTATATTCCAATAATTTCGTGGCCAAAACGACGGATCAAAAAGGTTACCAGCGAACTGAATAATATGCTTAAAATCGTTTTTCCCCTATGACTCAAGTCCCGGCAACTGTCGCAAGGATGCTTGGCAGGGAGTAGAAGAATTTTTGTGAAATTTTTATTTTTTAATGAATTAAATGCAATTTGGTTTACCATCCATCCGAAAATAGTCGCTTTGTTTTTAATGCGATCATTACTGGTCAATGATGAAGAGAAACCGGAGGTAAAAGCTACGGCTATCAAAACGGCTGCTCAGATGATAATTTGATGGGATACTGGTGGGTGCGGCACTTGATGGTTTGTATTATGGAAGATTTCCAGAATTTCTTCGAAACCACGAGGCATAATTCGCTTCGTAGTTTTTTCTTAAAATATAAGGAATACCGTTTTAAAATCCGTTATTTTTAATTAAAAATAGACCCAAATGATGTTGTTCCACTACTAAGTGGGCCATGCTTTAGAATACAAACTCGTAAGGCATCTCCAGGAGTGTATGGTCGTTACAAAATAGAACTGGATTTATAACAAAGGCAACTTCAGCAAGGCGTTCTAGTTGGATAATTTCGAAAAGTTTCATGTTAAAATTTAAAACTGGAATGCTACGTTGTTCTATTTTTGTTCAAATTTGAACCGGGTTTCATCCAAGTTATATTTTGTTTTGTCATTGTGGTAGTGTCTATGAAATCAAGTCAAACGAAAAACTTTGAATCAACGTCCGGTCGTGCATCTGTTTGAATCTTGTATACGTTCTACTTCAAGTCTGAACTCGCTGACCATCATATCCCTATTTCTTTGTTATTACCATCATTTCCCTATTTTTTTTTCTAAAATGTTTTCGAGAATTTCTCCATATTGTGGAATATTTAAATAAGGTATAGAACTAAAAATTATTAAGACGAATATTAAGGGGAATTCAAGAGATGTTCTGAGAGGAATCCCAAAGGAATTATGAGGGAAAATTCCAGAGGAATACTGGAAAAATTCCAGCGGAATTTTGAGAGGAATTCCAGAAGAAATCTGATGAGAATTTAAGAAGAATCCCGAGGAGAATGCTAGAGAAATTCTAGTAAGAATTCCTGAGAAATTCTGAGAAGAATTCCAGTGGATTTCTGGAGCACTCCGCAGGACTTCTGAAGACAGTTTGAGTGGAATTTTTAGAATTTCAGTGTAGTTCCAAGATTAATTCCACAGAAATTCTGATGAGAATTGAAGAAGAACACTGAGGAGAACTCCAGAGGAATTCTTAGAAAAACTGAGAATGAATTAAAGGGAGGGTTCCAGAAAAATCCTATGAAGAATTGCAACTGAATTCTGAGGAGAATTCTAGGGGAATTCTAAAAAAAATTCTAAGGTTATTTGGAGGAAAATTCCAAACGATTTCTGAGATTTCTAGAGAAATTCGAAGAGGATAGTAATTCTGAGGGAAATTCCAAAGAAGTTCTGAGAGGAATTACAGCGGAAATTTGAGGAGAACTCCTAAGGAATTCTGAAAATATGCCCACAGAAGATTTGAGAATCAATTATACACACACATATAAGTCTTTAGATTTAGAACAACATTTAGAACTGCTGCTGAAGAGAGGGTATGTTTGTTATATATTTTCCCAAGAGAAAAATTTATAACTGACATATAAAATGAATCTAGAACTACAACACTCCTGGAGATGCTCTTACAGTCAAAGGGTACAAAACTTAAGATAAACAAACTGAACTGAATGAGCATCAAGTTAACCAATAAAAATCTCCAAACCCTGCCGATACGTTCAAATTTTTGTAAGATTGAACTGTAAAAAAACCATCCAAGCTTCTGAGAATAAAAAAACCGCACCTGCGGCATAATTTCCATACTTTTCGTCGAACTCAATTGTGCATTTCATTTGTCAAAGGATTTTCCACGCTGCATATCACCGAGACCCGGACTCTGTCTGAATTGTCTGAAGCTGTGCAAGTCAGGAGGAGAAGCAGAGCAATCGGAACGTGAGTGGGTTGGATTTTTCTCGTTACAAAGCATTCTTTCCACCGTCTGACAGTAATGCAGGCAGAATGGAACCGAGCGAAGAGTGAAATTTATTACATCATGCAGAGAATGCATCTGCGCTCCGGCAGTTGCTGGTTGAAAGTGATGAGGAGAAATCGCTGAATTCTTGTGTCAGCAATGCCTGATTATTCTCCAAAAGAATAAAAAAAAAAAACAAAGGGGACCGAGATGGTTTTAATCACCGAATAATTGTGCTGGAAAGGTGGACATCAGAAAAGTTGCGCCTAGACTCAAATGGGGATATTCTGTAGCAGAGTCGGGAACTTGAGGATGGATGGAGTACAATCGGTAAGCGGAACGTTAGTTGGCATAAGAAAAAAAAATGAAAGAAAAATGCACCGAGGATTTCTTCTTTACTGTCATTGGGTACTTTTGCGAACTACAAAGTCTTACATTTTTCATTTCCCAAGCAGCATAAGCGCAGACAACACGGTGGAAATGGAGCAGATGTTTCTCGACTGTTTTCGGAAGAAAAGCTCCCTTTTTCACAAAGACGACGACGACAAAGAAATGTGGATCCTTCCCCGGAGAGCTGCAGAATGAATGAATGAATAAAAAATCAATATCTTTTCCACAAATATATTCCCAATACACACGGGTAAACCACACCCTTTGAACCGTGCGATGGGGGTGAGCGCAAAAATTTCGTTCGTTTTGCCTTACGCTTCAAGGATTTCTTTCTCAGACCTATGCTTTTTTCTGTGGCGGTGGATCTGGAAGATTGTTGCTGCACACAAAGCTTGAATCATCTAATTCCAGGCTTCCTCCCACTTTCGTTTCGAGTGGCAGCGACGACGACAACGACGAACAGACGAGAAAATCTATTTAGCCAAAAACTTGGCGAAAACTACAAACGGAAGCCAGCGCTGCTGCATTCGCTGTGTCCCATAGTCGGATATCTGCGATGTGCCGTTGGGGATTGTTGCGAAAGAAAGAAAAGGATTCGAATTTCGGTCCCAGTGGCCGTCATCATCGGTGAGTGGTGGGTGGGAATAAAGGCAGGCGACTCCCCGCACCAATGTGGTGCTTGTTATTGAGGATAATAAAGTATAATTCAAACTTTATAGACCACTCGATCGACAAGTGCCCGGGAAGAAAGTTTCCTCCGTTTGTGATTCCTGAATGGATGCAGGGGGTGAGAGAAAAATTGAGGCTGCCTCAAATAAAATTCGTCCGCACAGAGACAAGCCTGACGGTCAAGCATTGCTGTGGCAAAAGTTGAATGGTGAAGTTTAGAATTTCCTGCCATCAGTCGATGAGATAATCGAACAAGGACAGATGAGTGGCGATCGCCTGCATGTTTTGTTGGTTATTGAAATTGAAATCGGAAGGATGCATTCAGAGTTGTAAAATTTTAGTGTAGGTTTTGTTCTTTGCTGCAATTTGTGCGGATTAAAGTTAAGGTGCCGAGGGGTGAGAAATTTGCATTCGAATGCGTTCGCCCCCTCTGACATTTGACTTTCCATCGGGAAGCCAGCCCAGTAAGAGTGAAAACTGTATTTCTTCGTTCACTTCTGGTGCAATCTGACCTTATGGTATTGTTGGAAAATTATTCAAGCTTATTTGTAAGGAAAAAAAAAACGTAACAATGGTTGGACTCCATTATTGTTCAACACAATGACGTAAGGAAATGTTTGCTTCTTCTTCTTCTTCTTCTTAAGCATTTCAAGCTTATTGTTTTCAAAGTAAGCTTATTGCTTGCTCTCTACTAAGTGTTCTAAATGCCCTTCCACAGTTATTAATTAAGAGCTTTCGATGCCAAGTACCAGGCAGTCGAGAAATTTTCCTTAACCAAAAATACCTAGACCAGACCGGGAATCAAACCCAGCCACCTCCAGCATGGTGTTGCTTAGTAGCTGCGCCTTTACCGACTGAGTTAAGGGAGGACCCCGGAGATGTTTGTTATCGATACTTATTTCCTTCTCAGTTTAATATTGCTGAAGACGATTTCAAAATTAAAAGTAGTTGTCTGTTATGAGAGATTGCTTGCTGGCAGTATAACATAGTAACCTGAATGTTTTGTTCAATTCATTCCTATCCCCAAGACAACAATGTTGAATACTGTGCTATATATGAGGCATCTCACAAAATAACTCTTTTGGGAGGCTCCCAGCACAACGAATCAGCGGATTTGACCCTTCAACAGATTGTGGAGCAACTACAACAGCTCGGTTAACAGCTCGGTCAAGCAGAACACAGTGATGGTTGAAAGTTGGTTTTTCGTCGGTGAATGCTGTCGCGTACCCCAAGTGAACAATGTCGATACGTCAGTAATCTTCGGACAACAGCAGCAACCGAGAACAACTCAGGACACCATGCCATGCTGGGCATGCGGTGTTTTGCACAACAACAAAGACTGCCAATTTCACGATCACAAGTGCAACGAATGCGGGAAATACGGGCTCCGTGAGAGCATTTCGTGCCTGCTTCTCGTCGAAACCTCCAAGCAACCCCAGCCACACGGAGAAGAATAACAAGATGAAGAAGAATCAATCATCGGTTAGCGTCGGAAATTCGTCGGAAAGTTGGACACAGGGTCTGACATGACAATCATTTCGCAACGATTGTGGACCAGAATCGGCCGACCAAAAGTGAAACCAACCGTTTTTAGTGCCAAAACAGCGTTAGACTGGTTGTATGACTGAAATACAATATTACCCTAAACGACATTACACGGGATTGTAAATTTACATTGCTTCTCCTAACGTTTTTTTTTTTTTTTTTTTCAACATTACAGGCATAGGCTGGATGGACTTGTTCAGACTGCGGGACAACCCGATAGTGTCGCTCTGTAATCAAGTCTCTGCGCAACCAAATCAAAGTGTAGCGACTCTTCAATCTCAGTTTCCCGAAGTGTTCAGCAGTGAGATGGGTCTGTGAAACAAGACTCCTGTTAAACTGGTCAGTTAAAAGGCAGTCCAAAGCAGCCGGTTGCCTACTCCATTGTGCGTGTTGTGAAGGATGAGTTGCTTCGTCTGCGAATCCTTGGCATACTAAGGAAGGGGGATTTCTGTGACTGGGCGGTACCGATCGTCGCGGTATGGAAGCCAAATGGATCTGCGCCGATTTTTCAACTGGTCTTAACAACGTGCTCGAGCCAGATCAGTATCCATTGCCTTTGCCCGAGGATATTTTTGCTAAGGTAGCCAACTTTCGGATTTTCAGTCACATCGACTTATCTGACGTATACTTGCAGGTAGTGGTAGATCAAGCCAGTCAATCACTACTAACCATAAACACCCATAAAGGCCTCTACCAATTCACACGTCTGTAACCCGGTATCTATGTCAGTCCCGAGTGGTTTTCTACAACTGATGTTTTTACAATGCTACTGGTTTTCAAGTGCACTGTTGGTTTACCTCGACAACATATTGGTCGGAGTCGTGCAACGAAGAAGAGCATTAGCGCAATCTGCAGCAAACTTTCACGAGGGTCAAAGCGTACGGGTTTACCGTGTGAATCGAAAAGTGTAGCTTCGGTATGCAGCAAGTACAAGGGACAAATCCTTGATGGCAACGGGATCAGGCCAGATAACGAGAAGACCGCAGCATTCTTCGTCCCGATCGTCAGCATTCCTTCGCCACACGACTTGACGCTGCACTCCTAATTGGGTGCCGTTAATTGTTACGGCAAGTACGCTCTACGACATCCAATGGATCAGCTGCTGAAGGCTGAAGCAAAGCTCGAATGGTCATCAGCATGTTCAATCGTTTCGGCGAAATCTTCCAGCCACCCTTACTGCTGACTCACAACAATCCCAAGTGAAACATAATTGTTTCAGTGATTGCATCTGGATAGGCACTGAGAGCTCAGAATCGCACATCAGCTCCAAGACGGGACTATAAAAGCCATTTGTCACGTGTCTCGTAATTTAATGGCAACTGAAACCGACTTCAGTCGAATGGAAAAGGAAGACTTGGCTCTCGTATTCACCGTAATCCGCTTCTATCGAATGTTGTATGGTCGCAAACCACTTTTCGTTATTTGTGGGTTCAAAACATTCGAATTCCGACGGCCAACCTGTTACAAAGATGAGCATTGATGTTGCTCCGAAATAAAGACTCGATTAGAAGCGTTATTAAAGAGTCTCTAGAAGTATTTCTGCTATCGTTTAAGATGATTCAAGCGGAAACCAGAGCTGAAGACACGCTTAATCAAGTTATTCGGTTCATCAATAGTAATTGGTCTTCGAAGAAGAAAGATCTCCGATCCTCAAGTTAAACAGTTCTACTTACGACGTGATTCACTCGTCTCAGCCGAGGTTTCATGTTTGGCGAACGCTTGGTCATTCCTCCCAAGTTTCGAAAACGGGTGCTCCAACAACTACATAAACTTCATCCAGAACGAATGCGATCAATCACCAGACACTACGTATATTGACTTCACGTCGACGAAGATATCAGCAAGCTCGTCCAGACCGGCAAGGAGTGATCCAGTGTGGCGAAAACCGACCAAAAAAGACGAATCTTGAACCGTGGGCAGTTCCAGAAAAGCCAGGGCAGCGTATACATTTGGACTATGGATGGAAGGTACTGTGGTGTCCATTGATACCAGCATTTCGTTTCGTGCCTCTTTCCATTTTTCTTTGCCGCTCGGGAAGTCGGCGTTCAACGTCCTCTTCCATTAAGGAACTCCTTTATTAACGTCTCTCCAAAAACTGATCCTATCTGATCTTTCGTTTCGTCTCCTCGCATTTTGACGATGCTCTCGTTTTTTCGAACTTATGTTCGTATTTTATCGTCGATTCTCTTACTCTCTATTGCCGATGAAATGAACAGATGCACGGCCAGCCATTTTAACTCAGTATTGAGTCGTTTTTGACTCACTTTCGTCAAAAGTGGAGTCACTCAAATTTGAGTAAATGTAACTGGTATTGACAAGTCGACAAATCAAAAACATCCATCTGATTTGAGTCGATGTTTTTGATTTGTCGACTTGGCAATACCAGTTACATTTACTCAAATTTGAGTGACACCACTTTTGACGAAAGTGAGTCAAAAACGACTTAAAATTAAGTTGATATGGCTGGCCGTGTGAAGGCGATAAATGTCCATAGCAAGAGAAGTAAATAAGGAAGATTTTTCTAATCAGATCAATTAGCCATTCGATTTCTATAAATACAAGTTTGATTTTTCTTTTACATTATATACATTTATTTGATACTCTACAGGTACTACCTCATTCTAGTGGATTTCTTCAGCAAGTGGCCAGAAATCGTATGAACCAGGGAGATCACCACTTCAGCAACCGTGCGAATCCTTCGCGGAATCTTAGCAAGGTCCGGAAACGCTGGTAACGGATAATGAAACACAATTTACCAGTGCTAATTTTGCATCCTATTGCGGTAAAAATGCTATCCTCTACCTGAAGACTGCTCCTTTCCACCCGCAGTCGAATGGTCTTCCAGCAAGGTTTAAAAAGGTCACTCAAGAAAATCACCGCTGGGGAGTAAACATTAGACGAAGCCATCGACACCTTTCTTCAGTGCTACCAATCAACACCATGTCGCAGCGCATCTGAGGGAAAATCTTCGGCTGAATTATTGGTTGGTAAAGGGTGATACGGTCAAAATTTGGTCAAGGGAAAACGCGTGTAAATCGGTGAAATCGTTTATTTAAAAAATCAAATTAAATTTCTTTTTCAAGTTCAATTAGTATAAAATTCAGGAAAAATATTCAGTTAGGCTTCCGCTTTTCCAAATCCGAATTGCCGGGCCTTACGCTTGACCCCTGCCATCAGATTTTGTACAGCCACCTTGTCCACCTTCTTCGTCGCAGAAAGCCAGTTTGCCTTGAACTGCTGCTCGTCCTTAGCAGTTTTTGTGGTCTTCTTTAGGTTCCGCTTGACAATAGCCCAGTATTTCTCAATTGGGCGGAGCTCTGGCGTCTTGTCCTTGGGAACACCCTGCACGTTGTTGGCGGCGTACCACTCCATGGCCTTTTTACCGTAATGGCAAGATGCCAAATCCGGCCAAAATAGTACGGAACAACCGTGTTTCTTCAGGAAAGGCAGCAGACGTTTATTCAAACACTCTTTCACGAAAATTTCTTGGTTGACAGTCCCGGAAGCTATGAAAATGCTGCTTTTCAAGCCACAGGTACAGATGGCTTGCCAAACCAGATATTTCTTTGCGAACTTTGACAGTTTCGTGTGCTTGAAAATATCTGCTACCTTTCCCCTTCCTTTTGCCGTATAAAACTCCTGTCCCGGAAGCTGCTTGTAGTCGGCTTTGACGTATGTTTCGTCGTCCATTACCACGCAGTCAAACTTCGTCAGCATCGTCGTGTACAGCCTCCGGGATCGCGCTTTGGCCGTCGTATTTTGTTTATCATCGCGATTTGGAGTCACTACCTTCTTGTAAGTCGATAGTCCGGCTCGTTTTTTGGCTCGATGCACGGTTGTAGACGATACACCCAGCTTATTTGCGGCATCTCGGAGAGATAGGTTAGGGTTTCGCTTGAAACTACCGGCAACTCTCTTTGTCGTCTCAGCGGCTTCCGGTTTTCGATTTCCCCCGATCCAGACTTCCTGGCTGTCGACAAACGTTCCCCAAACACTTTAATTACATTTGTAACGGTTGATTTGGCAACTTTTAGCGATTTTGCCAACTTTGCGTGAGGGGTGGTTCGAATTTTCGCGATGCGCGAGCAAAATTTTGATACGCTGCTCTTCTTGCTTGGACGGCATTTTGACAACTGAAGAGTGAATTCCAAAATCAAAATAGGAGCAACATTCTACACACACACACCTTCAAAATGAGGGGTGTTCAGGTTTTTGACGTAGGACTACGTCTTTGTTTTTAATACAGGGGTACACGTTGCGAGTACAAACATTTGGAGCGTCACGAAATATCGTAGTACGTTTATTTGAAGGTACTGAAAGAGCTGTGATACTGGTGGGTTTAGCCGCATTTCACTCTTAAACGAAGCTAGGAACAATCTACAAATACCTGATATCAAATAATTTAGGGAAACGACAAAAATTGCCCTTTTCATTTGCTTGTCAATTCTTCCATTGTTGTTTATTCTCTAATTGTCATTGATTAAACATCAAATACACCTATACAGTTGGTATCATTAGCAATCTTATTGTTCGCTTCATCATCAAAAAGGGTGAGTGTTTTGATCATCATTGTGAGCTAGAAGCCCTGATGTTTCAGGTGCAGAAAATTCAAATTTGTGCGTTCTATACGACAGCCCTGTTCAAAGCACTAACTCTATAACACTAACACCAACTCTCTCATTATAGTCATTTTTTCACTGCCACGTCGTAGAACGTTTATATGAAGGCACTAACATTAGGTGTGATACGGGCGGGTTATGCCGCAATTTACTCTTAGACTTCTTACTTTCAATCTAAGGGAAACGACTAAAAGTACACTTTTCATTTTCGTGGCAACTTATGTTGTTGTTTATCCATATGTTTTATGGAATAAATAACCAAAATACCTGGTTAGCTCATGGTATAATAACTGAATGTATTTGCACTATTTTCGAAAGGGGTTATGATCTGTTCGAAATGAAGCACATAGTCACAGAAAAGTGTAACTGATGACAAGCATGTATATTTGAGATAGGACGCGGAGAGCCCGCTTAGGAAACACCATTAAAAGCAATAGAATAAACCATGCATGTGGCTTGTATCAGTTGCAGTGTTAGGTGAGTCATATACAACAGCACACGGTCGTTGTTTTCGTATTACCTCCTTGTTTGTAAAGTTCAAAGACGGCTAATCGGTTGTAATCGGTAGAAATACGAGTCGATGAAATTGAATCCTTCATATCACACTATAAATGAATAGAAAGGAAAAACAAATTTAAAAAATCCCGGTAGATAGGAGGTAGACCCGTTCTTTTCAAAGTTTCCAATTAGTTGTTTTATGAAATATATTTAAATTTGAGATAGCAACTAGATTCCAAGCTGTAAAGTAAGCTGTCATTTAGGGCGTAGCAAAACATTTTTTTTTATTTAACGTCATGGTTAGCTTAGATTGGCTTAAACTGTTTAGTCAAAGGAACGAAGAATTCGTTGTGAGAATATCACCAATAATTTGGTGATTGTGGAATTTAAACAGCTGCTCAGCCAGCGCCGAACACGATTCAGGTAGAAAATATATGTCTGGAGCACAAAAATATTTAGAGTTGCAAGGGGGTGTCAAACACGTGGTTATAAATGGTTGGTGGTTATAAATAAATACAATTTAACCCAGGAATCAAATAGAAATATAGTATCAAACACAACAAAATACCAAAATCATGTATACTTTATTATGAATATGAGAAGACACAAAAATACGTTCAAACAAACATGGACAACAACATACACAATACATGAAAGCGAATCAATTTTATTAAAACTATTTGAATCATCACGATAAAAACAGTGACCAAATCGGCACCTGATGATGATGATGTAATACTACCATCTATTGCAGCAAGGAAACTTTCCATAGCAGTGGAATAATCTGAAAAACGATTTGATCAGGATTCTATTATTGTTTGTGATCATCAAGCTCCTGTATGAAGGGCCAAAAACGTTTGGGCGGGCCCGTAAGCAGAGACACTTACGCGAAACCCGCGAATATAGGGAAGAGAATCTCCTTCCAAAAGCAAGTTCACACTCACAGCACTAGAATCGAGCCCTCGATTGACAGAATAAACCCAATAGATGGGGTCGAAGAGCCCGCCCTTGTTCCACGAAATGTTAACAATAGGGAGGAGGCAGTCCCATGCTCCCTATCCAAATCGTTTTACTTGGGTGCCCTGATGGTCCCTCCCTTTCCCCGTTATGTGTTATTTAATATATAATATATTTTGTACACAACAAATTAAGATACCATTATAGACAAAAATGCTAATTTATTCAAATTTCAAACTTAAATGGATTGTTACTGAAAAATAAATAAAAGTTAGATATGTATCAATATCCTACTAGTCCTGGGAAAGCTGAAAACAGAATAGATCATTCGAAATATAAAAGATAAAATTTCAATAAAAGATATTATTTTATAAAACATTGTAATATTTGTAATATTTTTTTTATACTGTTCTAGCAACATTTCAAAGATAGAGTGAACGAAGAGTCCGGTGGGATAATTTCTGAAAGAAATGGCTTATCTTACCATAATACCACAAACACAACATTAAAATATAATCCTACATAACGTATAAGCACATGCCAGCCTTTTATGAATATAATAGTTGAAGTTCAGATGTGCAATTTTAAATAAATGGTATGCTGAAATGCTGAGATACAAATTCCGCCTTTGATGCCTGGCATGTTGCTCCAGGCTCTTACATAGTTTTAGAATGCAAAGATGATTCCAAAGCGTGCTGAAATTATTAAAAAAATGAGAAAAGAAAATATACAATATGATTTAAAGGTATAAGATCTTCGGTCGCACCCCCTCACTTCGCTATTGTCAGATTGACAACATTGCCCAGGCTACGCCAACCAGCGTCTCCATGTTTCAGCTGGCAGTCTTTTGTGATCATATGACTCGTGGAGGCGTGAGGTAGGAACTTGTGAGGACGAGAGGTCGGTTGCACCCTCCTTCGAAGTTGTCAACTCACCATTTGAAGCCCTCACGTGATGAAAACCTTGGTCTTCCTACCGCAGCTACAGATGCCTTGCCAAATCATGTATTTACGTGTAAATTTATTAAATTTTGCGTATATATCATCTCCTGCAGCAAGAGGAATCATCAAGCAGCAAACCTAAAGGTACCACATACCATCATTTTGTTTTATGCAAATCTACGTACTGAAAGTTAAGCATTAATAGATATTTCTAGTTTTGAAATCATTCTGTTGAAAAAAACTCCCCCATTTCGGTTTTATTCCAAGCATTTATATTACAACGTTTAACTGCAACAATTTTCACAGCTTTTTAGATTGACTTTTCTGTTTTTGTTTGCAATATTCTTTCACCGAGTCCGTATTAATATTTTAAACTTATATTCGTTAAGGTTAAGTTTATTGTTCATTTCTGAGAATATTCATTTATTATTTCATAACCACCTAGTGATCAAGTGCCCGGAAGAATTTTTATTTTCAAAATTTACAGAAAAATTTATAACTTGGTTAAAAATAGTTTTCACTCAGAATAGAGTAAAATCTGCCAGTAGACAGTGAATTCTAAAAATATTAGGCCATTTAATTTTTAAAAAAAAGATCTGTCTTGAAACTCAGCCCGTTTCAAGCTTTGGGACTGGTTGGTTCGCGATTTAAACTTGCATTCAAAATTAGTGTTTTAAATATCTTATCCAAAATTTTGCTTAACATTCAAATCTTAAATGTAAAAGGTTTCTATTTAGTACTTTGATGTATAAAATTAAACAAACATTATACGTTTCGTTTCATAATAGATAAAAAGATTGAATTTACTGCAAGCAAGGGATGGTTCTATCGGTTCATACGTAAAAACAACGTGCGAAATGTAAGAATTAAAGGAGAATGTGCTTCAGCAGATAGAGTTGCAGCTATTGAGTACCCATCAAAGCTTATTAAAATTATCGAAGATGGTGCATACCATGCAGACCAAGTCTTCAACGCCGATGAAACTGGTCTTTTTTGGAAAAAGATGCCTAGTAGAACTTACATAGCTTCAACTCCGAACGTACGGCATCTGGGTTCGAAAGCCCTCAAAGGATCGAATCACACTGCTGTTCTGTTCAAACGCCTCCGGGGATAAAATGCTGAAACCTCTCCTTCTTCTTCGAGCAATGAGGCCGAAATCGATGAAAGGGGTGGATTTCAATAAGCTTCCAGTTTACTGGAGGAGTAATCCTAAAGCATGGGTTACAAAGAATGTGTTTCAAGAATGGTTTGAAAATCTCTTTATTCCTGAGGTTAAGAAATATTTGGAGAAGAAAGACCTAGAGTTTAAAGCCCTTCTGATAATCGACAACGCTCCTGGACATATGGATATTGAACACCCACAAGTTCGAATAATTTTTTCTTCCACCAAACACAACATCGCTTATCCAGCCACTCGATCAAGGAATAATATCAACATTTAAAAACTATACATCAAGCAATCATTTAAACATATCCTTGATCAACTCGGAGAATGATCCATCATTAACCGAATGCCGCTCGGGCAATATCATTTAGAAATGACCTGACCTATTGCGTCGCTCGTTATCAGGAGGAACTTAAACGGTTGAGAAATACAGAAATTCTTCCTACCAAATCATCAACTCCGGCGGCCGACCCATTGAATCCTGTGGAGCAACCATCAACTGCTTTGACAAAGGCATTGGCATTCACTTCTGTCTCCAAAACATCAGCTACGGTGTGCAAATCACCGACTTCTGTGGTATCACCACTTACACAACAAAACATTTGGTCAGACGATGACAAGGTACCAGTACGGAAGCGGCAGTATAATGTGATCTACGACAACAATTAAAAGCTCAAAAAGGTAAACAGTACAGTCATATATTTCATTGACCTTAAATCGATTTGAATCTAAATTAAATATTCAATACCAACTTATATATGTTTATCTCCTTTAGGACAACATATCCAATGCAAGAACATAGATAACAGAAATCTTCCAACATTTTATCTTTTATCCGAAAGCATGAGCATGAAGATATTGTTCATCCGTAGTTTTCTAATAAGAGATTGATCAAGTTTAGCTGAAATGTTTACTTTTATCCAAAGTTATCGACGAAGTACTCACTGTATCTGTAATGGACAACTTTGTGAATCAATAATTTTTTTTTAATTGTTCTTTACCTATGATAACTATGGAATTCTTAATGCATATTTGTCTGCACTTTCCGAAAATACCCGCAGTTTCAGTGGTTTTTTTACAAACCAGAAGTCACCATCGTGGATTCCAGAATAAACGCTCTGCCCTTTATCTCTGTTCAAGCTCTGTGAGCTAAGCAATAAAGCAAAAACGAACGTTTTCCTATACTAAACATAAATACATACGTATATTCTCACATACACGCATTTACACATACACACATACACATAAACATACATCACATATACACATACATACATACATGCACATCAAGGTACACAACTTGCACATTCCCATATTCACAATCACATTAACATACTTAAAATCATACACACATACACTCACTCACACGTTCATCTAGACGCACCTACACTCAAAGACATACACGGTTTAAAAACACACGCACACACACATACATACATACATACGACCATACATACACACACCTATATTCACACATACACACATAAATACTTATCCCCACACAGAACAAGTAGAACAATTTGAAAATGCTCAATTTTGCATGCTTACTAGCGCGTGGAATTCCAAACAAAATGGATCACCTTTTGAATGCCCCTGATCTTCTGAACAACTTTGCCGACGACTAGAACTTTCCATCTTATCAGAATCACGAGATATGCCAATGATTAGAACTTTCCATCTTATAAGAATCACGAGATAGAAAAAGTTGAAAATGCCCAATTTTGCATGCTCA
This sequence comes from Aedes koreicus, assembly GCA_024533555.2. Taxonomy (NCBI): domain Eukaryota; kingdom Metazoa; phylum Arthropoda; class Insecta; order Diptera; family Culicidae; genus Aedes; species Aedes koreicus. The sequence goes on along the minus strand of JAHHFK020002372.1, from coordinate 835,228 downwards.
CTAGCGCCACTTAGCGGTTAAATTCCGAATAACACAGTTCATTTCTTGAATGTCCTTGACCTTCTGAACAACTTTGCTCAAGACCGCACCTTTGCAGATATTAAGGGTCTCGAGATATACCATCATGAATGTACCTGTATTATCCCCGCTTATCCCCACACGCATTCACTCCGGTCCTATTGTGTTCTGGCTCTGGGGCCCTCGCTTGCCTCTTGGACCTTGTTGGGCTATCCATACCACTGTTCACAAAATTTTCTAAGTGTTTTCATTGCAAAAGACTTAGCATGTTATCGCAGTTTTTTTTTACACGGATTTCGGAATTAGCACGGTTTTTTTTTGCACGGATTCCGGAATCTCGAGAGTGTCCCTGAGAATCGAAAGACACACATCACTCGATCCATCGTTGTTTCTTCGCATGATTAGTTCCAAAGAACAATATTTTTTACTTTTCAAGCCTTTTTGGGGCTGGTAGAACGATATGACCCCACCCCATTTTCATAAAGTCGTAGCTCAGTAGGACCAGCTGAATTAGTAATTGGTTCATATTCATGTTGTTTAGCAAATATAAAAATGGCAAGAAAATTTATGAATCATCACTATACTGCATTCCTTCAGAAACGTTCTACATGCGTATAGTTTAGACTAGTCTAGACCAGTTGATAAAGAGTCCAATCCTGTCAACAAAAACATTGTATGACTCTGAAATCGACCAAATCACATCGATTCTTTGTCCACCTCTATTAGGAATTACTATAACATCGATGCGAAAATCGTCCAGTTCAAATCAAAGACTATACTCGTTTGTACTTCACCAATCCTTACAAGATAAAAGTCTTACGAAAAATTGCATCACTTTCCACCCACCACAACAAAGCCCCCAGTCGGAATGCGAACAAGTCGTGAACAACCAACACTGGCTGCCTTCGTAGAAATTTCTTCGATTCGTGTAATTGGGTCGTTCAGTTGTACTCTCTGTTCTCCTGCCTACAGAGAAGAAGGCAATCCAATACCCAGCTCTCATATTGAATATCCTAACGTTGCCTCTGGAGTTGCTCTGCGCTCCGAAGTGCAAACAAAGTTCTAAGGAACTTGATTTTTTTTTTTCGGAAGGAGCGAATCCTTAATAATAGAATAGTGCTCGTTCTTGGGAGAAAGTCAGCTTCGATGGCATGGAACGTGTTGTACCTTCGAATGAATGTATGAATTTCAATGATATCTAGCCACGAGTCAGTACAGGAATTACATTTATTAAAATTTCATCCAATTTCGGTACGATTTCTTCATTAGATAACCGGATGGGGAATTCCTCGTGCTCTTTGACTCAACCAGTAATGGTTTAAACGTGGAGAATCCCATTTGTTCCGTTTTCCTGAAACGCTTATTGTCCACCGGAAAAGGCAGACCAACAGAAAAGCTCATTCCGGAAATCCAATCTGTGCTGCTGCATACACGTGTATCAGATGTTGTTCCCACTCGTACAACCAAGAAAGCGACCAGCATAAAAAAAAAACACATTTTCAACTGAATACAATATTATGAAACATGCCACCACCGCTCACCTCCCAGGGCACACGTTTCTTCAAACATCATTCTTCCCATTCGTATACACTAAATAACGGTTGGTCCTTTCCCACCATTATCCACAAACGCAAAATGCCATCCACTTTCCACGCTTCGTCGGTCGTCTCGCCGGGAATTGTGAAATGTGCGGCGGATGCTACAATCCATCATATCTCATCCTGGGTCGGGGCGCGGTGCTGGTTGGCATTTTCAGACATCATACGGACAGCAGCAGTCATCACCCCCAAACCTCTCTGATGCAATTGAAATAAAATTATACAAATTGCAGAAACCTTTGCTCCCCAGTCCTACCTACACGGGAAAAAAATGTGCTTTGATGGAACTTCAAAAAAATATGAGGATCGGACCGAGGACGACGGAGGGATTGAAAACATTTGCACATCCGTTGCCAACGCCACATCGGCACTGGCAGCGGCGGCGGATGCGAAGAAGGTAAATTCATCCAACTTTGCTTCGCTCATCTCGCAAACCGAAAGCCGCAACATTCCATCTGGAATCACTTAATGATGTTCGGGGATTTTCGGTGGGGCCACTGCTTTGTGCAAGTTGCACCGCTTCTGTTAAGAGCAGGAGATAGTTGCTTGCTTCTTCTTCTGTCGACCACGTGGTTTTAAGATCTTCATACCTTGAGCAAAAAGGCTGGTGGGATTACCACCACCTATCTTACCTGGAATAGCTAGGCACGAAAGATCTCGTTTGATTTGCGCCATAATTGGAATGGCCCCTCGCTCAATTTCAATAAGGAATGTATCGAAAATAAGCTATCCACGTACATTTGCGTTGTACGTGTGTATTTGTGATGGTTTTAATGTGTTCATCATATCCAGGGATATTTGAGATTTGAGTGCAGCACGCACTGCTACGAGAAAGCACATTAAATTTCAAAGATACGTGAAAGTGCAGTCAGTACTCCCGTGCAAAACAATGTGCTCAAAGCCGCACACCTAATTTCGGATTTGCTCTCGTCTCTTTGGACATTAACGATTGCACTCTCCCTTCTCGTCTTTGTGCAAACACAAGTGCGAAAAACACGGCGAATAAAACGCTGGCACTCTAGATTGGACCAGCACTAATATGTGTTTACTTCACATGTTTTCATAATGTTTTGTGCAATAAACTACAGGGCCCAATTATGTACGTAGAATCGAGCATTTTATTAGACAACTGAAAAATTGATAGTTTGATGTCTCATCCACGAGTAACAATGAAAATGATCATCCATGTGTAATGTAACGATATGCGAAGCAGGGTCTGGCAGAGCAAATGGGTGTGTAAATAAGTCTTAGAGTTTCCATACAAGAACGTTTTGAAGTGCTTAACAATACCTTTTGTTACTAAAATCAAAAAAAAAAAAATCATTTTGATACCATTATCCAAAGCATGAGCCAAAGCACAGAGTAACGCACAGTGCATTACTCTTTATCTCTAAAAGAGAAGTGCATGTGTGGCTTTCTGTCTCTCGTGCTGCTACGAAACCTCTCACACGTTCGTTTTGTGCGCTCTACTAAAACAGGAGACGCACACTTGAAATTGGGCGAAACACTTGTCTACTTTGCACTGCTCTCTGCATTTCGACAAACCCTGATCAAAGCATGCTGTGCGTTTGACTGTCATCTTTTGTTTGTTTACTTGCTAGCACAGTTTAAATTCTTCGTTTTCAAAATGTTGAGCATTGAAAAAGACGTGAAAATTAAGGTTTTGGACACATGACTACGTGAAAAGGGTGTAACTATGCGACAATTGGCGAAGCGCTTTGAAATTCATCACGCGAGTTTAAAATCCATCATAACCAAGCTTGGGGAACCCTGTTCTTTGGATGAACTGCTAGGAAAAGTCAGAAAACCCGGATCTTCCAACTCTAAAATGGATCAAAAAGTGGTCAAATTCGGAAGAACAAATCAATGTCGATACGTGATTTGGCCAATAAAGCGGGAACCAGCGTCGGAATGATTCAACGTATCAAGAAAAGGAACAACCTGACCCGGAAGAAGCAGAAAATCGCCAAACCAAACGCAGAACAGAAGCAACGCGCAGCAACAAGGGCCCATAAATTGTATTCGCGAATTTAGCAGCGACCGGATGCATGTATTTTGATGGACGACGAGACCTATGTCAAAGAGGACTCAAAAACCCTTCCAAGTCCACAATGTTACCCTGCCGTCATAGGGCATGATGTAAACGATGTAGGCAAGTCGATTCAATTGGGGACGTTTGGTCGAAAAGTGCTGGCAACATGTTCCTGCGGTATGAAGTCTACCATTTTTTTCACTACCGGAACAATCAATGCTTTATTTGATTTCTTTATATCAGAAGCAACGTACCTCTCTACTGTTGTGGCCGGATTTAGCGTCGGCGCATTACGCCAAAACAACTCTCAATTGGCTCACGGAAAAGGGTATAGATTTATTTTAGAAAGACATCAATCCGTCAAATTGCCCTCAGCTTCGGCTCATCGAACACTATTGGGCGATTGGGAGGAGGGTCTTCAAAAAAAAATAGTAAAGCAGCTGAGAATATGGAAGAGCTCAACAAAAATTGGTTTAAGGCGTCAAAAAAATGTGATGAAACTCTTGTCCGAAACTTGATGTAAGGTGTTTTATCAAAAATTCGCAAATTCGTTTGGTCTTCACAATGTTCAAGATCAATCCCATCCATTTAAGAATCATCCATTTGTTTGAATAAAACATAATTTTTTTAAATGATTTGAAAGAAACATATGTGGATAACTTATTTTCGATACAGTTCTCCATAGGTATTCAAATCTTAATTTATTTTTTCAAGTTAATACATTTTTCTCTCTTAGAGCCTCATGTTGCTGAGACAGTATTGCCTTCAATAAGTTGCTTCAGGTTCTCAGAACAGAAAACCTGCAGGAATCGTTAAGTTTTTGATAAAATGACCCTCGGCTCCGTACAGTCCTCTTCGATCTTTGAGCCTTTGAGATAAACTTTTTGTCTGACGATCAACAATAATAAGATTTTGACCCAAGAGATATTGATATTAATATTGAAGTCTTCAACCCCTTTAACCTCAAAAGGAAAATGGCTGTATAAAATCACAGACTGAGAAAAGTGAACATTATTTTTGGCAAATTTGCTCTTCAACAATTCTTCTATTTGATAACGATTAAAAAACACACGAGTTAAATACCTAATGACGACCTACAACATCCTGAAAATGAAGAAGTTAAGAAAGAAAAAATAATTGCCTTAAAAGGGTGTTCCGATCAAAATTTGGTCGAACAGTAATGTGTGTGAGTCGATCCTATGATTTATAAGTCGAATTCTTTTTCTTTTTCAAGTTCAGTTAATTCAGTATACCGGAGAAATATTCAGCTAAACTTCCTTTTTACCGAATGCAAATTGCCGGGTCTTTCGTTTAACACATGCCATAAGATTTTGTACAGTCTCCTTGTCCACTTTATTCGCCGCAGAACGCCAGTTTGCCTTGAATGGCAGCAGGGTAAATGCACCCTTCTTTTTGGGGAAATGCTCCTTAAACTTTGGAAAAATACTCCTTAGATGCGTTTGCCCGGTATAATGCAATCGAAGGTCTCAACGTTCTGGTTAGCGCTTGCCGGTTGTTTTGATGGGTCTTAAGTTTCTTCAAGATTGTATAGCGTATTGTATCTTCGAGGTAGTTTTGACGGGTTTAAATTTCATTTTGACGAGTCTTTATTTCATTTTGAAGAGTCTTAATTTCGTTTTGACGACTATTAAATTCAGAAACATAAAACCCGTCAAAACTTTACAATCTTGAAGAAACTGAAGATGAAGAAACTAGTTCGGACGTGTTTTTATCGCTTTCAGTAAATTTTTCAGTTTGTTTTCAATAAATCTTTCGCGATTTCTTGCGTTTCCGCGTGTTGCTATGGGCAAACCTGGCCTAAGCGGTGGACCGAAACCCAGCGGCAATCGGCCGGCTTACAGAACCCTTTTTCGATACTCGAAGGCAGAACCGATACCGTTGCCTTGGCCCAGGGCCAAGAAGCAGAACCAATTCGATGGTTCCAGTGGCTGTTCCCCTCGAAGCGTAGGCCCCCGTGGTGGTGGCACAGCAATGAACACCAGCGACGTCGGTGATTTCGGTGGCTCCGTCGAAAATTTAAATACTGCTGCTCCTACAGCAACAGTAAGGTTACCATCGGTGGTGGTGAAAAACATCGCTCTCGGCGACCTGATGGCCAACTTTCAAGCGGCTGGCATTGCAGCCGAGTTAAAGCTGTCCCGTATAGGAACGAAGGTGATGCTTCGGATCAAAACGGACTACGACGAGGTGGTGAAGCATCTGAAGGATTCCAGTTCGGAATTCTTCACGCATGACATCCCCGGGGAGAAGCTTTTCAAGGACGTCATCAGAGGCCAGCCAAACCTCGATCCGGTACAAATCGCATCGGAAATCAAGGACCGGTACCGGATGAATCGGCGGAACGAAAACATGAGGCATCCCCCGGATTGCCTGTACCTGGTGCATTTCCAAAAGGGAACGGTGACGCCCAACGCGCTGAAAGCGATCCGCTCCCTCTGTTCCTTCATCGTTACCTGGGAGCCGTACCGTGGTGGACATCGTGATGTGACGCAGTGCCAGCAGTGCTAGCATTTTGGTCACGCTACCCGGAACTGCAACGTCAATGCTTGCTGCAACAACTGCGCCCAAAATCACACCACATTCAACTGTCCCATCGAAGGAGCCGTGACGTACAAGTGCGCCGAAACGCGAAGCAGTGCAAATCCGAAAGCAAGCCTCCACCGCCAACCAACTGGGACGGAAGACGAAAAGGGCTCCGACCTTCACAGCGGGAGATTTTCCGCCAATCCGTGGTAGTCGCCAACCAAAACCGGGGGCAAGGTACTACCCCTCAAGCAAATCCCGGTTATTCTGGTGGACAGCGATCTTCAACCCCCTCTGGATTCTGGAGTCAACTAGCAACCAACAACAATCCCGAGCTGTTCTCTGCATACGAACTGATAGCGATTTCCGTCGATTTGACCGGTGCGCTTCGCCAGTGCCGCAGTAAACCCGAGCAGATCCAAGTGCTCGGTAAATTCATCATCCAGTATGACGTCTAAAAACCTCGTCACCTGGAACGCTTGCTCTATCCGAACAAAAACCATCGAGCTTGCCGACCTCGTCCGCAAGCAAAACATCCATGTGGGCCTACTAACTTACTTGTGAAAAACTCTCAAATGTCCATTTATGGTACTACTTGATAACAATCAATCAAAGAACTACTTAAAACAACATTATACAAAAAACACAGAGCGTATCTCATTCTGCACCGTCTTCACCACCTGAGCAACTAGGAAGAAGAAAAACATAGTCATTGATATTAGCTTTCTTCTCGGTTTCCTACGAGCCTTCTTCACCATGTGCTGTTTGTATTTTGGTTTTAAATTTTCCCCCCACTGACCCTTACCCAATTTATTTTTTTCCTCCAAAACAAGACCGGGTGCTTATGTTTGTGTTTTATCCCGTGATCCCTTTGCTTAAGGAGTGTATCGAATATAAGCTATCCACATACATTTGCGTTGTACGCATGTATTTGTGATGGTTTTTTATGCTCTGAACACTGCATACTGTGCGTTTGACTGTCAGCTTTCTTTTGTTTACTTGTTTGTGCGGTTCAAATTCTGCGTTTTCAAATGTCGCGTATTGAAAAGGAAGTGAAAATTAAGGTTCTGGACACATGGCTAAGTGAGAAGGGTATTACTATGCGAAAATTGGCGAAGCGGTTTGGAATTCATCATGCGAGTGTTAAAACCATCATTAATAAGTTTGGGGAACACTATTCTTTGGATGAGCTACCAGGAAGAGGCAGAAAACCCGGTTCTTCCAACCCGAAACTGGAGCAGAAAGTGGTATCTCTAATCATGAAGAACAAATCAATGTCAATACGTGATTTGGCCAAAAAAGCAGGAACGAGTGTCGGAATGATCCAGCGTAACAAGAGGCGAAACCACCTGAAGATCTACAAGAAGTAGAAAATCTCGAAACAGAGTGCAGAACAGAAGGAGCGAGCAGCAACAAGGGCCCGGAAATTGTATTCGCGTCTTTTGCAGCGTCCGGATGCATGCGTTTTGATGGACGATGAGACCTATGTAAAGGAGGACTCAAAAACCCTTCCAGGTCCACAATACTTTACTGCCGTCGTTGAGGAGGATGTGAGCGATGCGGACAGGTCGATTCAAGTGGAGAAATTCGGTCGAAAGGTACTGGTATGGCAAGCAATATGTTCCTGTGGTTTGAAGTCAACCATTTTTTACACTACCGGAACTATAAATGCGGAAATCTATCGATCTGAGTGTCTCCAGAAGAGATTGTTGCCTTTATATAAGAAGCATAGTACACCTCCACTGTTTTGGCCGGATTTAGCGTCGGCTCACTATGCCAAAACCACTCTCAATTGGCTTGCGGAAAAGGGTATAGATTTCGTTGAGAAAAATATCAATCCACCAAATTGCCACTCAGCTTCGACCCATCGAACGTTACTGGGCAATCGTGAAGAGGGTCTTCAAGAAGACTGGTAAGGCAGCTGGGAACATGCAGGAGTTCAAAAAAAATTGGGCTCAAGCGTCCAAAAAATGCGATGCAACACTTGTCCGGAACTTGATGAAGAGCATTCGATCCAAAGTTCGAAAATTCGTGAAGGAATAACTTAAATTTCATCCGGTCTTCATTATGTTCAAGTTTAACCTCGTACAATAGACGATCAATTTTTTGTATAAATAAAATATCGGTTTTCAACAAAATTTGAAAGAAAGTTTGTGGATAGCTTATTTTCGATACACTCCTTACCTTTTGAAGCTTTTACTCGATTGATACAGATATTAGTTAGAGTGTGAAATAGTTGTAGGATACAGTTGTAAAAATTGAAAATTTAAGAAAAAAGAACTTGCTTCCAGCATCGGCTGTGAAAGATTGTGTCGATGTATCACTACGCACTAACGTTTGCATTAAAAAAAGGCCTTTTTTTCGGATGGTGATAAAAAAAGCTAAGACAGATAATTGCTTTTGATAAATTTTCCATGGAAGGCAATTACACTAGTTTACAGCATTTATGAACTCGGTAAGCTGATGATCATTTCTAATGCGAAATTTTATGCAGAATTCAAAAATGCCGTCAAATTAGAGTAGAACAGTTTTCGAGATATGGATGGATATGGATATGGTTTTTTTAACAAATGAACGAAAAACAAATTTACGCAAAATAGAATATCCCCAACGCGTGAGAACCAATTTCAAATATTTTGTGATCAAATGAAGCAAAATTAAATTTAAAACTGATCTTCTGAACATTGCAATATTCTAAAAGTAATAGTTTCGACGCTATTTAGAAGCAAATATAATTTTTTGCGTTTTTTTTTTGGAGATTTGAAAAAAAAATTGTGCTAAACATATGATTAATACAAAATGACGTCAACAAAAAATATATTGCATATGTAGCTTAAAACCAAAGAAAAAAGGATGCTGAATTTGATAAATTATAAGCAACACTCTTGGAAGATTTGCTCCGATCTTAAGGTTGTTGCCATGTTGACTGGGTTACAACAGGGGTACACAAAATACATGGGCTTTCGCTGTAAATGGGACAGCCGAGCACGTAAGGAGCATTACGTTCAAAAAGACGGGCCAAAGAGGACAAGTTTGACTCTTGGGAAAGAAAAAGTGAATTCCTCTCGTGGATAAAGATCAAACTATTCTGCCACCGTTATATATAAAACTTGGAATCTTCAAGAATTTTGTAAAAGCGTTGGAGAAGAATGGACCTGCATTTGAATATCTGAAATCAGTATTCCCAAACATATCGCATGCAAAGATTAAGGAAGGTGTTTTCGTGGGTTCTCAAATCAAAAAAAAGATTGAGGACAAACATTTCTTCGCAGTTTTGGCTCCTGATGAGCAAGAAGGGTGGAAATCATTTCGACTGGTTGTTACGAATTTTCTAGGAAACACTGAAAGTGCGGATCATGTTGAAGTTATTGAGAAGTTGCTGGATAACTATAGGTAATATTAAATCTAAAAATAACTTATCGAGTTACCCATGTTTCATGTACATAGTTTATAACTCCTTGCTCTTCACGACTATAGGTGTGAACATGTCATTGAAAATCCATTTCTTCCACTCACATTTGGATTTCTTCCCACCGAATCTTGGCGACGAAAGTGATGAGCACGGTGAACGATTGAATGAAGCAAATCGAACGACGATATCAAGGCTTTCGGGACGAATCAATGCTGGGTGACTACTGTTGGTTTCTAGTTAGAGAAACCAAAACGACGCATAAACGACGAAGCTCAAGTTTGAATCATTTTCAAGTTTTAATAAACTTATTTTAAAGAAATTTGCCTATAGTGCTCAAGAATGACAAAAAAACGTGTGTGTGTGTGTGTGTGTGTGTGTGTGTGTGTGTGTGTGTGTGTGTGTGTGTGTGTGTGTGTGTGTGTGTGTGTGTGTGTGTGAGAGAGAGAGAGAGAGAGAGAGAGAGAGAGAGAGAGAGAGAGAGAGAGAGAGAGAGAGAGAGAGAGAGAGAGAGAGAGAGAGAGAGAGAGAGAGAGAGAGAGAGATGGCTGTATTTCTTTCAAATTACTGTTTTCCCGCATTTCTGCACTTTTTACAAAAACCAGCATAACTTTCTCATTTTTATTCCGCCATGGAACTCTTATTTTCTTCGTTTTTTGGCTTTAAGCTTGACATGAAATATATTTTTTGTTGACGTTATTTTGGTATTAATCATATGTTTAGCACATTTTTTTTACAAAGCTTTAAAAAAAAACGCATAAAAACATATATTGGGTTCTTGATTAAAGGTAAAAGATTTTAATGACATTTTTAGTCTTAACTATTTAAAAAAACTTCTATTGAATGGCCCATACGTTTTGTACTTTTTTGCTACAACTTGTCACAAAATCGAGGCAACTTCGCGTAATTTGTCTTTTTCAGTGAAAGAAAAAAGCAATCTGACATACATTTAAAATAAATAATAAAAAATTGAAACAAACATTAAAATTCTAAACATCAAATCAAGGAATGTTCAAGTGTATAAAAACTTACCTTGAATTCAGAATTTAATTACAATTCAAATTAAAATAACAATTGCAGAAGTTTTCGAAAAATCATACGTATATTCTGTTTTGATACAACTGTAGATCTGAAGTTTTAAACTTCAGAACAGTATTTTTGACATAGAACACCCCAAGATTTTCTCATAATGTCTGTTCCCAAGCAACACAAAAATTACATAATTGGTTGCAGTAACTTGATTGTGACTTAATTGAGTTGCATTCAAGTAACTTCAACTTCTTTGCAACAAGTGTGCTGCTAGGGTTGGTCTTCCATGACATTGGTTACATTGTATAGTAGATTAAGCTACTGTTAATAGAGTAGATCTTAAGTTCTGAACTCCAGGACAATTTGGACGACCTAGCACATTTAGAATAAATATTTCCTTCTTGTTTCCATCATTTCCATATTATTGAGCCCCAAATCAATCAGAATACAAAAATTGCTTGTAAGGTCTGTATCCACATTAATCCGGACACCTTCAAATCATTGTAACTTTTGAAATATTGCACGTAGGAATGAATGAAAAATGTCACTGTGGTATAGCTGAGAGTCTATGATGAAAAAGACTATGATTGATGTTTACATTTCATGTTTAGTATTCAAGATGGTGACGGAAGAAAAACAAGTGCGCGAGCGAATTTTGTACAGGCGTACGGCAAATCCTGACTTGTCAATACGGGACCTTGCAAAAACATTGGATTTGCCCAAATCCACTGTTCACGATGTGCTCAAATCATTTTCGGAACGTTTGACGGTGGAGAGAAAACCGAGACGTGACAAAAACATTGGACGCGCTGATCCTGTTATGGACCGAACTTCACCAAACGCAACGACAAACAGAACTTGGCAGCAAAATCACGGGCTCGACGTTTGTACTGCGAATATTTGACGAAGTTTTCATGCGTTGTTATGGACGATGAAACTTATGTCCTGGAGGATTTCAAGCAGCTTCCACGGCTGTCTTTTTAATCTGCTATGGCCAGAGATGCTACAGCTGAGCATTTCAGAATGAAGAAGGCATCGAAATTTCCCAAAAAATACCTTGTGTGGCAAGCAATTTGAAAATGGGGCAAAAAGAGTAAATCTTTCGTCACTACAGGCACAATCAACATGGAGATCTATCAGAAAGAGTGTCTGCAGAAGCGATTGCTACCCTTCATCAAAAGTCACACAGAAAACCTTTGTTCTGGCCCGATTTGGCATCATGCCACTATGCTAAAACTGTGATGGAGTGGTACCAAGCAAATCAAGTGAACATTGTACCAAAAACTTCAAACCCGCCAAATTGCCCAGAGCTCGAGAGATATTGGGCTCTGATGAAGCGGAAGCTTTCTGGAAAGAAGCAAGGAATCAAAGGCATCAAACACTTCCAGCAAATTTGGACAAAGACGGCTTCTACGATTTCTGAAGAGTCTGTACAAACCCTAATGGACGGAGTTAAGCGCAAAGTTCGGAAATGTTATGCAAATACCGAATAACTATGTTTTGTCTTCACGAATTGTTAAAACACATCCCATGAATCTGAAATAAACAACTACGACGGAAATATAATGCGAAATTTATGTTTTATTCATGTTTTGAGGTGTCCGGATTATTGCGGATACAGACCTTATGATAACGCTTGGAAAAATTTGGGCCTGAAAGTGTTAAACAGGATATTTGAAGGAATAACTATCAACATTTCTTGTGACTGAAGTACTAGGTAAAAATTCGGAATGATTGTTTCTCCAATATTCTGTAGAGGGAAGATCAATTCTCATTTCAATCGGTATCAATAAAATACACTGGCAGTCAAAAGAGTGAATTGTGTGGAAAGTGTACACCAGTAAACAAATGAAAATGTGAATTTTCGCTCAGTGTGTAAACACTTTGTTTACTTTGACAGCACACCAGAAAAATGAAAAATAAAATGAGAAATTCCGAACGATTTGTCGGATCAGCTTAACAACTTGCAGATTAATTCTGCAAAAATGGTTTTTCGAAAAGTTGTCGTTTAGAGAATTGGCAAAAAGCGTGCACTAAATCGGCAATTTTCAAGATTGTGAAAAAATTTGGAGAAACGTGTTCTCTTGAAGATTCACCGAAATGTGGACGCAAAAAGGGGGCAGCGGTACGCCTTATGAAATCGCATAAACCGTGTTCCGTTCGTGTAGTTGCCAAAAAAGTGGATATAGCGTCGGAACTGTGCAGAATAACAAAAAGCGAACAATATCAGAACCTACAATAAGCAGGAAGCACCCAAAAGGATGGATTCACAGAGTACTTGTTTGAAAATATAGTCACGGAACTTGTATGACGTAATCCTCCAAAAGCCGTGAATTTTCATGGACGAAGAAGCGTACGGCAAATTGGATACCAGTACACTTCCGAGTTATCCCAAACTTCTTATACTAAATCAACTTGTTGAGTAGGATTTAAATTTTTCTGGAGCCTCAACTTGAAAAGAAAGCATTTCCCTCAGAAACTAGGCTCAGGTTCTCAGAATTCAATTTGCAAAAACAAAACCCGCATGAAAGGCAAAAATGATCCTCGGCTCCGTAAAGTCCTCTTCGACCTATGAGCTTTTCAAATAAACTGATTGTACTTTTGTTTGACGATCATTAATAAAAAGATTTCGACTCAAGAGATATTGATAGTCATATTGAAGCCCCCAAACAGGATATTCGAAGGCATAACGATCAACATTTCTTGTCAACGAAGTACTTGGTAAACATTCTGCGATGTGGCGATCAATTCTCGTCGAGGATTCCGGTTTTTGGAGGTTTATTTCTTACATGTATGATGACGTTTGCGAATTTTGCTTTATTTTCAAATTAACCGTAACTCAATCACCTAGTATTGATTGATGACAAATTTCACGAATACAAATGACATCAAATCAAAATTACAAAAGCATGAAACGTTGCAACCCGAGAATCCAATAGATAAAGTCTTCCTCTATACTGAGCTGCTTATAACAAGCCCATTTGTCATTGTTCATTCTACTCACTGCACCTGCTGAGCAGTCCACACAACATCAAAGACGATAGAAGATAGGGCATCATGACTCACCTGAAATGAAAAGAGAAGAAGAAGAAGAAGAAATCTCATTAGCAAGCTTCGAAGCATTCCAGGTGGAAAATTTCAATTTAGGCATCAATACATACCCACACACACACACACACACGCACACACAGCCCCAAGCGAAGTCCAGTCAGACACTGAACCGAGCCAGAATGTGGAAAACCAATTTCGCATGTCCATTAGGTTTGTTGTCGTCTTTCCCCCCCAACAACCCCCCTCTACCACAGCATAGTTGGGCCTGCAAGATTGATTCCTCTGGTCACAATGTGTTGTTGTTGTCCGCATTGGTTTCACAGAACTTCAGAGATTCCGCCCCCTTTGTCCTCCACCATCACTCCGAATTCCACCCGACGAGATGGTGTCACCAACGAGGTAAGAAACACTCCATCAACCTGTCATCGATGATGGTACACGCGTTCTGAGATCGCCCCTCCTCACACGAAACCGCACCACGCAACCATCGTTCCGAGAACAATGAGCAGAATAATAATGCTAAACTATCGCTTTAATTACATTGCCCGGGGGATATTGGCCAGAAAGGCATACGCAATTTCCCCCGCTTCTCCAGCACAATTCACAACGGTTGGTCGGTTTAGAGCACATAACTTTGGATGACAATCATCTAGTAATGTGGTTGCAAACCTTGCAGAAACCATCATTGATGGCAACACTTTCGTACCCCTCCCCCCTCATCCACTCATTAACGGCACTAAGCGGTTTCGCATCCGCAGTAGCAGGACGACGCCCGGATCGTCGAAGCCGGATGGCGGTTGCTGCGACACACGAAACCGGTTTGCGGCGAATTCCACCGTGGCTCACATATTAAGGATATGGATGATAATCGAAACTCGTTGAATCAACATCCAACGTAACCTGGCCCAGCGCATAGATGGGATACAGATTCGCCCAAAACCCGGAAACTACACACGGCTACACACCACCCATCGTAGTCCCATATTTCAGCCAGCGAACCGAGTCGCCGTCGAACTGCCGAAAGCGCTCCCCATCGCGATAATGACGTGCTTCGCTCAACGACACAGCGACGATGTTCATTATCTATATTGAAATATTCCTCAAAGTCATCGTTTTAAAATTCATTAAAACACCGTCATCATTATTGCTGCTGGCTGTCTTCCGGGTTAGGCAAACTGCTGTTCCTCATCCTCCGTCGGCCAAGGGTGAGTGCCGACACAATAGTTTTCGAACCGTTCGTTGTTACACGTGTGGGAAAGTCATCATGGTTCTAATGCCGACGCGTCTGTGTGCCTGAATTTGTATGTGTGTGTGTGTCATTGTGTCATAACCATGGAGCGTTGTAGTTGAAGTCAGTCAGGTTCGTCGTCGGCGTCATCGATGGCCTCGATGGGGAATGAGCGAGCGCGCGGTGTTAAGCAGCACTTTTTTAGCACACTTTACATAATGATGTGACAGGGAAAAGGAGGTGGAAAGGGCGAAAGTCCCGTCCGTTGATGGAACTGTGCCGGAAATGGAAAAACGGTGCACAAACTGGAGCGTTCGATTAAAGAGGTTGGTCGTTTTGGTTGGTGAGCCGCTGAACAGTTGGCTGCTTTAATTTGATCTTCTAGAATTGGGGACCTAAGATCGAATATTAAGTACAATCTACTATTTAGTCCTGATTGACGGTACTGAACAAACAATTTAATTCAAAATTGTTCAGAAGTCATACAATAAATAAATTAACCATTAGAAAAAAAAAATATGCACAAGGATTTGAACGATCGATGTCAGTCTTAATTCCTGAGTTCAAATCTCATCCCTACAATGTTCTTTGTCTATTCAACAAACTGCTCCTTCAAGTTCATCTGCGTTCTACCATTTTGTCCCCGTATTTCGAACGAACTTTCAATATATCATTAAATTAAAAAAAGGATGATCATTAAGGAAGTTTTAATGTTTGAAAAGACTAAGTTATAGTTTGTTAAAGCAACATTTAACACTTTTGATTGTCAAGTTTTCTGAACCAGATTAGCATCCAACAAGCTTTAATGAGTGAAAACTCTTGGAAACATGTGAAAATTACTTAAAATTATTGAAACACATGCCATTTGCAGCAATATTTTTCTTCATGTTTTTCTATTCAATGATTTTACTTTAAATTTATGTCTCCTTTAGCTGTTGACTTGCTTATAAGCTTCATGATTACTTTCATTTCTCATTCATATATTAATAAATTCTATCATCTGCTATTTATCAGATTATTTCTTGATTTAACCAGTTCAACCACTGGAGCATCATGGATTTAATAATTTGGAATTTATTTTTTAAATGTACTTTTGAAATAATAAATAACAATGTTGTTGAAAAATCGAAGCAACCCGTGCTTCGAAAGTGACGTGTTTTTATTTTGCTGGATCGTTTTCGCGAAATCCTACATTCAATTTAATTTGTGATATTAAATTAGAATAACTTGAAATTATATTCTCATCGCAGTGCTGTAGTAAACAATCACGTGTTTGGCAGCGAATCTTATCCTAACTTTGTGATTGCCGCGATTCGTTTTTCGGCTTGTGCTCTGGCGGGTTTTCTTCAATTTTTTATACTCTTGGTGCTCCGGAGCAACCGGAGAAAACAGGCTATCAGTTTGTTTTTTTTTGCCTTAATTTGGATGTTTAGCATGAACTTGCTGTTCGTTGGATGCATTTTTAAAGCATTTGTGGAAAAATCTGTTTGTGATGTGTGAACCTGTGCTTGTAATGGGAGAGTACAATTTTCCGATATTACAAAACAATTATTATCGCAGTAATTCAAGTGTGACCCTTAACTGGAACTGTATCTACCGCAATGCCATGTCGCTAATGGAACTGATCCGTTGCGGAACTGGTTTACGACGAGAAGTTTGCCGAACATCGGTGTTTGTATGATACCGGGTATCCGGAGTGTGTGGCGAGATTTTTCCGAGTGCTGGAGCGATGCCGAATGTTGAGTTTAGTAGACAGGTGCAAGCCGGTTGAGCTAAGTATGGCTACGGAGGAAGAAATTTTGATAACTGTTAAGTTCAAGATAGGATGCAATTTTCGTTCACCTGCAATGCCATATGGGGCAAGAATGGCATGTTTGGAAAGGCACCATTAAGATACCTTGAAAGAAGCAGAACGCCAACCAGTCGGACCCCGCAAAGGATTTTCAGACAATTGAGAGGTGGTAGATGCTCTAAAAAATGCGGAGCAAAACAGGTAATTGTTATACTATTTGTCTCCTGAATTATATGAACTAAATTATATGATCACATCACTTATCAAGGTGAATCCTGATCCATCGAGCCCTACCCTACTAACCTAGAAAAACCTCCTTCCTGTGACCTTTGTGGAAATGCAGAGGTTAACACGGTCCCTAAACAGCGAAGGTCACACTAACTTTCCTTCCCTATTCCCACCTGATTGCAAGGACGTGGCCGGCGCCGTTATTGATTATTAAAGAAATTGAGTCACTGAAACGTGTACAGTGAGAATGGTCGGTTACTCCCAGTCCCATTCAGTTGATTCATTGTACAATTTCACTGATTCTGATCAACCACGGAGTAGCCACCATTGATACGTGCAGTCAGTCAAGCTTTAAAAAAGCTTAAAAATAAATAACAATGTTTTATTAAATTATCATACCTATATCAGGGAATCATAAACTCTAACAAGTGAATTCTTCAGCCCCTGTATCTTAATTGCTTTATTTTATTTTGACATTGACTTTCAGTTTAAACATAAGTCCTATATCCTCATTTCGATGTTTATCGTTATTTGTTTCCTGAACTGAATAATTCCTTTTTCAGTTTCTCTGGAACTTGTTCAACTGTTAATTCCTGGCTTCCTTTTTTTCTGTTCGTCATTTATTTATTCATTCAAATCGTAATCATCTTATTTTTGTCATATTATTATATTGTAAGATTCTGATTACTCATTGTTATTTCCTAAATTCTGGATTTCTTCTTCTATTCTTCGAAACTTTCCGAGCTCCCAAATTTTGCTCGAGTTGGACTCACTCAGCTCTGCGGTTCTGCGGCGTTTGTTAGGGTCAGCTTTAAGCATTCAAAAAGGCTTCTCAGTCAATAAACGTGCCTCTTTAGGGGTATGACCCTTAATAATGAAGTGCTTCATCCTTTTTTTAGCAGCGCTTTTGAGGCCTTTAGGCTTTTTATCCTTTTGAACGGCTTCTCCCATCGTTGTCTCAAGGTACTTTGAAGTTCCAGGGCCCATTGATGTTCCAGGAACAATTGAGGTTACAGGACCCATTGAAGCGTCCGAGCCCATAGGAAATCCAGGGCCCATGGAAATTCCTGGTACCATTGAAGTTCCAGGGCCCATTTAATTTCTAGGGCCCATTGAAGTTCCAGGGCCCTTTGAAGTTCTAGGGCCTTTTGAGGTTCCAGGGCCCTTCAACATTCCAGAGCCTTTGGGTGTCCAGGAAAAGATTGGAGTTCCACAACCTGTCGATGTTCCATATCCTTTCGGAACTCCAGAGTCTTTTGGTGTTCCAGGGCTTTCAGTTATTACAGAGCATTTCGGTGTTCCAAGGCCTTTCAGCATTCCAGAGTTTTCCAGTATTTTAGAGTCCTTCGATGTTCCAGAGCCTTTCGAATTGAGCTCATCCAAATTTTTAACATGATCGATCATAGCAGGAGCTATAAACTTCTTTTCCTTATTTGTGCTGCCATCAATCCTCTTGAAGGATTTAGAAGCAGCTGCAGATGCAGATAACAGAGTGACATTGATACCGTCTTCATAATCATCATCATCATCGTAGATATCGGCGGGATATCCTCCTTACTTACTGCACTCATCAACACATGTACATTGGAATCTTTGTTTTGCCTTTAGAAAAATACCTCCGTCAATACCACTGACCTTGGCTGGATTTGAACCCAGATCCAAGTAGCAGTCATGCCAACCATCTTATTTCTTAGTATATGTTGCTGATTAGTATGAATCGTACATGCATTGAATAACACACATTATTAAAGCTTAGATCTAAGATAAATGTTTTAAAGATTAAAACTGTTATACACTTTCGTAACATTTGAGCATCCCCACTATTATCTCTGATAACAATGATAACACCAAGTAGATAGTACATGTATGTAGGTACACGAAACAAGCAATTCTGCACCAGGAGATAACAGATAGCCCGCCAGCTAGTAGCCAACAGATCTCGGTAGAAGAAAGTTGGATTTGGATGATCACCGCATAATTTATACTATTTCTATAGTCACATTTAATTGCATTACAGTTTAGTTTTTATAATTTTTGTATTTACTGAAACAGGAGTGGAACGAACGTTGATCATCCAAGGCTTAAAATGGGTTCCATTTTAGACTTTTCCCAACCAACGTTAATTAAATTGAAATTTAAAAACTTTGGGTTACACAAATTCATTATATACGTCTTTCAATTCGTCGTTTTCGTTTATGATTGTTCTTCTATTGAAATAGAAGCTGAACTTCCTTGCCTCTGTTCGAAGTTTTCTTTTTCTTAAATAATTTCCGTTGGATTTATCTATTTTGACTTACATCTGTTTGCAATTTTTGTATTGCAATGTGTCATAATCTTTTTGGTATCATAAGAAAAAAATCTCCTATCTTCACTACATTTTGCTTTTATTATTTCTTGATTATTAAGATTTTAAGCCTCAGGCTGATTCATCTCCTGTCGTAGTAACTTTAACACCTTTTGAGTATTTCTGTGACTTGTCTGGGAGTGAGATTTTCACTCGTGACCTTGGTGTTAAAGGTTTGGATGCTAACCACTACGCTGGGGTCACTCCAGCTTTTTCGTGTTATTTTTTAATTTATTTATTGCTTGTTCTACGGTTTTCTTAATTTTTTTCACACACTGATTTCCGATTTTCTCATTTTTTTTCTATCGAATAGCTCACATTTCTTTTTTATTATAACTTTACTTTCTCATTTTCCTTTACACTAATGCATTCATAATCCTTATATTAATTCACATCGATTTATCTTCTCGATTTTCAAGAATCCATTATTTTGTATATTCTTACTTTGTTGCTTTTAATTTCAAAATCAATCTTTTTTTACTCTTTTGATTAACATTTTTGTTATTTTCTTGCAACCAAAATGTCACATTTTCCTTATCTTCGTGTACATTCATTGCTCAGTATCACCAGTTCTTCGTTTTTCCATAATTTTTCTATCTCTATTTGTTATATTTAAGATTAATAAATAAAACTTTTATTTATACACTATCTACATGATCCTGTTTTCTTAAAAATAGCAATTTTTAAATATCTTTTCTTAAAATCTAAATTCTTATTTGTCAAAATTTTCCTACTTCCTTATATCTGATTCACAAGTTTACATATATCTTAATTTCTCTTATCCTTTTTCACACATTTTTACCACTTAACTTTTAAATTTTCACCTTCTTAATGATTGAAATTCTACATTTATAAGCTTTAAGATCTCTTAATTTCTAAATATGCTTAAATTATTTTTTATTTCATAGTTTCTTTATCGCGGATATCAAAATGTATTTTAATCAAAATTTCTTTTTTTTTGTTTTCCTTATATTAATCTTACTTCTTAGCTTCTCAATTTCTTAAAATTCTAATACCTCTTGATTTCCAAATTTCTATTTTTTTAAGTTCCTCTACATCTGTATTTTCTATATTGTTTTTATGTCGATGATATTTATGTTGTTTTTTCGATAATTTTTCCAATTTATATAGATTTTTCGCTATTTTAGTTTTTTTTTCAATTTTTTACCCGTATTTCTTATTCCACTTTTCTAATACCTCAAAATTTCCAAATTATAATCTCTCCATTTAATTTTTTTATTCTGTTTTCTTATCTCTATCGCCTGACTAACAAACATCCAGAAATTTCAATTCCCTTATTCAAATATACCCCATATATTTTTTTCATTATAATTTCTTACTATAAATATAATAGGGCCATGTACTGTCTCTAAATAATTATTTTTCTTTTTCGTAGCTATATCCCAGAGGTGTTCCAATCGTCAATTGTAAATATGCTTAAAAACAATTTTAATTTTCTTGGTTTTTTTTTCTTATTTCTTATTTATTTACTTTTATTGTTCCTTTGGACTATGAACACTTTAACTTTGTAATATTTTTGTTTCATCATACAAACACTGTAATACATTTTCTATTTAAATACTTTTATTTGACACTTGTTATATTACTTTAACATAATTGTCTATTTGCGATTCACGTCAAATAAATAAATTTAATTTTGGCTCCATGTAGCCCGAAACGAATAGGAAAGCACAGTGAACAAACTGTGAAGGACGAAAAGATTGTTTTCATGGGAACCAAGCAGCCGAAGAACAAGAAAAAGTTTAAGTGCTTTGGATGCAAGTAAGGGGCAAAAGTTGTTCGACCGCCCCACGAAAACAAATGCAAAAAAGGGGTGGAAAAAAATCGGGAAAATACACTTCGGAGGCACCCGCAGTGGAATCGGGACCAGCAGGTGCTTGTTTTGCTGCTAAGAGTGGTGCTGTGGAAAAGAATTTTTCCGACTTATTTCGTGTGCAGTGGTTCCTCGACTCATGACCACATTGTTAATAACAAAACGTTGTTTGAAAGCTTGAAGCCGTTGAAGTGTCCAGTTGAGATCGCCATCGCGAAGCATGGGGAATAGTAGCCAAACATTCCGGTGCGGTTGAAGTGGTGTCCAGCATCAACGGGACGGAAGGGGAATGCACTGTGAAGAACGTTTCGTTCGTACCCTAGTCCCGATGTAATATCTTCTACGTGTAATGATCTATAGCTGGTCGGAAACAGTCACGATGGGTTATCGTTGTGCAACGTTGTACCCTCTCGATCTTTTCATGATCAACCGAAGAGCGAGTGGTTCCATGTTGACGTGTGGGCAGATCCCGAAAAACCTTGAGTAATGGATTCGTCGGTTTGGCCATTTTAACGCATGAACGGACTCTGTTAACCAAGCACGGCGCTGTCTGAATCGTAAGTGCCCATAACCGTCTATCCACTGAATCTCCGGAAATATGGTCACGGGACTCGAGCTGACCGGTGGAGTTTTATCGTGTGCGAGTCATGCGTCGTTTGCAAGTAAACCCGAAAACCGTTTCCTGAGCGCAGTGAGAAACGTTCGTCACGGGTGCTGGAGCTGATCCATTCGGACTTGTGTGGGCCGGTCTCACTTGACGGCGTTGGATTAATTTGTGACTTTCATCGACGATTGGAGTCATTTTACGATGACGTTCTTAATGAAGTGCAAAAGCAAGGTGTTTCAGCTGTTTCAACAGTATAAGGCGTTGGTTACGACAAAGTTTGGCGTAAGAATAAGTCGATTACGATGCGACGACGGAGGTGATTACCGTAGTCAGAAATTTTATGATTTTTGTAGGCGTAAGGGACTCCAAGTTGAATGGACGGCCCCACATATGCCCGAACAAAATTAAGTCAGTGAGTGGATGAACCGCACACTCGTGGAGCGAACACGGTCTCTGCTGGAGGATTCAGGAGTGGATAGACGGTTATGGGCACCTGCGATTCAGACAGCGGTATCTTCGATGAAAGCAGGATGTCTACAAGCTACGAGCTTTCGGATGAGGCGTCTTTGTTCACGTGCTGTAGGCGTTGCACAAGGAAGATGAATCCAAAGTCTTGGAAGAGGAGTTTCGTCTGATGCGCACATTACGGTTACCGTATTTGGAACCCGACGTCAAAGCGGGCTATGGATTTCGTGGGAACTGAGGGTGGTCAAACGGATGTTATGAAGAAGCAGTCCTCTGACATTTTGGTGTGTTTCCCAGAATCTTGGCAGAGGGTGCATGAAAAAGCGATCACGAAGGCGTACGGGAAAGTGAACTGCAGGTTTCTGACGATGAAGGTGAAGGTTCTGCTGAATCTTCAAAAGCGTCTGACGAAGAATTCGGAAGTTTTCGCGACGAAGATGGATCAGTGGAAAATGCTGGTCCAGCACCGGATGCCAACGTGGGTCTCTTCCCCCCTTTCGCTGTCGCCCATGGTTCCAATGTAAACAGGCTGTCGATGAAGGGATGAACTCCTTGCTGAAGAATGGAACCGGGAAGCTGGCAGAGCTACTGCCAGACCGGACGCCTATAACGAGAAAGTAGATTTTCAAGCGTGGCAAGAATGGAGAATCCAACAGGTATAGAGCTCGTTGGTGGCCATACCCAAGTAACAATTTCAGTTCTATTCCAGCCGTATAGCACTCCTCCCGGCTTTGTTGATGACACTACATTCAAAACTGTTTTGTCCACCAACACCTCCTCTATGCATCTTTAAAGCCGAAATGTGTACAAAGTGACCCACTCTATAGATGGTTGTGAAAACAAATTAATAAAACCTTTCTAAGACCATAAAGATTTTGATAATGTTCTAGTGAAAGATGTTATGACCACTTGAGAACCATCATAAAACCTATAAGCCGCCATCAAAACCAGCATAGGGCTGAATGGCCACAGCTGTCAAACTTCACGGCGATATCGTGGTTGGTTTTTGTTGTTTTGCTTTGTTGCTCTTCTGATTCACTCAACAGCAAATAATGGCTCAGAAAAAAGTTCTTCTGTTGCGGGAAATTATGATTGATAGCAAAATATATGAAACAAATTGAGTTTTTTTTATAGCGTATCATGCTCCAAATCATATGCGCATTTAATTTTATGGTGAATATTGGCACGATAAGAGCTGAAAATTAATGCGCCTTGGAAATTATGCGAGTTTACAACAACAAAAACAAAATTGAAAGAATTATATTCCGTAAGTTAATCATGAAACTTCTGAAAATTGATGGAATTCAATAAGGTTATCTAAACGAATACCGAAGTTTGTCTCAGATTTACAGTTCAATTGTATTACATTTAAAATTTGGTGTATTTATTTTTTCACATTTCAATTATTTCATATATTTCAACATGGCGATTGCAAGAAATCGCAGTTTTGCCAAAAAGCCAATTTATCTTAGCAATGGCTACTATAAAACTATCTGGTCGCTTGGTAGCTCTCCTCAATGCCAGTTAGCCATTTAATGCATTTACTGGAGGCAAAATGGGTTTAAAATGCTTTTTCAACTGACCATAATAAGATAATATGAATGAGTCCTAAAACGGCATTTCAAAACAGCATTTTATGAGTTAATAAAGTCAAAATAAAACCTTTGATAGGAGTAAAAGGAATTTTAGAAGTCAAGGTTTTAAGATCGTTGTAAAGAAGCTGTGTAGGTTCTTATAAACCTGACTAAAATTTGAAAACTATTGGCATATCGTGCTGCCATAATAAAGCCGAATTGATTATTAGTGGCTTTCATAAAACTTTAATAAAACTTAATAAAGCTGGATGGTTTTGGCAATGTTACTTGGGTAGGCTTCAATCAGCGATATGGCTTCGATTATTCTGTTTTTGTTGTTTGTTAAAAATTTGTTTCTTTATTTTGAAGCTTTTCAAAGTTTTTTTTTCCAAACTCTCGTGTACATCTGGAGATTATTAATTCTTACTTTTTTTTCCGCATGATTTTCAGATTGATTTCATCTTCATGAAATTATGTTTTTAATTTAACTTGTTTTTACTGCCTCTTCATTTTTGCCCTAGTTGAATTGGAAACAATTAAGATGTGTAGATTCGACAATTATTGAAACAATTCTTTAAATTCTCAGATTTTTTTATTCAGACCTTAACCGTACTTAGATCGTTATCTTATGATTTGGGAAAACGTTTTCATATTTTGATTTTTTATGTTTTATGAAAATATTAAAAAAAATCGTGTTGCTTCCAAGCTAGTTTTCAAAATATTACTTCATTATTTATTTTTGTGCAAGATTTTCTTTATTTGTTTTTATGCCAACAAACTTCATTTTGCAATGAGCATCAGCTTGTTAATAATTTTCTAATTGAAAGATTTCCATGTTTCAATATTATTGTTATTTTTTTATCACATCTATTCCCACGACTATAAGATAAATTCCAAATTCAACAAGAGATTTCAAAATCATGAGATATTTTTTAAGATTAAGTGATACAAATTTGAAAATTTCAGATTCATGATATGGAATTTAGATTAAACCTTCAATTTCTTTCTCTCACTTTTTTTTAAAAACACTATCTATAAAACTATTTAGAGCGTATGAGCAGAACGATTGTGATTGGGAAACTAGGAGAATTTAAAATTAACATTTCATTTGATCACTTTGAAAAAAATTAAATATAAAACATTGATAAAAACTTTTTCTAAAATAAAAAATAAAACATTTATTAGTGATAATTTGAAACAGTGTTTCAAAGTTTTATTTGTTTTAGAAGTGATCAAATGAAGTGTTGATTTTAAATCCTCCTAGTTTCCCAATTTCATTTTTTTTGCTATATTTCAGGATATCAATTTTCACTTTATTGGAAACTCAAACTGAAGTCTCAAAAAGACTTTCAGATTCTCAGAACTTTTTTTAAGATTTTAAGATTTCAATTCAGATTTTCAGTTTCTATTTTTACTATTCTGTAAAGAAACGTCATTTTGCAACGAACATTATTTTTTTGCATTTATTTTATTGGGTTTTACGCTCCTTACTGAGTTGATTCTGATGTTAATTTTTCCATGTTTCAACATAATTGCTTTAATATCTTTGATTTTTATTTATTTATTTGATGAGATTTTCACATCACCTTCAGATTGAAACAGATTTTCCTCTATCATGAGATAAGTTTTAAGTTTTTGTGATTAAGATTTGAGAATTTCAGATGATCGGTTTTTAGTCATTGAGAAAATATTCTGAGACGTTAGGCAAAACTCGCTGGAATTAAAAATGGCTACCATCATGGCTGATTTGCATTGCTACTTGCAATTTAGAAAGCACAAATCTTAGAAACTACAATGATTTCACATGCTTAACTTAAATTGTATTCCTGCTGCACTGCAGCACACAAGCCTTAATGATTTAGTTTATGAAATCTTTGTAGTTTTTTTTATTTGTTCCTTTGAAACTCCAAAGTGGTGATATCAATCAAGCATGAGTCCCATTCATTTTTCAGTCATCAATCAAGTCATCCTAGATCAAATTTAAAGCGAAATGAACCTTCATAAATACAAATAAGAAACAGGCTGAGCAATCTCTCAATCAGCAACTGATGAATTACCCAGAGCAGGTAAAAAATGAAAAGGAATCGCTCATCTCTCTTAATTTTCTTCATTCCCGAAATCTAATCATTCTCAAGAGGACAGAGCTGAATCACTCTCAACGCGCAACCAAATGTGTCAAATTTGGCTACTTTCATCGCCCTTAAACCGGGAACTCACTCAAGGGCAAAATTTTCCTCTCTCCTGTCGCTTCGCCGAGGACGTGGTGTTGGAAGCATCCGGCGCCTCGTGAGCTGTCAGTCGGTTAGTCAGCCATCCATGTCGCTCGGTCTATGTCCCAGTCTCCATCCAAAATACCCCATATATGAAGCATGGCAAGTATGTGGAAAAAATGACTCCATCGTGTCCCAGCTTGACTCCCTCGGTATTGGATTTTCAATTTAGAATCACTTCAAGTGAGCACACATAATCCATGTTCGCGCAGCAAGGGGAAAAGCGCCGCAGTGCGTTGTCTGTCTTGGCCGGTCTTCGGTGATGGATATCATGCACATCATTCTCCGGCATGCTCCGTAATGATGATGCTTCAAATGAAGATCCCCCGGCAAAAAATTTTTCGAGTGCGTGACAGATGTCCCGGTCTGCCAGAATAAAGAAGTTCTTCAAAATTTTAGAGCAGCAAATGACTGCAGCAACGGTGACTTCCCTTCCGGGACGATTCGAATCAAAACGGAAAATTCTCCCCATTCAAATGAGCACCGAGGGAAACTATTCCCCTTCGGAGAGAGATCGAATAGCAACACATCGCAGCAGCCCTTGCGATGAAAAGCAAACAGTTTACTTTTATGTTAACGACTGCCTGCCTCTTCCTGTTCCGAAAACCGCAACTCGCCCCGCCCGGAGGGCAAAGTGAACGTGAAAGCATAATAACGGAAAATTGCTGGCCGAAAGCACTTTGTTCTGGAGGAAGGAGCTTCTCGATAAGGAAACTGGCTCGGTTAAAAGTCTATATCGAACCGAGATGGGCTGGAATAAAACTTAACGGAGCACCGGCCGGGTAGAATATTCAAAAGAAATTGGAGAACTTTCGGATCGAGTGCCGTGGGAGAGGAGCTTGCTGGTCAATACGCAATTTGGAGATAAAGTATGTTTACAATCTTCCGGTCAGAAGTCCGTTACATTTTTTTTTTTCGGATTGAATGAGAGACTGGTGAAGCGTGGTGGTAGTTGGAATAAAGAGCAATAAAGTTCAATGTGGTTTCGAAGTTTGGCATTTGGGTGAGTAGCTTTTTCGATTTTTTTTTTATGAAACGATAAATTAGGAGTGTACAGGACACAGTAAATTATGACTATCAGTCCACAGATAACTCAGTTTTGGATTCGAGTTATTAGATGACTTTACTTTTTCATTTGTGAGAATTCTAAGCTCCCAAATAATTATGGCGAATAGAATTAGTTTATAATTTAGTTTCATCATCCCTTCAACACAAAAAGTTAGGAACGTAATTCCACTTTAGCCATGTTTTCTAACCGATCTTCTCCTCGAGACGAACGTAAAAAGAGGATTTAAATCTTCTTTTGCACTGGTTGAAGTTGAAACCACAGAAAGATGCATTTCATTTCATGATGCTCTTGATTCCAGCATAATAACAAAGTAAGTGCTGAAAGATTCCTTTTAAAACACTGCAGATATTCAGTAAAATGAAAAAACGGGGACATTACCAAATTAAACAAAAAAATAAATAAACCCCGAGCAATTGGTCCGGGAAAAGTATTCCGTGGAACCATTTATTCCTTCACTCAGCAGTAAAGCAAAACGACAACAATACACTTTGTATTGCAACTCCCCGCGCCCAAACGAAAAGTGAACAAAGCGAAACAAACAGCAAAAGTTCATTTTTTATTCTGCTAATTAAAAATTAAGAATGAGAAACGGGCACTGGACGCGGGTCTGTCTGTCTGTCCCGCCTGCCCGGGTGCAATCTGATGGGTGTAATCACTTGAAAATGAAAAACTTTTCAATAAACTTTCCTTGTCATTACATTTAAATGGTAAATTACGTCGTCGTCGTCCGAAAAGAAAGAAAAATAAAAGAGGAGGCCCATTTTTCTTGCCGGAGTCAAAGTGGCAACATTGGTGTATAATTTTTCACAACAAACGGGAACGGGACATCAGGACAAAAAAAAAAAAAAAATAGAGACTCCCCAAAGAGAGAAGGGGACACATTTTGCAGATACTTTTAATGAGAGGTGAAATACGGTTCAAAACGAATGGGCCACGATTTGGACGAATTTTGTTAATTGGCTTACAAAACAAACAAGGTCAGTTGCTGCCGACTTTCCGCTAAGGTGGGCAGTTTGGTTTTTTGTTTCGCTCTTAATTTGGACTTTATTTCCTTCAACTTACTGAATGGAAAAGTCCTGGCGGAAAAAAAAACTTTTCCTACCACTTCGAAGCTGTTTGAAACGTTTCACGAGTGCGAGGCGCCAAAGTCAAACATTTTCACTGTTCATTAAGCTTTATTTTCGAGAACGGTCTCCCTCGCTCGCCGACCGGGAGAAACGTCAGAAGAATGCCACCAATGAGGGAAGTTATGACTCTCGGTCACTCGCCGGAGTGGGGGCAGGATTTACCGGCAAATGGAAAACGGGAAAACAATGAAACAAGTTAATTAGCGAGGTGCGATGAAATACTTCTGAAATGTTGCCTCAAGTGTTGGACGGAATCGGGTTGTCTGGACGAAGAGAACGTGAAGTGTGTTTTGGTTATTTATTTGCGCAATACAGCGTTGGATTGTTCGAGGCGTTTTCTAGAGAATTCTCATCTAAAACCCTAATCATGGTTAGATTCCCTCATGAAGGTGAAGGTTTTCACCTTGCCGAAGATGGGAAGGCCCAATCTTATGCTGTAGGCATGCATTGAAGGCTAAGTATTTGACTAGTATTCATAGCTTTTATTTCTCAGTCACGTCGTAGTATGTTTTTATAAAGGCATTTGAGGAGTGATACTGGCGGAGTATGCCGCAATTTATTTGAATAAAGATGAAGTTTGAAACAACCAAAACTTTATTCAATAACCTCAGGAAAACGATTGAAAGAAGTTATTTCATTTTCATAACAACTAATGTTATTGGGAAACTAGGAGAATTTAAAATTAACACTTCATATGATGACTTAAACAAAAATAAAAATAAAATATTGAAGCACTAAAGTGCTTCTTATTTTTGTTAAAGTGCTTATTTTTGTTAAAGTGATCATATGAAGTGTTAATTTTAAATTCTCCTAGTTTCCCAATCACAATAGTTCTACTAATACGCTCAAAAAGTTTTTTTAAATAGTGTTTTTAAAAAAAGTGAATGTGAACTAATGTTGTTATTCATTCATTAATTTTATGGCATGATGCTTCACATGCTGATTTGGTCATGGCTGTGGTCTGTTGATAGAAATTGCAAAATTATACAGGGTGTCTCACAATAGGTGTCACTAAAACAAAATGGGATTACAGCAAAACAAATCAACCAAATCGTAGCATTTATTTTTCATTTGAAAGATACATGTTACAGAAATAAACCATATTAATTCAATTCGAATTTCTCGCCCTTTTCCTTGATAACTTTGCGCTTGTAAACCCATCGCCGCTGGCACGCGATTTCCTGAGGAATTTGGTCCCACATATCAACCAAATGTTTCTTGAATCGATCTTAAGTAAGCCCTTTCGTAGGGCCTATATGATGAAGCGTATAACCCCAAACAAAGTAGTCAAGTGGGTTGATATCCGGTGAAGATGCAGGCCATTCTTCACTTGTGATGAAATCGGGCAAATTTTCCGCGCACCACGCTTGTGTCTTCTTTGCCTTGTGAGCTGGAGCTGAGTCCTGTTGGGAACAATATGGTGTATTCCCACGCAGCGTTGAAGCATGAAGAAGCAGATGGTTCTTCATAACCTGTTCGATGTAATAGTCAGTGTTGATTTTTACGTTAGGTTCTATGAAAAGAAGAGGAAGTTCTCTTTTTCGTGAAACGACGCCCCATACCATGATTTTCGATACACTCTGATAGCGTTCTACAGCTAGTTTATCTCTTGGAATATTGGCAAGACTTTTGCCATACACACGATCATTTGGTTGATTATGACTGTCCTGAAGGAGGAAGAGCTTTTCATCCGGAAATAAAATCTCGCAGATGCTCTGATTGTTGTCTAATAGTGCCAAGATGTTGTAGATGCCGGAACTGGCGTATCCGGCGTCCACAAAGTGCCGCACGATGTCGGTTTTCGATGTGGCGGGGTGCCGTTCTTTGAACGCGCACACTTCTGAACGGGGAGTTGCTGTACTGTTTCTGCCATCACGGTTAGGGTTCGACTGATAGAGCTGACAAATTTTGTCTGCTGACTCATGGGTTACTATGATTGATGCTGCATGGGTAGTTTCGTCAATGCGGGTGAAGATAATAATCGGCAATTTTTGTCCATTTTTTTTAATGCAAACGTTAATGTTATCAAATTTTCAGCCAAAATATTGATTATTGACTAAGTTACAGAAGGTTGAACATGGCGTTCTTAGAAACAAAATTTTGCTCGGCTTTATTTTTGCTAATGAGCCACAACATTGTACAGTTGTTACGCTTTGTTTTCATTTTCATTTTCTTCTCTCTAAATGCAACGCAAAATGCTTTCAACTTTTATAGAACTGTATCTAAAAAGTCCGTTAAATTTCGTATTTGTACCTTTTTTTTATCGGCTATGAGGACCGCATTTGGTCATTGAAATTTGCGGTAGTTGGGGAGTCTTCTTCAATGATGTTTCGCAGAATGTTATGAAATTTGATTTGTTCGATTATGGTGTAATGCGAGGGCTGTATGATAAGTACCCGTGTTTAGCGAGTGATGGCATCACTGACGCAAAATGCCGTTTATAAGGTCCACGCACCTGTGTTGACTATGATCTGATATTGGTTTAATGAATTTAAGCGTGGCCGAACATCCTTTTTTGATGAAAAGCATCCAGGCCGTCCGATTGAGATGACAACGGAGGATATTGTTAGCAAAATTCATGGTATCGTGTTAGCAGATCGCCGGGTGAAGATCAGAGAGATTGCTGAAGATATCCTTCAAGAAAAATCGGCGAGATGGAATCGCATGACAACTTCAGAGCACTGTTTGGAAATTTTTAAGCGCAATCCGAAAGAGTTTCTACTGCGTTTCGTGACTGTTGACGAAACATGGATCCATCACTGCACGTCTGAAATGAAAGAACAGTTGACTTCACCCGGAAGGCGAACCTGCTCGTAGGAAGGCAAAAACGGTTCCATCGGCCGGAAAAGTCATGGGATCCGTTTATGGGATTCGCGAGGCGTCATCTTTACCGACAATCACGGGGCGGTACTATGCTAATCTATTGGATCGATTCGATGCTGAATTGAAAAAAAGAAACGAGCCCATTTGGCGAAGAAAAAGGAACTTTTCCACCATAACAACGCACCTGCTCACAGAAAAACTGGGCAAATTACGCTACGAATTGCTGCCTCATCCACCGTATTCTCCAGATTTGTCCCCATTCGATTTCTTTTTGTTTACAAACATGTAAAAATGGCCTGGTGTAAAGCGATTCACGTCAAACGAGGAAGTCATTGTCACAACAGAGACCTATTTTGCGGAATTCGACAAATCATATTTTTTGGATGGCTGGAAAAAGTTGGAATATCACTGGACGAAATGTATCGAGTTGAAAGGAGACTATATTGAGAAATAAATTAGAAAAGAATGGTAAAAAAATAACGTTTTCATGCCTAATACAGGTACTGATCATACACAGATAAAAAGAAACATTGAATTTTCTACGTTATTTAATGCACTTAAAGGAAATGCTAGATTTGGCAGAAAATAATGGGATATTTCATGTTAATTTAAGCCAGATAACGCCTGAATCTAGCCTGTGGTATGAAATATTGCAAACAATTTCTTTGTAGACGCCTCCTTTGGCTTGGAATTAAACGAGGGGAAATTTTACGCGCTTGTTAAAATTCTTTACTTTTTTTTGTGTACAGCCCTCGTATATTATTCAAACAACCATTAAACTATCAAATGGACTTTTGATACAATTCCTCCCTGCCCTTCGGTTCAGAAAGGAGTATGGGCGCGTTCTGTCGAGTCGGTCGCGGCAGATTTCATGTGTGAGTGGGCTGCCACATCAACGTTCAAAAGTGCCTGAACCAGATGGACAGCTTGTAATGATCACTTGAAGACGCGATGGGGGATCATTGCCCTGATGTTCCAGAATGTAGCACGCCATGGGATGTTTCTTGTCTTCTATATCTAAACGTGAAAGAGTTGAGTCAACGTGTGGAAATTAATCGGAAATGATCTCTCATACGTATCAGTTGAACCATTCTGAACTGCCGTTGTGAGAATATCACCATGAAAATCTCACATGCGCGTGGCATGTTGCCGGTTTTAATGCTTTCTCTCTTTTCTCCTGTTCTCTTCCCTATGCCATGATCGCGAGCGGTACAAAACCTGAGGTGGACATTACATCCCATCGAGGCAATTTAAAAAATGATCGCAAAGGAACGGAAACTTGTAAGAAATAACATAGGTTATAAGTGAGTAAAAACTAACAACACACTTGCACATCATCAAGGTAAGAACTTTATAATTAACTTATCTAAATTGCAAAATAATACAAATAATTGAGACTCACCACGCACTATCTTATGCGATGGGTGAACTTATATGACATAAAAAGAAAAGGAGTTGGTTTCAGACAAATATAACAGACTCAATGAAAGGATAGGAAGAACAAAATTGAATGATGTAGAACACACGAAAATAATAAGACAAAAATAAATTAACCAGAAGAGGGAAGACGAAATGACACCAGACAAAACAGTGGACATGAACATAATAAAGAGAAAGGAGAAGCAAACTTGGGAAATGTAACACCTTTTGAGGCAGTGTCAACAGCGTCTCTATGGACGACATGATCCTTGCACGGCTGGTGAAATGCTATAAAAGGAATTAAGTTATATCAGTCTAACACACAAGGAACAGTACTATGGCTTCTTATTGTTGGTTCGAGAAAACTCCATGCCCATTGTCCACGACACCGATTTATTGCGACATCTCTACTTCTGCGATTAGACCGTTCGTCCCAAAGAATTTTCGAAGGCAAATTATCGAGAAGCTGCAAAGCGTTTCTCATTCTGGTGTTCGTGTGACTACTCACCACTCGTCTCAGAAGTTCATCTTCACAATAAAGCACCAACTGCCCAGATCGCCACACCAGATGAAACGTTCTCACACAGCCATACGGATTTGATTGTGCCATTACCACCTTCTGACGGGAACGCATATTGTCTCACAATGATCAAGTTCACACGTTTGCCTGATCTGATCCCGATTCCAAACATGACAGCAGTGACCGTCCCACGAGCTGTCATCAATGATTGGATCACGCGATTCGGAATGAACGTTCCAGTTTTCCGAGAATTGAGCCATGAGTATCACCCATCTGAATACGACACCGTACCCTCCACGTGAACGGACTCACCGACAACTCAAGGCCGGGATCAACAAAAACCTGAAGTGGATCGAATTGTTGCTTATTGTGCTCCTCGGTATGAGAACCGCCCTCAAGGAAGACCTGCAAGCATCAGTCGCAGAAGCAGCCCATGGAACAACACTTTGGTTTCCCCGATAATTCTTCGTCGAAACCTGAAGCTAGCAGTCGACGCCTGATTTTGTCATCAACCTGAAGAACCAACATCCAACCATTCCAAGCCAGCAACATTCCTGAAGAAAGAACTAAGCAGCTGTAGCTACGTTTTTTTATGACAATCAATCAAACAATCAAACCACCACCATCGCAACCATCGCTTTTCGACCTAGAGGAGCTCAACTGGGCCCTACGCCGTGGTGTCGGCAAAGCAGCAGGGTCTGACGATATTGGCTATCCCAACAAACATCGGTGTTGAATTAGAGCTTGTTCAAACAAATTTGGAGATGCTATTCAGCTATTCTAGAAGAAACAGCTCGTAAAGAAACTGGCACTTATCGGTCGATTGGCCTTTCTGGACACTTTGAATAAAGTCTGGCAATCCGGAATGATTCCAGACGTGTGGAAAGAAGGGTTGGTCATTCATATTCCCAAACCAGGGAAGGATAAGACCCAAACCGATGGGTACAGAACTATCAAACTCTTGAGCTGCATGGGGAAAACACTCGACCGGATGGTTAACCGTCGCCTGTCAACTGAGTTGGAGAGGCATGAACGAGTTCTTCTCCGAACTCGATCATTCATTGGACAAGGCCAAAGCAGAGAACCTACACGTCGATGTAGTATCTCTCGATTTGTCCAAGGCATATGATATGACATGGAGACTCCCTATCTTGACTACCCTCAAGAAATGGAAGTTCAAAGGGCGCATGTTGGCTAACGTGGAAAATTTCCTACACAATAGGAAGTTTCGAGTTTTGAACGCCGGCGCAACTTCCAAACCAAGGTTGCTAGAGAATGGCATCCCGCAAGGGTCTCGCAAGGGAACTCAGTGTTTGAACGCATCCTGGTGTCCGCTGACGATGTAACCCTCGTTTTATTTGGTAAATACGCGAGGGCAGTCAGAGGCAGAATGCAAAAAGCAGTGGATAATGTGATTGACTGGGCAGAAGGGGTTGAGGTTAGGATTGCCTCTGAGAAATCTAAAACCATGCACGTCTGCTTTGGTCATACTCACAGACCAAGGTTACCCCACGTTTGTATCGACGAGCTTGAAGTCAAGACAGTACGGGAAATGAAGCTTCTTGGCGTGACGATCGACCACAAATTGCGATTTGTGAAGCACGCCGAGGCAGTGGAGTTTAACGTCAAGTTCTCCGGGCCCTAAAAGGCCACTTCTCTGAAGCTTCTCACTGTACATCGATCAAGATTACACGGGCTATGATCGTACCGTGCATACTCTATGGATCGGAACTATGGAGCAGGGGTGGAATATCCCTGCTCAAAATCCTAGAACCTAAAAACAATGAGGCCTTTAGGATTTGTAGCGGAGCCTTTCGGACCTCACCTATAGTTTCCCTATTGGTCAAATGAGGTAAGGTCCCCTACCGTCTGTAGGGCAGAAGAGTGGTGGTGAGACCTAACGGGAGTAGAGATCCCCACGTTGTGTCAGCTCCCTAGGCTGTGGCAACGGGCATGGGACTCTACGCGCCCCAAAGTGGATTGGCGCATCCGGCAGTTATGTGGAGCAAAGGCAAACCCCGAGGTAGCGAAAACGACCTATGGGGAAATTGCCTCCACATATGAAGGCCTGAACCTGCTGTTTACGCACGGCTCGGCTCGTTAATAGAGGAAGAGGTTGGTTAAGGGGTATCTGGGAGGGCCAAAAGCCGTTGCGGTCGGTTACCCGGTATCTGCGGTATCTTCTCAGCTGAGGCCCACGCGCCCTTGCAGGCATGCAAGTTGTCAAATGGGACTCAGACTGTTGTGTTCTCCGACTCTGCGAGTTGTCTTTCTGCCCTTGAGCATGGGCAGGTGGGACACCCGTGGATGTTGGAGGTACAACATTTTGCTAACGTAACTTTTGTGCTGCTGATAACCTAGCAAACCAGGGTCGTCAGGCTCAGCTGGGGGATTTACCTGTCCCGTACAGCGACGCTACCCGCTGTGTGAAGCGGACCTCCCGATGCGCGTGGGAAAAATCATGGTATAACACCCGAAAAGCGTTCCTACGTCGTAACAAAAATACTACACAAGAGTGGAAAGATATGCCCTGCCCTCGAGATCAGAAGATTCTGACTTGGCTGAGAATAGGACATACTCGACTTACTCACGTGCTCGAATCAACGGTAGTAAGGCCTGCTGCCAAGGATGCGGAGCGGATTTAGATGTTAATCATCTATAAGTGGAATGCCCTGCTAGGGAACAACTGAGGGTTGAAACGGGAGTTATAGGCACAATACGTGAAGTATTGTAAAACGACCGTAGTACAGAACTATCTGTACTGAAGTACCTAAGGGTGCTGGACTTATATGAAAAAATATATGCCAGCGAATATAGGTCGAGCTTAACAAGAAAGTAATGACTACTGACCACAGTCATAGACCTCCAAGCGGCCTGAAAACGAGGGTCAATGATAACATATCGAACGTCTTGTAGGTTTCGATGAGGGAATGGGGAGCACACTACTGCGCTCAGGTGCTTCCGGTCTTTATGCCGTCTCGAATGGACTAAAACGTCTACAGCAGACGTACAGTTTAAAGAGGCATTAATAAAATGAATCATCACAACCATGCAACGGTCCAAGTACTTCATAGGAAGATGAAAGTTTTCAACATCGACATCGATGGGAAGAAATCATCGATTTCCATTGACCGTCTGAAAGCAGTCTTCTTCAAAACCGACGAACCATCACCGAAGCAGATCCAGAATGATGCATATCCACCGTACCGAACCATGTTCAATAACAGAATATATTTTGGATTTTACGGATCGCAGCAAGCGCTGCCTGCGGACTGTTAAGGTTTTGAGAGCTGTCAAGTTTTTTCTTTCGTTGCACAGTGATTCTGATTTTTCCTTTTCGAAATTGGTTTTTACCTGTGATTTTCATTGTAGTGCATTTGTGCGCGACTATTTGAAGTACTAATAGTATTCGTGCTGTTTCTTTCGAAAATGAAGGAGTGAAAATGTTTGCCAGTTAGCAGAGTACTTCTACTGTTGCGACAAAAATGCATTCTTCAGCATCACAGATCACGGCTTGCCATACTAAATGAAGGCTGAGCATCAGCAACAATTTCCGGTGAGATCTATCTGATTACAACTAAATTATAACGATACTACTGGACACGTACCATCCTCAAAACATTATATGCTTTGATGATAAAAGTGTTTTCACAATAACAACACAATTTGATGTTTGTACAGTGTTTATGCGGGGTTTGTTGTAAGTAAAAGGGACGTCAGAATGGGCGTGACTATCCAGACATTCTGAAATGGGTCACTGAAACCCAACACAGCTGTACCCTTTCAACTTTCGGGCCAAAATGTGTGTTGTATCACAAAACAGTTTGATTAACTGCAAACATTTTTCTCCCATAAACAACTGCCGAGGGGTGGGCATTGGATTGTACATACACCAAATATAATGTATTTTGAATTCTTATCGTTATATTCAGCATACATGGCTATAGTCGTCCCTAAGATCGAGATGTAGTTTGAAGCATCCAATATCCTCACAGAGAGTTTGAGTAACGAATGTTGATAATCATGGATGATCATGATATACCCATCATACTTCTTGTGTTCAAGATTGAGGTGATCGTTTTTGGTTTGAATTGTAATCTCCCGATATGAACTCTTTTTCAGCATTTCATTGTTCTTTCAACTTGCTAAATTATAGTTAAGATCATTGATTGAGATAGAGAATCACCAAAAAAATATAGTTCAAGTGTTCAAAACACGTCCGTTCTGATGCAGTGATGGAACAGTTCTCAACTAAAAAACACACTGTTCCAGGGAAAACAAACTCTCCAGCTCATGAAAACATTTGACCACACCAAAGTGAACATTCTTGTTGCATTTCTCACCCCTCAAAACTGCATAGAATACACCTCACCCGTAGCGAACCTTGATACACAACCTTACTCCCCTTGATAATGATAGCTCGGACGAAGTGAAAAAGATTTTATGATTATTAGATGAAAATGGTCCTCAACCTTAGCCTGTGTACTGTTGCAACAACCTCCTCCTGATTCGTCCCCCTCCCTAACTGGCCACCACAGAGGAGACGCCAAGCCAAGCCTGCTGCAAGAAGACACCGATTCCAACGTCCGTCGACCAAGGCAACCAAAGCTAGACAATTCTCATTATGCACACCAACCCCCCCTTCCGACATCCTCATTTGATGTCGTTTTCTGGTCCACCACCAACCAGGCCCCAAGCCCACCGGCAATGTGAGCTTGGGCTAGAGCTAAACAGCAGAGAGCTGTCTCATTCCGTATTCCACGCAAAGCTTGCGGTCGCACCGAAAGACACACATACACACGTTCATACGAACACCACCGCCGCACCGACGGAACTGGACCAGAGAAAGTGGCCCGTACGTGAAAAGATCTTCATCGTTGCCTGATTTCCTGTTTTGGCCCCAACTCCCGGCCACCGTTCACAACCGAGCTATTATAAGTAATTAGAAAATGGTGGAATATGGTTTTGTTCCTATTAAGGCAATAGGAGCGCCGGGAAAGAAGTTCCATCCCAAACGCTTTCACTCTCTCGGTGTCACTTGCTCCAAGTTTCTTCCGAGAAGAGCTTGCGGAAAATCGCTTTTTCGGTGCCAAGCTGCACGTCTCGAATACAAATTGAACTAATTTTTGGTGTAGAGCTGCTGTTCGTCCACCCCCTCGTGAAGCAAGCAAGGTTTGCTTTCCGGGATGCTCGCGGATGCTATTGGCTGGCTGTTGGCTGGAGGTAAGAAGTGGGGTGGTGAAACACAAAAAGCTCGTGTTTATTTTCATTTCCTTCTCGTTGGTGAATTAACACGGAATGATAGCACGCTCCGACCGGTCGGTCGGTTGGCTGGTTGGTTGGTCGGACGGACGATCGTCCTGGTATCGTCGTCTGGTTTGCTCTGATGGGACAGCAGGCGAGCACTTAGTCTGGAACTGGACTCGGTCGTGGCGAGAAACGAGAGGAGGACATTATGATGCCAAACAAGCAACAAAGCAGAAAGCCGAGACGGAGATTTTTGTTTCGACGTGATTTTTACGATTGCTGTGATGCTCGGTGGAAGTTGCTGGGTTGTGGAGGCCTGCTTGGACGATTTAAGTTTGTTTATCGGAGAATGAAGGGTGGGAGGCAAATGAGGTGAGTGCGGGTGGAATTCGTGCATTAAGAAATTAAGGCGCTGGCTGCTGCGATTGTTCTGCTGGCTGGTTTGTACAGAAATGTATGGAATCCACCTGTTGGTTCGGACAGCGGGGGTTTAAACTCTTTGAAATGTAGAACTTGCATCCTGTACTGAATTGCGTCAATCGCAGATAGTCATTTCGAATGCCCAAGACATTGTCCAACTAATCAGCTAAACCAAAACTCCAGACTTCAAGCGTTCAGTCAGTGAAGAATCATGGCAACATTTCACTCATTTCAATCCGATTGAAACTTTCCGGAAACGTTGCCAAAAAAATAGCACAGAAATCCTTCCAATTCCTCAACCAGAAACATCGCGCTGAAATGCAACACGAATGACGTGATTTGTTTGTTCCATTTATTTTTCCTTTTTTTTTCAAGCTGGGGGAAGCTGCATAATAATCATAAATATCAGCTCGGCAAATTTTGTTTCGAACTTTCAAAGCTTACGTGTTATGTCTTGTCGCCGACGCGCTCGGAAAGGATAAGACATGACTTTCTTCCCCCGTGCCAGTAGTTCTTTGACAGCTAAATCGAGAGGAACAACGCCAGATCAGAGGTAAGGGATCAGACAAGTTTTCCGACGCCGCCGCTGCCTCCAGCAATTTAAAATGCCATTGCAAATGGAAAAACCTCTATCCTCCGAAGCTGGAACAAACAACTTTTCTGATGGCTTGTCATGACAAATGTTGGGGAAAAAATAGTTTCCAATTTTTCATTCCCGAAGAACCGCCAAAGTTTGAGGATTGCCGTCTTCCACTCTGGCGCCAACTGCCATCTCCACCGACTGGCTGATAGGGGTTTGTGGGTGGGTTTTGAGGTTCGTTTTTTTTTTTCAGGAAAGGATTAACGATCTGGAGCTCAGTAGTATAGTGATTGCGTTGACAGGAAAAAGACCGAATGGCTTGGGATAGAAGGCCACTGGATAAACAATGGTCTTTGTGTTCACGATGGCGGTGGCGCGGGCATGGATGGGATTATCAGTTCGAAGGAACCGAAGGATATGCGTGAGTTGCCTGCTTCTGCTTCTGATGGCAGTTCGAGGTAAAACTTGAAACCCTAAATAAATATCATTAACAGAAACTTGCTTGGGCTTGCTTGATATCGGTTTTTGCTCGGCAACCAACCAAACATAACATGCATGATGGCATTTCGGGCAGGCAAAGAATGGACCAGAGATAGGAAGAACGTTGAACCGAATATGGGATCTGCTGTTGCTGGTCCATTTTCGCTTATCAACTCTTGAAAGTTGTTTGTGCAGGATAAGAAAACTCTTCTTCTTGTCGTTCTCGTCGTCGTCAAAGTGTGTTCTGGGGTCTAGTGGGTTGAAGTGGGTACGTATATAGCGGCTAAGCTAATGGATGTACACTCACCGAGCCCATGCAAGCAACCACCGAGCCGGACCGAGCTTCACAAACACGCACCACATATGCGCACTCAGGATGCTTCCGTCTTCCGCAACTCGAATGGGCTGAAACCAAACGGTTAACATATCGCTTGATTGCAGAAATAAATGGGAAGCAAAGCGATGAACAGAAGCATAAAAAGGGGTTAAAGTTAAGAGGGTATTTTCAATTTTCATTTTTTCAATTTTCAATTTACAATTTTATATTTCCATTTTCAATTTTCAATTTTCAATTTTCAATTTTCAATTTTCAATTTTCAATTTTCAATTTTCAATTTTCAATTTTCAATTTTCAATTTTCAATTTTCAATTTTCAATTTTCAATTTTCAATTTTCAATTTTCAATTTTCAATTTTCAATTTTCAATTTTCAATTTTCAATTTTCAATTTTCAATTTTCAATTTTCAATTTTCAATTTTCAATTTTCAATTTTCAATTTTCAATTTTCAATTTTCAATTTTCAATTTTCAATTTTTCAATTTTTCAATTTTCAATTTTCAATTTTCAATTTTCAATTTTCAATTTTCAATTTTCAATTTTCAATTTTCAATTTTCAATTTTCAATTTTCAATTTTCAATTTTCAATTTTCAATTTTCAATTTTCAATTTTTCAATTTTCAATTTTCAATTTTCAATTTTCAATTTTCAATTTTCAATTTTCAATTTTCAATTTTCAATTTTCAATTTTCAATTTTCAATTTTCAATTTTCAATTTTCAATTTTGTTTCAGGATTTAAATTCTAGATTCAGGATTGAAAATTCATGATTCTCAAAACTCATGAGTCAAAATTCAGGATTCAAGATCGAGGATTCAAGATTCAGGCCTCATATTCAGGATTCAACATTCCAGATACGAGATTCGAGATTCAAGATTCTTGATTTAAGTTACTAGATTCAATATCCGGGATTAAATATACTGAATTCAATATACTGAATTCAAAATCCTTAGTCGAAATTCAGGATTCCAGATTCAGAATTCTAGATTCAGTATTCAAGATTCAAGATTCGGAATTCAAGATTCATGATACATGATTCAGGATTCAAGATGTGGAATCCAGGATTCTGGTATCAAGATTCAGAATTCAAGCTGCTTAATACAAGATTCAGGATTCAGGATTAAAGATTCCCAAATATTTCAAATATTCCAAGGTAATAACCTTTTGAAATCATGAGTGAAAAAGATTAAATTCCTCGAAAAAAATTAACCGGACTATCTGGATGTCTAATGATTTGAAGATAAGCAAACAAGGCGATCTAATAATTTGGAAATCTGAAAAAATTTAAACTAAAAAATCTGGAAATTAGGAAATAAGAATCGCAGAAGCCTGGAAATCCAAAAACCTACAAAATTGTGAATCTGATTTGTTGAAATCTAAAAATCCATATATCTGTGAATTGGGAAAGCAGAAAATCGTAAAATCGAAAAGATTTGGAAAATTCGGGCTATATGAGAATTATTGGAAATTTGTAAATTTTGGAAATTTGAGAAATTAGGAAGTCGGCAATTTGGAAATTAAAAAAAACAGGAAATCTGTATAAAAATCTGGAAATCTGGAAATCTGGAAAGCTGAAAATCTAGAAAGCTGGAAATCTGGAAATCTGGAAAGTTGAAAATCTGGAAATCTGGAAAACAGAAAATATGTTAAGCTAAAATTCATGAAATCTGGTGCCGTGGAAAAATAAAAATCTTGAAACCCAGAAATCCAGAAGTATAAAAATCTGAATACCTTTGAATCTAGAAATATGGAAATTTGGAATAACGGAAATTTGCAAACATGAATACCTAGAATTTTGGACAATTGATTATCTAGAAGTTTGGAAGTATGTTATTCTAGAGATCTTGACACTTGAAAATCTGCAAATCTCGCGTAAAAATTTCATAAGAGGATTTCTTTGTTGTTCGGTTCTTTTCATAAGCGCGATAAGCTGGAGTAGTATGGTGAATAGAATTGATGAACATGGATAGGCCCTTTTCAAAAATAACGCGAGAAATTTAAATTTCTTGAAAAATTGGAACTCTAGAAATTCAAAAATATTGAAATCGTGAAATCTGGACATCTGAATCTGGAAACCTGGAAGCCTTTAAATTTGGAAATTTGAAATTACAGATATCAGAAAATCTGAAACCTAGATATTTGGAAGTCAGGAAATCTGTGGAAATTTGGAAATTTGGATATTTGGAAGTCAGGAAATCTGTAAAAAATTGGAAATTTGAAAATTTGGAAATTTGAAACCAAATTTGGAAATTTGGAAATTTGAAAATTTGGAAATTTGGAAATTTGGAAATTTGGAAATTTGGAAATTTGGAAATTTGGAAATTTGGAAATTTGGAAATTTGGAAATTTGGAAATTTGGAAATTTGGAAATTTGGAAATTTGGAAACTGGGAAATTTGGAAATTTGGAAATTTGGAAACTGGGAAATTTGGAAATTTGGAAATATGGAAATTTGGAAATTTGGAAATTTGGAAATTTGGAAATCTCACGTAACATTTGAATTCTTTTCGTAAGATGAGTGAGTCAATAACGAGGATTGGACGATTGAGATATGTTGAACCTTTCCAATATAGGGAGATTAATTCTAGAATTCTGGAATTCTAGAAATCTGGAATTCTGAAAATTTAGAAATCCAGCAATCTTGGAAGTTTTGAAATTTTGAATTCTGGATAACTGAGAATCTGGGTAAATTGAAATCCTGAAATCCATAAATATGGTTATCTGGAAATATGGTTATCTGGTAAACTGGAAATCTGGAAATCCTGAAATATGGAAGTTTGAAATTCTGGAAAACTGGAATTGTAGATATCTTTGTATCTGAAAATCTCGCGTTACATTTGACAAGAGCCTATATTTGTTGTCCGATTCTCTTCATTTGCTCGATAAGCTTGAGATAGTCGATAAACATAGATAAGCCCTCTTCAATATCAACGTAAGTCATCTGAAATTCTAAAATTCTGGGAATCTGAAAATCCAGAAGTCATTTAAAACAAGAAATAATGGTATACATGCAATTTGGCAAATTGGCAATCGGGAAAACTATAAATCTGGTATTATTGAAATATGACAATCTAGAAATCTGGAAATGCAGATATATGAAGATCTGGAATACTTAAAATCTTGAAATCTTGAAACATTGAAATTTTGATTTCTGGAAATTTGAATTCTGGAAATCCAGTAGTCTGAATATCTAAAAATCTGGATATCTGGAAATCTGGTTATCTGGAAATCTGGATATCTGTTAATCTGGATATCTGGAAATCTGGATTTCTGGAAATCTTTAAATCTGGATATCTGGAAATCTTTAAATCTGGATATCTGGAAATCTGGATATCTGGAAATTTGGATTTCTGAAAATCTGGTAATCTGGAGATTTGTTTATCTGGAGAACTGGAAATCTGGTTATTCCAAAATATGGAAGTCCAGGAAAACTGGAATTTCAGATATCTTGGTATCTGAAAATCTTGCGTTACTTTTTACAAGAGCCTATATTTGTTGTCCGATTCACTTCATTTGCTCGATAACCTAGAGATAGTTGATAAACATAGATAGGCCCCCTTCAATTACAACGCAAGTAATTTGAAATTCTAGAATTTTGGGAATCTGAAAATCCAGAAATCAATTAAAAAAACATGAAATCATGGTAGTT
The DNA here is from genome assembly GCA_024533555.2 of Aedes koreicus. Classification (NCBI taxonomy): domain Eukaryota; kingdom Metazoa; phylum Arthropoda; class Insecta; order Diptera; family Culicidae; genus Aedes; species Aedes koreicus. The sequence goes on along the minus strand of JAHHFK020002372.1, from coordinate 791,537 downwards.
TTGCAATTTGGCAATTTGGCAATCAGGAAATCTATAAATCTGGTACTAATGAGATCTGAAAATCCAGAAATCTAGAAATCCAGACATATTAAAATCTAGAATACTAAAAATCTTAAAATCTTGAAACATTGAAATTTGGAAATCTTGATTTCTGGATATTTGGAAATCTAAAAATCTGGAAATCTAGATATCTGGAAAACAAGAAATCTGGTTAACTGAAAATTTGTATATCGGGTTATCATTACATTAAGAGATCTGGAATTCTGTTTATCTTGAATTCGGAAGTCTGAAAATTTGGACATCTTGAATTGTAGAAAATTAAAGATCTGGAAATCTGAAATTCTGGAAATATGGGAATCTGGATATCTTAATATCTGAAAATCTCACGTTATATTATCGCAGGGCCCATCTTTGGTGTTTTAATCTCATAATTAGCTCGATGAACTTGAGGTAGTTGACAAACATAGATAGGCCCTACTCAATTACAACGCGTTAAAGCTGAAATTCTAGAAATCTAGAAATCAGGAAATTGCTAAATCAAGTAAATTTTGGAACCTGAACCTAAACGTGAAATCGGGAAAAAAAAAACAAGAAATCTGGGTAGATTGAAATATGAAAATTCAGGAATATAAATCTGGGAATCTGAAATTCTAGAAATCGTGAAATGTTGAAGCCTTGATTTTTGACAACCTTAAGATCTTGATTTCTGGATATCTGGTTATCTGAAAAATTGAATATCTAACAATCCAAAAATTTGGAAATCAGGAATTCTGGAAAACTGGCATTCTGGAAATCTGGAATCCTGGAATTCTGGAAATCTCGAATTTGGAAATCTGGAAGTCTAGAAACTCTGAAATCTGGATAAAACAATATCTTAAAAACACGCGAAACATTATAAAAGGGCCGATTTTTGTTGTTCGATTTTCTTCATTCGTCCGCATAAGCTTGCGATAGTTGACGAAGACAAACAGTAAACATAGATGGGCCCTCTTCAAACACAACGTGAAAAATCTGGAAATCTGGAATTTTGGATATCTGGAAATTGTGAAATCTAGGTATCTGCAAATCTTGAAATTCTAAAATCTGAATATCCGAAAATCTAAAGATTTCAAAATTTGAAAATCTGCGCATCTGGAGATTAAAAGTGGAAAATCTAAAAGAGGCTGGAAATCTAGAAGGCTGGAAATTTGGAAATTTTAGAATCTGGGAATCTAGAAATCTGGAGCATTTTACCCTCACTATCTTTGATGGAAAGTTACCTTCATTATCAAATGCACCGTTTTACGGTTTCTCATACGTCGGATTGGATTTTGAATTCCCAAATCAAAATTGTCATCTGAAAATCTGCAAATCTCACGTAATATTTAAAAATGGCCTATCGTTTTTGTTAGATTCTTCCTTTAGCTCAATGGACTTGAGTAAGTCGATTAAGTGAATGAATCGATAGACAGTGGCCCTTTCAAATATAAAGCAAGGAACCTAGAATTCTAGAAAGCAATAAATCTGAAAATCCAGAAGTCAAGATTTTGTGAAATATTGGAAATTTTGAATTCTGGAAATCTGGAAAACTGGTTCTATTTAAATCTGGAAATCCTGAAATCTTTTAATCCTGAAATCTGGAAATCCAGAAATCTGAAAATTTTGACATCTGGAAGTCAAGGAATGCGGAAATCTGGAAATTTTAATATCCGGAAAGCTTGAAACATTGAAATCTTTCTTGATTTACAGAACTCTTGAAATATTGATATCTGGATATTAAGAAATCTGGAATTCTAGAAATTTTGAAACTTTAGAAATCTGGAAGTTTAGAAATCTAGATATCAGGATATCTGGATTTTTCACGTTACATTTTAAAATGGCCTATTTTTGTTGACAATTCTTTTGATTATCTCGATGGAAAGAGTATACAAACATAGAAAAGGCCGTTCTCAACTACAACGCAAGAAATCTGGAATACTAGAAATCTGAAAATCGGAAAATCTTAAAATTTAAAAATCTGGAAGTATGGAAATCTAGCAACCTGGCAATTGGAAATTTGGGAAATCTGCAATTCCCTAAATCCTGAAATGTGGAAATTTGGAAATCCAGAAATCTGGAGCTTGTTACCCTCGTTATCGATGATAGCATAGGATTGGATTTTGAGTTCACAAAATTGGCAGGTTTATTTGAGAGTTCTGGTTTTTTTTTTGTAGATTCTAAGATCGAGTGTTGATTTATGTTGGTATTCTTAGATGCATTTTCAATCTTCAAAATTCATCGTTTCTCAGATCAATTTCCAATGAGTCAATGAGTCTACAGGTTATTTGTGTAGGATTTCTCGAATTTGGTGATCTCATGAAGATCCCAGAAATGAACACATAGTTTATTTTTCAGTATGTACGTTTTTGCAAAGAAGTTGGAATAATTTCTGTTATGCTAGGATTTACCCTGAAGATTTGAAGATTTTCTTATACATGCAATACATTTTTGTTTTGAATATGTCTAAAATATTTCCATATTTTTAGATTCTCCAATTGATGTTCTGTTTTTTCGATTGTTCTCTCTTGTTTAGATTCTTAAACGTTGAGTTGTTTTGTTTGATAAAAGTTTCTGGAATTGGTTTACGAAATTTTCAAATTAAATGACTCCACTAAGTCTAGAAATCAACCCTCAATCATTTACGGAAGATGTCACCATAAATCACAGTTTCTTGTTCTGTAGGAAATTGACTGAATGATAAACACACCACACCTAAAGGGTTCACGCTTCAGCCCAGTGCACATCACTGGCCGCCGAAGGAAACTGCCTGCCACCTTACTGCATAGAGGCATCTCTGAGCTCACACGGGGGACTTGTGTTTAACTGCTCGTTAGAATGTTTGTACATACATCGTAGCACTGGCAGCAGATCCCAGATCCTCACTTAAGCTAATGCGTAGATGTGAACAGGGCTGTTGTCTTCCAACCAACCAACCATCACACACACACACACATATATATTATAGACAGCAGGGCGGACACACGTGCACACATCCGCCATACAAGATGCAAATATTTATTGAAATTATCGATTGAAGCAATATCCCATTGAGCAACCTCGACTAAATGATGTGCCTTGTGCTGTGTGAGTGCGTTGGTGGTGGTGGAAGAGGCTGAGAACAAGCTTGGTGTGTAACGGGACACCCGATGGCCTATCACTTATCTACCATCCGTCTCCTTTCCCATCCACGCCGCCGAACCTCTCCTGGAGGAGAAAGGGCGGCAGGATGGAAAAAAAAACATGAGCTCAACATTGCAGACCATCAGGACCCTCACACATCACCATATTTATGTTGGTGAGATTGTTCACAGAAACACGCATTCCTTTGCCGGAGAGAAACCCTTCGCAAATGGGGCCGTAATCGAAAAGTTTTGCTTAGCCTAGCTAGATTTCTCGTTTCCGATAGGGGAGTTTCCAGCCCATAAAACATCCTTGCTATGCAGCTGCCTTGTGATGTTGAGTCCTAGCCCTTCCCGGTAGCAAGTCGCAAATCTTGGAATCGATGTTTGAACTCGATGCAGAGGGGAGTAAGTCAGGTCATTTTCCGATTCTGAGAACCAATTGCATGTGTGTGTTATTGCCATTGACTTGTCCATATTGTGAAAGTTCTACTGCTTGTTTTGCCAAATGTCATCGACGTTTACACTCGAATGTTTTCCGGATGGGTTTTAGAAGTTCATCGACTGTCTCGTTACAAGGTAAATTGGAAATCAATTCGAGCTCGTCATTTCCCCCCAACACGAAACCTTTCTCCCTCGACAGTAACTCAGATGACAACAAACTACTCAAATGATCCCTAGCAATTGATAACTGGCCGTAAAACCGACGTCAACAAATACCAACCCCAGCACAGCTCGATCCTTGCCAACAACCGATGCCCAATTTACAATCAGAAAACAGCTTTTAGCATAATTTTTATCTTTCTCACAATCGTAAACTTTCCTTTCTCGAGTTCTTTTTTTTCCTGAGCCCCAATCGAATATCTGTTTCTGTGTGAGTGCAAACCCTCTTTAAGTTTGTTGGCACCGAAGAGGAATAGGGAGTTGTTGCCATCCTGAACCTTCGCCGTCGGTTTGTTCCCGGGAATGGAAGGCCAAGCAAAGAGTGAAGAAAATCGTCCAATTGGGGATAATTTTCTCAGAATCAATAACGAGTTCAACTCCACGGGAGCGTATCTGGGGAACGGAAGGAAAGGACTGCTTCTTCAAAGGAGACCGATGTGTCGAGGGAGTTTGAATCAACTCAATTTTGTATTTGAAAATGGTCAATTCGATTTACCGGGTGTCCCATTTTCAACTCTTTAATTAACAATTGTTCAATTTTTGATTGTTCGTGTTTCGTGTGAGCTGTTTGGAAGTAACTCACATTCAACAAAAGTCTCGTTAATCAACCGAACATTCAGTCGTTTCCAACTGCCAACCTACTTACTCAATTTCAATTCTATTATCAAACTGCCATAAATTTCATCTTAACCTCAACCATTTGCTTGATTTATGCAGTAACGACATAAGCTGCTCTTCGGCCCAGTGGCCCGGGAACACCTCGACAATGTTCAGGTGACTAGTGCCGCACACACAAACACTCACTCCCCCCCCCTCCCCCACTTGTTGTGTCGCATCCATTTCTCGGATGTCACCAGAAACTGCACGTTTCACCCCCACCCCCTTCCGTTAAACGAGCTCCGAGGTAGTTTTCCACGATTTACACGTGCGATCGGAACGCTTGCCGAACGCTGCTCGTCAAAAACCCAATCCCCCGATCTTGCCGAGAGGAGCAGCGTGGAGGGCCACTACCAGAAAAGCACTTATAGATGCCATAAACTAATAAAGATAATAACTCTTGCTCCTCTCACCCAATTTCAAAATGCTGACGGGCACCGGTGGAGAGCGTGGCAGGAAGGGGGGGACTTCCCGATGACATAAATATGTGGCAACCAGGAGTGTGTGTCTCCGCCACCGCGCAGGAAGGTAGAGAGCTAGTGTGGCGTCAGAATGTAGCAAAAGTGAATTTCATGTTGCCATCGATAGCGCAAGGACGACGACGACGACGACGACGAAGGAGTTGCCGACGCGCAAGCATGAATGTCAACGCCAAGGTGCGCCACGACGGAATCACAGGGGGGGGGGGGGGGGGGGTGGATGAGCACCTGAGGATCTTCTGCTCAAAGAAGTGGTTTGCTTTGAACGTGACAATGAGTAGGTTTGGGAACCGAATGAAGCAAGGCTGTTGGTGGATACTATTTTATCGAAGGGTGCTGTTGCTGCAGACTGCTTTATCTAAATCGTATTCTAAACATAGGAGGATATAAAAATGTACTGCATGGGATTTCTGTTTTTTTCTTATTTTTCTTTTTCGAGCGAATGCTGGTGGAGGAAATCTTTAGCAAAGTGCTCCCGAAAAATCGTATATAACCACGTTTATGATAATATGATTATTTATGTGTAATATCATTACGTGTGGGAAATATATGTTCGGAAAGGAGGTTGCTCCGAGAACGAAGGGTGGCATTCCGGGTGGCTGCGTGCCTGTGTGAGCTCCAGCGAGAGTGTCAGAGTTATGATATCATTTTCATTCTCTTGTAATGCAGTTAAACGAGCCGCGTGTGCGGTGACGAGATAGTGGAAGGATGCGACGAAAGCGCTCTGAGGGGTGACTCAATCGATGGGTCTCGACTGAAATGAGAATTCGAAAAGTTTTAGATTTCCAGATTTTCCGATTTATAGATTTTCAGATTTCCATATTCCCTGATTTAAAAATTTAAAAAGTAACAGATTCACAGATAAACAAATTTAATGATTTTAATATTAACAAATTTCCAGACCTCCAAGTTAGCAGATTTGCCATTCAACTGTTCAAATCTCCAGATTTTCATACTTTCATAAACCCAGATCTACAGATTTCCAGATTTTCTGAATCCCTAATTTTCAGATTAACAGATTTTTATGCATCAAGATCTTCAGATTTCCAGATTGCCAGATTTTCAGGTCCCAAGTTCGGCAGATTGTTACCATCCTGTAAAATTTAAAAATTTAAACGTTCAAGATTGCCAGCCCTTCAGATTTCTAAATTTCCAGATTTTCAAATATTTATATTAACAGATTCAAATAATTCTAGATTTCCAGAATGACAGGTTTCCAGATCAAAAGATTTCCAGATTTTCTGATTTCCAAATTTTTGGGTACCATGTTTGGCAGATTCTCATCTTGTAAACTTGTCACAGGCTAACAGATTTCTTGGTAAAAATGTGCAGGTTGCCAAAGAAAATTTATTTAAAATTTCAATATTTCACGATTTTCAAACTTCTAGTTCCGATTCCAAGAATTCTCAGCTTTCGCATTTCAGATTTCTGAATTTCGAGACTTTCAGATTTTATTTAAGGTGTCCAAATTTTCGAATTTCTAATATTCCAATATTGCAGATCTTCATATATCCCGATTTGCAGTATTCCCGTTTTTCTGACTAACTGAATTCAAGATTTCCAAATTTACAAATTTCCAGATTTCCAGAATTGCTGAGATAAAGATTTTCAGATTTCCAGATATTCACACTTCAACATTTCCAGATATCTAGATTCCAAGTATTCTGAAAATATGGAAATGTTAAGATCTGGGAACCTGGAAATCCGGAAATCTAGAAATCTGGAAACCTGACAATCTGTTAATCAGATTTCTAGATCTCCAGGTTTTCAGATTTCCAGGTTTCCAGATTTCCGGTTTTCTGTACTTCCAGATTTTCAGGAAAAAAGTTTGTCAGATTATAATAATGTAAAATTGCAAGATTTAAACGTTCAAGATTGCCAGCTCTTAAGATTTCTAAATTTCCAGATTTTCAAGTATCTAAATTAACAGATACAAACTATTCAAAATTTCTAGAATGACTGGTTTCCAGATGAACTAATTTCTGGATTTACAAATTTTCTCATTTTTAACTTTTCAAATGTACAGATTTCCGAAACTCCAGAATTACCGATTTTCAGATTTTCAAATTTATGAAATTTCTGATTTCCAGATTCATAAATTCAAAAGTTATCAGATTTACAGATTCACAGATTCCTATTGTCCTGTTGATCTCAATAATTCTAAGATTTGTCAGATTTTCAAGATTTTCAGGTTTAAAAATTCTCCAAACTCTTAGATTCCCAGACTAAAAAAATTCATGATTTCCAGATTTCTAGGTCTCAAGATTTCCAGATTTTCTGATTTCCAAATTTTTAGGCACCATGTTGGCAGATTCCCAACTTGTAATCTTCTAAGAGGTTAACAGATTTCTAGGTGAGAAATTTGCAAGTTGCCAAAGAAAATTTATTTGCGATTTCAATATATCACGATTTTTTAACTTCTAGTTCAGATTCCGAGAATTCTCAGCATTCGACTTTTCAGATTTCCAAATTTCGAGACTTTCAAATTTTATTTAAAGTTACCAAATTTTCAAATGTCCAAGTTTTACGATTTCAAGGTAACATAATTACTAGATATTCCGGTATGCAGATTTTCATAAATCCCGATTTTCTGATTACCTGAGATTTCCAAATTTTCAAACTTACAGATTTCCAAAATTCGCTGAGATAAAGATTTTCAGATTTCCGGATTTGCACACTTCAACATTTCCAGATATCCAAATTCCAAGCTTTCTGGAAATCTGGATACGTGAAAATCTGGGAACTTGGAAATACGGAAATTTAAAAATCTGGAAACTTGAATATCTGTTTATCAAATTTCGGGAATTCCGGATTTCTGTATTTCCAGATTTTTAGGTACTAATTTTGGCAGTTTATAATGTTGTTAAATTTCAAGATTTGAAATTTTTGAGATTTCCGGACCTCTAGATGAAGGGAAGAGGCTCACGAGAAGACAATGTCAGCCTCCTAGCACGAGTTCAGATCGACGGTGATAGAATCGAGGTAGTAGACGAATTTGTGTATCTGGGCTCATTGGTGACCGCCGATAACGACACCAGCAGAGAAATACAAAGGCGCATTATGGCTGGCAATCATGCCTACTTTGGACTCCGAAGGACGCTAAGATCGAACAAAGTTCGCCGAACCACAAAGTTGACCATCTACAAGACATTAATTAGACCGGTAGTTCTCTACGGCCACGAAACATGGACATTGCTATTGGAGGACCAACGCGCCCTTGGAGTCTTTGAACGGAAGGTGCTGCGTACGATCTACGGTGGAGTGCAGATGGAAGACGGAACGTGAAGGAGGCGAATGAACCACGAATTGCACCAGTTGCTGGGAGAACCTCCCATCGTACACATCGCAAAAATCGGTCGACTACGATGGGCTGGGCATGTCGTAAGAATGTCGGACGACAGCCCCGTGAAAATGGTTTTCGCAAACGAACCGACAGGTACGAGCAGAAGAGGCGCGCAACGAGCAAGGTGGATCGATCAAGTAGAAGGCGACCTGCGGACCCTCCGCAGACAGCGAGGCTGGCGAGGAACAGCCATGGACCGATTACAATGGAAACAACTTCTGTGTACAGCAGAGGCCACACCGGCCTTAGTCTGATTGGTAAGGTAAGTAGACCTCTAGATTTCTTAAAAATCAAATTTTAGAAGAGATTTCAGAGGTTTAAAACTTATAGATTGCTATGGAGAATTTTTTTTATTGTTTTAATATTACAAGATTTTGAGGCATCTAATTTAAGAAATTCCCAGATTTTCTTTAATATTTAGAGTCTCGGATTTCAATATTTCGAGACATTCATATTTTGTGGTTGGAAAATTTCTAGATCTCCAGATTACTTTCCAGGTTTCCCGTTTGACAGATTTACATATTAACGCATTTTTTAATTCCAAATTTTCAGATTTCCACGTAGAAAACAATAAGGATATAAATATATCGAGATGTTAAGATATCAAGCTTAATTTTTTTTTTCAGTTTTTCACATCAATAAGTTCTCTGATTTCCAGATTTCCAATTTAAAATTTTTCCAGGTTGCAAGATTACCAGATATCCTGATTTCCTGATTTTCAGATCTCCAAATCTCCAGATTTTAGAAGTGTTTGAGATTTACACATTTCCAGGATCTTATATTTTCAGTTTTCATTACTCTATGATTTTGTGATTGACGTATTAAAAGATTTTCAGAATTCCAAATTTCCAGATGTCTAGATTTCCAGATACTCAAATTTGAATAGTTCCAGATTTAGGGATTTTAAGCTTCCTGGAAATATGGAATATGCCAGTGAATATTCCAAAATCTGGAAATTTGAAAATCTGGAAAACTAGAAATCTTTCTAGATCTCCAGATTTCAGTTAATCCAATTTTTTACATTTTTAAATTTTCAGATTTTTATAATTTCATAATTCAGGATCTGTAGATATCTAGGGGTCCAGATTTTCAGATTTCGGAATTTCTGTATTTCTGAATTTTTTTAATTTCAAGGTCACTAAATTCAAAGATTCTTAGACTTCCAAACTGCAAAGTTTTGAGATTTCCAGATTTTCAAATTCCAGATATTCATGTTCCATGTTTGAAAGAATTCGTTGCAAATTATCAGATTTCAATGTTCAAAGTTTGAAGATTGCCATGTAGAAAAAGAAAAAGATTTTAATGTTAAATTCCCTTTTTTTGAAGAGATTTAGCATTGCTAAGTTCCAGGTTTACAGATTTCCAAATTCCAATTTTTTTAAATTCAAGTTTTCAGATTTCCAGATTTCCAGATTTTTGGATTTCCTTATTTCAAGATAAATATTTGTTTAATTATGATAATTTTCAGCCTCCTGGGCTGGTTCATCACCTTACAAGATGAATTTCCCGATTTCCAGATATCCAGATTTTTACAAACATCCACACATCTACGCAAAAAAAATTCCAGATTCCAACTTTTCTGGAAATCTGGAGTTATGTAGGAAATATGGAAATCTTGAAAATCTGGAAATCCGTAAATTTACTATTTTTAGGATTTCAAGATTTACAGGTTATCCGATTTCTCGGTTTCCGGATTTAGGGAACGTCCATTAATTACGTCACGCAAAAATTGACTTTTTGTAACCCCCCCCCCCCCCCATGTCACGTTTTTTGTATGGACCTTCAAATTTTTTTGTATGGATCGTCACGTTTTCTCGAACCCCTCCCCCCTACTGCGTGACATAATTAATGGACCTTCCCTTAATGATTCCAAATATCTACAAATATAATGATAAGCAGACTCAAAAATTTCTTGAGTTCCAGATCAACAGATTTTCAGGAAAGCCATGTTTAAACACAATCAGATTTCCAGATTTGTTGATTTGCAGATTTCCAGATTTCTAAATTTCCGAATGTGCAGGTTTCCAAGATGGCAGATTTTGAGATAAATAGATTTAACAGTTACTAGCTTTCCATGTTTCTATGATTTCTGTATTGTAAATATGCAGATTACCATACCTTAAAATGAATAAGATTATAATACCTCAAGATTTTTAATTTCTAGTTAGCGACAAATCTATTGAAAATGGTAAAAGAAAATGGTATTGAAAATTCCTATATCTTCTTTTAAGGTATCCAAATTTCCAGACTTCTAAAATTCAAGGTTTCCAGATTTACAGAATAACAGATTTTCAAATTTCCAAATTTCCAAATTTCCAAAATTCCGAATATCTGAGTTTCCGATTTTCTGAATTTTTCTGATTTCTGATTTCTGATTTCTGATTTCTGATTTCTGATTTCTGATTTCTGATTTCTGATTTCTGATTTCTGATTTCTGATTTCTGATTTCTGATTTCTGATTTCTGATTTCTGATTTCTGATTTCTGATTTCTGATTTCTGATTTCTGATTTCTGATTTCTGATTTCTGATTTCTGATTTCTGATTTCTGATTTCTGATTTCTGATTTCTGATTTCTGATTTCTGATTTCTGATTTCTGATTTCTGATTTCTGATTTCTGATTTCTGATTTCTGATTTCTGATTTCTGATTTCTGATTTCTGATTTCTGATTTCTGATTTCTGATTTCTGATTTCTGATTTCTGATTTCTGATTTCTGATTTCTGATTTCTGATTTCTGATTTCTGATTTCTGATTTCTGATTTCTGATTTCTATTTCTGATTTCTGATTTCTGATTTCTGATTTCTGATTTCTGATTTCTGATTTCTGATTTCTGATTTCTGATTTCTGATTTCTGATTTCTGATTTCTGATTTCTGATTTCTGATTTCTGATTTCTGATTTCTGATTTCTGATTTCTGATTTCTGATTTCTGATTTCTGATTTCTGATTTCTGATTTCTGATTTCTGATTTCTGATTTCTGATTTCTGATTCTGATTTCTATTTCTGATTTCTGATTTCTGATTTCTGATTTCTGATTTCTGATTTCTGATTTCTGATTTCTGATTTCTGATTCTGATTTCTGATTCTGATTCTGATTTCTGATTTCTGATTTCTGATTTCTGATTCTGATTTCTGTTGTTTGACGTTCTGTTCGTTTCTGTTTCTGTTGCGATTCTATGATTGCTGATTTCGACTGATTTCTGTTTCTGATTCTGATTTCTTCTGATTTCTGTTCGATTTCGATCTGATTTTGCTGATTTCTGTTCTGATTTCTGATTTCTGATTTCTGATTCTGATTTCTATTTCTGATTTTTTTGTTCTTGTCTGTTATTCTGATTTCTGATCTTCTTTCTGTTCTGATTTGATCTGTTTCTGATTTATTTATTCTGATTTCTGATTCTGATTTCTGATTCTGATTTCTGATTTCTGATTTCTGATTCTGATTCTGATTTCTGATTTCTGATTTCTGATTTCTGATTTCTGATTCTGATTTCTGATTCTGATTTCTGATTCTGATTTCTGATTCTGATTTCTACTGATTTTTTCTGATTTCGATTCTGATTTCTGATTCTGATTTCTGATTCTGATTTCTGATTCTGATTTCTGATTCTGATTTCTGATTCTGATTCTGATTCTGATTTCTGATTCTGATTTCTGATTCTGATTTCTGATTCTGATTTCTGATTTCTGATTTCTGATTTCTGATTTCTGATTCTGATTTCTGATTTCTGATTTCTGATTCTGATTTCTGATTCTGATTCTGATTCTGATTCTGATTTCTGATTCTGATTTCTGATTCTGATTGATTTCTGATTTCTGATTCTGATTTCTTGATTTCTGATTCTGATTTCGTTGTCCAATGGTAGAGAACCGGCGGTGGTCGTTGTTGGTTGTTGGCTGTATATAGTTTCCGCAATTTTAGGTTCCATGTGTGTGCGCTCGGGAGATTGTCCTGGATGGGGCAGGGATGGGAGATAAAGGTCGTTGCAAAAAGTTACTGTTCTTTTGATGCCACACAAGTGGCGGGTTCTAGACGAGCGTGCAATGGCTCCAGAGTCCAGAGGGCTTGACAACTGGGGGGAATGCTTTCCACTCGTCAGGGAAAATTTCAAATTTTCCACAACTTGATGGGAACGGGTGGAGTGGGAAAATTTTTATGCAAATTCAATTGCAGGTGCGACAGCGAGGCAAGAAATCAGGTTAACAGGCAGTAAATTAGCGGTGGTGGGGAAGGAAGTGACGGGGCTCCAGAGGCGCGCATTCTCCAGGCGTGTAATTTTGCACCTGTGATTTTGCGAGATTATACGTGGCTACAAGACTACTGGAGTTGTGATAAAATGCGTGGTAAATAATAAGGAAAAGGAGATTTATTACCACTCTTAGATTGGGTCTTCGTGGTGGAGAAGGTTGGAATCCAAAATGCCTACGGAGGGTTTGGTGTGGTAGATTTGCGTTCTTGGAATAGGAAGTTAAGTGAGTTTCCTGCACAAGTATGGTACTGGTACTGGTTAAGGCATGAGTCAGGGCTCGGTTGAGTCTTTACTTGGTTCCGGGCCAGATTTATTCAGGACTTTCACTTGTTTCTTTTTCTCTATCTTAGCATTTCAAGCTTATTGATTTTATAATCCTGATCTTCCTATCGTTCATAATTCATTTTTGCAGTTATTTCTTTTTCTCACAGTGTATAGCTCGGATTTGACAGATACTGAAAGGAGCTCACTAGTGTCTTTTACCTTGGTTCATTAAAAACAAAAGCTCAAAGTTTCATTTGTATTCGTTCACGCGTAGTTTCACAATAAAGCAAAATTCTTAATGAAGTGCAGCAATTGAGCTGTATAAGGAAACCCTTCTGTGTTTATCGCTAGGACATTGAAAATGCCAATACAATCAGTTTGATATGTTATAAAACGATACAGTGAGCTTGGAAAATTGGAGTATCGTTCAGGAAGTGGCACAAAAAGAACTCCAAGGACCCCTCAGAATCAAAGTATACTTCGTAAAAGGGTTAACTGAAATTGTAGCCGGTCAATCCGAAAAATGGCAAAATCATTGAAAATCGACCCCAAATCAGTACGATCTATGCTTCATGCGGATTAAGGATTACGTTTTTAAAAAAATTTCAAAGAACCACTACCAAAATAACTGGAGGAAAGACAATCGATACCGGAAAGCAAAAATCTTGTTGAACGAGTTCGGTAATGGATGTCATCGTACAATTTCATTCACCGATGAGAAAATTTTCGCTGAGGAGCAAAACCACAACCACCAAAACAATTGCCAGCTTTTGTCGAAGGGTTTCTCTAACCGGATGAACTTAGCCAGATCACACCATCTAAGTTTGGTGATGGTTTGGGCGGGAATTACTGCTTCCGATAAAATCCCCTTCATATTCATTGTGAATGGCGTCAAACCAACCAATCAGTTCTTGGTAAGAACAAATGGACGTTTCAACAAGATTGGGCACCATCACATGGAGCGAAAAGACCGCTCTCTAAAAGGTTTTTCCCGACATATTTGACCAAACGTGAATGGTCTTCCAACTCTCTTGACCTGAATCTAATGGATTACTCCATCTGGTCCATTTTTGAGTCCGGAAACACGTCGTTGGATCGTTTAAAAGCCAGTCCAACCAAAGCCTGGGATAAGATATCTATAGAGGAACTAATGCCCAATGTCGATGGTTTCCCCCCAGCGATTGAAGACGTGTGAAGTAGCCAGGGGAGGACATTTTGAGACATCAGTGTAAATATTACTATGTATGTTTGTATATGTACATTTTCCATGAATGAATTTTTATTCAATACTAGCTTAACCCGGTGCGTGCGCTGCTACGCTTGCAACTAAATGAATGCAAATTTAATAGAACTGGCACTTTTATGGTTGGTTTTCGGAATGAGTTTTTTTTCTTGACTAAGAAGGGGTTCACAGTTTTATCAGAATATGCTTCCTACCCATGAAATACACATTTTGTGCTTTAGTTACCTGTATAATTCTCATTTTTGATTGAAATTTGTGTTTCATTTGTATGATAGCCTCCCCTTCCAGAGGGGGGACGGGTCTCAAATCACCATTAAATCATTGCTTTCAAATCCCCCAAATGCCAAATTTTTTGTTTCATTTGCTTGATTAGTTCTCGAGTAGCTTAATTCGGTCCGCCCACGAATCTGGTGAAGAAGTTGTTCTCAGCAAGCACAACGAAATCGTCAAAAGCCTCAAGTTGGCAATCATGAACGAGCTGAAAAACGAACTACGGAACAACTTGACTGCGCTTATCAACTCCAACTGATTAACGCCGAGGTCTTCGAAGCGCACCGATAATGCTAATGTTTCCATTCGTGGTCGACTTTTCGGCAGACCTGAATCGAAAAAGCCTCCACAAGAGCCTCCCATGTGTGGCTCAGCCGATTCTATCCTCATCACTCGCACAAAAGTTTTGGGCTATACCTGTCACGAATTTCCCGCGATGTAACTGTCGAGCAGGTACGAGCTTTAGCAACGCATCGCCTTGGCACCGACGACGTGGAGGTTTTAAGACTAGTAGCCAACGGAAAGGTTGTCAGCTCAATGTCTTTCATCTCCTTCAAAATTGGACTGAGTGCAGATTTGAAGGAAAAAGCTCTCTCTTCATCAACGTGGCCGAAAGGCATCTATTTCCGGGAATTTAAGGATAGCAGATCAGCTGCAAATTTTTGGAAACCTTCCCAAACGCCGACCCTTGCATCATTTAGAAACCATACTTCCAGAACTGTTCAGTCGGCGTCGGGAGATGGCGCCATGGAGGAGGAATAACTATACCGCGACGCGCAGTAAACATTACCATGGAGACCTCTTCTCAGTTCGACACCGTCCCGCCTTTTGCTGTCGTCGACCTTCCCTCCTCTCCTCTTCCCCCCTCCCCTCCCCCCCCCCCCCCCCCCCCCCCCCCCCCCCCCCCCCCCCCCCCCCCCCCCCTCCTTCCCCTCCTCTCCTTTCTATTCTTTCCCCTCTCCTTCTCATGGGAGGGGCTCTCCAAGCTGCCATCCATGGCAAGTATCCTTCATCTAATGACGTTGCTCGGGCTGATGCTGCCTCATCTTTCAGATCGCTGCCTGCCGAATCCTCTGCCCCCTCATTGAAAGCCCTTCTGTACTACCAGAACGTAGGTGGTATCAACAGTTTGCTCGCCGAGTACCAGTTGGCATGCAGTGACGCATGCTACGATGTTTACGCCTTCACGGAAACCTGGCTTAATATAAACACATTATCGAAGCAACTGTTCGACGACACGTATTATGTCTACCGGCAAGACCGATCGTCGCTCAATAGCAACAAGAAATCTGGTGGTGGAGTTCTTCTTGCCGTGCGCTCAAAATTCAAATCTCGACTTCTGAAGCCTCCAGAAGACTCAACGGTTGAACATCTTTGGGTGGCGATATCCACTAAAACCGGGACTCTGTTTATCTGTGTGGTCTATATTCCCCCCGATCGTGTTAGCGACAGCAGCCTTATCGAAAAGCACGCTCTTTCTTTGGATTGGATCGTGTCACAAATGGGACCCAGCGACAACATCGTCATCGTGGGAGATTTTAACCTCAGCACGATTTCATGGCATATCGATACTAACGGCTTCCGCTATCCAGACAATTCCTGTTCGTCATTCAGACCGGCTTCGCTCTCCTTGCTTGATGCTTATTCTACCGCCAGACTTCGGCAAGTTAATGGCATTCCAAACGCGAATAACCGTTTGCTGGATCTTTGTTTCATTAGCGAAGAATTGGGTCAAAGATGTTCCGTTCTTCAAGCTCCGACACCGCTTGTCAAAAGCTGCAGAAATCATTCCCCTCTGCTACTGACACTGGAGTTTAATCCTAAGTACAGCTTCCATGACAACATCGAAAACGTTTATTATGACTTCACCCATGCTGACTTCGAGGAAATGAACAACTTTCTCGCCGGCGTGAATTGGAACACGACCCTTGCAAACGGGGATGCGAATTTTGCTGCTTCGACTATGTGTGGTATTTTGCTGTACGCCGTTGATCAATTCGTGCCTAAGAAACTCAACCGTAAGCCTCCCAAACCTGCTTGGTCTAATTCCGACCTCAAACATTTGAAACGAGTTAAAAGGGCTGCTCTGAGGAAACACAGCAAATATCGCACCGATTCTACGAGGACAAACTACGCACGCGCCAATGACGATTACAAACACCTCAATAACAGCTTGTACAACTCTCATCAGTCTCAATTGCAGAGTCATCTCAAAACGAAACCGAAGAGCTTTTGGCGGTTCGTGAATGAACAACGGAAGGAAACCGGTTTACCCTCCACCATGACTGACGGCACTCACGAAGCTGACTCTGTCGCGGATATCGCCAACTTGTTCCGTACGCAGTTCAGCAGTGTCTTCTGCGACGAAATTCTGGATGCCGAGGGCCTCGAAGCGGCTACTAGCAATGTTCCCCGCTTGTCTGTATTTGGCTCTGCACTCACTATCCATAGTGATATGGTGATTTTAGCAGGGAAGCAGATGAAAAGCTCAACTGGATGCGGTCCTGATGGTATTCCTTCAATTGTCCTGAAGCGTTGCCTTAACACACTCGCTGTGCCCCTGGCTACGGTCTTCAATTTGTCATTAACTTCCGGTGTGTTTCCTGAATGCTGGAAAGAGTCGTTTGTTTTCCCAATACACAAAAAGGGATGCAAACGATCCGTCGCCAACTATCGTGGGATTGCTGCACTAAGTGCTGTATCCAAGCTATTCGAACTAATTGTTCTCCAAAGGCTGGTCCATGACTATTCACAGACTATTTCTCCTGAACAACACGGTTTTATGCCCAAGCGCTCGACGGCGACCAACCTCACCGTATTTACATCGTTCGTCATCCGCGAAATGGAACGCGGTCATCAAGTAGACGCCATATACACAGATCTCTCTGCGGCCTTCGATAAAATGAACCATCAGATTGCAATTTCCAAATACGACAAAATGGGGGTTCACGATCAATTGTTGAACTGGCTCCGCTCATACCTGACTGGTAGAACTATGTCTGTGAAGATTTCAGATTATGCCTCGTCCAGCTTTTCAGTAACATCCGGCGTTCCGCAAGGCAGCCACCTTGGTCCATTCCTTTTCCTGTTATATATGAACGACGTGAACTTGGTCCTCAGATGCCTGAAATTATCCTACGCGGACGACCTAAAGCTGTACTACGTCATAAAATGTCCAGAAGACGCCGATTTTCTTCAGCAGGAACTACAAGTGTTCGACGACTGGTGCCGGATCAACAGAATGTCCTTAAATGTATCCAAATGCTCGGCTATCTCCTTTGGCCGAAAACGTGCGATGTATCTCCACGAGTACATCCTTCGAGGAACACGCTTGAAACGTGAAACAACAGTCAAGGATCTGGGAGTAATGCTCGACTCCAAACTGTCATTCGAGAACCACATTGCCTATATTGTTTCTAAAGCCTCATCGCAGTTAGGATTCATCTTCCGCTTCGCAAAAAACTTCAAAGACGTTTATTGTCTGAAGGCACTATACTGCTCTTTGGTTCGTCCTTTTTTGGAGTACTGTGCTGTCGTTTGGTCCCCTTTCTACCAAAATGCAGTCCAGAGGATCGAAGCCGTTCAGCGAAGGTTTATACGCTTTGCTTTGCGACATCTTCGTTGGCAAGACCCTCGCAGATTGCCAAGTTATGAAAGTCGGTGTAAGCTCACAGCCTATGTAGGTGGGGAGGGGGAAGGCGGAAAAAAGCAAGTGCGGGTGTTGATGGTGACCAGCGTCACAGAAACAGCGACTGTTCCGCTTTACTTGGTCAGACAGACAGACAGACAGACAGACAGACAGACAGACAGACAGACAGACAGACAGACAGACAGACAGACAGACAGACAGACAGACAGACAGACAGACAGACGACCGACCGACCAACCAACCAACCAACCAACCAACCAACCAACCAACCAACCAACCAACCAACCAACCAACCAACCAACCAACCAACCAAACGGCCGGCCAACCGGCCGGCCGGCCAACCAACCAACCAACCAACCAACCGGCCGGCCGGCCGGCCGGCCGACCAGCCGGCCGGCCGGCCGACCGAACGAACAAAAAAAATTGACGTTAGGGACGCAAAATAGAGGGGAGTGAAGTACGACAGGCGCAGGTGGATAGACCAGGCCAACGCTAACACGCCTCAGGATCGGCCACACTCGGCTGACACATGCTTTCCTATTGAAAAAGGACACGCCGCCCATCTTCAAGTGCTGCGGAACTGAAATCAACGTGCGGCACTTTATTCTCCACTGTCGAAAGTACGTGACAGAACGCCAAGAAAGCGATGTCAGCTCTACCAGCCTACAAGATGCCCTTAATAAAAGGGCTTAATTAAGAAACTTTGAGAAGACGATTTCACCGATGATTATGATGAAGAAGAACGGAAAGGTGATAGATTGTCGTGTTTGATGTTTAACATTGATTCGAAGAGCTGGGATAGACACGAGTGGCACGATCTTCAGGAAGTCTGCCCTTGGTGTCTTTGAACGGAAGGTGCAGCGTACGATCTACGGTGGAGTGCAGATGGTAGACGGAACGTGGAGGAGGCGAATGAATCACAAATTGCATCAGTTGCTGGGAGAACCTCCCATCGTACACATCGCTAAAATCGGTCGACTACGATGGGCTGGGCATGTCGTTAGAATATCGGATGACAGCCCTGTTAAATTGTTCTCGAAAACGAACCAACGGGTACAAAAAGAAGAGGCGCGCAACGAGCAAGGTGCATCGATCAAGTAGACTGCGACCGGCGGACTATCCGCAGACAGCGAGGCTGGCGAGGTACAGCCATGGACAGACTACAATGGAGACAACTTCTGTGTACAGCAGAGGCCACACCGACCTTAGTCTGATTGGTAAGGTAAAGTTATTCAGAAGGTAGAAAACAGACGACAGAAGGAAAATATAAAAGTTTTAAGAAGAAAGAAGTATGATAGAGACAAACGAGTTTAATTTCATATGAGTGAAACATCCGAAGTCAGAAACTTATGGATCCTAAGTTTAAAATTCAGAAATTTAAGGAAAACGAAACTGAGAAGATATATATTACAGAAAACTGAAATTTTAGAACTGAGAAATACAAGAAGTTATAAATAATAAAATGTTTCAGAAGCATGAAATAACCAATGTGAAAATTTCAGAAGGTTAAAATTTTAGAAGGCAAAAAAAAAGAAGCCATCCATGTCAAAAGTCAGAAATTTTATTAAAAATTTCAGAAATTTCTTACGTCAATTATTTTTGCAGTTAGATTTTCCGAAGTTTTGAGTTTATGAAATCGTAAATATCAGCAGTCATAATTTTCAACAGCAATTTAATTCAAAAGATTGAAATTTCCAATGACACAGATTTTTCAAGGCAAAATTTTTAGATATTATTATTTGAGATTTCAGATGATAAAAGTTTCCGAAGTTAGAAATATCCAAAGTCAAAAGTAATCAAAATGAGAAATTTACAATGTCAAACATTTTCAGGGTCAAAAATAAAGAAGTTAGTATCTTAAATAGTTAGTAGTATTGAGTGTCATAAATTTCAGAAGTCAGATATATCAGAAATTAAAAAAGCAGAACTCAAAATTTTCCAAAGCTTGATATTTAAGATGGCCTTTCCAAAAACCAGATATCTAAAAATTCGAAAGTTTCAATTTTATCAAAATCAGATATCCAGAATCCAGATTTCTGATATCAGAAATCAGAAGTTAGTAGTTTGAAGACAAAGTCTGTTTTTTTTTTTACATTTCACAAGATCGAAACTCGAAGAAAGCCATATAATTAAAAAGTCCGAAATTTCCAAAGCCAGAAATGTCAGCAGTTAGAAATTTTTGGAGAAGGAAATTCAGAAGTCAGCACATTCAAAAATCAAATAACTCATAAGCGGAATATTTCAGATGTCACATAAGGAAATCATATATCCAATATAAGAAATCAGAAGTCACAAATTTCAAAAGTCAGAAATTCCAGGAGTCAGAATTTTCCTATTTGGAAGAATAAAAAAAAACCCGAATAATTCCGAAGATCCAAGTTCAAACATTTCAAAAGTCAGAAATTTTGTTCGGATTTAAGAATTGTCTGCAGTCAGATTTTTCCGAAGTCAAGGATTTAAAAACTCATTATTTTCAAAAGCATAGATTTCCAAAATAACATATTCGAGAAGTTTCAAATAACAGAACTCAGAATTTTCCGAACTTATAAATATTAGAAGTCAGGAACCAGAGACGAAAATTTGTCGTCGGAAATCAGATATCTTCGAGGTTGTTATTTTAACATTTCTGAACGTTCAGAAGTTAGAAATAATAAACAAATCAAAACTAAGAAATCAGAAGACAGATATCAGAAGTTGGAAGTTTGAGAAGTCAAAAGACTGAAATTTAAAATCTGTGAATAGACATTTCCGAAAAAGAAGTTCACTTACATCAGACGAAAATTCGAAAGTCAAAGGTCAGAAATTCAAAAACAATTCAGAAGAAAGAAGTTTCTGATGTCATACATAATATAAGTCATAAATTTCAAAAACTTTCATTTACACCAGAATTCAACATTTTCGAAAATCATATACATAAGAAGTCAGACTACTGAATTTCAGTAGTCCTTTGTCGGAATTCAGATGAAATCAGTCAGGAAATTCAGAGGTAAGAGATTTCTAAAGCCTAATATTGCCGAGGTACACTATTTCTGAAGTCAAATATTTCCGTAGTCAAGCATTCACAAGAATTTTCCTCAATCAGAATTTTCAGAGTTCAGAAATGTCAGAAATGTAAAAAACAAAAGTTTACAAGTCAGCAATAAGAAATTTACACAGTCAAGCTTTTTAGCAGTTGAGAATTCCCGAAGATAGAAACTTCTGGAGCCAGAAAATTACGAAGTCAGAAGTTTCATAAGTCGTTTATTTAAGAAAGTAGACGTCACAAATAACAGAAAAAAAAATCAGAAAATCAGAAAATCAGAAAATCAGAAAATCAGAAAATCAGAAAATCAGAAAATCAGAAAATCAGAAAATCAGAAAATCAGAAAATCAGAAAATCAGAAAATCAGAAAATCAGAAAATCAGAAAATCAGAAAATCAGAAAATCAGAAAATCAGAAAATCAGAAAATCAGAAAATCAGAAAATCAGAAAATCAGAAAATCAGAAAATCAGAAAATCAGAAAATCAGAAAATCAGAAAATCAGAAAATCAGAAAATCAGAAAATCAGAAAATCAGAAAATCAGAAAATCAGAAAATCAGAAAATCAGAAAATCAGAAAATCAGAAAATCAGAAAATCAGAAAATCAGAAAATCAGAAAAATCAGAAAATCAGAAAATCAGAAAATCAGAAAATCAGAAAATCAGAAAATCAGAAAATCAGAAAATCAGAAAATCAGAAAATCAGAAAATCAGAAAAACAGAAAATCAGAAAATCAGAAAATCAGAAAATCAGAAAATCAGAAAATCAGAAAATCAGAAAATCAGAAAATCAGAAAATCAGAAAATCAGAAAATCAGAAAATCAGAAAATCAGAAAATCAGAAAATCAGAAAATCAGAAAATCAGAAAATCAGAAAATCAGAAAATCAGAAAATCAGAAAATCAGAAAATCAGAGAAAATCAGAAAATCAGAAAATCAGAAAATCAGAAAATCAGAAAATCAGAAAATCAGAAAATCAGAAAATCAGAAAATCAGAAAATCAGAAAATCAGAAAATCAGAAAATCAGAAAATCAGAAATCAGAAAATCAGAAAATCAGAAAAAAAAAAAAAAAAAAAAAAAAAAAAAAAAAAAAAAAAAAAAAAAAAAAAAAAAAAAAAAAAAAAAAAAAAAAAAAAAAAAAAAAAAAAAAAAAAAAAAAAAAAAAAAAATCAGAAATCAGAAAATCAGAAAATCAGTAAACAGTGAATCAGAAAATCAGAAAATCAGAAAATCGGCTGCTGCAGAGAAAAGCAAAAACTGATCGAAATATTTTCCAACAAATACCCATCAAAATCAACACAACTAAAAAAAAACCAAAACATTCATTTCAGTCCAGTAAAAATTGTCCACTGTATGGCATCGGAGGAAGCCTCATTGGTATTCAAATTCAGGGCATATTCCGACCCGACGGACGAGTCACATTTCCTCGCTGTCAGCATCCAGCGGAAACTTTCTGTTGCTTCTCCAGCTGTTTTCCATCAAGGCCATCCGATCCATATTTTCTGGCTTCCGAAGCCTTCCTGGTAAGTGAACCGACATCCAAAACACGTACCACGTCTGCAAATGAAACTTCAACTTATTTCCATGCCCCGCATTCCAATCCGAACCGCACCATGTCACACGACGAGACATGATGTGCATGTGACAACGCTCTGCTATGGCCTATGCTCAATAGATAACTCAGAATGAAGCCTTGATGAGCGGTAACACATTTCCTCCTAACAACGGTTCAGGAATGCGGCGAGGGAGTGGAAGGCAAAAACTTTTTCTTGTATCCTTTTTTCTGCCCATCCCCCCATTGCTCACGCAAAAGAATCAAACATACAAAAACCAACAAGATCGAGCCGTACATGTTTCGAATGCAGATATTCCTACCCCCTTCCTCAGAAAATCAAACTTTTACCAAACCCACTTGTACGGGAATCTCCGTTCCTGCTCAACCTCTGTTTATTCATTGCAATCCACCCGATCACTTAGCCGCAAAAGCAGAAGGATAACCACACACGCACAACTTGTTCGTCTAGGATTTCCTCGTTTCTCCCCTTTTTTTTTTTTTTTGGTCCAACCCTCTTCATCTTGCCAGGAAATAAACATACATATATTAATATTTCAGTCAGAACCACCCCTTCGATCCTTGATTAATGCAACGCATGACTCCCGTTTTGTGTGTATCGGTATTATTTAGACGAGAAAGAGTCGCCGTGATCCGTGCCAGTGTCAGTGTCAGTGTCGTGTACCGTGCCAGGCACACATTGTGTTAACATAATCATTAAAATTCTAAAAGCTCATTATTTTCCAGCAAACATACACCGCATTTTTAATCTTTCCCTCGGCTCCGGCGAAATCAACGACGACGACGACGACGACGACGACGACCGAAGCAACGACACGTGACTTCGCCTTCGGATGGCAGGGGGTTGTTCCAATGCGTGTGTATCATGCAAATACCTACGTGGAAGAGTGGAATTCTGTCGGAAAAACCGCGATGGGCAGCCGAGCGGAAAATGTTGACTTTGCATAATCTTGTGTGCGTTTTTCGGTGTGCATGTAGAGCTACAGGCAGTGCAGGCGAAATGCTAGCATACTGCGTACGAATTTCACTTGTTTTTATTTTCGTTCGAGAGCGGTAACACAGTAAGCAGGCTGTGTAAATAGTGAGGTAGAATTTGGGGGTGGAGACTGACAACGATTGGCCTCTCGGTTCTGGAAATGTGCGTTGCTAGGGAAATGCGAATTGCGTCGCATGCTAGGGTTTGCAGAATTCACGCATCGCGTAGTATGGAAGACGTTGAGCTGTGCTTAGGATTTCCAGTAATGAGCTGACTCAGCTAGAGAATTTGCGTGTTTGTTATTACTCACTCATTAAATATTGCATCAAAGAGTACATACCTGGAAAGATAGAAAGAAGAGTGATAATTAGTGTGAGTTGATATGAATCTCTTGCGATGGAAAACGTGAAATCAGTAAGTGAGATTCTAAAGTCCACACCAGCCGAAAAATGTCTGCTATTCAGTGCACGTATTCGTCGTAGGCTTCGGACTGTCTACACCGAATATTGGTAGTGCCGTTATTCGCAAAGAACGAAGCAGGAGATTGAACAATTGCTGAAGTTGTAATTCATGGAAACTATGTAACCGTCGTCGTCAGAACTGCCAACTACAATAATCAGAATCATGATAGCTTTCACATTACTACAAGAGTTAGATGGAAAATCATAATTAGACAAAGCTGGAAGCTGGCCTAGGCAGTTAAACTAGAAAGCTGGACAAGTAGCCTCTTCACGATTTTCTTGATGAGCATCCGATTTAGATCCTCGGGCTCTAGTGAGTTTTTTACTGATTTACTTTACTGATTTACTGATTTACTGATTTACTGATTTACTGATTTACTGATTTACTGATTTACTGATTTACTGATTTACTGATTTACTGATTTACTGATTTACTGATTTACTGATTTACTGATTTACTGATTTACTGATTTACTGATTTACTGATTTACTGATTTACTGATTTACTGATTTACTGATTTACTGATTTACTGATTTACTGATTTACTGATTTACTGATTTACTGATTTACTGATTTACTGATTTACTGATTTACTGATTTACTGATTTACTGATTTACTGATTTACTGATTTACTGATTTACTGATTTACTGATTTACTGATTTACTGATTTACTGATTTACTGATTTACTGATTTACTGATTTACTGATTTACTGATTTACTGATTTACTGATTTACTGATTTACTGATTTACTGATTTACTGATTTACTGATTTACTGATTTACTGATTTACTGATTTACTGATTTACTGATTTCTGATTTACTGATTTACTGATTTACTGATTTACTGATTTCTGATTTACTGATTTACTGATTTACTGATTTACTGATTTACTGATTTACTGATTTACTGATTTACTGATTTATTTCTGATTTACTGATTTACTGATTTACTGATTTACTGATTTACTGATTTACTGATTTACTGATTTACTGATTTACTGATTTACTGATTTACTGATTTACTGATTTACTGATTTACTGATTTACTGATTTACTGATTTACTGATTTACTGATTTACTGATTTACTGATTTACTGATTTACTGATTTATTGATTTACTGATTTACTGATTTACTGATTTACTGATTTACTGATTTCCTGATTTACTGATTTTTTGATTTACTGACTTACTGATTTACTGATTTACTGATTTACTGATTTACTGATTTACTGATTTACTGATTTACTGATTTTACTGATTTATTCTGATTTACTGATTTACTGATTTACTGATTTACTGATTTACTGATTTACTGATTTACTGATTTACTGATTTACTGATTTACTGATTTACTGATTTACTGATTTACTGATTTACTGATTTTCTGATTTACTGATTTACTGATTTACTGATTTACTGATTTACTGATTTCCTGATTTACTGATTTTCTGATTTACTGATTTACTGATTTACTGATTTACTGATTTACTGATTTTCTGATTTACTGATTTACTGATTTACTGATTTACTGATTTTCTGATTTACTGATTTACTGATTTACTGATTTACTGATTTTCTGATTTACTGATTTACTGATTTACTGATTTACTGATTTACTGATTTACTGATTTACTGATTTATTGATTTCCTGATTTCATGATTTCTTGATTTCCTGATTTCCTGATTTACTGATTTTCTGATTTACTGATTTACTGATTTACTGATTTACTGATTTACTGATTTCTGATTTACTTTTGATTGATTTCTGATTTACTGATTTTCTGATTTTCTGATTTTCTGATTTACTGATTTTACTGATTTTCTGATTTCTGATTTTACTGATTTTCTGATTTTCTGATTTACTGATTTTCTGATTTACTGATTTACTGATTTTCTGATTTACTGATTTACTGATTTACTGATTTTCTGATTTTCTGATTTACTGATTTTCTGATTTTCTGATTTACTGATTTTCTGATTTACTGATTTTCTGATTTTCTGATTTTCTGATTTTGATTTTCTGATTTTCTGATTTTCTGATTTACTGATTTTCTGATTTTCTGATTTACTGATTTTCTGATTTACTGATTTTCTGATTTTCTGATTTTCTGATTTTCTGATTTACTGATTTACTGATTTACTGATTTCCTAATTTTCTAATTTTCTGATTTACTGATTTTCTGATTTTCTGATTTTCTGAATTCCTGAATTTCTGAATTTCTGTTTTTCTGATTTTCTGATTTTCTGATTTTCTGATTTTCTGATTTTCTGATTTTCTGATTTTTCTGATTTTCTGATTTACTGATTTTCTGATTTTCTGATTTTCTGATTTTCTGATTTTCTGATTTTCTTTTGATTTCTGATTTTCTGATTTCCTGATTTTCTGATTTCCTGATTTCCTGATTTTCTGATTTTCTGATTTTCTGATTTTCTGATTTTCTGATTTTCTGATTTTCTGATTTTCTGATTTTCTGATTTTCTGATTTTCTGATTTTCTGATTTTCTATTTTCTGATTTTCTGATTTTCTGATTTTATGATTTTATGATTTTCTGATTTTCTGATTTTCTGATTTTCTGATTTTCTGATTTTCTGATTTTCTGATTTTCTGATTTTCTGATTTTCTGATTTTCTGATTTTCTGATTTTCTGATTTTCTGATTTTCTGCTTTTCTGATTTTCTGATTTTCTGATTTTCTGATTTCCTGATTTTCTGATTTAAATCTAGAAATCTAGAAATCTAGAAATCTAGAAATCTGGAAATCTGGAAGTCCATGATCCTGGAAATCCAGAGATCTGTAAGTCTGGAAATCTAGACATCTATACAACTGGAAATCTGAAATTCTGATATCCTTCAATCCTGAAATTCAGGAATTCTAGATCTCTGGAATCCTGGAATTCTTGAATTCTGGAACTCCAGAATTTCTATTATTCCAGAATACTGAAATTCGGAAATTCAGGAATATTTGAATTCTGGAATCCAGTATTCCGGAATTCAGGTATTCTGGAATTATGGAATATCTGAAAATCTGTAGATCTGGAAGTTTTCCGGATTCCGAAATCGGGATTCAAGTTCTGGAATTTTGGAATTCTTGAATTGTTGTATTCTGGAATTTTGGAACTCTGAATTCTTGTATTCTGAAATCATGGAATTCGGGAATTTGGAAATTCTAGAGTTCTGTAATTTGGGAATTCTGGAGAAATCATGAACCCTGAAAATCTGAATACTTCCGTTTTATATTGTGGCGCTGATTTTCTCATTATTCTGTGTTCTCATTCATCTTTTACTCGGTTCATTACATTTTTCTTTTAGTGTTTCAGTTTTTTTTTATGATTTTTTATAATCTCAAGTTTTCAGGAATAAATATTCCGAATTCCAGCTTCAAGATTCAAGATTCAAGATGATTCAAGATTCAAGATTCAAGATTCAAGATTCAAGATTCAAGATTCAAGATTCAAGATTCAAGATTCAAGATTCAAGATTCAAGATTCAAGATTCAAGATTCAAGATTCAAGATTCAAGATTCAAGATTCAAGATTCAAGATTCAAGATTCAAGATTCAAGATTCAAGATTCAAGATTCAAGATTCAAGATTCAAGATTCAAGATTCAAGATTCAAGATTCAAGATTCAAGATTCAAGATTCAAGATTCAAGATTCAAGATTCAAGATTCAAGATTCAAGATTCAAGATTCAAGATTCAAGATTCAAGATTCAAGATTCAAGATTCAAGATTCAAGATTCAAGATTCAAGATTCAAGATTCAAGATTCAAGATTCAAGATTCAAGATTCAAGATTCAAGATTCAAGATTCAAGATTCAAGATTCAAGATTCAAGATTCAAGATTCAAGATTCAAGATTCAAGATTCAAGATTCAAGATTCAAGATTCAAGATTCAAGATTCAAGATTCAAGATTCAAGATTCAAGATTCAAGATTCAAGATTCAAGATTCAAGATTCAAGATTCAAGATTCAAGATTCAAGATTCAAGATTCAAGATTCAAGATTCAAGATTCAAGATTCAAGATTCAAGATTCAAGATTCAAGATTCAAGATTCAAGATTCAAGATTCAAGATTCAAGATTCAAGATTCAAGATTCAAGATTCAAGATTCAAGATTCAAGATTCAAGATTCAAGATTCAAGATTCAAGATTCAAGATTCAAGATTCAAGATTCAAGATTCAAGATTCAAGATTCAAGATTCAAGATTCAAGATTCAAGATTCAAGATTCAAGATTCAAGATTCAAGATTCAAGATTCAAGATTCAAGATTCAAGATTCAAGATTCAAGATTCAAGATTCAAGATTCAAGATTCAAGATTCAAGATTCAAGATTCAAGATTCAAGATTCAAGATTCAAGATTCAAGATTCAAGATTCAAGATTCAAGATTCAAGATTCAAGATTCAAGATTCAAGATTCAAGATTCAAGATTCAAGATTCAAGATTCAAGATTCAAGATTCAAGATTCAAGATTCAAGATTCAAGATTCAAGATTCAAGATTCAAGATTCAAGATTCAAGATTCAAGATTCAAGATTCAAGATTCAAGATTCAAGATTCAAGATTCAAGATTCAAGATTCAAGATTCAAGATTCAAGATTCAAGATTCAAGATTCAAGATTCAAGATTCAAGATTCAAGGATTCAAGATTCAAGATTCCCCGGCAAGATTGCGAGAATGCCGGACAACAACCCTGCAAAAATGGTGTTCGCCTCGAATGGCTATTTAAATAAAAAATAAATAAGTATCTACGTAAAAGATTTTGATTTTGATTTTTTATTTTCTGATTTTCTGATTTTCTGATTTTCTGATTTTCTGATTTTCTGATTTTCTGATCTTCTGATTTTCTGATTTTCTGATTTTCTGATTTTCTGATTTTCTGATTTTCTGATTTTCTGATTTTCTGATTTTCTGATTTTCTGATTTTCTGATTTTCTGATTTTCTGATTTTCTGATTTTCTGATTTTCTGATTTTCTGATTTTCTGATTTTCTGATTTTCTGATTTTCTGATTTTCTGATTTTCTGATTTTCTGATTTTCTGATTTTCTGATTTTCTGATTTTCTGATTTTCTGATTTTCTGATTTTCTGATTTTCTGATTTTCTGATTTTCTGATTTTCTGATTTTCTGATTTTCTGATTTTCTGATTTTCTGATTTTCTGATTTTCTGATTTTCTGATTTTCTGATTTTCTGATTTTCTGATTTTCTGATTTTCTGATTTTCTGATTTTCTGATTTTCTGATTTTCTGATTTTCTGATTTTCTGATTTTCTGATTTTCTGATTTTCTGATTTTCTGATTTTCTGATTTTCTGATTTTCTGATTTTCTGATTTTCTGATTTTCTGATTTTCTGATTTTCTGATTTTCTGATTTTCTGATTTTCTGATTTTCTGATTTTCTGATTTTCTGATTTTCTGATTTTCTGATTTTCTGATTTTCTGATTATCTGATTATCTGATTATCTGATTTTCTGATTTTCTGATTTTCTGATTTTCTGATTTTCTGATTTTCTGATTTTCTGATTTTCTGATTTTCTGATTTTCTGATTTTCTGATTTTCTGATTTTCTGATTTTCTGATTTTCTGATTTTCTGATTTTCTGATTTTCTGATTTTCTGATTTTCTGATTTTCTGATTTTCTGATTTTCTGATTTTCTGATTTTCTGATTTTCTGATTTTCTGATTTTCTGATTTTCTGATTTTCTGATTTTCTGATTTTCTGATTTTCTGATTTTCTGATTTTCTGATTTTCTGATTTTCTGATTTTCTGATTTTCTGATTTTCTGATTTTCTGATTTTCTGATTTTCTGATCTTCTGATTTTCTGATTTTCTGATTTTCTGATTTTCTGATTTTCTGATTTTCTGATTTTCTGATTTTCTGATTTTCTGATTTTCTGATTTTCTGATTTTCTGATTTTCTGATTTTCTGATTTTCTGATTTTCTGATTTTCTGATTTTCTGATTTTCTGATTTTCTGATTTTCTGATTTTCTGATTTTCTGATTTTCTGATTTTCTGATTTTCTGATTTTCTGATTTTCTGATTTTCTGATTTTCTGATTTTCTGATTTTCTGATTTTCTGATTTTCTGATTTTCTGATTTTCTGATTTTCTGATTTTCTGATTTTCTGATTTTCTGATTTTCTGATTTTCTGATTTTCTGATTTTCTGATTTTCTGATTTTCTGATTTTCTGATTTTCTGATTTTCTGATTTTCTGATTTTCTGATTTTCTGATTTTCTGATTTTCTGATTTTCTGCTTTTCTGATTTTCTGATTTTCTCTACAACGATCGTCTACAGCGCATACGAACTGTTTAAAGAGACGTTAATACAAGAAACTTCAAAAGAAAACTTAAATGAGTTCCCTTTACCAGTAGCTGAATCAAAGTGCATCTCTTTTGAAAAGTAAAAATGTCTATTTCCACCTTAGTATGGTTAATAATGCATCTTACATACGTTGAATGACTCAACACGTCAGAATATCAGCACGGCCTACTTGACACTTTTTTTCAATAGATACACATTTGTCCGGTGAAGTAGGTGAACGCGCCGCTTGTAGGGAAATCGAGCTCATCCGTCGATAAGAGTATCACACGAATGCCTGCCCATTTCTCCACCTTGTAAGTGGCTTCTCACAAAATCGGATAAGATAACAATAATCCGCCCAGCATCAACGAAACACAAACACTCGCACGTCTTCCCCCCGCAACTTCAGCGGCGGCCACCACTTGGAAGTGGATATTCTTTACGATCACCATCGTCACTTCGTCGGTGGTGGCGGAAGAAGGGGGCCGAATGTCGGTTCGAAAATCAGCAATAGCAGCAGGTGAAAATCACTCCCCTAAGCCTATCTTCGCCTGGAATCCACCGCGTTCAGATCCCATTTCCTGTGCACACGTGCAGCGAGGATAAACAGCGCACATTTTTCTTCCGCGAGACTCCGCGGGAGCATCTTTCGAGAGGAAGAGCCATCTAAGAACACCGGAACGTATGAGAAAATATTTTCTAAAGGCAAGTGGCATTAAAAGATATTATAATTTTTTATCGGCGGAAAATTATGCACGTATGCTGAGGCAGTCGAGAAAGTGGATCGGTTTATGTCGGCAGAGGAGGGCCTCGTATCAATTTGTGCCGGCAGACGTGCTCGTTTATACTTCCGTACGTTCCGGTGGATTGAAAATCGATGGCACATATACTGTTCCCGGGAAGAGGAGGCTTCAATCGATAACAGGTTGAATTGGGTTCGCCCGCTCGAAGGGAAGTGATTTCGGTACTAATGGTTGGCCATATTAGGGCTGCTACGTGGGAACGTGGCTCACTTTGGATTCAATTTTCGGAGCATTTAGGACTTCATATTTATTAATACAACATCTTTGGAAGGAAACCAACAGCCTCCAGGGGACCATCTAGAACTGCAATTAAAAGGGATAAGCATCAGACTCGGACGGCAGCAGTTGGACAAATAAAACCGACGATTAATAAACCTAAATCTGACCCAGGAGAGGGCGAGATTGCGAGAAAAAATCTGCCAACAGAAACAGGAAAAAAAAAAATAATCCCAGCGATGCACACCAACTGAAGCTGGCTTGGTGGGATAAAAGTACTACAGGAATTAGGTAAATAAATAATCATAAAAATGGTACACGCCAGGAGCAGCCAAGACGATAAAGAAGTGATTCTCCTCCCACGTCCCCTCCGTGAAGAGCACGCAGAAAACGGCGCAAAGAGGATTCTTAATATTTTCGCTTTTTTCCCTCCTCTATTTGCTCGACGTACAGAATTGTCTGATTTCAGCCCGTTCCTGGAAGTGAGGCATGCACGTGTAGGTGAAGGATAAAGGAATCGTCTAACGAATTATAGAAACTCCAAGAGCCGTTGTCGGTCGGTGGAGCTCCAGCCTTCAGCCTCGAGGTTTGATTATATTGTTTTTACGATATTCCGAGAATTGGTGCGCGCGCGTGTACTCCACTACTGCTGATTGCGGGACGAATGAAGACGCATTCTCGGGAAGAACGTGGAAATGGGTTTTTACTTTTCTGACGATAAGGAGTGCCACTTCTCCGAGTTGGAAACGGCAACTCTTATTAAATTTATGCTGCGACGTCGAAGTTCAGACACGAAGTGCTGCTGGGCTGGACGCGGCTATTTTTTCCGCTGCCGAGAAGAGAAAGCGGCAAATCTGAAGAATTTCCTCTTGCAGGCTTCTGGCAGTGACTTGAATTATCATAGTGAAAAAAAAGAAGCGAACCAAAGAGTGTGATAATTACGTAAAAGAAAATAATAAGGATTTATACGGCAACTACCGTGGCTGGATGGTGGAGGTCCAGGACTATGGCCGACGAGTGCGAGCGAAAGATGAGATGAGTGCAGTTTTATGAGCTCGCGGATTCGGTGCTGGGTCATGAAACGGCTTTGGTGTGAATTATGATCTTCAGTTTTCTTTTTTCATTCAGTTGAGGATGTGCCACTCAGATAAGCTGGAATGGTAAGTTTTTGAGAGTAGTAAATTTCAATCGTAGGCTATGGGATTGAATTAAATATAGGTCAACTTATCCAGTTTTCTTACTTTCCGAAGAATCTTGGAACAGTAAACAAATATTGCAAGCACAGTGGTGAGCGTGTTGAATATTCGTGCACTTTTAGATGTAGGTACCCTTCTTTCATCTCCCGTCGTAGTACCTTAAAAACCTTTGAGGATTTTTTGTGGGACTTGTGCGTGTGAAATCGTGACTTTGGCGTGAGAGGTATGGATACCAACCTCTACATTTATTTCTGCAAGGAAAACAGTGGTCCATTTTTCCATTGGAATTGAAATATTAAGCCTACAATTCCTGCTCAAGTTCCATCATTAATTTTTGAGCCATCAGCATAGAAAATAATCGATCCTGGTGATATATTTGGCCCTCCTGATTCCCTTATCAGGTGGTTAGTTTCAACCGCTTTGTACGGTATATCCAGGTCTAGACCTTTTTTCATCCAGTCTTCATTCATAACTACCAATGGATTGATAAGAAAGTCTTTCAGAATACTAAGATGCCCAGAGAGATACCGCTCTAAAAGAAGATTAGTCCTTCACAGCCTTAGCGCCACTCTTCTCGGCTTCCATTAACAGATCTTGATGCAGTGGAAGCTTATAAATAATTGCATCTATGGCTTTTGATGGTGTACTGTGCGTTAATCCTGTTATGGCCATGCAGGCCAAGCGTTGTAATTTTCCAAGCTTTTTATAATGAGGATGATGATGATGATGAAATACTACTTTTTCCTTTTTTCTATATTATTAATATATATCTTACTACCTTTCTACTTTTATTTTTTTTAGTAAGCACGGTATCTCTCACAGCAAAATGAAAAAAACAAAAAAAAAATTATTCAGGATTCAGAAGAACGAAAAACAATTGAACAATACCAACCATACGATGGAACGAAAAAAGGAGAGATAATCTCCCCCAAGAGACAACCCACACTCCCCCGGCCACGAAACAAAACCTCGGATGAAAAAAACACCCCCCCCGCCACAAAATAAAAAAAGAGGGGGGGGGAAAAAACCACCCTCTCCCAAATCCTTCTCTTTGGTTGCCTAACTGATCCTCCCTTTTTCTTTAAAAACTACATAAAGAGTGTTTCGATCAAAATTCGGTCCACTTAAACTTGACGCATTTCCTTTCATCGTGCATTAAAGCATTTTTAACACCCCTCATTTTGAAGATGTGTGCGTGTGGCATCATGCCTCTATTTTGATTTTGAGATTAGCACTTCAGTTGTCAAAATGTCGTCGAAGGAAGATAAGCAACGCATTATTTTGCACGTGTATGGCGAAAATCCAAACTACTCTCACGCCAAGTTGACGAAATTGTTGAATGTGGCTAAATCAACTTTTACCAACGTATTAAAAGTGTTCGGTGAACGTTTGTCGACAGCCAGGATAGCTGGATCGGGAGGAAATCGAAAGCCGGGGGCCACAGCGACGACAAAAAGAGTGGCCCACTGTTTCGAGCGGAACCCGACCCTCTCCGTCCGAGATGTCGCGAAGATGCTGGAAGTGGCGCCTTCTACCGTGGATAGAGCCAAAAAACGAGTCGACTTCCAAGAAAGTGGTGACTCAAAATCACGACGATAAACAAAACACGTCGGCCAAAGCACGATCGCGAAAGTGGTTCACGACGCACAGTGATTCCAAGGCGGAAAAAAGTCGAAAAATCAGCGTTCTCATTTTACAATAAATATATTTTCGTAATTTTGTACAATACTTGAAATTTATTTTTCCATAATTTCATGAAAATTGGATGAAAATTGCGCTCTCTATAATTTTTCAAAGTATAGGTCCTACATGATCGTCATTTTTTACTCCCATATAAAATGTATGGAGAATCGGAAAAAAAAAGTTCAACTAAGTTTTCAAATACATGAGCACACACGCGCACAATAGGCTTATTTTAAAGATTTTATTACCAGCTTTCCGAAAATCTGTGTTTCAGCTTGCGCAAATTTGCGCAAATGCGGTTCCGTAAGTCTGGAATATCTGGAAAACCTGAAAAAGGGTAAATTTAAAAATCTGGAACTAGATTACTACGGTTTTACCCTTCTTACAACGAAGTGTATATTTATCTTAGAAAACCTACTTGTAGGTCATTGTGATTCTGGAAACTTGATATCATCACCATTGTACTTATTTTTGAGTTCTCATGTTATTTGATGTGTCGCATTATGGGTTTTGGATCCAAATCTGAATCTGGCCACTTTCCCCGGAGTAGCCGTAACTTTAACCCGGATGTAGCTAATGCAGTTGTGGACTTTTGATGTCATCACCATTGGACTTATTTTTGAATTGTCATGTAATGTGAGGTGTCGCATAATGGGTTTTAATCTAAGTCAGAAATTGTCCACTTTTCCGGGGGTATCCAATAGATTCAAAAGCAGCAAATAGAGCTACAGTACTCTTCATTTTGCTGCTGTGATGATAAAAATCTCAAAACACACATGTCTACACTACTACTCCCACCCAAGTGTAAAAATGGTGAGATCTCCCCATATATATATAGATTTTTTATTTTCGAAAAAATTTAAATATTATATGAGGATGAATTCACTGTAGTAACCCATTTGTAATTTCGACTGGTCACTAAAGGGTGTCCACGATGAAATTGCCACACTATGAAATTGCTCTATCTTTTTAACCGTTGGGTAGAATTTAATGAAAATTTGGGTGGATCTAGTTCATAGTGCATTATTTACAAAAACAAGTTTTAAAGTCCTGTGATCAAAACTCGCGGAAATGGAGTCGAAAGAACAGCTCGTGCGTGCTAAAATCTTGCGCATTCATCACGAGAACAAGGATCTCTCGCATCGTTCCATCGCTAAAACGTTGGGAATCGCGAATTCCACGGTGTCGCGAGTGATTAAGCGGTTCGAGGAACGGTTGACCACCGATTGGAAGCCCAGAAGTGAAGGAAAAAGTATTCCGTACAACACCAAAAATCACAACCGCGTAGTTGGGGCCTTCAACCGAAATCTGAACGCCTCCGTTCGGGATGTGGCTAAAAAGCTGCACCTAAGCCGAAGTTTTGTCCAGAAGGCCAAAACTAAGGCTGGGCTTCGAACGTTCAAGGTACAAAAGGCCCCTAATCGCGACGAGAAGCAGAACAAGTCCGCCAAAACCCGTGCCAGGAAGTTGTACCTCAACATGCTGACGAAAGTTGAATGCTGCATCATGGACGACGAAACATATGTGAAGGCCGACTTCAAACAGATCCCCGGCAACCTGTTTTTCACGGCCAAGGATAAGTTCAGCGTTCCGGAGCATGTCCGCACTCAGAAGATGTCCAAATTTGCGAAGAAATTCCTGGTTTGGCAAGCCATCTGCACGTGCGGGAAGCGGAGTGCACCTTTCGTGACCCAGGACACGGTGAACGGACAGGTGTACAAAAAGAGTGCCTCCAGAAGCAACTGCTTCCTCTCCTGAAGGCCCACAACGTCCCAACATTCTTCTGGCCGGATTTAGCCTCATGCCACTACTCCAAGGACGTGCTGAAGTGGTATGCGGACAATAAGGTCAATTTCGTGCCGAAAATGTTCAACCCTCCCAACACTCCCGAGCTCCGCCCCATCGAGAAGTACTGGGCGATTATGAAGCAGCACCTTCTTAAACGACCTAAGGTAGTGAAGACAGTCGAGGAACTGAAGAAAGTATGGGTTTACATGCAAAAAACGGTTGATTCACAGGTTGTGCAGAATCTTATGGCCGGGGTTAAGGCCAAGGTGTGGGCATTTGCGTATGGACTGTAAATAAAATACGAGTAAAATGGTAAAATGAAGTTTAATAGTTATTTCTCAATCCCTGAAAATTTGATGGCAATCGGATGAAAACTCGAATTTTGCGAATCAATTTTGTGTGTGGCAATTTCATCGTGGACACCCTTTATCACGCCCGAACTAAAATATGATATTATATTTTGGCGCAATATAAGATGAGAGAACGAACTACAAAAAGAAAGTATGAAGCCAAAGATCTGTACAAAAAAAAAAAAAAAAAAAAAAAAATCATAAAGCAAGAACATTCTCACACCAATAGCAACAAACCCACAATACACATAACAAAAATAAACCAAAAAAAAAAAAAAAAAAAAAAAATGTTAACAATAGGGATGAGGCAATTCATGCACTCTATCCAAATCTCGTCTCCGCGCTGCGCTGATATCCTCTTTCTTTTTCTAAATCTATACAAAGGGTGTTTCGATCAAAATTTGGTCGACTTCAACTTGACTCATTTCCTTTCATCGTGCATTAAAAAATTTGCACACCCCTCATTTTGAAGATGTGCGTGTAGCATCATGCCTCTATTTTGATTTTGAGATTAGCACTTCAGTTATCAAAATGTCGTCGAAGGAAGAGAAGCAACGTATCAAAATTTTGCACGTGCATGGCGAAAATCCAAACTACTCTCACGCCAAGTTGGTGAAATTGTTGAATGTGGCTAAATCAACTGTTAGCAACGTATTAAAAGTGTTCGGTGAACGTTTATCGACAGCCAGGAAAGTTGGATCGTGGGAAATCGAAAGCCGGAGGCCACAGCGACGACAAAAAGAGTTGCCCGCTGTTTCGAGCGGAACCCCAACCTCTCCGCCCGAGGTGTTGCAAAGATGCTGGAAGTGGCGCCTTCAACCGTGGATAGAGCTAAAAAACGAGCTGGACTGTCGACTTACAAGAAAGTGGCGACTCCAAATCGCGACGATAAACAAAACACGTCGGCCAAAGCACGATCGCGAAAGTTGTACACGACGATGCTGACGAAGTTTGATTGCGTGGTACAGGACGATGAAACTTACGTCAAGGCAGACTTTAAACAGCTTCACTGACAGGAATTTTATACGGCAACCGGACGGGGAAAGGTGGCAGATATTTTCAAGCACATTAAACTGTCAAAGTTCGCGAAGAAATATCTGGTGTGGCAGGCCACTTGTACCTGTGGCTTGAAGAGCAACGTTTTCATTGCGACCGGAACCGTCAACCAGGAAATTTGTCTGAGCGAGTGCCTACAAAAACGTCTACTGCCATTCCTGAACCGACACAATTGTTCCGTTCTATTTTGGCCGGATTTGGCATCTTGCCATTACGGAAAAAAGGCCATGGAATGGTATGCTGCCAACAACGTTCAAGTGATGCCCAAAAACAAGAAACCCTCCCAACACGCCAGAGCTCCGAACAATCGCACAATATTGGGCCATCGTCAAGCGGAACCTTAAGAAGACTCAAAAAGCTGTTGTGAGCGAGAAACAGTTCAAGGCAAACTGGCGTTCTGCGGCGAATAAAGTGGACAAGGAGACCGTACAAAATCTTATAGACTTGGTAGCCCACGCCCCCCAATTCACCCCAACACCCCACAATCCCCCCCACACGGCCCGAAGGTAGTGTAGTCGTAGTTATTTTTAAAAAGAACCTCCGTTCTACAGAAAAATAACTAGCGAAAAACTCTGCAATTCGCATTCGGTAAGAAGGTAGCTTAGCTGAATATTTCTCCAGTATTCTGTATTAACTGAACTTGAAAAAGAAAAAGAATTTGACTTATTAATGAAAACTATCATCGACTCACACACATTACTGTTTGACCAAATTTTGATCGGAACACCCTTTAACAGTATGGATAGAAGTTGTACACACACATTGATGACGTTACCATCGGTGCTTTGTTCTGTGGGAGAAATTGATAAAAAAGTGTGTGTTGTTGGAGTATTTATTATTTTCGCCAACACTGATAAACGCGCTATTAAGTCTCCAGAGCAAACAACATATATTTTCATCCATATAAACTGCACCTAAAAAACCCAGTTAACTCACATTTCCATGGAACATAATGCAATCAAGGGACAGGGGAAGTGTCTATATTCTCTTTCTTCATCTTCCTTTCCACTTTCGAAAATTTGAGTGACTTTTTGCTGTATTCAATGTACTCTATCGAATCCAGAGGTTCCCAATAAAAACAGTTAAAAGTTGATTGATATATGGTCTTCCTCCGAAAATTCTGTGCGAATAAAATTTGCCAACCAAAGTTTCCTTACAAAATAACAACTTGGAAGATCCCCCCGCCCAACGTTTGTCTTTTTCATCAAAACAACAACGCAATCTCGTACAGGAAAACAGACACCGCTTGTCATTTCGCTGGCAGATGCGAAACAGAGAACAATCCGATATCAATATGAAGAAATATCTCCAGGAAAATGCCACCAGCTCTGACATCTCATTTCCTTGAGTTTTCCTCCTCCCATCATCTTTTGCAATGAAAATGAATCCCCAGCACAATGCCACAATCATCATCTCTTCCCTGTTCAGCAACATCGGGGTGAGAAAAATCCGACGAAGAAGAAAAGACTCCTAATGAAATAAATATTATAAACTGCCTCCAACCAACAAACCAAACAACCAGCCAGGCAGCCAAAATGTGGCGGCATAAAAGGAAAAAACTTTTCCATTTTCGACAGTTTCCTGCTTTGTCATCAGGAAGTCGCATTCTTTCCTCTGAGCGCGTTAAAATTGTTGCCGCTCGAGTCGTAAAAAACAATCCCACATATGCTGACGTTGAGTGAATTTCCAAAAGCGAACGCAACAGCCTGTTCTTCAGCAGGTCCCCCCTCCCCCACAACGTCTCAATTCATAATCTTTGGAGGTTTTGTGCTGTTTATAAATGTATACAAATAAAACAATAAATTTATATCCCCTCCAATCACACAACCATCGTCGTCGTCAGAGATTCGATTCAATAACAACCACCAACCAACAAGAAACTGAAATTCTCATCCACACGATGACGAAGCTTTCGTGCCTTCCCCCTTTCGTCGTAAAAAGTTATCTTATAAAAATGTAAATAGTATATTTATTTGTTTGTCACACACAGCCAAGCAGCTCGTCGGAATATGTCTCCTGTCGAGCTGAAAATTCCAAGCATCGGAATTGACCCCCACCGACTCCGACCGGTGGATTTGCTGCTGCTCGAGGTCATGTGTCTGGACCAACCAACCTGTCGGAAAATCTCCTCCGAGAGCTTGTTAGAGGATTTTCCCTCGGCTTTCAAACAGCAAAACGGTTACATAAAGATGCGCAAACAAAATCATACATCATAACTTGCCGGGCCCCATCAACTTCTTCATCCAAAAGAAACTCGTGTCGGAACTTTTCCCCCTTCCGTCTCGACTGTTGTTGCTGGCAAAACTAGATAAAAAGAATATTGTAATATATTTCCTTTTCATGCCGCATCGCCCCCGATCCGGATCGCTCTGGGCGTCCAACTCACTGCGTCCCACCGGAAACTGGCGCTGGGCGTAAAAGTCACTCGCATCGTGTAATCGAATGATACGAGCTCTACAGAAATAGAATAGAAGAGAAGAACTTTCTTTTCAGTATCTTTTCTCACCTGGAACTGGTTTGCATTTTTCAAACATCCTGCCCACTATTTATCCACTGCCTGGGCTCGCCACGCAATT
Source organism: Aedes koreicus (assembly GCA_024533555.2). Taxonomy (NCBI): domain Eukaryota; kingdom Metazoa; phylum Arthropoda; class Insecta; order Diptera; family Culicidae; genus Aedes; species Aedes koreicus. Next base: position 751,568 of record JAHHFK020002372.1, on the reverse strand, counting down.
TGGATGCAAAAAAGAGAAAGAGATAGTGTAGTTTTCGCTTTCGTGAACTTGTTCGGCTCCGTGGGTTGCAATATTCATGCAAATGGTTTACAGCGTTTTCCATTTGAATGGCTTTCTTCCTTTTGCCTACACCGATGCTGGGTGGCGTCTTCGTCCTGTTCGTGCGGTTGTTGTAGAAGGTTACTTCAATAGTTGGGTGGGTCGTTGAAAGACCGAGGAAGTCAAGAGACCTTCCGGATGAGGTGGTTCACTTCAGTAACTATGGGTATTTTTTTCTTCTCGTGGCTGACACTTTTGATGACGGTCTCTCGTGAATACGCGAGCTGTCGGTAAGGTTGTTACTAGAATAATGGCACTCTTTTGATCTTCTTGATTTGGAAGGAAATGGTGAGCATGTGTATATTTTCAAACGTTTTAATTTTGCTAAGATGGAATACTGCGAGGTCTTTCTCCCCCATAGGCCATTAATACAAAAAATTGACTTCGAGGAATACGTGTTTCTATCTCGGCAGTGTTTCGTTTAAGATGTATATTTCAATGTTCAACACATGATTTTGACGATTTTAAACGGAATTTTTCGAAATCGGGTCTTATATATGAGTGTAATTGGTATTCAAAAACCAACAGTTTATTAGTGATATATAACATTCATTTATTCGTCAGTTAAATTTTTTTTATATAACAGTGTGTATATTTTTTATGGATATTTGCCTTCAATAAAGTTAATTTTGAAATTTTATGTCAACTACAGTGTTGATATTTACAATTTTGATCAGTAGAAATGCACTCAAACTAGTGTCTATTGACAATATAAATGAGAATAATTGGTATTTTTTGGAATTCGCAAAAACAACTTTCCCCCTCGATTCCCCTCACCAAACCTTCACCAAAACTTGCCAAAAAGTATTGACTTCGACTTGTAGTAAGATCCAGCTGCGCATTTTTGCGCCCAGGATTGCTGTGTATTTTAAGTGACTCATATCAATTAATTGCATTTCCTCTTAGAACATATGTACATAAATCATTGGCATACACATCTTTTCCCCTCGATTCCTCTCACCGAATCTTCAACAAAACTTCATTGAGAGTATTGACTTCGACGTGTACTGAGTTCTAGCTGCGCATTTTTGCGCCATGGTTTGCTGTGGACCGTTTAAGTGTCGCATATCTAATACATTGTTTAAAACTACAGTGTTTGAAAACTGATAACGCTCAATTCTGTTATAACGCGATTTCCTTTTTAAGATTTTGTCCTCATGTAAAATAGATGCGGAATTTCTAATACCAGTTAATTTTTCTTTGATTTTTTGTGATTTTTTGAAACTTGTTGCATTACATTTGGTTGAAAATTGAGATCACATGATCAACAATAGGCACCTAAACAAATTGAGTATACATCATTAAGACTCAACTCGGATTGATGTATTTTCGAAAAATTCTAAAGCAGTTTTTTTTTTCAAAGCATCATTTCAGAGTGCAAGAAGCTCTCGTCAATTTATTCCTTCTACTATTTCACAAAAATTGACGTGAGCTCGCAAGCCTTTGAATTTTTCGAAAAAGTATCTATCCGAATTTAGTCTTAGTCGATGAAAATCTGAATATTTTTACCTATCAATCGTAGTAATTTGACATTTTAACATGTTTTGTTGTTTGACAAAACATCTTCAAAGTGGCAGATTAGGAGTGCCGAAGACAAAAACTTGGTGGCAGCTAGGAAAAAGATGGTGCAAATGAAGTTTAGAGAAGAATTAGGTCTTAATATTGATAGACCAAAATGTGGCGGAACCGGGAATTGTAATGATGGCAATACGGCCAGAAAATTCTTCAAGTTTTCAGAAAAAGCTGCCGAAATTACTGGATTGAAGAAAGAATAAATAGACAGGTTCATCTTTAATTTAGAAATTCTTATCTTATCTATTAAATAGCAGATTCTATAGATTGGTTAATTAACCAATCCAAAGATTCCAAAAATATTCAAGAACTTTTTTCGGACCACAAAACCATTTGATAGCTGTTTCGTCTGGTTCGATCTAGTGGTTTTTGAAAAACTCCTGCGGTATGAACACTTTTCTTTGTAAGAAGGATAAAAAGTTCAGTTATCACTGCAAGGTGGATCAATCCGGTCTTTTTGACATCAAATTTGAACTCAGCGGCCCAAAATTTATAAAAGACACATGATTTTATAAAGAACTTCCTCCCCACCCCCACCCCCCAACCTATAATTTTTTTTTCGTGTTTTCGTTCTTGCCCCGCCCCCCTCCGCCCCCCCAATTCCACTTTCCAAAATTTTCCCCCGCCCCTTCCTGTCATAATCATCTTCCCGCCGCCCCCCCCCCCCCCCCCCCGCGATCGCCCACCAACCCCCCCCCACCCACACAAAAACCCATCTAAATCTTAGGTGCTTTTTTTCTGTTTCCACCGGCCCCCCCCCCGCAAAATACCTTAAATTCCAAAGATGTAGTTTTACATGATCGTTAACTAAGAATAAAAACGCGATACAAACTATAACGGGCTCAACCATCTCACGAAATTTAAAACTCAAAATATCCCCAAATTTTCCCCAAGTTCCTCTGAAGTTTTTTTTTACCACGGTAATGGTACCGCGTAAAAACAAACCGCGTTATTTCAAAAAACGACGTTAAAAAAACCGCGTTATTTCAAAAAACGACGTAAAAAAAAGTCCAGGAAATACAAATTATATTTCATATTCATATTGAAAGTATATGGTCATAAAAATGTATTGGTAGTGGAAAAACATGGTTCCAGTTAAATTGGCCACCGGGAATCTGCTACAAATGGATAGAGGTTGTTAATTCAATGTGTGAGCAAAACAGTCCAGAGTAGTTATAGAGAGTTTTCGTCTTCGGCAAAATTTCTCAGGGTGTCATTCGTCGTCTTTTGACAATATCATATTAGTTCCACATCATGCCGCAGGGATGGCGCTGCAGTCTATCTTTTATAAATGAGGCGCTAGAGAAATGCCGTCTTCGGAAAAGTTTCTCAGTATGTCGTTTGTCGTCGTTTGACATTGTCATATTAGTTCCACATCATGCCACATAGATGGCACTGCAGTCTATCTTTTCTAAATTAAACGCTAAATTAAATTGTGCTAATAGACAGTTGTTAGCTCTTGTTAGACTAACAAATGTCTAACATAGTTAGCCACGAGATTTTAACACAAGTTATGCGCCCAATGAGCCGTTGCATGATGACGTCACCATTTTCTCTCTTTCTTGTTCCCTCTTTTGGCGCAACTCATCTCGCTCGCCTTGCTTTTAAAAAATTGGGGCAAGTTTTAAATTACATATTTTACACGGGATTTGTGAGGTTACATTAACCGTGCAAGCTTCAAAGCTCCGGATGGAAAACTTGTGTTTCCTGAAGTTTTTGGTGATGTTTGGTCGGTATATGCATGAGAAAAGTGTATTCGATAGTGACCATTTATAAACCAAACGTGTTCACTTCTAAATACACTGATTTTTTTTGACGCGGTTTTTTTCCACCGGAAACATATCTAACTATACTCCTTTTTTTACATGGTTTTTAAGTGGTTTTACTACGTTTATGGTAAAGCCTTCAACATTTGTGGTACATTTGACTTACCTCATGTTGATATCAACCCCACGATGAATGACTTCATCGCAGTCATGGTAAAATTAAACGCATTTATAGTCTGCTGAAAATTGTTTGTGCTGGAACTCACGACGAATGACATACTGAGAAACTTTGCCAAAGACGGCATTTCTCTAGCGCCTCATTTATAAAAGATAGACTGCAGCGCCATCTCTGCGGCATGATGTGGAACTAATATGATAATGTCAAAAGACGACGAATGACACCCTGAGAAATTTTGCCGAAGACGAAAACTCTCTATAACTACTCTGGACTGTTTTGCTCACACATTGAATTAACAACCTCTATCCACTTGTAGCAGATTCCCGGTGGCCAATGTAACTGGAACCATGTTTTTCCACAACCAATACATTTTTATGACCATATACTTTCAATATGAATATGAAATATAATTTTTATTTCCTTGACTTTTTTTTACGTAGTTTTTTGAAATAACGCGGATTTTTTTACGTCGTTTTTTGAAATAACGCGGTTTTTTTTTTATTGTTTTTTGAAAAAAACCGGGCTTTTTTACGTCGTTTTTTAAAAAAACGGTTTTTTTTAAAAAACAGTGTAAAAAAAAAACCCAAAAAAAAAACAAAAAAAAAACAACTAAAATTTTTATATTATATCACCACATTCTTTTATATTCTTACTGCTGTGAATAATATGATGTACTACGATATGATGATTATACAATAAATAATAAAATTTAATAAATTAAAATAAAAAAAAAAAAAAAAAAAAAAAGAAAAAAAAGAAAAAACACAACACGCAGCAACACACCACCTTAAACCGCGCCCCTTGTTTTCCCCCACTCCTTGGTCGGGGGAAAAAAAAAAAAAAGTGCGGGAATTTTAAAAAAAAATCCTTTTTCAAACGGGGGGAGATAACCTTTATAAAAAAAAAAAAACAGAAAAAACAGAAGATATTGAAAATCAAGATTGTTTTGATTCGAGTATAGTCTTCAAGTGAATAAAATTGAGCCATTTCTGGCAAAAATTTCGAAATGTTTCTAAAGTATCCTTTTTTGCCTGCGATAGTTAGTTATATGACAAAATGTTCGATACTTTAGTTTGGGACAGTGATGTCCATATCCTCAGGGTGGTAAAGAGAGATTACAATTTTTCCACACCCTCTTCCTACCTCAATGAGAGCTCTTCTCTCTTGTGTATATTCACCCCCGTGTTTTTGTTTGTTTGCTGTTGTCTGATGACGGCTAAGACCATAGTTGGTCCATCTTGCCCACCCCCGTGTTTGCTTGCGGGTAGCGCATGTGAGTGCAAAAAAATGGTTATTATTCACACAATACTCGATCACTCTAGAGTGAGAAGAAGGGCTCTCAAATTCACAGAAGTGAAAGCAGATAAATTCCCTGATGCGTGCGCCCCAGTGAGCTCACTGGCGTGGGCTCTTCTGCTAATATACAGCAGTGATTGCAAATTCGCTTTGGCGCTACATAACAAAGGAAGAAAGAAGAATGTTTCTTCCCGCTTCCTTTTTTCGGACTTTTTTTACAAATCCGACGAAGTTTTCACTATCAACCACACCAGCGAATCACAGAGAGAGCACTAGCGCGTCCTCACCCAAGTGTACGCGGCAGCGATCGCAGGCGAGAGCACGTGGGTGAAGACAAGTGATAAGAGCACGTGAGAGCGGTCGTTTGAAAGAGAGAGTGATTCACTCACCCCCTCCCTTTTTCACGAATAAAAGAGCACTTTGAATTATCTGCGGTGAGTTATGGTTGTATCCTCTGAGAAGGTACAAATCTCACGCGCTGGCGTAACATTTGTGAGAAATGCCATCTCTGGTTTTGGACATGCACTCTTAGAAAATATCATGTAAATTTAAATCTTCTTGGATGCACGTAAAATGAGCGGCCCATGAGATATAAATTTGCGTCTGTTCTTGAATTTACAAAACACTAAAACAGAAATTATAGCTTACATAATAAGACGTAAAAATAAGTTGAGGAACACAATGATATTTTACAAATGCCGCTACTTATAATACAAAAAGGAATGCTTCATGATGGCTATTTCAGTCTCAAGGACTTAGTGGTAAAAAATAGCTCAATCTTATCCTGTAGGATTAATTTTGTTCCTTCATCTCCAAATGCGCGGTCTCCTCGTTCATTCATCTTCAAAATGAGAATATTTAAATTAAATTAGTGCTAAGCCCGGTCGTTGGCCATCGCCAAAAAATATTTTAAGGATACTTGAAGTTGTCGCCATGTTTAGATTGATGAATGTCATTAGCAAATGATCTCGTGCTACGCTGCGTTTTTTATTTTAACTCTAATTACAATAACGTGCCATCAAATTCAATCTATTAAATATTTTATTTAACGTGGAGCACTCATTTTAAAATCTATCATGGAAGAGAACAAATTTTAGCTTGTACCATGTTGTGATGCGTGAGACCGACTGCGTTCAAAATAGATCTGATGTTGTTATAAAAACCAAAGACAACGATCATGTAAATTTCAGGCTTTAAAATCTCAGTATTAAATCTAGTGGCTTTTTTTTAACGCAATACGGACTTAGATTTGAGGTTATCAAATTTATTCTAGAAACTGTTGTTATAAGTTTTAAGAGTGGTATTGAAAAACAGAAAATGGCATAATTTGTTTTCATGAAAAATCACAGCAATCCGCGCTTTTGAATTGACGTGTTTTTTTCTTTGCTCCGTCTATTTCGCAAAATCTAACATTTTGTTCAGTATTTGATACAAAATATACAAATTAAACATTGAGTCATTGATTGGAAGTGAACTGGGAGTGACTATGCGAAGAGCGGTTCCAGCGAACCTGGTGTTTCGTAGTGTGTGTTTACGTTTACGAAATCGAAAAAGCCTTTTTTCACGGTGAAATTATTAACTCCTGAAGGTTACGTTTCCGAATCATGATGTCTTGTACAAAATTGTAGCTAAACGAGTTTTCCATCTTGTGGTGATAGTTTCGTAGTTCCAAACTTTACCGCTGTTGCTTACTTTATAACGAAACACAATAAAAGGGTGACGTTGAAGGCAATTTTGTAGGGAATATAATTTCAAGCAACTTTGCTCAAGACACCATTTTTCCAGCTCTTCATTCGACCATGATAGAGCTATTTTTCTGCTTTAAATCAGGATGTTTCTAAAACAATGAGTTTTTTCATTTAAACTTTTTTATTTCTCATTTTGAAAATTATTTTCGAACAAAATATAGAAAACGTTATAGCGCACATTTTTGCTCCTCAAAGTTTTTAAATACAGCTTATCATTCAAAAGTTTCGGGAAATTTTAACTAACAACATGCGTTTTCTCTTTTCGACCGTATGATTGTTTAGGCGAGAATTGGCCAGAAAACCATCAAATTCTTGTTTAAATGGGTATAAATGAGCCCGGATACTCCAGCGACACACAATCGGGGACTGCTTATAATACTTGTTTTTCGTTAACTCTCACCATAAGCGTTGGATAAAGCTTCCCTGACATGACAATTTCCACGACGATGACGATTTTCTTCGTGCTGAATGCATTTTTTGCGATCGGCACGGTCAATCGCGATAAGAGCGCGATGACGATGCGATCAGAATAAAAAATTATCGCTGACAGAATGGAACTGCTCGAAAAATTTGACAACTAGAACTGCCAGAAATAAAATGACATTTCTCGCTTCCAAATATTCGATCAGTAAAATTTTCTTCTGACATCGCAAGAAAAACGAAGTTTTCACTATCCGTTAGCCCGCCAGGCGAGTTGACGTTAGTTCCGTATTCCGTCTACGGTAGATTGATACAGAAAACTCACAGACTGCCCAGGAAATTCTCCCTAGCACGATCATGGATGATTCGGAGGTAATTGTTTAGTTATATTTTCAAAATCTTGCATACTGTGTGCAGTGAGATTTACAGGCTTTTTTCTGGAAGAAAGTTCAAGGTATTCTCAAGTGCACCCAAGGGGCAAGACAGCTCCTTATAGCGAGCATTTTCAGAGTTGCTTTTGAGGTACCTCGAGTAACTCACGTTGCTCAGCAAGCGAGCACTGTCATTTGTTTTTTCTCTGTTTTTGCACAGCAGCTGTCAAACAAACCGTACGCTAGTACATTAACTCTCGTGTGTGAACAATTCGACACATGCAATTTTCAATGTTTTTATTTTTCTCTATTTAACTCTGATTTTGAAAATAACCTATTTTCGCTCAAACTACATATCTGATATGCTCGTACAATTTGATTTAGTATTTACTACTATTCGTGTGAGCTTATTTTAATGTCTCCAATCAAGTCACAAGTTGAATAAACCCATGGGTTTCAGTTTGACCTGCTATTGGCTATTGCAGCATTATTCCGCCAGACGGCCAGACTATCAATTGGTGCTGTGGAACAAGGACAGGAGGAGAGACAAACGAGATTAGCCCACTGCACTCCGACCCAAGCTTCAAGCTTCGCAGAATCGATGATTAGCAAATTATAAGTCTATAAACATCGGATTTTCGTAAAGCCGTCCATATCACGTATCACATATTAAATAATCCTAGAACCCTCATGGTCTTGGAATAGGGCTCGCCGTTGTTCCATCTTCTACTGCCATTAGCAGAATGTCCAGAATGATTCCAAACAAATTAGAAGTCAAACTTTTTAAAACCCTAGCAACCGATAAAAAGCGATGAAGATTGATTCAGTTTTAAGCTATATTGAGTTACTCGCGAAATACTCGGTGCATCAATGCAACTCAAGGTATAGCTGTCTCACCCCTAGAGTGCACCTTAAAAACATGGTCGAGAGAACAGGCTTCATGAACCCGGCCCTGGAAGACCTCACCAGAGAGCAAATCAGCAGAATGGAAGCTAATATACGTGGATTGCCAGAGCTCGTGAGCCTCCTTACAGGAAACCAAGTATTACGAAAGTATCTGGGTAAATATATAGAGAAACCGGAAGATTTTAAATAAATGAGTGGGGAGAGAGCCTTGCTGATAAAAATGGCGGAGACTGTGCCAACAAAACGCTTGTCTTTCTTTGCTAGAGATAGATCCCAGCGAATAGTTGCACGAATCGGTGTCACGGATGAACTTGCCCTAATAACTAGGATTAGTGACTTCTTTGAAACTAGGTATTTAACAACTACCGTTAGTCTTATAATATACAGAGTACAAATCAGAGTACCCAACATACTTTGACTCATACGAAACCATCATCAAAGAGTCGTCAAACTTTAATATATGAGACATAAAACACATAATAGCATAGACATAAAAAAACATCAATATAGAAGCAGTTGATACTAGTGCAATTAATTCGTGGGCACTCTGTAGGGACGCAACCAGCAGAAAATTCTTAACTTATTTATAAACAAATATGGCTAAAACAGAAAGTTTTTAAAATCCCAACTCTTTTATCTTCTAATTCGTATTTTTGTCATATAAAATTCTACAGAAACGACGGAACTGAAGCATACAACAATCTACGACAACAGTTATTTGTGTTATTTGTGTTATTTGCTTATTCGTCAACAGGTGAAATACCCACCCCAATGACAATCGTGTTTGACTTAAAACTAACATACAAACATAGTATTCTGAATCCTAGCCATGGTAGCACCTGTTAAAAACACGGGACATGCATCGCATCGGTTCATTGAAGCCATAATTTGTTCGTGTAGGAGGATAGCTAAGAAACAGATGTGTTCGAAGATTTCGACGACGAATGTTAATATCCAGCAGGCTGCGCAGTGATGCACAATCAATGTTGAAGGTAAATTTAGAGTCGATTAGGATGCCCAAGTCCTTTATCGTAGTATCTAGTCGCAATTGTACACCTGCCAAGCCATAGTCCAATTGGAAGAGGGAGCGTCTGCGGCCAAAGGAAATTACCGAACATTTGGACACATTCAGTGACATTCGGTTGATACGACACTATTCAGCAAAGATTTCTAACTGTTGTTGCAAAAAAGTTGCGTCCTCAGGATTCTTGATCGTGTAAAAAAGCTTCAAGCTGAATTATCTGCTAACAACTGTTGCAAATATGACGCTAGTATTGCTGGCTTATGAATTTTCACCAATATTAGTAAAGATGTGAATGGGCCACAACAGGCCCAAAAGAGATCGATCAAACATGGAAAATTTAAAATCCGTCCTTTTTAGGACTACCAATTTGATGAGTTTGTTCGGATTGGAATATATCTAACATACCGTTCCAAATTCTTGCCAATTAGAATCCAGCGGTGGCTTAATAATTTCAGCTTTCTCTTCGCCACATGGCGTGAAAATTTGTATGTAGATGCTATTTTTTCAAATTTCAAGATAGCTGCATCGTAAGTTCTCCAAAACTCTCTCTCTCTCTATTCATCACCGATCGGATACATAGTAAATAAGGACTTAAAGTGCCTCTGCGCTAACCTCGAACTGATTCGGATGTTCGTTATCCGAAGAGACTTACATGGAACAGTTTTCAGGTGGAAACATTTCAGCGCTCAACAAGCGACAACGGCCTAAGATTTATTGGATTTGCTGCCTCCAAGATTATCGCCATTCGTAGCACGTATTTACAGTACATCCCGGAACTCACCGCAGCAAACAGAATCGCAAATCGACCCCGTTTAGATTTTTGGACGGCACTTCTCCGTCATAATCGACATCACAACATATTACGGTGCTAGCATCGACCTGGCGATGGTAAAGCTGCAACTAAAACTATGCGTCGTTAACAACGTACGGTACCGTCGCCCGCCACGGTGCAATATCGAACGACTGAAGTAACCGGATGTCGCGACAGGCTACTTCGTAGAGTATCGAAGTAGCGTTGTCGAGTGTTGTGACCGGCCAAAGTCACGTACGTGCCCTTTGAATTCTCTGCACAGGAGTCGGTGGACTCTCCCGCAACACTCGCCATGATGTCAGTCTTTTGAACATAGTGAACTGCGACGGACATCATGCCGAGTGTTGTGGGAGAGTCAATCGATTCTTGTGCTAAGAATTCGACTTTAGCCGGTCACGACACTCGACAAAGCTTCTGTTGACGACTGTTGGAATATGATTAAAGCAGCCGAGAACGTCTTCCGGTATGTAGAACAGAGCCCATGGAACGACGAGGAGTGTAGGGAGGTTTTGGAGGAGAAACGTGGACCGTTATAGTCGGAAGCGGCAATAGCGGCGTGTGAGGAAATGGAGCAGCTGGACCGCACTCAAGAAGTTCTATTAGAAGCTCAACACATCTCTCCAAGGATTTGTAGATAGGTAGGAATTGGTAGGTAGGAAATGAGTAGGGATAACGATTGGGATGGACGTGAGGTGATTGATGGAAGCAGCACTACGATGAAAATCTGAATGGTGAAGAGAACACAAGCGCAGAAGACCAAGACAGCGGAAGAAATGACTAACCCAGCATCGCGGACGATGGAAACGAACCTGCTCCGACGTTTGGAGAAGTTAAGAATGCTATTATCTTATAGCTTAACCTTCTCATGATATTGGGGTCGATTCTGACCCATGGTGCAACTTCAATGTACGCTATCTTTTTATTTTTAAACCAATCGGGCTGAAATTTTCTGACCTTTAATATTTAACGTAGTTTAAAGTGGTGGTACAAAAAAAAAAATGACACATAAGACATAAGGATCAACACCCGGATTTCGACCCTTCTGAAATTTTAACTTAGAGTCAATGCACCATTTGAAAATTTCTGGTCTCACAAATGCATTGGAACAAACAAAAAAAACAGTTCCGGTCACATTGTCCCCGGAAATCTGCTGCAAAGGAAAGGAAGTTTTAGTTGAGCTGTGTTGTCACAATTGCATATAAGACATTCCAAACTCATAGTAGAGAATTGGCATCTTCAGCAAAGTTTCTCAGTGCGTAACAAATCGTTTTTTGGTATTATCATATTAGTTCCAAATCGTGCTGCAAAAATGGCGCTGCAGTCTATATTTGCCAAATAAAGCTCTAGAGAGTTGCCGTCTTCAGCAAAGTTGTCTAGAATGTCAAATGAAGACATTTGAAAAAAAAAATCACATTTGTTCTAGATCGTACGGCAGAGATGGCGCTGCAGCCTATCTTTGCCAATCCACCATCTTTGCGGCAAGATCTGTAACTAATATGAAAACCTCACAAGGCGACAAATGACATACTGAGAAGCTTTGGCGAAAACGACAACTCTCTAGAGCTTCGTTTGGAAAAGATAAACTACAGCACCATCTCTGTGGCAAGATCTGGAACTAATATGATAATGTCAAAACACGAAAAATACTGAGAAACTTTGTCGAAGACGGCAACTCTCTACACCTAGTCTGAAATGATTTGTAAACAATTATGTTCACACATCGAAATAAAAACCTCCTTCTCTTTGTAGCAGATTCCCGGTGGCCAATGTTACTGGAACCAGTTTTTTTACCTCCAATTTTTGAGACCATAACCTTTCAAATGGGGTATAAATATTGTGTCCAGATTGAAATTTCAGAATTCTAGGATGGGTTGAAATCCGAGTCCATATTGACCCTAATGTCTTATGTGTTAGTTTTTTTTAAATACCCGAGGAAGGTTAAGAATAACAAAGCGGCTGGCAAGGATGGTATCGGAGCTGAACTCATCAAGATGGGCTCGGGAATCTGTCTGCATCGGCTGGTAGATCGGCTGAAGGAGGGCGACACATTAAAGTGTGAGAAGAATTGACCGATCACTATCCTAAATACCAACTACAAAATTTTATCCGTGATCATCTTCTGTCGTCTATTACCATCAATAAATGAGTTCGTGGGAAGCTATTAGAACGATTTCACCAACGAGCGCTCGACAATGTGCCAGATCTTCATTGTTCGGCATATCGACCAAAAAAAGCCGTCAATACAAGTTTCCGATGCATCCAAAATTCATCGATTTTAAGGCGGCGTACGACGTTCTCGACCGCACAAAGCTGTTGAGAATTATGGACGAGAACGGCTTTCCCGGGAAGTTCGCAAGACAATTTAAAAGCTACGATGGACTGTGTGCAATAATACGTGACCATTTCGGGCGAACATTCTAGCTCGTTTGAATCACGTCGGTGTCTACGACAGGATGATGGACTTTCATGCGTGTTGTTCAAAATTGCGCTGGAAGGTCTCATGCGAAGATCTTGGCTCAACAAACGAGGTACACACGCCCCAGTCAATATGTTTGCTTCAAGGATGATATGAATGTTGTCGGAAGAAAATTTGGAACTTAGGCAGAACTGTTCATTACTGACTGAAACACGATGCAACAAAGTGAATGCTATTAGAAGGGCCCACCTAAGAAGCAGCGTTACAAGAGATAAGTTTCTGTATTGACGTCTATTTAACCTATACGTCTGATACGATAGACGGGTATACATTCGAGGTGGTGGAGAAATGTTTCTACCTTGGATCCTTGCATACTTCAGACGATGGCAGCAGTCCTGAAATCCGAAGACCGGAAATCAGTGGAAGTCGTGCCAACCATTGGCACCAGAAGAATTTACGGTCAAAAATTAGAGGTGGGCTATATCAAGGATGTAATCGCGAGGTTCACGTAGGACCGTGGTGCTGTATAGTAATAATGGAATCATCAAGTTTATACATATCAAACACATATGGTTGGTTAATACTGAAATGTTTTAATTATTCCGGCCATTCGTCTCTTCTTGTTAATTTTGCTCCATACTGCACTTTCGTGACCCTTGCTATTCAACTCTAGTAAAGGGTGTTTCAATCAAAATTTGGTCAACTTAAACTTGACGCATTTCCTTTCATCGTGCATTAACATTTTTTGCACACCCCTCGTTTTGAAGATGTGTGCGTGTAGCATCATGCCACTATTTTGATTCTGAGATAAGCACTTCAGTTATCAAAATGTCGTCGAAGGAAGAGAAGCAACGCATCCAAATTTTGCACGTGCATGGCGAAAATCCAAACTACTCTCACGCCAAGTTGGCGAAATTGTTGAATGTGGCTAAATCATCTGTTACCAACGTATTAAAAGTGTTCGGTGAACGTTTGTCGACAGCCAGGAAAGCTGGATCCTGGGGAAATCGAAAGCCGGTATTATCTACTTATACTAAGGCCCTTAGTTAACATTTTGTGGCAAACAATTTGTAAGTTTTTCTGATTGTATGGTGTATGAATGAAGTCATTCTGTTCAGTCAAACGAGAGTTATTAGCGTTCATAATCTTACACTTTTGCGTAACGCTCTCATTTTTCAAATTTTGAAATGACACCCGGCATAGAAAAGAGAAACGTAGTGCTACGTAAAAAGATTCGCCCCCGCACTAAACGTACCATGTACGAAACGCTAATAAGACCGGTGCGTTTTCTACGGTCATGACTCGTGGACAATACTCGTGACTAGGTCAATATTTGACAGTGAAGGATGAACCACGAGCTCGCCCACCTCTACGGTGAACCCAGCATTCAGCAAGTGGCGAAAGCTGGAAGGATACACCTGTAAAGATAGTGTTCGCCTCCAATCCGGTCGGTACAAGAGGTACAAGAAGACGTGGAGTGTAGCGGGCGAGGTGGTGGATCAAGTGCAGCAAGATCTGGCGAGTGTGGGCCGTCAACGAGGTTGGAGAAAGGCAGCCGAGTACATTGGCGAACTCTTTTAGATTAGGTGATCAAGCACAACTTAATTTTTTGTTTTGTTTCCGTTTTGTTAAATGTTATGAATACTTTGACTGGACTCTAAAATCTTAACTAAATGAATAGATCAAAAATCTTAAAGTAGGAATTGCTAACGCAGCAATTGAGGGATGAACCCGCTGAAGACTTGAAAGATCTATAGTAATGACATCCAAAACTATCCAGCAAACAATAAAAAAAAATCACTTTTTCTAACAGACGTATCTGATTTTGTAAACAAGGGAGGGGAGGTAAGATTCAAACGTTAATTTCTCAAAACTCTCAGCACCCTCATGGAAAGTAGCATCACCATCATGTTAGAGATATGTTATTCCTTGTGTTTCGGATCTAGTGACCATGAATCAACAATCACAAATCACCAATGGATCCTGTCGAAACTGAGACATAAAAAGCAGCACAAAACAAACAAAAATCCAATGAACTCGCAGCCGCCCCAAAGCAATTCTGCCAACCCAGCCACCGAAACTCATGTTCTGCATCAACCTTAAACGACCCTTCTCGTTCCAGAGCGTCACATTTCAAAGACAAACCATCTCACATGTGGATCCTGACAGCACATTATCTCCACAATGCATTGCAGCAGCTTGATGGCGAAAAAAAAAGAAAAAGAAGAATGAAATAGCGTTCTCAGCACTGCGTGTAAGTCCATATGTTTATGACGACGACGACGACAACAAACCATTTTCAGCACCGAAATGACGGCACTCAGTCCAAGACCAACGACGGACGGGGACGAGAACGACGACGACGTGGATTAGTGCCTTTTAAAGCAAGTGTTACAAATCGCTTTCAACTTGTGCCGGTCGGACCCGGCAGAGCCCTGGGAGATTCGGGGGGAGGGAGGTTTTCATAAATTTCCAGCTCGCTCGATATGTCCCTCACTCTGGGTTCTGGCTCTGGTTGTTTATCGTGTCATTCGGTTCCTCCACGGGGACAGTGTGCGAACACGCTGCTCGGCGCTGTTGGTTGGTTTGTTGGTGAATATTTTTCATTTCGTTGTTTTTCTAGATGAACCATCGGGAAGAAAAACAACAACGCGGGAAGGAAGCGTCCGGAAGTAGGCAAAAGTGTGAAAATCAAGCTGTGCGTAAATTACACAGCATTTTAGGCAGAGGGGATCACGCTTCGTTTGTGGATAATTAGGGGACGGGGGATGGCAAGGGCCAATGAGGGCCAATTTCGTTGTCCCCAGATGTGCGGAAGTCGAGCAGAGATGTAAATCGATTCTTCTGAAATATGGCCGGAAATCTAATTAGAAAGAGCGATTTCGCTTCTGGGTTAATCTTATTCGAAACAATTCTCGAACGAAATTGAAAATTCCCGAAGGACAACTCTTCGCTGGAAATCCGGCGCTGAGGAAGTTCGCTTGTTATGTCACGACTTCCGACTCATTCGCCCACCCTCGATCATAGAAACTGATCCTAATTCCATGAGGAAGAATAAAGAAAGCAGAAGAATACTTCTATAACCGGCCTAAACGTGGCCCCAAAATGGAAGTAATTAACGAAAATTGATATCTACCGGTCTGCCTAGCCAACCAACCGAGCGGACCAGCGGGATCCGGTCAGCTGCCCGAATTCTGGAAGGCAGCGGCGTCCGACTGCAGGGAGCAAAGTGTAAGCCTTTTTTGCACCCCTCATTCATTCGATTCAAAGCGACGCCTCTGATCGGGACGGAGCTGCAGCTGCCTTCTGTTCGTCATTGGAGGTGAAAGGCAAGCCACAGAAGAGCCAAAATAAATTTCTATTACAGGTGAGGAAAACTGCTCCGAAAAAGGAAAAGTTATAATTAATTCAGCCACTTTGTGGGGGGATGGTCCGGGTCTAGCCCCGGGTATGAGGAACTCGATGCGTACTATTCACTCGCACCTTGCATGGGAGTTTCGTCCACTCGTTCCGGGAAGACCGCCATCAGGAGTGTTTTATGAGATTCGTTTCTTGTTTGCTTATGCTGAGAAGAGGCCGACTCCCGGCTGTGGAAGAAATATTTCCTATTATGCCGAAGAAAAATGTCAGAATTATTCAATCTAATTGCAACTGGAGCAAAACTCGTCCATTTCCTCCCCCCTCGCATCACCCAAAGCATTGTTGATTGAGTAGGAGTTGATAAAGGAGTCCGATCTCCGGCGGTGTCCGCCACCCGAAGAAAACAAAAGGTGTAAGGTTAACTTAATTAATGGGGGGAAACTTTAATTTCTGTTCTTGGTTCTTTTTTTTTCCTTTCTCTGAGAAAGGATCCAATATTCTTCCTCTACTGAGCAGAGGGGAAAAAAAAAATCCTCACAAGACGAATGGTAAGTGGTTTTAATTTCCCTCGAATTTCTTCTTTTCTGGGATGCCTTGGGAATGGCTGGCAGCTGTCCATAATCCACTTTCTCCGGATCTTGCGGTGGTCGTTATTGACCTGAGCTGAGAGAGCCTTCGTGGAAGATTGCTGTGAACGAGAGAAGGAAAACCTCGGAAGCAACAAACATCAAGTGCGTGAAATTAAAAGCGAAACGATCCATATCATGAAAGACGGATGGGCAGGGGGGGGGGGGGGGGGGGGTTGCATCGTTCAGTCTCGGATAGGAATTTAATATTTAAAGAAAACAATTTTCACCGAGCTTGCTCTCAGTTCCGGCATTAGCCAGTCGGAAAGCTGCCGATGGCGATTCCGAAACTCATTAAATATTTAACACACTCATTTATGAAGGCTGGTGCCGGGCAGAAATTTGGGTAGATTTGCTCGGCGATTACCGGCGGGGAGGGGGCTTTACTTAATTCGATTCGAATTTGCTTGAACTTTACCTGGAGGGATACTCGGAGAGAGTGAATTAAACTGTGATTCAATGAGGAATTAGATGGGGATTTTCAAGTGGGAGGGGAATCTTGTGAATTGGGAAAATATGAATTCAACAGGGTTTGGCTAGCAGAATAAGCTTTTTCTCCAGATTCAACTGGTAAAAATCATTCTCTGACGGAAGAAATCACAAATAAAAATTGAATTCTTAAATTGAGGCGCTGAATGGCAAACAAATCTCAAACTTTACATTTTCATATATTTTTCCATACTGGTAAACATTCATTATTAAGAATTACACAAACGACCGTTTCATTTGTGTGTGGTGTTTGCTTTTGTAAAAGGAAAAGATTGGCAAAAATACTTTGAAATTACTTGATCGTCGCTTCTTCGCAATGAAAACCAGTCTTCACAAAACATGTACGGCGTTCAATTTGAGTTCAATTTCATTTCAACGCACATTTGTTGAGAGCGTGTTCAAATTTGAGTTAAAAACATCGTAGTTGAACTCAAATTTGAACATCAAGAGCGAGCAAAAGTGTTAGCTGTATTCCTTAAGAACTTTGTGATTGGGGCATATCTGCATTTGTAAACAAACATTTTATTTACCGATTTTTCGGTAATACATCCTAAATGCCATAAACAAAGAACCCGATAAAATAGGGGAAACAATCTTTCAGCACATAGATTTTTGCTTTTCCTTATAATGTTCTTATTTACTACAGCTTGGCGATTGTAACTAAAGAAGTTACGACGGAAACGCATAGTACTCTTGATACGCTACTATAGCGTACATGGTGTGCGTGTGTTTGTATTTCTTCACACCCGGCTGACATCGTTGCTTTGGAAATAGTGCTGTTGTTTTATTTCATTCATTCGCTCCAGCAGAAAACTTTGCTAGGGGTGTCGTTTGATCGTTCAATGAATTCGAATAATCGAAAATATAAAAATGTAAACGAGTTATTTTAAATCAAATAATGCGAAGCAAAATCTTGAATACATCGAATAATTGAGGTATCGCAAGTTATCGTCTTACGATAACTTCTAGAGCAAATTTTCAATAGGTCGTAAGTAAAAATACACCACAGAAATGATGTTTTTTTCACGGAATGATAGCTTGGGTACTCCTTAATATGAATTATACATAACATAATATGAATGGCAGCGAGTTACTGCTATATATAATTTAACAAAATTGACTCAAGTCACAAACTACTCCATAGCGAACTTTTGTCGCATTCGTCGCTTTGTCAATTTGACTTAAGTACTTTTCTATGCTCCGTACCGACCTATCCAGCCGATTCATTTTGGCGTAAGAAACATGACTGGTGATTGCATGTCGTAACGAACTTGACGAATGCGACATATTATTTTGCGACACGACGTAACGCACCCGGCGGATGTAACGTGATAACTTTCCGAACGACTTATAATGACGTCGTATTTTCCCTAGCTGAAGCTAAAGGCCTTTAAATTGAATTTATCGAATAAATCGGTTTGGAATTCAGCTAAATGGAAATCTTTATTGATGTAAAACTAAACCTTGCCTTACACCCCGTTCGCACTACAACCTATATTACGTGATATAGAGTATCTTGATATCAGCATCTATACATCTAGTTTTCACATGGAAATAACTTGCATGGGTCATTTGATGTCAAGATACATCTGATATTACGTAATATCAAGGTTGTAGTTTTTGCCGGATCTTTTGGTTCCCCTTTTTTTCAAATATTATACTTGGACCAGGAATTGAAACCAATTTCCAAAACTTCCACAATTATTTTCTTAAAAACAATATTTTACCCCCACCCTTTTAAAATTTGCCCCAATTAAAACAAATTTTTTTTTCCACCACTTACCCTTCCTTGGGTTTAACTTTTGTACAATAAGGTTTTGGGTCTTTCCACGGATTTCAAATTCAAATTGTGGAAAATTTGTATGATCAAATTTGTAGTTTTTGCAGTCAAAATGCTTATTAGAGTATCAATTTTCAATTTTTGGTGAGTACTGCCCTTTTCAACCCGATAGGCTATAAGGAATCTGTGCCGGAAAAAGGCATGTTATGCCGCGATCCGTGAGGCGACGACAGCCACGAATTTTCATCGGAACATGCTTTTCGACGGCTCAAACTTCATGATTTTTCATGAAAAGTCAACTTCTAGTCTTGAAATAGCCTCATGATCTTATAAGCCATTCTGGGACAATCCGGATGCCCCGGGGGAACCGAAGAAGGAGACAAATACAAATTTTCACCGAAACATGCCTTTCGACGGCTCAAACTTCATGATTTTTTATGCGTAGTCTACTTCTAGCCTTGAAATGGACATATTGAAAATTATGAGACAACCTGGATGCCCTGGAAGAACCCTTTAGGAGGGGATAAAAACGGATTTTCACCGAAACATGCTTTTTGACGGCTTGAACTTCATGATTTTGTATAAGTAAGGAGTGTATCGAATATAAGCTATCCACATACATTTGCGTTGTACGCATGTATTTGTGATGGTTTTTTATGCTCTGAACACTGCATGCTGTGCGTTTGACTGTCAGCTTTCTTTTGTTTCCTTGTTTGTGCGGTTCAAATTCTGCGTTTTCAAAATGTCGCGTATTGAAAAGGAAGTGAAAATTAAGGTTCTAGACACATGGCTAAGTGAGAAGGGTATTACTATGCGAAAATTGGCGAAGCGGTTTGGAATTCATCATGCGAGTGTTAAAACCATCATTAATAAGTTTGGGGAACACTATTCTTTGGATGAGCTACCAGGAAGAGGCAGAAAACCCGGTTCTTCCAACCCGAAACTGGAGCAGAAAGTGGTATCTCTAATCATGAAGAACAAATCAATGTCAATACGTGATTTGGCCAAAAAAGCAGGAACGAGTGTCGAAATGATCCAGCGTATCAAGAGTCGAAACCACCTGAAGACCTACAAGAAGCAGAAAATCTCGAAACAAAGTGCAGAACAGAAGAAGTGAGTAGCAACAAGGGCCCGGAAATTGTATTCGCGTCTTTTGCAGCGTCCGGATGCATGCGTTTTGATGGACGATGAGACCTATGTAAAGGAGGACTCAAAAACCCTTCCAGGTCCACAATACTTTACTGCCGTCGTTGGGGAGGATGTGAGCGATGCGGTCGAAAGGTACTGGTATGGCAAGCAATATGTTCCTGTGGTTTGAAGTCAACCATTTTTTACACTACCGGAACTATAAATGCGGAAATCTATCGATCTGAGTGTCTCCAGAAGAGATTGTTGCCTTTATATAAGAAGCATAGTACACCTCCACTGTTTTGGCCGGATTTAGCGTCGGCTCACTTTGCCAAAACCACTCTCAATTGGCTTGCGGAAAAGGGTATAGATTTCGTTGAGAAAAATATCAATCCACCAAACTGCCCTCAGCTTCGACCCATCGAACGTTACTGGGCAATCGTGAAGAGGGTCTTCAAGAAGACTGGTAAGGCAGCTGGGAACATGCAAGAGTTCAAAAAAATTTGGGCTCAAGCGTCCAAAAAATGCGATGCAACACTTGTCCGGAACTTGATGAAGAGCATTCGATCCAAAGTTCGAAAATTCGTAAAGGAATAACTTAAATTTCATCCGGTCTTCATTATGTTCAAATTCACAGAAGTTCTTCACAAAACCTCGGGTAAGTCCTTCAGAGAAATTCATTAAGTGCTGTAGAGAACTTTAGGGAAGTTCTGCAGAGAACTTCAGGGGAGCCTTTCATAGAACTTCAGGGAACAGAGAACAGGGAGAACAGAGAACTTCATGGAGGTTCTTCAGAGAATTTCAGGAAAGTTTTTCAGAGAACTTCAGGAAAGTTTTTCAGAGAACTTCACGGAAGTTCTGCATAGAATTTCAGTGAAAAACTGCAGAAAACTTCTGGGAAATTCTGCAGAGTGCTTCAGAGAAGTATGACAGAGATCTTCAGGGAAATTCTTCAGAGAACTCCAGGGAATTTTTGCAGAGAACTTTAGGAAAATTCTGAAGAGAAATTCTGCAGAGAACATCAAGGAAGTTCTGCGGAGAACTTATAGAAAAAGCTTCAGAGAACTTTAGGGAAGTTTTCCAGAGAACTTTGGGGATGTTCTACAGAGAACTTCAGAGAATTTCATCGATTTGCCCGTTTACTCTTACACGACCGTTCACAATGAAATTGGTGTTATTAGTTGCAAAAATCAGGTGTTATCGGCTATGAAAACCTTACAGAGGTAATCAAAATTTACCACTTACTTTAGTTTATTTGATACATTGATATTGCACATCCGGAGCCGGTGGTGTAGTTTAGTGGCTGCTACTTGGTACTGGGTTCAATCCTGATCTAGGTCCGTGGGTTTTTCTAACGCAAGCAATTCCTTCAGAAGGATTTTAAATCCGTTGGTGCGGGCTCATGTAGTGATGATCGAACCAGCCTAATGACTGCAGAGTTATAACATGTTATAACCAACAATCAATATGAAACTAGCAATTTGAAATAGGTTGTAGAACTTGTTGTAGGTCTGAGGTACACCTTACGCTTTTCGGTACTAGAATCTTTGTTTTGTTTGAATTCGCTGTGTTATTTTGAGGGAATATTTGAGGGTGTGTTCGTATGTGTTACGTTATTAGGGGCGAATCATTAAGCTTGGAACCGAGCTCGGGACCGATGTGCTGGTACCAGTGGTGGTAAATGTACTGTATTTTTATATTTACATTTTGACATTTGAAATTTTTCATTACGACCAAATTGAACACATGCAAAAGTGAACCGTCGTGTTAGGAAATCTCATATGACATTTTTTTATCGTTCTCTCCAGGCGACGAAACATTTTTGCTGCCACCAGTCGATGGTTTAAAACATGTTGCGATATAGATGTTTGTCGCTCAGAATTTTGTTGATTGCTGGCTTATTACTGCATACATATGATGATTTTTTTATTTAATCAAATCATAAGATACTTAAAACTCATAATCAAAAATTACCAAATAAGTGCACACTGGGCCAGGAGACGAAATTAGCAAGACAAAACCTCTAGCGCTTTGAGCATGCATTTTATCAAGATGATTGCTTCAGCATTGTTGCTCAGTTTTATCTGCGCCACAATTTGGTAATAAAAATTAGTTCCAATTTTCACCGCAAGGGCGGCGCTGCGATACTAACTTTTTTATTTCGCCTTCTAGCGGTTTGATGTCTTCGGAAAAGTTGTAGAGCATAAAATAATAAGAAAGTTTGCCGAAGACATCAAAGTTCTATGTCTACAAATAACAAAGTTACGATTAGTTTTGTAAAATTTAACTGAAATTTGCGTTTTTTCTACTAATTTTCATATTTTCGTCAAATATATTATTTTTGATACCGTTTATGTGTTGAACCTTATCATTCGCGTATGTTTTGGAAGAGTTCGCATAGTTTTGGGACATAACAAGCGAAATATTAGCCAAAACTTTGAAAAATATCATGAATTTCAAAATTAATTTTCTCAAAAAATTGCAAGTTGTTGCAAAAAATTACTCATGTTTCAGAAAGTACCATATGTGACCTTTCAATTCTGAAATTATGCCCGATACATATTTTGATATATTTGAGATATCTGGATTAATTATTATTAATATTTTTGATCTAGCAACTATTTTTTATTTTATATTTACTATTATTTCAACAGGTTTTGTACGGATTCTGGAAATTGATTTTTATCGGTTTGATAAACTGTTTTTTGGTTGTGACCGACGGGGCCGGAGGTTAGCAAAAGTCTTCTAAATACATCTTCGATGTTCGCCAGGCGACTGAATTGTCGAGAATGGTGCTCCCGAAATTTTCTGATCGATTTGTTCCGACGCTCTTGTGCTTCTTCCGACAATAGTCCAATAGGAATTTCGCAATGACTTATTATTTCAGATCCATGTACCAAGATCCTGTGAACTGAAGGCGAAAGGGGATAATAATCATAATAATGGACATATAACTGTCTAGTTTCTTCTGCATAGGTTTCGAATGATTTGACGTCGATTTCTAATTTCGATGATAGCGCGCAAAGAAGTGTAGCGACTCGACGAATGATGTCCACCTCAAGTCCTGTAATTCTTGCCGTTGTTTCTGGATCTTGAAAGAATCTTCTAGCAGTGTTGCCATCATTTGTGTTACCTGATGAAAAAATAAAGATAAAGGGATCTACTTCCCGATAAAGAAGAAAAATGCAGTTACCTCCGGATGGCAAAGGTTCACTTATTCTCAGCCCAGTCTTCTTAAATTCTTCTCTAATTGCACGTTGCCGTTCAAGAAAGGTTTCGTTTCCTTTATTTATACGCCATTTTTTGAGTGGGATTCTGTACGAAACATTAAGCAGAAGCTCCATACTTCTTATGTAAGCATGCAAAACAGGAATGGTTTCAATTTTATTGCGATCGTCACATATTTGGGCTTCGATGGGATTACTGAGTGTTTTGCCTGATGCTCCGCAAAGATTGCACGCCTGGGAACTTGTTCCTGTGAAGCTGTTAATAACTTTGCCATCGACCATACTCAAAATTAACGCAGAAGAAACATCTACAGAAATCCTATTTATCTTCAATGTGGTTGCTTTCAAATTTTGTATTTGTAACATCATACTCTCCACTTCTCGTTTGATAAGATCAGCAGTTTCTTTTTGAAAAACCATTTTGATGGGGCGGCACAAATTGATGGATGATGGACTGTTGTTGCTCCAAACTTCTTGTCGTTCGCCGGAGACTGCGTTGAAATATATTCGCAAAGGAACCAGGTAAATCAAAAAAAATATGCGAGTCATTACATGATATAACATCATCGCCAACTTCTTCAAAAAATGTCATTTTATACCGTGAATGGTTGTTTGAACCATCCAATCCC
Source organism: Aedes koreicus (assembly GCA_024533555.2). NCBI lineage: Eukaryota > Metazoa > Arthropoda > Insecta > Diptera > Culicidae > Aedes > Aedes koreicus. Next base: position 727,722 of record JAHHFK020002372.1, on the reverse strand, counting down.
CATTTTAAAATAACACATAAATTTCCCTGTTCATGAATGTACGGTTCAATATATTTATTCAGTGTCATGAAGAGACCGTATGGTCAACAAGATTTTGAAGAGGAACTTCTGCGCATGATGGCCGAATGGAAATATCTGAAATACGTTCAAACATGCAAACTTTTAAAACTTTATTGTAAAGGTTATTATCATTTGCTCGCCCAATATAGTTTGCAAATAAACTTTGATACAGCTCACATTCCGCCATGAAACAGCTTCCAATCAATTGGGAATTGTTCCAATTTATAAATTTTTTGGTTTTATTAAAAATAATTTCGAAACTTTTGAGGAAATATTTTTTTTTTCAATTGGAGAGTTAAAGTAATTTTGAAATAATTTAGAATTATTAAAAAAAAAAGCGACTCAAAACCACCACAAAATCCAAAACTTGAAAGAATTATCGATCTATTGGAAGCTGTTTAGACAAGAACATAATTAAATGAATTTGTTCTTACCACGTGGATAACAAGTACTTTTATTATCGCGGATGTCATTGTATGCTGGATAAATGTCATATCCTTTTTTTAGCGCCATGTTCCTTATGTTTTGGTACTGTTGTTTTGTTAGATCGTTTTCACATAAAAACCTCAATGCATCGTCGACTGTAAAACGTTTCATCTCTGGTTCAACAGATAGAGCAAGTTTTTTGAAACGGGAAGCTTTCTCAGGAAATGCAAATAGGTGCTCGACAACCCAAGCAACGGAACGATATCCATCAGTCCGTAATGCCGTTACCGTGGCTGAAACCAATTCTGCTGTGGTGTGTTTTCTCGCAAATCTTTGGTTTTACGGAGCCTGGTCCTAGGGGTTTCTGCACCAAAAGATATTTTCTTCCTTCCACCAACATTTTTCTTCGGAATATTTAAAGTTTGAATCCAGCCATTTTTGAATGTTTCAGGAAAAACAAACTCTTTATGCGGTGGCACTTTGCGTATCGTGATTCAATATTTGATAGTAGCAAACGTAGTGAGATTTGAACGGAATCAGAAAACATTTTATTATCAGGACATGTTATTTTCTTCTTCACATACGATGCCACATCACCAAGTGGAAGATTCTGTAGGAATAATTCTACTATTTCTCGTACGCGAATACTGCACGCTAATAATAAAATTACTTGAATGAATTCCTACTGGATTAATTAAAATAACCTACCTTGAGCCATAGTGATCTGTAGAAGGCACCAACCACAAACTAGAAGTAATCTGCCGAAAGAACCAAAAGGGTAAACCAGCGCTTCCAAACGGTTGATAACTACACAATTATTATGACATTTGACGTTTGAGATTTGAAGTTTTGAGGCGTATTCAAATGTAATGGGGAAAGTCGTGGTTGCTTTGATATTTCATCAACATCCGTGCACTCATGGACATAGAGAAAATTACTGTGAGGCACGTTTTCAATATTCTCGTGGAAATGAGTGAGGCAACACCAAAACACGGCTAACAGTAATATCAAAAAAGGCAATAGAATTATGGCAGCGGGCTAAAATCATCAAAAGTTTAAAATACGATATCTCAAATATATCAAAATAAGTATCGGGCATAATTTCAGAATTGAAAGGTCACATATGGTACTTTCTGAAACATGAGTAATTTTTTGCAACAACTTGCAATTTTTTGAGAAAATTAATTTTGAAATTCATGATATTTTTCAAAGTATATGGCTAATATTTCGCTTGTTATGTCCCAAAACTATACGAACTCTTCCAAAACATACGCAAATTATAAGGTTCAACACATAAATGGTACCAAAAATAACATATTTGACGAAAATATGTAAATTAGTAGAAAAAACGTAAATTTCAGTTAAATTTTACAAAACTAATCGTAACTTTGTTATTTGTAGACATAGAACTTTGATGTCTTCGGCAAACTTTCTTATTATTTTAATCCAGGATAAAGTTAGTATCGTGCTTTTTTTCCTATCTCCTATCATCTGTCTCCCTGTCAGTGAGCTCACTGGGGCGCACGCGTCAGGGAATTTATCTGCATTCACTTCTGTGAATTTGAGAGCTCTTCTTCTCACTCTAGAGCGATCGAGTGTGGTGTGAATTAAAACCATTTTTTTCACTCACATGCGCTATTCGCAAGCAAACACGGGGGTGAATATAAAAAAGAGAGAAGAGCTCTCGTTGAGGTAGAAAGAGTGTGCGGAAAAAATTATATCACTCTTTACCACACTGAAGATATGGACATCACTGCTCACTTTGCGTATTTGAAACAGAATTGTCAACAAAGGATCAATTTTCTAAGATCAATTTCCGGGACATGGTGGGGTACTCACCCGGAAGACCTCATTAAACTCTATAAAACAACTATTCTTTCAGTTTTCGAATATGGCTCGATTTGCTTCCTCTCGGCAAAAAACAGCCACCTCATCAAATTGGAACGCATCCAATATCGTTGTTTACGTATTGCCCTTGGCTGTATGCATTCAACGAAAAATATGAGCCTGGAGGTTCTGGCAGGAGTAAAACCCTTACAGAACCGCTTCTGGGAGCTCTCTTCTAGAATACTGATAAAGTGTGGAATCAGTAACAACCTTGTGATTGAAAACTTCGAAGAAATGCTCGAGCTGAGTACCCAGTCTAGATTCTTGCGTATCTATATTAACTATATGTCATCTGATATTAGTCTTCCATGATATAATTCTCCTAGTGCTTGCTTTCCTTATCACAGTTCCTCCATTGACTATGATCTCTCCATGAAACGGACTATTCAAGGAGTTCTAGATCAACTTCGACTTATTTTAATTCCTCAGATTTTCATCGAAAAGTACCAACATGTCAATTGCAATAGAACAATTTTCACTGATGGGTCACGCATTGATGGATCCACTGGTTTCGGTGTTCACAGTAAATACTCATCTGCCTTCCGGTAACTTCAGGAACCTTGTTCCGTATATGTTGCTGAGCTGGCAGCAATCAATTACATTAGGGATAATTTCCGACATGCCCGTAGACCATTATTCCATCTTCTTGGATAGTCTCAGTTCTATTGAGGCCCTCCGTTCGATGAAAACAGTGAGGCACTCATTACTTTCTTTCAAAAATAAGGGAGCAGATGTGTGTGTTGGTCGAAAGATCATTTAGAATTACCTTTGCATGGGTCCCCTCACATTGCTCAATTCCAGGCAATGAGAAGGCGGACTCTCTAGCAAAGGTGGGCGCAAAATAAGGCGAGATTTTTGAAAGAAGAATTTCCCATTATTAGGTCAGAGTTCTCTTCAGAGTTGGCAAAACGATTGGACAAGTAATTCTCTTGGGTGGTGGTTACATTCCATTATTCCAAATGTTTCGTCGAGATCGTGGTTCAAAGGTCTGGATGTAAGTCGCGGTTTCATTCGTGTGATGTCAAGACTTATGTCCAACCACTATTCGCTAGACGCACATCTCTACAGAATTAACCTCGTCGATAGCATAATAACATATGTAGGTGCGGAACCGGTTATGATGACATCGATCACGCAGTTTGGTATTGCCCGGGTTATGATGTCTCCAGAGCACGACTATTGGATACCCTAGTGGCCCAAGGTAGACAACCCTCCCGCGAGGTAAGAGATGTTTTGGGAATGCGTGATCTCCCCGACATGCAAGCGATTTACGAATTCCTTTGTTTTTCTGATCTAAGAGTGTAATGTCATCATCCCCTCCCTTTCACCCTAGTAAATTCCCTGCCATTGTGTCCCAGTTATATTATCCTTTTGTTTTCGTGCTACTTGTACCTGCCCAGCAAGCAGTGGTTACCCATCTGCGGCTTAGTTCCTGAAAGGGACTACAGGGACCGAGGATTTGATAGAGGTCGCAACCATGAGCAGCATATAATACCTTCAATAAGTTACCTGTCTAGCCCCTTCCAGACGATAATGTGACCCATTAACCTCGAGCTAGCCACGAGTAATTAGCACCCCATTTTACTAAAATCGAAAAATTATACATTGTAAATAACACTATTGAATATCAGCTCCGTAAAGTGATACACACGCCTGAGCCTAATAAATAAACCAACTAATTAATAAAAAAAAAATTGACTTCGTATTAACTTTTTTTTTTAAATCTTTGCAAGTGAGTTTCTCTTTGGCTATTGTTCAAATGTCGCTGAACTACTGATGATACTAATAGGACTGAACGTGAAATTTAACATTCGAACTATTTAGGGTAGGTACGTAAATTACTAATCGACACCCTCTTATTCTGCCTATTCCAATTAGTTTGGACAATTTTATTTTGTAATTTTGTATTTATTTTAAACTAAAGTTATAGTTATTACATCTATGCTTAAAATTCTTCTTAAAAAAAAAGCGTATCCATATTTCGATTAAACGAATTTCGAAAAATTGAACAGCATGCTGACATTCACTGCCACCCGTCCAACTGTACTGAAACTAGCCCGCCACTCGCCATTGATTTGCCGTGCATCGCCGCGTTCAGAAAACATTCGCAAATCTTTGAATCCCTATCGATTTTCCACCTTCCGGTGACATACACAATGCGCACAAGAAGTTCGCCCTGGAAGCAGCACCTGATCGATCCTTATAAGCTTGTCCTCCTACCCCTCGCTCGTGGCCACCGCCCGGATAAATGAAGGCGGAAAAAATCGCCGTGTCCCTCGAAATAGATCCTCGTTGTTCTTAACGAGAAAAAGGAGAAACGAGAAACCGTGAGGCGTGTGTGTTCTTGATGCTGGCTGTCCACTTGTTAGGGAAAACGACGGACGGACAGACGGACGGACGGACGGCTGGACCCGGATCTCTCGTTTGGACTCTCATATGGGGACGTACAAAAATGCCAGCGGGAAAAAAATGCTCGCAAAATAAGAAGCTTCAACTTACCGTTCCTCGTGTCAGCACCACCGCCCATGTCGCCTTCCCCTTTTTTTGGCGAACGGTTGAATTTTTTCCGCTGGTTTTTGTATGGCGGAAGGAGGGAAGAAAAACTCAGAATCTGACATCGTCCGTGGCAGCAGCAGCAGCAGCAGCAGCAGCAACGATGGCCAAGGGATTAAGTAAAAAGGACCCGTCCGTGGATGGACCAGAGAATGGAGGAAAATAAATTCGCAAAAAATGGATTGGGGAGAAAGTCAACGCCGGGAAGAAAAGAAGAAGAAAATGGGTTTGTGAATATATTCGCGAGAAACGGTTTTTTCTCGTCCCTTGCGGATGTCGGTGTCCTTGCTTCAGCTGCTGTGTACACCTACCCACCCATCATCGGACACCCTGCACAACCGGTGGTTTGTCCACCTTTTTCGGCAGGTCCAAGAGGTTGAGACGACATGTAGGACCGTCCAACTCAAGCATCATCTGCAGCCATCCATCGATCTGCAGTGCAGCAGAGGTGTAGGCAGGTTTTATGACTGTTTTGATGCGTGTAAAATGCATGTTATAATGTGAACCGGGAATGTGATAATGAGGCCAATTTCAAGTGCAAATTTCCTTCAAAAAACTCTGAAGATAAATCAATACATCCTCGCATTAGCTCGCCATTTGACGACAAGGGACACCAACCCCGACCTAACTCCTATTCCTCCGGCTGTCCAAAGTCCAGCCAAGTGAAGAAGGCCAGTCAGTCCTTTCGCGCATTTTCCACAACAAGGAGATATTGTGCCGATCCGTGCCACGTTCTTTGAAACGGACGACGACAGCGACAACGGTGAGATACCCTCGATGCCTGCAAGCATTGTGTGTATGTGTGTGTGTGTGCCGAAAGCAAGAGGGTGAAACGCAAGGGTTTTCCGATTATTTTTCATCTGCCACCCCTGCCGGGCACACGTCTTTCAAGCCCACGTCTTTTCCTTCGCGCGCGCACACCCGCGTATGTGTGTTCGGTCACTACGTGCAGGACTTCGTACATCACCATGGATTTGGACCGTTTTTTAAGAAAAATGGATTTTTCGGGCAAAGAACAGCTATTTGTCAATTGTCCTGGGACTCGTCGAATGCTTTTCGCTCTTTCGTCTTCTTTTTCCCCGACAGCAGTGCAGCGTCTTTCCGTCCCGATGCTGCCAGATTCTAATCAGAGAGTATGCCGGCATAAATAATAAAAGCCAACCGGGGGAAAACCTTTTGACCCTTTGGAGGGTTGACGGTGGCAAATTCGTAGAAAGTGTGGAAACGGAGCGGACGAGAAACGACTTGGTCATTTATAAAGCATGCGACCCCATAGTCGAGTCAGTCGCCAAAGCCGCAGTCCATTTTCTCGGCAGGCGTGTGGGCCACACTGCCTCCCACCGCTCTGCTGCCATCTGCACAGTGATGCTGCGTTTCGAAAAGTGGAAGGCCAGAAGTGACCGTCGCCGTCGTCGTCGTCGTCGTCGTCATCGTCCTCGAGATTCAAACGACGACCGTATGAAGAAAAGCACTTTGCGCTATTTCTAGCGATCCGCTCTGTCAAGTGTCCACCTTCTCCGGGCCGCGTCTTTCACACATGCTGCTGACTGTTCTACATACGAAAAACGAAGCAAATGTACCTTCTCTGCCTCTCGATTTTCCCGCCCACCCACTGCCTTCTTCGAACGGGAGGATGTGTATGCGGATGATGGAACAGCGGGGGTCCATTCCGGGAACATGGTCGAAGCTGGACGACTAATTCGGATGGATGGATCTTTGGGGATTTACAAGGAAAACGAAGATGGTTGAGATGTATTGGATTTTGCGGTTCGGACAGGGTTAGCCGAACATGGCGAATTTGAAAATACATTACTGTAAAATTCAGCTATGTCGGGCGAGTGGAAAAATAAAGGGTTCTTTACATAAGTAACCAAAGTTATTTCGAAGTTTGAGATATTTCAAGTATTTTAAATGAGAAATTTGACAATTGTCTTCTATATTCGGCAGTAATGAAAACATAAATTTTTGATCAAGAAGATGAAATTTGTAAACTTTTCTACCGAGAGCATAGTTCCTTCAGGAGTAAATTGACAGTTCAAATTATATTTCAACAAAACTAAATACAATGTTTTGAAGGTACAAATCCACGTCATTATATATTAAAGAAAAGTTATAACAATGAATAAGAAAGCAGGAGTTTCGTCAAAATTAAAGGACTAATAAATGTATGCATTAAAAAATGGACTGATTTCATCGCTTTTTCATGCGATTATCCTGCCACCTATTGGTGAATCCACCTAGTGATCGCATCAAAAATAAGCGACTATTATCGGACGGGTGGTAAAAAAGAACGAAAAAATAAATTTTAACAAACCAAATAACATTTTATTCATTAGTAAATTGAAACTCCCTGGCGCCACCTTGTGGCACCTTTGGCCATAGGTGAAAAAAATAAGCTTGCAGGCATATTTTTCAGTTCCTTGGTCGCCTTCTTGATCAAACCATCCATCGTTTTGGCCACAAAATTATTTGAAGATACTCTCCTCTTCAAATTGGCCCAGAACTTCTTGATTGGGTGGAGTTGGGGCACGTTGAGAGGGTTGGCATGCTTCCGCACGTTCCACTTCGCCGGAAACATCTCTTTGATCAGAATCTTCAGCCGTTGTTTCTGGGTTTTCGCTTGGTTCTTCGAAACGGCTGGCTTGCACTGACGCTTCCGCACATGGATATCCATTTTGGGCAAATACTTCTTGACCGTTTGACTGGTCGCACCGACCTCCCGGCACAACACACGGAAAAAAGTGGCCACCTTGCCTTCCGTCTACCGTATGAGCTTCTGTTGAATCCTCCGGTCGCTTAAAACGGTCGGACGGCCGGAACTAGGCTTCCGCTCGATGGACTCTCCGTTCTCCAGAAATGTCAGAACCTTGTAGAAGTTTCCGTGATCGTATCCGGCCCCACTCCGTGTCAAAAGCCGAGTTTTTTAGGCCGTATAAAGCAGGCGATACGAACAAATCATAGATCCAAGTTGTTTCACTGTTCTCACCATAGCTGCCGTAAACAAACTGATGGAGCTGTCAAATTTGCACAGTTTATAGGCAACTAAGGACTGCATCGTTAATCATGAGGTACACCTTTGAGTTTCTGTATGAAAAAGACTATGACTTATTTTGACAGCTGTTTAGTGTCAATGTGTTGCTTGCCTTGTAAACAAACGAAAACCTTCATTAAAAGTTAAAGTTTTACTTCAAGCGGAACAATGCGAGGTCTTACGGAAGAAAAGCGAAAATCGATTGTGACCAAGTACTGCACTGAAAAGGGATTGTCGCTAAGAAAATTAGCAAAAGAAGAAGGTGTTAGTGTCTGTGCGGTCCAAAATGCAATCAACCGGCTTGATATGCATAACACATTGAAGGACTTACCCGGCCGTGGTAGAAAAACAGGTGCGTCAAACCCAAATTTGGACAAACAAATTTGCAAAGTTTTTGAAGGAAAAAAGGAGGTATCCATCAGAGATTGCGCAAAAAAGTGTGGAACGACGATTGGAATGGTCCAACGCGCAAAGGAGCGAAATTCCCTGAAGACATACCGGAAACAAAAATGTCCGAAACGCAGCCAAATTTAGGCAGATTCCGTGAAAACTCGGGCTCGGAAGCTGTACGACATGTGCATTATCATGGATGACGAGACGTACGTCCAATTGGACTACAGGGCGCTTCCAGGGGCACAGTTTCACACCGTGAAGCGTGGAACGGATGTCCCAAATTCGGAGAAATCGATTTTTGGCGAAAAATTTGGAAAAAAGGTGTTGGTTTGGCAAACAATTTGCCAGTGTGGTATGACCGCAATTATGAACGCTGAAATTTACCGGAAGGAATGCCCGCAGAAACGGATTCAGCCACTAATCCGAAAACACAAAGGTTCGACACTGTTTTGGCCTGATTTGGCATCCTGCCACTATCCGCGTACCACCTTGGACTGGCATGAAGAGATCAATGTCCAATTTGTGGAAAAGGCGATAAATCTTCCAAATTGTCCGCAAATAATGCCCATTGAGAAATGTTGGGCTTTAATGAAAGGAAAGCTGCGGAAGAAGGCTAGAGGAGCAGATGACATCATCAAATTCAAAAAAGACTGGGTAAACGTATGCAAAACCATCGACGGAACGGTTGTGCAAAACCTCATGAGGAACATCAAGAAGAAGGTGCGAGAGCTGGCCAGATCTAAGAAAAATTAAATGAATACTGATGTAATGGGCTTTTTTGATGGTCAATAAACAATGAAAATTAATTTGAGTTGCAAAATAAATAAAACATATTTAAGTACAGCAATTTTCAGGTGTACTCATAATTATGGACACAGTCCTTAGTATATATAGAGTACTGACTGGTGGACCAACCACCAACTGGCAGGGTAATCGCATGAAAAATTGGAACATTTAGTCGCTTTTTTTTTAATACACGCATTATGCATTGCCAAACGTAGCACCCTGTACGGAAAAAAATTGCCAGCGTTGTCAGTGGATTTGCAGCAATCGTTGTAAAAACCGTCAAGTAACTACGCTCGTAGGTTTGTTGGAAAGCAAACTTACTTACTTACTTTTGTCACCTGTCCATCCTTAGGGTTGCATAGGGCCAACGTGAAAGCCTTCCATCCTGGGCGGCTGCTCGCTTTAGCCTTGACCTGGGTCTAGGTCAGATTTCGATCAACTTCCTTTATTTCCTTATTGAGGCTCCGAAGCCACGAGCCCCTGGGTCTGCCTCTGCTGCGATTTCCTGCTGGGTTCCAATCCAGCGCTTGTTTGTAGATTTCGTTTCCGCTCCTTCGTAGTGTGTGGCCGACCCACCACCACTTTCGCTATCGAATTTCCACTGATATCGGCTTCTGTTGGCATCGACGATTGCGCTCAGCATTTGAGATCCAATTGTAAGGCCACCAGACACGAATTTCATACCGCAGGCATCGGTTGATGAAGACCTGCTGCTTTTTAGTACTCTCCGCTGATACGCACCACTTCTCGCTGGCGTATAACAGCACAGAAAGCACCCCTAGTCTTCTTGATTCGTGCACCTATGTCGCTCTTGGTTCCACCGTCTGACGCTATCTGGCTGCCAAGATATTGGAAGCTATCGACTTTCTCCACTGCTTGCCCCGCTATCGTAAAATTGGAAGGAATGTCCTTATTGACATCCAACGCACAGTCGGAAAATAAAGTACATGATTCGCGAAAGAATTCGATAATTCAGCTCCAAGTAGCACAAGGTTTGTAATAGCATTTTTTATGCAAAAATTTCTGGGAAATCGAATGGAAGGGGTCCCATTTGCCGCAAAATTCAGTGGACGGAGATATTGTGCTTAATTAACCCCAATTCCCCCATATTTTCGAATAATGCCCAGTAATCTATGCTTGGAGGGGTCTGCGGTAGTCAAAATAGGCCTTATGTAAAATTTCCCTAGAAATTGAATGGAAGTAGTTGCAACCACCGCACGGGTCGGATAACAGAGATATTGTAGATTTTACCCCACTTCCTTTATTTTTCGAATATTGTTTATTAATCTATGATCGGAGGGGTCTGTGGTAGTCAAAATAAGCCAATTCTTATGTAGAATTTTCCTAAAAATCGAATGAAAGTGCTTTTTAGCCACCACATGGGTCGGGAAACAGAGATATTATTGGGCTTATTTTGCCCCAATTCCCCGTATTTTTGGATATTGCTGAATATTCTATGCTCGGAGGGGTCTGTGGTAGTCAAAATAGGCCTATTCTTAAGGAAAATTTCCCTAAAGATCGAATGGAAGTGGTTTCAGCCGCCGCACGGGTAGGAAAACAGAGATTTTAGGCTTATTTTGCCCCAATTCCCCGAATTTTCGAATAATGCCCAGTAATCTATGCTTGGAGGGGTCTGCGGTAGTCAAAATAACTTCCCTAGGAATTGAATGAAAGAAGCTGCAGCCACCGCACGGGTCGGGTACCAGAAATATTGCTGATTTTGTCCCACTTCCCCCATTCTTCGAATATTTCTGATTAATCTATGCTCGGAGGGGTCTGCGGTAGTTAAAATAGGCCTTTTCTTATGTAGAATTTTCCTAGGAATCGAATGGAGGTAGTTAGCCACTGTACGAGTCGGGAAACGGAGATATTGCTGATTCCACCCCACTTCCCCATATTTTCGGAATATTGCCCATTTATCCATACGCTTTTCAGATGTCTTTGGAATAAAACAAGTTTACTGGGCCCTTTCGGATCACCACAAAAAAGTATATTATCCATTCCCATCAGATAATTCATCTTCACTCAAAGTTGTCACTCATCTTCATTATATTCGTCATCGTTTTCGCTAGATTGGGAAATGTTTTCGTAACTAGAAAATAAGAAGAATGATTATTGATTTCCATTTCATTCCAACTACCTTTATTGCTTATCTTGACAGATACGCGTATTTCGTCTACAATGTGCAGATTTCTTCAGTGTCGTGTTACCTTACCTTACCAATCAGACTAAGGCCGGTGTGGCCTCTGCTGTACACAGAAGTTGTTTCCATTGTAATCGGTCCATGGCTGTTTCTCGCCAGCCTCGCTGTCTGCGGAGGGTCCGCAGGTCGCCTTCTACTTGATCGATCCACCTTGCTCGTTGCGCGCCTCTTCTTCTTGTACCTGTCGGTTCGTTTTCGAGAACCATTTTCACAGGGCTGTCGTCCGACAGTCTTACGACATGCCCAGCCCATCGTAGTCGACCGATTTTTGCGATGTGTACGATGGGAGGTTCTCCCAGCAACTGGTGCAATTCGTGGTTCATTCGCCTCCTCCACGTTCCGTCTTCCATCTGCACTCCACCGTAGATCGTACGCAGCACCTTCCGTTCAAAGACTCCAAGAGCGCGTTGGTCCTCCACTAGCAATGTACATGTTTCGTGGCCGTAGAGAACTACCGGTCTAATTAATGTCTTGTAGATGGTCAACTTTTTAGTTCGGCGAACTTTGTTCGATCTTAGCGTCCTTCGGAGTCCAAAGTAGGCACGATTGCCAGCCATAATGCGCCTTTGTATTTCTCTGCTGGTGTCGTTATCGGCGGTCACCAATGAGCCCAGATACACAAATTCGTCTACTACCTCGATTTCATCACCGTCGATCTGAACTCGTGCTAGGAGGCTAACATTGGCTTCTCGTGAGCCTCTTCCCTTCATGTATTTTGTTTTTAACGCATTAATCACAAGCCCAATCCTACCAGCTTCAGCCTTAAGTCTGATGTACGTTTCCGCCATCGTCTCAAAGTTACGTGCTACGATATCAACGAGCAGGGGGTGTCTGACCTCCACTTTGAAGGTATATGCTACCACAGGTGAAATCAGGGATTAGTTGGGCTCCACAACAAAAATTCAGATGTTACTCCCCACAGCTTAATCAAAAGTAGAAATTTATTTTCACGGATCCGCATTTTTTTTTGGCCCAAAAACACTCAAAAACTGGCAAGCAATTTTATCAAACGTCAAAAAGCTTCGACCAACCCAGAACTATGAACTGTTAGAAAATCAGATGAAATAGTTCATAGCCCCCTACTATTACAAGGAAACTGTTAACAGGTTATGCACACGAAAGCAGACTGCAAGGCTCTATATCATAGCGTACAACTATCAACATAAAAGTCAAAATCTATGAGCTATCACCACGCTGGTTGATAAGTTCCTGTGAAAACTATTTAACTCGCCGCTATCTGGCATATAGCCCACTATATACCTGGAAACCAGCCACCGTTGTTGAAACGCTTACCTTAAATCATTAATGACACGATTACCTTTTTTAAAGGTTTTGACATTGAGAAAGAAACAGTGATGTCCGTTATCCTCTGTCTGGCTTCTTGTGAGTTGAAATATGCTTTTCTCCGCACTCTTTTCCGCACCCCAACAAAAATGCTTCTATTTTGTTTATTTTCACCACCGATCTTAGGAGTGCATGACGTGACAATTCAACTCAATTTTGAATCGTTTATGACTCACTTTCGTCAAGGGATGAGTCACATCAAGTATAATCAAAACTGACGCTGGAATTGATAAATTCGACATATCTAAAACATCGATCTGATTGAGGTCCGTGTAGCCAAGATGTGTCGACTTTCTGATCAAAAGGTCCAGAATCCCTGTCCCTCATAGGGTATGGGTGACTTCCGCACACAACGAGAATGAGTAAAAACCGTATTCAAAAATAGGAAAACATTATCCCGCCGGGTGATTGTTAGGGCAACACATCGGTCAATAAGCCCCCCCCCCCCCCATGCTTGTTCGTTTTGGTGATCAATCGTTGTTAAAAAGGAGGGGGGGGGGGGGGCTAAGAAGGAACTCAACATTTTTGTCCAAAATTCATTTTATTTCATCAATATAATCTCTCTTTAAAGAGTTTTTAAAAAAAAAAAAAAAAAAAAAAAAAAAAAAAAAAACTGATACAATCATTCCAACGTTTCTCTAGCTTTTTCGATAACACCGGTGTAGAACGATTTATCGAGGGAACCTTCCAAACCAATAACCATTCCGGTTCGGCAATCACTTCATCATGCTGAGCGCTTTCCACGGAGCATCTCTTTTAGTTACCGAAACTGAAAAATGTGGATCAAACTGAAACCAAAATCCATCAATTAACCGATTGAAAGTTCTCTGATCAACATTCGAAAACCCAGATTTGGAGCCATTTTTGCAGCTGTTTAGGTGAAAGAGCTTCCTTTTTCTTTCTTCAAATGAGGACCTTTTCACGGATCGATTTGTGAACTTCAAAGATCCAAGAAAAAAGCGATATTATGGTCAGCAGTGGACTGTTTCTACTGTGTTGCAAATGGTTAATGAGTAAAAATTCCATGCGCATTCCAAAAATGCAGGGAATTCCATTACCTTCCCATGCGTCGTTGAAGTCTTTCTGAATGCCCAAAAGACGACTTTCTCCGTCTACACGCCTCTCAGCAGACTGCAGATTTGATTCACAAGTGAAAGGTGGTTAGAATCCATGTTTTATCCATTGATATCTATCGACATAAAAATTCCTTCTTATTCCGTTAGAACATCTCCAAAACAGGATCTTTGAAAATCATCGACTCGTTGTTGATTTTTTTATCAGTTGACTGAGCAATCGCTTACTGACCAACCATTTTGGGGAAAAGCAGCTTTTTCATGCCAAAGTCGTTCATGGTATGATGGTTGATAGCTGCACAACCGTACGTCACCTTCAGGTGATGTCAGCAAGAGGCGTGGCAAGGTTTTGAGGTAAGGAAAGAGACTAGCTTATTTTTTTAAAAAAAAATTAGAGAGAGAGAGAGAGAAAAAGAAAGGGAGTGCCTTTCTTCTCAACTCTAACTTCCAGTATTTTCACAATATCCGTGACCGATTTTGGCAACAAGATCACATTCATTTTCGTTTTCGTTCGTTTAGTTTCTATTTTTAATTACGTACCAAGACCAATATCTTACTTCAGTACTTTAAAAAACTTTCGATGGTTATGGTTACTATTAAATAACAAAAAATGAATCCGAGAACTTGGCTTCCCAAACTGCAAATATTAAAAAAGCAGGAGGGGGTGCGCGAATTTTCACAATGTGCTCTAAATTTTAAAGCAGAGTAACTTTTTCGAAACAAAATTTAAGATGAAAAGTAATGAGCATTAGCATTGATAGTGGCTTTCTTCTTGGTTTTCATACGTTGATGTTTCTCACGACTTGTTTGTAGAAATCGTTGGTCAGTGGTGGAAATTCCAGAACCGGTATAACCCATACTTGGTTTCTGCGGAAGTGATGGCAAAAGCGGTAGTGTTATGCAGCGTTTGCTAGCGGTTGATCCGTTTACCGATTACAAGCATTCTCTTATTCAGCGAATAAACGCCGAGCCATCGCACAATAAATTCGGCGGTGTTCTGGCGCTTTTCTCTTTCAGAAAAAGGAAAAAATGTTTTGAGGTAGCTCGTGAAAGCTTAAGATCAGCCTCTAAGCATCCCTTGCTTGGGGTTAAAGGTTGGTTTTCATCGGTGGCAAGACGATCTGCTGAATTTAGAAGATGTCAGCACTGAAGATATGCTCAGAATTATAATAATCGGGTCAATATATCCTTGAGCAGATGAGACTGTTACATCAATAAAAAGCATAAAGTTGCCAGAAGGCACATGAGGATCTGCGCACACTGGATTGGTTCATAAGAAGTTTCTACCGCTGATTGATACGGTTGGTAAAGAAATGGTCTTTTACGAAAAAGGTATTTTGTTTCGAGCATCGGCGGGTGAAGGGTTATGCCGGTGCTTTATTACGCCACTAATGGCGCATGTCAGGCATGGCGCGTTTTGTGTATTGATTCGGTTATTTATAATTCGGCGATGCAGGTGATCGGGTGAGCACAGAAAAAATATAACAAAAGTGTTTCCTGGTAAAATGTGGTGAGTTTGACTCGGTTGGTTGAATCGACGGTTAGGATCACAATTTGTGGTGATCCATAATGATGGTGGGCAAGCTCGCCTGGGTGCCGCGTGAGACCAGAGCAAAATAAATCACTGGCTGGATGGCTATTTGTTCGAACTCATTGAAAAAAATGGTTCTGATATTTCTTCTGAAAACTGAATAACTTCTTCAAACGTTGTTTGAACAAGCGACTGTCGACAGCGCTGATGGTTGTTAAGTTATCTCATATTTGTGAGTTGATTCAATGGCATCCTTTTCGTTGAATGCATAAGCCATAAGGTTCAATCGAAATCGTTTAATATTTTAAAATCGTTTACTTAACGCCGCTTGAATTCAGCTTATCGTTTTGATTTTAAGGAGTGTATCGAATATAAGCTATCCACATACATTTGCGTTGTACGCATGTATTTGTGATGGTTTTTTATGCTCTGAACACTGCATGCTGTGCGTTTGACTGTCAGCTTTCTTTTTGTTTACTTGTTTGTGCGGTTCAAATTCTGCGTTTTCAAAATGTCGCGTATTGAAAAGGAAGTGAAAATTAAGGTTCTGGACACATGGCTAAGTGAGAAGGGTATTACTATGCGAAAATTGGCGAAGCGGTTTGGAATTCATCATGCGAGTGTTAAAACCATCATTAAAAAGTTTGGGGAACACTATTCTTTGGATGAGCTACCAGAAGGGGCAGAAAACCCGGTTCTTCCAACCCGAAACTGGAGCAGAAAGTGGTATCTCTAATCATGAAGAACAAATCAATGTCAATACGTGATTTGGCCAAAAAAGCAGGAACGAGTGTCGGAATGATCCAGCGTATCAAGAGGCGAAACCACCTGAAGACCTACAAGAAGCAGAAAATCTCGAAACAAAGTGCAGAACAGAAGAAGCGAGCAGCAACAAGGGCCCGGAAATTGTATTCGCGTCTTTTGCAGCGTCCGGATGCATGCGTTTTGATGGACGATGAGACCTATGTAAAGGAGGACTCAAAACCCTTCCAGGTCCACAATACTTTACTGCCGTCGTTGGGGAGGATGTGAGCGATGCGGACAGGTCGATTCAAGTGGAGAAATTCGGTCGAAAGGTACTGGTATGGCAAGCAATATGTTCCTGTGGTTTGAAGTCAACCATTTTTTACACTACCGGAACTATAAATGCGGAAATCTATCGATCTGAGTGTCTCCAGAAGAGATTGTTGCCTTTATATAAGAAGCATAGTACACCTCCACTGTTTTGGCCGGATTTAGCGTCGGCTCACTATGCCAAAACCACTCTCAATTGGCTTGCGGAAAAGGGTATAGATTTCGTTGAGAAAAATATCAATCCACCAAATTGCCCTCAGCTTCGACCCATCGAACGTTACTGGGCAATCGTGAAGAGGGTCTTCAAGAAGACTGGTAAGGCAGCTGGGAACATGCAGGAGTTCAAAAAAATTTGGGCTCAAGCGTCCAAAAAATGCGACGCAACACTTGTCCGGAACTTGATGAAGAGCAGCTGATCCAAAGTTCGAAAAATTCGTGAAGGAATAACTTAAATTTCATCCGGTCTTCATTATGTTCAAGTTTAACCTCGTACAATGAAAGATCAATTTTTTGTATGAATAAAATATCTGTTTTCAACATAATTTGAAAGAAAGTTTGTGGATAGCTTATTTTCGATACACTCCTAATTACAACACATTGCACCACCTAACGCACGAATTGAATTTTTTATAGCAAAAATTGGAAAAATGATGTTGCATTTTTTTTGCCCATAAAAAAATAACAGTCAGTATGTTGCATGGGGGTGTTTTGGTCTAAAAGTGACGATTTATAACGAAAAATGGAGAAAAATCATGTGAAATCGCTCTCAAGCTCCATCTATGTGGTTCTCTGTGCAATTACACTAGTTCTATCAGTAACGGAGTAGCAACAACGAAATTGCATAGTTTTGTTTTTTTTTTTAAATAAAATAGAATAATAAATAATATGTTTTTTTTCAATTATGTTTTTGTTGTAGAAAACTCGCATGATTTCCGAGGCACAATAATTTTCGGATCTTATCGTGCCAAAATTCACCATAAAATGAAATGCGTGTGTGAGTCGGAGCATATTACACTGTAGAAAAAACACAATTTGTTTTGGATATTTTTGCTATCAAACAGAATTTTCCCGCAACACTAGAGCTGTTTTTCCCCGGGGGGCCCACTGCTCGATTTAATCAGAAGAGCAGAGAATCGAGCCTAAAGCAGAACAACAAAAAACAACCACGATTTCACAGTGAAGTTTGACAGTTGCTTGTTTTGGCAATAGTCTGGTTTTCATGACAGCCAATAGGTCATATGAAGGTTCTCAAGTGGTCATAACATCTTTCACTAGACCATTTTCAAAATCTTTATGTTCTTATAAAGTTTTTATTAACTTGTTTTCACATCCGTCAATAGAGTGGGCCATTTTGTACAAATTTCGGCTTTAAAGAAGCATAGAGGAGATGTTGGTAGACAAAACAGTTTTGAATGTAGTTTTATCAACAAAGCCAGGAGGAGTACTATACGGCTGGAATAAAACTAAAATTGTTACTTGGGATGAGTTTTAAATTTCGATGCATAGTCAAACTGATCTTTTTAATGTGCTCATAAATTACGACGCTATTGCACAAGAAAAAAGAGTGAAAATACCTAACAGAAAAAATATTAAAACAGAAATTAAACCTTAATAAAACATTGTATACATTTTACTTGTTTCTAAAGGGCGATACGGTCAAAATTTGGTCAATATCAACTTGACGTATTTCTTTCAATTTTGCATTTAAAAAACCTGAACACCCCTCATTTTGAAGGTGTGTGTGTGTAGAATGTTGCTCCTATTTTGATTTTGGAATTCACTCTTCAGTTGTCAAAATGCCGTCCAAGCAAGAAGAGCAGCGTATCAAAATTTTGCTCGCGCATCGCGAAAATCCGAGCTACTCGCACGCAAAGTTGGCAAAATCGCTAAAAGTTGCCAAATCAACCGTTACAAATGTAATTAAAGTGTTTGGGGAACGTTTGTCGACAGCCAGGAAGTCTGGATCGGGGGGAAATCGAAAACCGGAAGCCGCTGAGACGACAAAGAGAGTTGCCGGTAGTTTCAAGCGAAACCCTAACCTATCTCTCCGAGATGCCGCAAATAAGCTGGGTGTATCGTCTACAACCGTGCATCGAGCCAAAAAACGAGCCGGACTATCGACTTACAAGAAGGTAGTGACTCCAAATCGCGATGATAAACAAAATACGACGGCCAAAGCGCGATCCCGGAGGCTGTACACGACGATGCTGACGAAGTTTGACTGCGTGGTAATGGACGACGAAACCTACGTCAAAGCCGACTACAAGCAGCTTCCGGGACAGGAGTTTTATACGGCAAAAGGAAGGGAAAGGTAGCAGATATTTTCAAGCACACGAAACTGTCAAAGTTCGCAAAGAAATATCTGGTTTGGCAAGCCATCTGTACCTGTGGCTTGAAAAGCAGCATTTTCATAGCTTCCGGGACTGTCAACCAAGAAATTTACGTGAAAGAGTGTTTGAATAAACGTCTGCTGCCTTTCCTGAAGAAACACGGTTGTTCCGTACTGTTTTGGCCGGATTTGGCATCTTGCCATTACGGTAAAAAGGCCATGGAGTGGTACGCCGCCAACAACGTGCAGGTGGTTCCCAAGGACAAGAACCCTCCCAACACGCCAGAGCTCCGCCCAATTGAGAAATACTGGGCTATTGTCAAGCGGAACCTAAAGAAGACCAAAAAAACTGCTAAGGACGAGCAGCAGTTCAAGGCAAACTGGCTTTCTGCGGCGAAGAAGGTGGACAAGGTGGCTGTACAAAATCTGATGGCAGGGGTCAAGCGTAAGGCCCGGCAATTCGGATTTGGAAAAGCGGAAGCCTAACTGAATATTTTCCTGAATTTTATACTAATTGAACTTGAAAAGAAATTTAATTTGATTTTTTAAATAAACGATTTCACCGATTTACACGCGTTTTCCCTTGACCAAATTTTGACCGTATCACCCTTTACGTGGAGATTATTGCGTGAAAAAACGTATCAGTAACTGGTTCCGTTTCGCCTGTAATGGATTGGTACGAAGCGAAGGGCGTTAATGTGGTCTCGAAGGAGGCGAACCCGCCAAATACACCAGAACTTCGTCCGATCGAAAAGTTTTGGGCGATAATGAAGAAGAAGTTGAAGAAAAGCATCGAACCCGATGAAGCTTTGAAGAAAAACTGGGAAAAATTGTGTAAGGAAGATGGACAAAGCCTCGCCCAAGATCTCATGAGCAGTGTTAAGAGAAACGTACGAGCATTCAGCTTGGGGGAGGAAATTCAATAAATAAATTATGCCAAAACATAGCTAATATATAGTTATATCATCAAACTGGAACGTATTCAATATCGGTGTCTTCGTATCGCATTAGGTTGCATGCACTTGACTCACACCATGAGTCTCGAAGTGCTGGCTGGCATGTTGCCACTCTCGGATCGGTTTACAGAGTTATCTCTCCGACTCCTCACCAGGTGTGAAGTAATGAACCCCCAGGTAATCGAAAATTTTGAGAAGCTTCTCGAGTTGAATCCTCAAACTCGCTTCATGACTTTGTACCACTTGTACATAACACAGGATGTCAGCCCTTCGCCGAACATTTGTTCCGTGTTGGGCTGGGAGACAGCAATCTCTGTGAATGTGGACAAGGTTACCAGGACGCAGATCACGTTATTTGGTTTTGTGCTGAGCATCGTGGAGTCAGATCTGAGCTTTATGATTCCCTTCGGGCTCGAGGTAGACAACCCAATGTACCGATTCGAGACATTTTGGCTGCACGCGATCTGGAGTTTATGAAACTCATTTATGTGTTTTTGACTAACATTAGCCTTAGATTGTAGTTTGATTAACTTACTTGTTTAGGTTAAATTTTTGAGGATTGTGTGCATCGGTGTGTGATTGTGGTTGTGTGTGTGTGAGTGTTGTTGTGTGAGTGAGCGATTTTTTTTAAATTGAAAACGTTCAATTAAAAAATTGTAATTTGAAATTCTAGATAGGGTACGGGACGGGTTTTAAGCAGTTTAGTCAGCCCCTAAGACATTTGATGAAGCTGTATGTAATCTATAATTAGAACTGCCAATATTTAGACATAAATCCCACTGCTTACGTCTCGTCTATCGGAACATACCTTCAGCAACGAGCATTAGGCTCAGAAAATTTCATAGCCATGGAATAAAGTTCCCAATTGCAGGGACTTCTTAAACGCATGCGGATTGCTTTCTGATTAAAAAAATGTTTTCTTCAGCTCCTCAATCTGTACATAAACTAACAATATTGTATGAGTGCGATTCTGTGCATGTGTGCGAGGGCGAATTGAAATAGGCCAGTTGACGATTTGCTGCAAACGTCAATTTCCTCAACCCGCTCCTTCGTTTTACCCAACCGCTCTCGAAAAAAATCAACCAAAACATGTCGATTGCTACGACCACAAACTCGTCTCCTAGTAGGTTATGAGACAGACCTACACGACCAAACTTTTAGTTTGTCATTGATCTTTAGATTGGCAATGTGTATTTCTTATTTCATTTACTCTCACGCAAATGTTAGCCAAAGCGACTGTGACGACAAACGGGATGCTTCGTTTAAAAACAAACAAACGCAAGAGACAGCAGGCTTCACGTTACATTACCGGTGCGCTATATCCATGGATAACAAAGAAGAGAGGAAACATGGGCTCTCTCAAAAGCAACAGTGATGCCATAGCTGCAGCTCAACAGCGAAGCATTATTTATCGTTGGGTACTAATGGACAGCTCCAAAACATATTTTTTATTGCAAATGATAGTGCCAGATGATGGACAATATAATCATAAGCATAGATCAACGTCCAATGACTGGAAGAAACATGAAATAAATAGCGATTTCAGATTGTCTAAATATGTAATAAATTTAACTCAATGTTCAACATCACATTCTGGCAACAAGTCTAGTTGTGGGAGAGAGCGGAGGGAGCTGATGAAGACATGCTCTCCGGTACACGCGATGCAAATGCAAAATACACAAAGGCAAAATTTGAGCGAACTTCTTCAGCAGGTCAGAAACTGATGGTTTCTAGATGATGTATTTTAAATCTTCAAAATGACAGTAATAAATTGGTAATCAATCATGATTCATGCATCGAATCATTGGCCCAATACATAAATCTTATGATCATATCATTAAAAAGGAAATGATTTGGAAAATGTAGGAGTTATAGACCTATTTCCTAAAAACTGATTAAAATAGTGAACCCTGATTAAGCCGTTCCCTACCCTATAAGAAAACCATTGTTCCTCATGCTTTGTTTAAAATTTCCACCGCAATTTTCCCATCCATAAAATTGTAATTCCTATTAACCTCGAGACGGCCGCGAGTAATCGGTTCCACCCCCTTAACCTTAGTTCTAAGATAACTGATGTATATAAACATGAAAACTTGGCACTGTAAAGTTGATTCGATTGAGCCTGTACAAATAAATGAATTCATAAAAAAAATGGATATGTGAAGAGTTTTCACACTTCCAGAATCAAAAATGTAAATTCTTGATCCTGGCATGTATATAGTTAAGGTATATTTTTGATAATATAAAACGACCTCACCAATGTTCCTTATATGATGCTGGAAAGCTCGTCCGGATACGGGAGCGGGTCACTAAAAACACAAAAAAAAAAAAACAATCCATCTCAAGAAACACGACCATAACACACTATCAGAGGGATTCCATTCACAACGTCCTACGCAAAGCACACGGAAAAACACTACTTTCACCATTTATTTTAGTTGAATGAAGGAATATTTTTTAATTTTATTTCCGCGAGAACGACGCAGCAAAAGCAAAACACGTCATTTTCAGAGCACGGCTTGCTGCGATCCGTCATTTACAACGAATGCCGAATTGCGTCGTTTCGTAATTACATCACCCGCATGGAGACGACTGCGAAGCAAGATCCTTCCTCTTTCTGGACATTTATTCGTAACCGCAAACGCTCAAATCGATTTCCAGCTGAGATGACTTTCAAAGATTCGACTGCTGATTCTCCTGAATAGATTAGCCAATCTATTTACCGATTTCTTTGAAAACGTACACAGTACTAATTCGCCAGCATTTTCACCTGACAGCCTCAGGAACTGCCCATTATTCGACCTGAATCTGCCGCTCTTCGAAATAACACAGCATGATGTCACGTCTGCCTTGAATAAGCTAGACGTTTCCAAAAGACCTGGGACCGACCCCCTCCGCCGTTGTTCCTTAAAAAATGTGCTGAGTCTCTGCAAAGGCCTTTGACAATCATTTTCAACAGCTCGCTTCGCCACTGTACCTTCCCGAAACTGTGGAAGACAGCTTCGATCTGCCCGATATTCAAAGCAGGATCTAGTCATGCAGTTGAGAATGATCGTGGCGTTTCCATTTTGTGCTGCCTGGCTAAAGTGTTCGAAGGATTAGTTCATGATGTCCTGTACGCTGCTTCTCAACCATTTTTATCTGAGTTTCAACACGGATTTGTTAAGAAGCGTTCAACAACAACGAATCTCATGACGTTCACCAATTTTGTATCAACGGAAATTGAGAACAAGCGTCAAATAGATGCCATTTACTTCGACTTTTCCAAAGCGTTCGACAAAGTGCCTCACGATCTTGCTGTTGCGATGCTTAGATACTTGGGATTTCCAGATTAGATTACAGCGTGGTTGCGCTCTTATCTGTCTGACCGTAATGCGTTTGTCAACATCAACGGATCGCACTCTCGCGTCTTTTCCATCACATCTGGTGTGCCACAAGGCAGCGTTCTGGGCCCACTCATCTTCATATTGTTCATAAACGATCTATGCTTTCGGCTGAAATCAGGAAAATTGCTCTACGCTGACGATCTAAAAATTTATCGCATTGTAACCTCTCACCTAGACTGCTGCGCGCTTCTGTCCGATATAGATGAACTACAACGATGGTGCGTTGAGAATGGGATGGAATTGAAGATAAATAAGTGTAAGTCCATTGCATTCTCTCGTCGGCAGTCTCGAATTGAATTCGAATATTCGGTTGGACCAGTATACTTGGAACGCGTTGAATCCATCCGTGACCTTGGAGTAAACATCGACAGTAAACTACGGTTCAATGAGCATGTCTACATAACTACCGCTAAAGCGTTCGCAGCCCTAGGATTCGTACGACGCTGTACCACGAGCTTCAACGATATTTACGCACTCAAGTCGCTATACTGCTCATTAGTTCGAAGCATCCTGGAATAAGCTATTTGTGTGTGGATGCCGTCTAATGCAACGCAAATCTCCATCCGTTTGATGCGCTGTGCAGCGCAGCTTTGTACGTTTCGCTCTTCGTCAGCTGCCACATGCCGCTGTAAACTCATCGCTCTGGAAAAGCTTGATTCCAGGCGGATTAACTTGCAAAGCCTCTTCGTGTTTGACCTGATAAAAGGAAATCTCGACTGTCCCTCGTTGTTATTCAATGTATCGTTTTATGCACCTTCTCGACAATTGCGTGAGCGTGAATTATTGTTTATCAGACGCCATAGAACCACATATAGATTTAACAATCCATTGGACAGATGCTTCCGTTCGTTCAATAGTGCTAGTGTTGTGTTTGATTTTAATGTGTCTAAGGCTGTTTTTAAGAGTAGGATTAAGGTTTTAGAATAAGTTACAGTCTGTGGAATTTTTTTAAACATTCGAGGCGGTGAAATAAATAAATTTACTTTCAACCACGACAGAATTGACAAGGAATTTCCCGACAATCAGCCAGACGACGGACTTCTATTTCATGGTATCTTCTCAAGTATCAAAGGCCAATTTTTGTTTATAAATTCAAAAAGAATTCCTTTATACCTGTATACCGCGCACGAGACTCAAACTTTTGTAGACTACTTTCTTTATTTTATTTTATTTTTGACTACAACAACGTGAAACAAACTTCCAACATCATCACCGTGACGAACAAAATAGTTTGTTGTGTTGATAAAAGTGATAAAAAAAAGAATGAAAAAAGAAAATAGCCAACTCATTGTAATCCGTTTGTAAAGAACTTCGTCAAAATACAATCTTCATTTTTTAAAACAAAAAAAAAGCAACATAACCGTACAAGAAATAGTCCCCACAAAATAATCCGTTTTATAACAGTAAAACATCGTAAGTTACAACCTTCATAAATGATTAAAAAATTTCGCTTTTCGTTTAGCAAAAATACATAATCTTTTAAATTCTGAAAGTGTTGGCGCCCGTTTAATGTGTCTTGGCATCATTTATTCCTTTAAAGTATAATGAGTTTATGTTTGGATTTACCTGGAATCTGTTTGTTATTACGGTATTTTTTTCTGCGTAATGACTTGCAGTGTAAAACGAATTCACCACCGATTCCAATGTAGTTTTCATTCTGCGCTAATTTGCGTTTTCCTCGCTGGAACACATTCGATCTGAAAAGCACTATGCCCACGAATACTAACAAAACGAATTTATGAATGAACGGTGATAGCCTACAATATTCACCACATCCCAACGGCATATTCTCACCTCTGCTGCACCAACACTCCTCTAATTTACATAACTGTAGTTGTAGTAGCATACCGCAATGAGCGTGCTTGGAGAAACGTCAATCCATACCTGCTTTGTTTACAAACATTCCTTCCCGCGTTCCAACGAAGCATCGCTTGCTTTCCGCAAATTTTGATGCTTCTTTATCTTGAGTTGTACTGGCTGGATTATCGCTTTTATCAGTAATATTTTTGATTTCTTGTGATTTTTTTTAATCATCGTTCAACTGAGTTTATTTGATAATCAAAACAGACGTGATGTGCGCGGTTTGCAGTCGTGAAGTCATGCCATCATCTGCATCAGCTGCAGTATGGCGGCTAAGCACCGGAATAAAACGTGTTCGTGGAAGAATGGCTATCCAGTGTCTATTTCCGTAAGCGTCCCTGACGACGGTCCGTGACAATACGACGCGCAATTATAGTTTGTTCACAGTGCAATTAGATGTAAAGCACAGAATTAGACGGCTTTTATTACAAGCGATAAAACAAGCAAAAATAGATCTTTTACTGCCTCGGTTATCTTCTCCGTTGCCATTGAGATGAGCAAATGGAGGTTCATCCGTCAGTAGCCAGCGTGGACGTAGTTTTGTTGCCTAGTAGTGGAAGATAGTGCGAGATAAGCGAATTGCAACGATGTTTGAAAAGGGATACATTCCGCGGTCGCCGTTTCGTTTAGAGTGGTGCTATGGGTCGGTCGGTCGGTCGGCAGGTGGCGCAGAGGGATTAAGATAATAATTTCTTACAGCGCGATAAGCATAGGGCACGTCGGACGGCTGAAAGGGGCCTTTCTAGGCACGTTTGAACTTAGTAAGTCGCCGATTAGAGCCCGAAAAACAACCATCCTGGTTCCGGTCCCGGTCGCGGGGTTGTTACAAAAGCGCGCGTGAGAGTTCCGTGCCGAATTTATTCTCTCATTTTGGACAATAATCGAATTATCGCTCGCAAATGGACAAGAGCAATGGAAGAGCAGCAATGATTTACCGGAACCTACCTCAACACGAGAATGGCCAAGCCCTGGCCGTAGCAGGTGAGTGTCGGTTTATTCTGTATTGCTAAGTCTATTAGTGGATTATGACGTGATGACCTATTGAACATCAAGAGGTTTTTTTTTGCGTCCATAAAGGTGGATTGAAGGGATTAGGTTTGGATTTAACTGCTAGGCCAATAACGAGGTTCGAAGAAATGAAGAGCTGGCAAGGAATTGCATTTATCACTGTTTATTGATAGGCAAAAGAATGCTCACGGCATCTTAGGGGGTGCCTTAGACAAGTGATAAGGACAGAATAAGTAGCATGTAATATTTTATTTTATTTGGCTATTGTCGGCCGAACTGTTCCTAAAATTATGTTGTGCACTTTATGACGCGTTGTTCTACAGTAGTTTACCGGATCAGGAAATGTTTATCAAAAAATTCCTCTTCATTCCCATAGGTTTAGGGTACTATTTTCGTTCCGATTTAACAATTTTTTCGACGACAAAAAAAAAGTTATCGCAGTCTATAACGTGAGCCTTATAAGTTATCAAATTTAGATGAGCGGATGTAAATTGGAGATTAATTCAGCGTCGTTAATATACTGATTTTGGCATTCTCCATTAATCTCCTACTGGAGAAGTAGCCTTTAACAATACAAACGCTAGATGTAAAATATTATCAAAAGATACGTCTGATTTAGAAAGCGACATAGTACAGGGAAAGCTCTTAACTAAACTAAACTAAACAAAACAGTGTCATAAATCTTGATAAACTTGAAAATAAGGTGTCGTGAAGGTTATTTGTTAATTTAAATCGCAAAACATTCGTCATCGTCTGAAGGATAGTGTAGTGTAGTTAGTGACTAGGCTCATTCATGGCTTTCGTGAAACGTGTCTACCATCTATGCCCCTCACCATGAAAGTCATAAATTGTTCTCATGAACTCGATTTTTTCTTATTGAGTCTCAGAGATTCGCATTCAGCTAAATATTCATACAGATATTTTGTTAGAAGTTTAACGAATTGGCATATTGACGATTTAACATTGTATTTAGCCACATTGATTGTTGTTTTGTTGTATTCTCCTAATGCGCGGAGTAACGATATCTAATGATAAAGTTTGTCAGAAGCAGATAATTTCCCATCCCAAATTACTGTCCACTCCTAGAGCCTCTCATGTTGATGGGAAATTATCTGCTTCTGACAAATTTGATCATTGTATTTAGTTTAAATGATTTCTGATAGAGCCTGTCATCTTTCACGTAAATTCTAATAATCTTCATTTTAAGAAACCTTAACAATATCAGTACAATAAGTCAGTAAAAACAATAACGTTTGAAAATTGGTTGCCAAGAAACGCTGCCGAACATTTCCCCTACTTACTTCTTCCGAATCAATTTCCCAAGAGTCATTGAAAATATTTACATCCTTGCAATCTGTTTTGGCTCAGGGCTAGTAAAGCCAAAACTGAAATCATGGAATCTCTTGCATAGCGAATTTCTGAGTTTTTCCCGCGTTTGTGAACAAAATGTCATCACCTTCCTCAATATTGCACCTTAAAAAAAGTAGTGCCAAATTAGTGACAGAATCAAAACAAACCAACAACTTGTCGATCTAACAAAGGCATACCTTCTACAAGCGAATTTCTGACATTATCGTTCCAAGCTGTCGAGAGCCATTATCTACTCTTTCATGTATCCGTCAAAGAGAGGGAACTGGCCCACCTGTGGCCGGCCATAAACTTATACCACCTCACTGAACTTGTACGACTGCTCGAAATTACCTTAGACAATAAGCAATTATCTACCGAACGGATGGTTCAGCTATTAAAACGACAACCACGGCTACTGTACATGAAATCTCGGCTGGCTTATCAAACAGTTCGTAGAGCAATACTCGACAAACATGACTTTATCAATTATCTTACGCGATCGGTGAAATCCCCATGAATAGTAAAGGTTGAAGACCTTATCAATGACATTCTTCTAAGCCATTTAATCATCAAGGGCAAACCTTGTCACATCTCGTAGATTGAATTACGCTGCTGAATCTTTCGTAGATTCGTCATACGGAATGCCTTCCACCCTTCAAATATATGAACATCCGTCGTATGTCGGGTTCGAAACAAACATTTCAGTTATTTGCGAAGAAAAAAGGGATTCGGTTGCTTTTCAAAGGCAACTCTACATTAACAAGGCGAACATGTTCTATCTGTTTTGATCGTTTTTGATGTTTTGATGTTTAGCGACTTTCTCTTCGATGCTGCAAAAGCATTTCCTATTGTGTTTGGCGTTCATAACGCTAGAATGAAACCTCGTTCATCCAACTACACCGTGTCCAAAAATTCTCATACTAATTGAAACTTTTATGGAAGAAACTTGTCTGCATTTCTTCAGTAATTTATATGTAATCAATATGTGCTAACATTTTTAGCCCTAGAAATTGAAGGTGGCAGCTCTATTGAAAATCCAACGACCCATTTCAAGAAGGCCTGTTCATACGCGTACATTCTGAGGTCATCTTCATGAAAATCTTCACATATCAAATGGATATGGGGAAAGTTTTTCACACTTCCAGAATCAAAAATGGAAATTCTTGATCCTGGCGTGTATATAGTTAAGGTATATTTTTGATAATATAAAACGACCTCACCAATGTTCCTTATCTGATGCTGGAAAGCTCGTCCGGATGCGGGAGCGGGGCACTAAAAAACAAAAAATGGGAAAAAAAACTCCCGACGCACATTTCATTTAAAAAAAAACACGACCATAACTCACTATGAGAGGGATTCCATTCACAACGTTCTACAAAAAGCACCCGGAGAAACTATAATTTCACCATTTATTTTAGTTGAATGAAGGAATTTGATTGATTTTATTTCCGCGAAATTGACGCAGCAAAAGCAAAACACGTCATTTTCAAAGCACGGCTTGCTGCGATCCAGGATGTGCTTTGGAATAGTTTACCGTTTAACCCCTTTGAACAGCTTCAACCGTTTCTCAAACCCAGCACAGGTGGCAAGCATGACTTCCATTGGCATCTCGTCTCTGCTTCTGAACCTCAAAATATCTGCCAAGGCATTTATTCCCAACGACCAAGTTAACCAGGTCGCTTCCAATGTTCCATTAATGGTCTGCAACACTCTGGGTTCACTCAACATCGACGCTACAGTGATCTCTAAAGCTACATTACTGTTAAAACCATTGACGAACCCCGGCTCAAACGGAATTCCATCCGTTTTTGTAAAATGACACATTGAAGATTTGCATTTCGGTACGTATTTGGACTGTCCAGTTCAAGCGGAGAGTTTCCGTCCGTTTGGAAAACTGCCATACTGTTTCCGGTCCATAAGAAAGATGAATGGGAGAATATTAATAACTACTGAGGGATTTCGTCTATGTGTGCGATTTCGAAGTCGTTCGAACTTGTGATTATGGATCCGCTACTGTCAAACTGCAAACAGTATTTAGTGACTATCAGCATAAGATCAACCATCACAAATCTGCTGTGTCTTTCCGTACTTTGCGTGCGAGTAGCTCGGATTTTCGCGATGCGCGAGCAAAATTTTGATACGCTGCTCTTCTTGCTTGGACGGCATTTTGACAACTGAAGAGTGAATTCCAAAATCAAAATAGGAGCAACATTCTACACACACACACCTTCAAAATGAGGGGTGTTCAGGTTTTTTAAATGCAAAATTGAAAGAAATACGTCAAGTTGATATTGACCAAATTTTGACCGTATCGCCCTTTAGTATATGTCCTGTCGAAGCTCACATATCAGATACTGCCGCACTAGAAATCATATCACTTTTTGCAGAAATGTACTGCCTCCAACCCACCTGTTACCTCTCGCTGATCTTCAGTCTGCTGTTAGTGCCGGTTGTACTAATCCTGCACAATATATTCCGGATGCACTGCACTATCATCTTCATTCATAAAGGTGAGCTAACTTGAAATCAACAAACAACATATTCCGTTCAAGCTATGTTTGACATCGATTTTGACGTTCTGATACGACATGACATTTTGAGAGCCACTGTCAGAGTCAAAGATCAGATACTCCAGAGGCTGGGAACGTTAGCGGGCTTACTATACAAGGTTGGACTCCATATAAAATAGGGTAATGGACATGTTTAGCTAAAAAATTGCAACGATCAATATTTGCAATATCTCCAATCAAACAAAAATTGATGCTTTAAGATCATTCATTTGCTGCGCAGACCTAGATGTCATATTTCTGCAAGAAGAGCAAAATAAAGACGTATCGTTACCAGGCTTTACGATAATCTTTAACTTAGACGCTCACCAACGAGGCACAGCCATTGCGATGAGAGATCGATATAGTGTACACCATGTGGAGAAAAGTTTAGATAATCGTATAATTTCATTGCGTATTGGACCCGTCACTTTCATACATATTTATGCCCCATCTGGCGCTGTCATGAGGAACGCAAGAGAAGACTTCTTCAATAGATCCGTTGCTCACTATCTCCATGATTCCACGGAGAACATAATACTAGGTGGTAACTTCAATGCGGTTGTCAATTCTAAAGATGCAACGGGAACCAGTAATATAATTCCGATGTGCAAGCGTCTGATGAGTGCAGCGCAGCTAGTTGATTCTTGGGAAGTAATAGAAGGAAAAAGAGTTGAATTTTCGTACATTAGATCAAATACTGCGTCTCGTCTGGATCGCATCCTGATCTCGAATAATATGAAAGCACAAGTGCGTGCTGTACATTTTACTGCAACGTCATTCTCCGATCACAAGGCTTATGTGGCACGGATGGTTCTTCCGCAGCTGGGAACACTATCAGGGCGTGGTGTTTGGAAGCTTTAATCACACATTCTTGACGATTTGGAGATCATGAGTGAATTAACCAGGAAGCGGCAATATTGGGCAAGAGCAAAAAGGAGCTACCGTTCCTGGATAGAATGGTGGGTCCTACATACGAAACCAAAGCTTATCTCATTTTTGAAATGGAAAACATCAATGATTCATCGTGATTTCAGAGATACAATGGAATTGTATCGCTGTCTAATGAAAGCAGCCTACGACAATTATCTTGGTAACCCAGAACAAATTCGTACAATTAATCATATTAAGGCACAAATGCTCCAACATCAGCGACGCTTTTCCGAAAACTTCCGTAAAATCAACGAGACCTTTGTATCCGGTGAATCAACAACACTTTTTCATGTTGTGCAAGTCCATGGAAAAAGAACGGGAAGTACCATATCAGCACTGGAGAAAGAAGATGGTCATGAAATACAGGATCAAGATCAAATAGGATATACTGTTAGAACATATTTTGAGTTATTGTGTGCTTCTACAGATACAGACGAATCGGTAGAACTTCTACCAACCAAAGCGATTCCTGATCATAACGATGTGAACGAAAATCTCTTACGACCGGTAACACAAGATGAAATTCACTCTGCCATTAAAGGCAGCTGCTCCCGAAAATCTCCAGGCTCAGATGGATGGCCTAAAGAGTTCTATCTAAAGGCTTGGCGAATCATCGGTTACGAAATTACAAACGTCATTAACGATGCTCTTCAAGGAAACTCTGTGAGACAATTCCACGACGGGATCATTGTACTGGTCAAAAAGAAAGGAAGAGATAAAACCGTAAACGGATATCGTCCCATTTTTCTCCTGAATTATGACTACACAATATTTGCAAGAATCTTGAAACTGGTGTGGTCTTAAATAAAAGCAAGACAACTGCAGTCATGGTAGGAAATTTCAATTTATCAGCGGATACCGAATGGTTAAACATAGAAAACTATGTGAATATTTTAGGAGTGATCTTCGGAAAAAATATCAGACAAGCTCAAAAATTTAACTGCCAATCGGTGCTGAACGGTCTACGGACCAAACTTTGGTTCCATAGTCCTAGAAAACTGAATCTTATCCAAAAGATTATCCTTATCAATACATAAATTACTTCAAAAATTTGGTACATGGCCTCAAATACTGCGATATCTGTGGGTTTCAGCAAAAAAATCAAGACGGAAATCGGGAAGTTCGTATGGCATGGTCAAACATTGCAAAGGGTAGCAATGGCCAACCTGGTTTAAACCTACACTGCCCTCAAATCAAAGCCAAAGCATTGCTGATTAACCGCTTAATGAGCATTTCACATCAACTTCCTTTCCTCAGTAGTTTTTTGAAAAGCCCAACTACACCTGTACCACCCATATTCTCGCACATAGCTCTACTAAGAGCACAATTGCTTTTCCTTCCGGACCAATTAATCACCTCACCTTCATCTCAAGGAATTGATCAACATTTCCTGCAACAGCTACCAAATCCTGGAATTGTATCAGCAGAAACGCGTGACTGGAACACTATCTTCAAGAATATTCACAGCAAAATTGTGACTTCAGCACAACGCTCAAATTGGTTTATTAAACATAAGAAAATAAAGCATCGAGAACTGCTGTTTCGTCGAGAAGTTACTGAAGACCCCTATTGTGAAATGTGCCCCGGAGAACCAGAGACAACAATACACAAACTTTTCCGCTGTCAACGAGTCAGGGATATCTGGAGGTATCAACGGAGGCAGATTATAACACAAGAGCCTAGTTTACGTTGCTTGGAGCCTGAAGAATATATTCATCCCACCCTAAAAAATATCAGTCGCAACAGCAAACAATCGATAATTAAATCTCTAGGACTAAGCAATGTCCATGTTTCGTGGCCGTAGTGAACTACCGGTCTAATTAATGTCTTGTAGATGGTCAACTTTGTGGTTCGGCGAACTTTGTTCGATCTTAGCGTCCTTCGGAGTCCAAAGTAGGCACGATTGCCAGCCATAATGCGCCTTTGTATTTCTCTGCTGGTGTTATTATCGGCGGTCACCAATGAGCCCAGATACATGAATTCGTCTACTACCTCGATTTCATCACCGTCGATCTGAACTCGTGCTAGGAGGCTAACATTGTCTTCTCGTGAGCCTCTTCCCTTCATGTATTTTGTTTTTAGCGCATTACTCACAAGCCCAATCCTACCAGCTTCAGCCTTAAGTCTGATGTACGTTTCCGCCATCGTTTCAAAGTTACGTGCTACGATATCAACGTCATCGGCGAAGCCAAAGAGTTGGACAGACTTCCTGAAGATCGTGCCACTCGTGTCTATCAGAGCTCTTCGAATCACACCCTCCAATGCAATGTTAAACAACAAACACGACAATCCATCACCTTGCCGTAACCCTCTCCGAGATTCGAAGGGACTCGAGAGCGTCCCTGATACTCGGACGACACACATCACTCGATCCATCGTTGCTTTGATCAACCGCGTCAGTTTTTCCGGCAATAAGGCACGCTGCTCCAATTGCGGGGAGAAACATGAGGATGGCGCCTGCGCAGACAGTACACCAACATGTGCTGTGAAAACATCCAATCGCGCGTTGACGCATTTTACCCAGCACTACAAAGCCGGTGCTCGTTGATGATGCCAAAGCGCTGGTAAAAAGGAGCCGCTCTCTGCCCGCTATTCCATAACTTGCTGGACAGGACAGCAAAGTTTCTGCAGTGCTTCGACTTCGAAGTTGCGTGGTTGAAGCTCGTCGCAGATTGTCCTATCGCAACCCGGGAATCAAAGCGACATGCAGTTGTCATGTTGAGTTTTCAATCGTAGTCCTTATGGGCGTGTTCATAAACCACGTAGACTCATTGTTGAAAATCCTAGACACCCCTCCCCCCTCGTAGACTTTTCTCCATATATTTTTTTTGAAATTTTGTACGGAGCATAGACTTAGGTCAAACCCCTCCCCCCTCCCCAGAAAAGTCTACGTGGTTTATGAATAGCCCCTATTTTGTTGTCTAGGTCTTTGAAACTTCAGTATTATTTGCAACGATCGATTGATGCAGCAGTCTTGAAAGTCTATCACGAAATAACTGAGTTATGAATGCTCAAAATCTTCCTTTTTTTCGTCACGATCATTAGATTTACATTTTCATTTCACACCCCTATACACTTTACAGTAAGACGTAGTTTACTGAAAAAAATGAGATTCATCTCTCCTCCATGTCAGTCATCTTTCTGCGATATCTAATTTTAATATCTGAATCTCGCAGCAAATAAACAACTAAGATTGGACCAAGTGACGTCGCCACGTGCCAGTACCAATCTACCGATTGTTGTCCAATTCAATCGTCTTCGAGTAGAGCAGCATCCTTGTGATAATGAGCTTATCAAACAATATGGTCATGGCCGCTTGAAATCTGGATAACTCGACTAGCGAAAATCGATGCAACGGAAAATTTGTTCTCCGCCACTTATGCATTCACCGCCCAGTGCGCGCGTAAGTGAGCGAGAGGCGAAAATCGCAGCAACCGGGCCATATATCTGTACCTGTTGTCACATGAGTTCGCGAGCCGACTGCTGATCGATGTGTAGTTAGCTATTACTTCCCATTGATTGCGCGCTTATTTTCGCGCAGCTCGCAGCTCCTTATCAAACATCACCCGCAGCCAGATGGAAGCGCGAAGTCGTTCGCTTCTCTGACGACGCCAGAATCCATTGTTCTACATGGCTCTCGAAAGGGTTTCACCCGAGGTCTGCGAGCGCGCGATTAGTTCCCATCATTATGCCATTCCAGTAGCAGCATTGGCAGTTCGGCGATATAGTGATCGGTTGCGGCGGGATTCTACTCAGTCTAGCTTTAGATTGTTGAACCGAACGGAAGCGATTGGCAATTGTGGTGCGGGAGACTTAACATTGGCTGAACTTTGGATGAAAGGTGTTTCCCCAGGCTACTTTGTGATAACGTCCGGGCGCAACGGTGATGGTGCGGTGTTGTTTGAGTTCGTATAAAAATAACCGCGGCCTACTTTCTGTGGAGAGGCATGTAAACGATCAAACGTACATGATTTTCGTCTATTAAGTGTCAACTGGATTTGATTTGATTTGATTTGATTTGATTTGATTAACGGGTTCGCTGGATTTGAGCTAAGTGCGATCATTGTTTACCCAGTTCCATTAGCGAACAGTGGAAGTTCCCCAAATCATTCTCCAGATGATGTGCTGAGCGGAATCAGATAACCTGGGCAGCGACAGTAGGGAGGCGGTGGGTTTGATTATCGGTTCGGTCGAGGGTGTATTCCTCTTTTGCACGGTTTTTAGTGAGCTTTGATTTTGTGAAAGTGCCTGTAGAATAATAAGTTGTGAGCCGGCAAAATACTCGCTATAGAGGTGTGAATAACCGGATGAAAGAAGAAGATGATGGTGTGATTCGAAATTTATACAACCTTGAGCACCGGTTAATGGAATGTGCTGAAATTTATTTGGAATAATTGTGTATTGTTGCATTTGAACGACTGGAAGCACGTGTGTGGAGAACAATTGGCCAAACCACCGAGTTGTGGAATGTCGTTAATCTACGAATGGAAAGTGATTGCTCGGTCTAATTTGCTAATGTAGGACTGTCTGTTATGTCGACAGGCTCAGCGAAATCGATGATTTTATAAAAAAAATCAAGTACAAGATTTTGATTCCGTTCGTTGAAAATTTTTAAGTGATTTTTTAGAAGGGATAATATGTCAAAACATTTACGATCCCCGTAACCAGTGGTAGTAAATGTACATTTTTTCGCAAAACAGTCGCGTGCTGCAAAATACACACTAGAATCGTACAGTTCAAGCGAGCAAGAATGATAGCAAACAGAGAGAGAAAAAACTGTCGCCTTTTTTGCCAACATTTTAAAAGGAAATTGGGTGTGACTGTAGGGGGAGATCCGCCAGTACCGGACACCTAGGGACTTTAACGGATATATAATCAACACAAAACATAATTTCAGTTCTTATTCGTTGTAACAATCATTCAAACGTTTATTTGTCAATTACAATAAGTTACAAATATTTGTATCTTTAACATACTATTTTAGATGATGCTTGAAATATGGAGAAGAATCATTGCTTAAAAATGTGTCTCCCAATACCGGACACTTAATATAAATCATAAAATAAATTAAATAAAGTCTTTATTTGTGAGAACTTATTTGTGGACACTTAATATAAATCATAAAATAAATTAACTAAAGTTTTTATTTGTGAGAAATACATGAAATACAAAATGTTCGAATGCTTCGGTGGCTTTCATGTTATTCATGTCATGCCTGGAGCCAATAAACATTTGACATAAGGACTTGAATAAAAGTTAGCGAATCTGCTTGATTCCTTTTTTTTATCAATTTCATTTATTTGTACAGGCTCAATCGAATTTACTTTACAGAGCCAAAATTTCTATTTCAAAATACATTGATAATCTTAAAAACAAAGTTAAAAGGGGAAGAACCGATTACTCGCGGCCGTCTCAAAGGTAGAGGGAACAACAATTTTATGGATGGGAAGAAGGGGTGGGAATTTAAATTTTCATTTTAAAAAAACACATGTTTTTTAATTCTAATTTTCTACTTTTAGCTGAACGTTTTTTTTTATTTCAACATTTTCAAAGAAAAAGAACACAAACACAAACACTGAAATCAAAAAACTAAAACTAAACATATATGTTAAACAAACAACAATATAAGGGTAATGTTAGTCAAAAACACATAAATGAGTGTCATAAACTCCAGATCACGTATTGCCAAAATATCTCGAACCGGTACATAAGGTTGTCTACCTCGAGCCCGAGGGAATCATAAAGCTCAGATCCGACTCCACGATGCTCAGCACAATACCAAATTACGTGATCTGCGTCCTGGTAACCTTGTCCACATTCACTGAGATTGCGGTCGCTTAGCCTAACTCGGTATCAATGAGCGTTCAAAGAATAATGATTGGACATGAGGCGAGACATCACACGAAACCAAGATTTCTTCGCCACCTTTGGGATAATTGAATATTTCCATCGCCCCAAATCTCCTTTACTCCATTTATACTGCCAGCTGACGAGTGACTGTTTACGAAAAATAGGTAACAAATCATTGTCAATCGTCAATATCGCCTTCCATAGCGCCCACCTTTGCAAGCGAGTCCGCTCTCTCATTGCCCAGAATCGAACGATCAGAAGGGACCCATACAAAGGTGATGATGAAATAACGCGAAGATAAAGCACGTAGAAGCTCCTGTATTTTCATGAAAAAATACGAGGAGTGCTTTACCGGCCTCAAGCCTCAATAGATCTTAGACTATCCGTAAAAATGAAGTACTGATCCGGTGTTAGTGAGGCAATCATTTCTAGCGTAAAGTGTATTGCAGCTAATTCAGCGACATACATGGAACAAGGAGTTTGAAGCTTACGATTAGCGCTATGCATTTCATTGTCCACACCAAAGTAGGCCGACTCTTTAATCAATGATCCGTCAGTGAACATTGTTTTAATTGAATCTTGGCCAAACTTTGCAGCATATATCGCTGGAACAACCATAGGACGATGATGAATTTTCAATACTTCTATTCAATTTTCACAGTCTGTCGTACGCTGACGGACCTATCAACACTTTCTCTTCATATCTTTCATTTCTAACAAACATTACTGTCCACTCTTGGGGCCTCATGGTAATGAGCGAACATGAGGAAAGTTACAGATGCCACCCAACAGCTCACGAACAATAAGGCAGCTGGTAAGGATGGTATCGGAGCTGAACTCATCAAGATGGGCTAGGAAGAGTTGGCCATTTGTCTGCACCGGCTGATAGTCGGAATCTGGGAGACAGAACAGCTACCGGGGAAGAGGAAGCAAGGGGTCATATGCCCCATCTACAATAAAGGCGATAAGTTGGAGTGTGAGTGTGAGAATGCCGCCTACAAAGTGCTATCCCAGATCATCTTCCGTCGTCAACCACTTATTACGAATGAGTTCGTGGGAAGCTTCGTCAACGGCCGCTCGACGGACCAGATCTTTACCGTACGGCAAATCCTCCGAAAATGCCGTGAATTCCAGGTCCCTACAAACCACTTGCTCATCGATTTTAAAGCGGCATCCGACAGTGTCGACCGCATAGAGCTATGGAAAATCATGGACGAGAACGGCTTCCCTGGAAAGTTTACAAGAATGATTAGAGCTAGGGCAACGATGGAAGGTGTGCAAGGCTGTGTGAAGATTTCAGGCGAACAATCCAGCCTACTACGCGTTTTCATTACTTGAAGGAACTTGCCAACCATGCATCCCCATCAATCCGAAGATTTTTTTATAAATTTATTAAGCTTTTTGAGAGCCGTTACCGGACCATCATCCATAAACCACGTGTTCTCGTTTTTGGGAATACTCGACTTTCCCCCCTTTTAGTGGTACTCCGCCCATACATTTTTTTTAAATACATATAAAGACTGTATTCGATGAAATTTGGACACACAAAATAGGTCACCAAAAATTTTCCTTGAGCCCGATTCTGTTCAAACTTTCTGGAAATAAAGTACTACTAAATGGTTAAGTTTTGACATCATTGGTTTATTGAACCTCTTCTCCCAACCCAAATGCCCGCACCTTTGCCTTGACCCCTTTCATAAAATTTTGGGCAATGATAGGACCGACTTGCTTACTTACTTTTAACCACACTTTCTTTAGCTCAGGTTCATTTTCTATCAGTTTTGGAGTTTTCATGATTGCCCAAAATTTTTCAATTGGGCGAAGTTCCGGAGTGTTTGGAGGGTTGACGTCTTTTGGTACAAAAACTACATTATTATCTTTGTACCAGTCTAAGACGGGCTGGGCATGGTGGCAAGATGCCAAATCCGGCCAAAACAGTGTCGGGCCATCTTGAAATCTCAAGAAAGGCAGAAGTCGTTTTTGGAGGCATTCGTCCTTGTAGATTTTTCCGTTGACGGTCCCAGAGGAGATGAAGGGCTGACTCATTTTGCCACATCCGCAGATCGCTTGCCAGAAAAGGAATTTTTTGGCGAATTTCGACAGTTTCTTCTTCCGTACACTCTCCGGAACGGCCAACTTAGAGGTGGCGACGTAGTGTTCCTGTCCTGGCATTTGTTTGGTGTCGGCTTTAATGTAGGTCTCATCGTCCATCACAATGCATAACGGTTTTGTGAGCCACTCCCTGTTCAGTTTTCTTGCACGAGTTTTGGCCACCGAGTTCTGTTTATCGCTCCGGTTCGGTGCCTTCTGGACCTTGTACACATGTAATACAGAACGTTTCATTGTTTTCTGCACAAAACAAACTGAAACTTTCGCCTTTTTCGCAACATCCCTGATCGAAATGTTGGGATAACGCTTAAATTGGTTCAATACCATCCTGGCCTTCTCCGGATTTGATGTGCCACGTTTTTTGCCACTACCATTTTTCCGCTTGGTTGTCTTACGGTCCTTGAACGTTTTGATCACATGAGATACGGTTGAATGTGCGATTCCGAGCTGTTTTCCGATCCATCGATGAGAAGCGTTTGGGTTTTCGAAGTGAGTGCCCAAAATTTGTTGGCGCACTATTTCTTCATTCGAAGCCATCACTGAAATCACTCGACCGATTTTCACGAAACTCATTACACAATTGACACAACACAATGAAATACATTCAGTTGAAATTTCAATAATTTTTACCCACACGCTAAAAAATTACGAACAATTGCGTGTGTCCATTTCATCAACAACAATTTTTATTTCTTGTGTTCTGGCCAACTCCCTGGTGTAACATTTTTTAAAAGCCTTTTTCTTTGGCTTCCGTGTATATTCAATCGTCTTAAACCGATGTATGAATGTTGTTCAGGTTAGGCTTTGTGCACAAATTACGTAACGCATGAAGGGGAGGGAGGGGGGTTGAGCAACCGTTACTTATTGTGACATATGGGGGAGGGGGGATTTTAAAATCCGTTACGTAACAAAATAACCAATTTGATAAAAAAAATCAAAAGTGAATAACCAATTTGCATCAATAAAATTTCCTGTGTGCCAGTTATAGTACTAGTTAAGAACTATGTTTAAAAATTCTGGGAAAAACCCACTTTCAGTACGTCAAATGAAAGCTTTCAATCCATATTTTGAAGGAAAAATATCGAAACTGAGCCAAAACCTTGTTTTTGTATTATTAATCACGTTTGCCATAACTGGAACTGTAACTTTAAATTTTGGTTCCTTTTAGGGTAACGGGATGTAATGTTAGCCTATCACCTTCATTCGGCCTATGTACCAAATATGTCATTAATTTAGCGATAATCAACAAAATCATGTTGCTATTAGGATGACCGATGTAATCCGAAGCAATTGAGACAATATTAATCAACTTATAGTTGTTCACTTCCGCGTAATTTTCGATTTCTTGAACTTTTGGGGCATCATGATTTCACTGGTTAAGCTGAACAGATGATCTACACGATCTTCAAGTGATCTAAATTTGGCTTAATTGAATCGATAAAGCGAGTAATGCAGTCTGGATGTACAGAAAATAGTTACACGTTACAAACTAACTGTTCACATAGCTAAAATAACAATGACTTTACAAGAAAATCGTAGACCCAATGTTGGGGACATATTTTTTTGTATGTTCCCAACTATGGCCTGTTGTATCAATAACGTAGTAAAAAGGTTGTTATTGGTAAAATTTGAAGTGGAAATGCATGAGTTTGCGGTTGTTTATATTCAAGTGGCTCATCTAAACACAAACCGAAGGAACAAAATCATTGTATAGTGAATTATAATGTTTTCATTATTGAATGGCTGATAAATCATATATGAACATCACTTAAGTGTTTCGAAGCAGTTTTATTTTAGTTTGTTTTGTGAAATTTTGTGTTAAGTAAAGCGAATACAGCTGACAATGCCTTAATTCATAAAATTAGAAAAAAAAACCGTACAAAGACTGCATTTAGTAATAAATCCATCGAATGGGACGAAGTTGCATCCATGAATAGACCCAATTTGGTGCTTATAGACCGACATTAAATCCATATCCCTCGAAAGTTTCTGAGTTCATAAAAAGAGTTGTGTAACTTTTCGTGATACATACTACCAAATGTCTTATCAAACTTATCTTAGCAAGTGTATAACTAGTTGAATCTCGCTTACAGCTTCAAAACTTTATGAGTTATAATAAAAAATGTAATCGATCGTTGCATAATAGGCTGAGTCAAGGGACACATACCCAAAATAAATTTATAATAAAAAAAATAATAATATCCACACCCAACAACAAAAAGAAAAAAATTTTCTTCCAACACAACACATTCAACCCCCTCTTTTTTTTAAAAACATTTTTTTTTTCCCACAATAAAAATTATTTACTCTCCACAAAAATTTTTTTTCTTTTTATAATAAAAATTATAATAAATAAATAAAAAAAAAATTTTTTACACACCCAATTACAAAACACTCCTCTAAAAATAAATAACACAAAAAAAAAATCACCCCCCCCCACAAAAATAATAACAAAAAAAATTAAAAAAATTTAAACTGTTTCCATTTAGTGGTTTGGACCACAGCTGGCGTTAAAGTTGATGCACCAACAGTACAGTTCGTTTATTTATAACAGACTAACTGAACCCGGAGCGAACCTTGCTACGCTTGCAACTAAATGAATGAAAATATAATAGAACTGGCGTTTCAATGGTTTTTTTTTTTTCAGAAATGAGTTTTGTTCAAATATTCTCGTTTGCTAATCTGTGTAATTTCTGCAAAATTAAACGTAGGTGTATATTTTTAATTCTACCCTCAGATCTTCAGTTTCTACCCGCGTTTTTCTTTCTCTGTAGAAGCATTTCATTGACAAAACATTTATCTTCAAACTACGCCGTATCCTGTCACTTTTAACGTTATTTTCCATTGCATAACCTTAGATTAACTTCTTGTGCATATGTAGCACTGAGAGTAACTCAAGCATCCTCAATTTTTGACTAAAATGGGGTTCAAACTTCTATCAGAACATGCTGCTTTACCCACGAAATACACATTGTGTTTAAGTTGCCAGGATAATTCTCATGTTTGGTTGAAATTTCTGTTTCATTTGTGTGAGAGACCCCCCCCCCCCCCCAGGGGAGGAGTCTCAAACCCCGATAGAAACAAATGCTGCCTTTAAACCCCCCAACCCAATTTGGTTCCAGTTACTTGATTAGTTCTCGAGTTATGCACAAATTTGTGTTTCATTTGTTTGGGAGCCCCCCTCATCCAGACGGGGAAGGAGTCTCGAATTATCATAAGAACCTTTTCCGGCCCCAAAAACCCCTGCATACAAATGTTCATAACAGCAGGAAGAATTATCATGTTTGGCTGAAATTTGTGTTTATTTGTATGATAGCCCACCCGCCTCCCCCCCCTTCCAAAGAGGGTAGGGGTCTCAACGACCGTGGAAACATTTCTTGCCTTCAAAAATCTCCACATGCCGAATTCGGTTCCATTTGCTTGATTAGCTCTCGAGTTATGCAGAAATTTGTGTTTTATTTGTATGGGAGCCTCCCCCCCCCCCCTTCCAGACGGTGAAGGAGCCTCGAACCATCAAAAGAACTGTCTCCGGCCCCAAAAACTCGTGCATAAAAATTGTCATAACAGTAGGAAGAATTCTCATGATTGGTTTAAATTTGTGTTTCATTTGTATGAGACTCCCACCACCCCTACCAAAAAAGGAGGGGCCTCGAACCACCGTAGAAACATTTCTTGACTCCAAAATCTCCGAATGCAAATTTTTTTTTTATGTGCTTTCTTAGTTCTAAAGTTATGCAGAAATTACAGTTTCATTTGTATGACAGCCTCCCTTCTAGAAGAGGGGAGGGGTCTCAAATCACTATAGAAACATTTTTCGCCTCCAGAAAATCCCACATGCCAAATTTGGTTCCATTTACTTGATTAGTTCTTGAGTTGTGCAGAAACTTCGGTTTCATTTGTATTGGAGCCTTTTAGAGAGAGAGGAGGGGTCTCAAACCACCATAGAAACATTTCTTGCCTCCAAAAATTCCCACATGCTAAATTTGGTTTCATTTGCTTGCTTAGTTCTCGAGTTATGCAGAAATGTGTGCTTCATTTGTATGGGAGCCCGCCCTTCCAGATATGGGAGGGGTCTGAAACCCCCCCCCCACCCCCCCCCCCACACCTCACCCCCTCCCATTTCTCCACCCAACAACACAAACAACAACATATATATATATATAACATCCCCAACCCCCCCCCCCCCCCACATCTTTTCTTCTTTTTTTTTCATTTTTTTCCCCCCCCCCCCCCGCCCCAAAACACTTCTCTTCAAAAACCCCCCCACCCCCCAAATTTTTTTTTTTCTTTTCTCCCCTTAAAATTTTTTTTTTTGCCCCCCCCAAAAGAGGGGTCTCAACCCAAGTAGCAATTCAAATGCAAATTGGTTTTATTCATGTTTTATGGTAGTTTTATCAGAGCATTATGGAGTTCATCCGGTTTTATCAGGGCATTTTCCAAGTTAAGGTGGTTTTAATTCATTAACAGTTCTCAAGAGTGATTAAAGAATACTTGAAGAAACCTCCATAAAACTACATCATTTATAAGTGTAATTCACCTTATCAGTAGTTTTATAAGATACTTGATCCCCCTCTCAAGACATCGTTTCGCAACTTGCATAAAACCTGATAAAAGTTTTGTAAAAGTTTTATGACATTCTTCTTTAAGATGAATGTATCTTGGAAATGCTGCCATAAAACTCTCTTAGAACCATTTGATTTTAAAGTAGAGCACATATTCTTGAGAAAGAACATTATGTGAAAAATAAACAAACTGTCACAATGGACGCCCACAGGTGGAAGAAATTAAAAACCAGCGGATCGTTCAAGCGGAAATTCAATAAAAACCTATTCAATATATTGAACACTCCTTCATCTCAGTCACCAACGACATTTTTTTTACCATTCCATTGGATTCGCAGCCTATTGAGACTAACTTATCAAAAGGGTCTATGCGTTATGCGTAAAACGAATAAAATAAAATGGTGCAATGTGTCGCCAGTTGAAAACCGAAATGCATAACTCATGATATTTGATTTTATGCCAGTTATGCAAGTTAAACCTAACGTCTCAGGTAGTGTGTTATATGGCGCACCACCGTGGAAATACAGCGCAGCACTTTTGACGTAAGGTTTAATGTGCACTACGATTGTTAAATGTTATGTTAATGTTGAATTCTCCCGAGTCGTGCATTTCAGTTCCCAATAGGCTACACAATATTTATACTCGTTGCAAGTAAAAATTAGTATATCATCTGAGCGGAAATCGATTTTTCCCATGATTCGCACGTTTAATCCAAAGTCGGAAGTAGTGCGCTGAAATCGCTCAGTGATCCACTACACAGTGCACTTCTTCCAACGCTAGGTTCAGCGTACCGATCAAGAGAAAAATCATCTTTCGCTCAACTGATGTTTCAGCCATCGACGCAATATAATATCTGTTCTTCTTCCCAAATC
This sequence comes from Aedes koreicus, assembly GCA_024533555.2. NCBI lineage: Eukaryota > Metazoa > Arthropoda > Insecta > Diptera > Culicidae > Aedes > Aedes koreicus. Next base: position 683,600 of record JAHHFK020002372.1, on the reverse strand, counting down.
CATTGTTAGCATATTCAAGTTGGAGTTTTTTTATTAATCGCCTTACGCTGGTGATTAAAAACAATACATTATAAGCTGTAATGATGAACAACAATTATGCATAGGCACTTTTGATTTGAACGTTCACATTTTCTTTGTTTATGATATGCCTTCTCCACACTTATTTTATGGCTATCTTACGAAAGACTTGTTTACCTTGAGCAATTCAAATAAGTTTTATTCAAGCGCTACTCCTCTTTTTCAAGAATAGAACAAGTAGAGATGAACTTATCGCGCTCTTAAAAAAATCTTGTTAGTCTTGTGCAAGAAATATTAGTTTTATATGCGTTTTATGGTAGTTTTAGATAAAACCACTGAAAAAATGGCGAGCGTGGCTATTCTGGATTCCCTCCGAATGGTAGCCATTTTTATATATATATATATGCAACAAAACTCTCGTCTTTCCAATGCTACAAACAATTTCTGCTGTTTAAAATACATTTTGAAACTTGAAATGGATTGTAGACACAATTTATTCAAGATCTAACAATTTATCAGCCTTGTCACCTAATTGTTGAATTGTCAAGTATTTTTTATTTTTCAAATAAATCAATGTTCTAGCAATGATTCCGTGGCGCATTAAAATTTTCGAACTTTTATGTTATAAAACACCAATAAACTGAACGTCGCATGAAAAATTTATCAATTGCATGCAAAAAAACTCATGCATTTATGGCCAATTTTACAATTAATTTACATACGTATCCACTTTGGAAAAGAAACATCATGTGTCTATCGATGTTTTTTTTTCTCTTTCTCCCCATTCAGCAGAACGAATCCAAAAATGGAATCTTCGAAACATATTTGTGACGGACTGGAAGTGTTCTTAAAGAGGAAAATCATAAAACTACCAAAACTTGTGGTAGTTTTAATCATAGTTTTAAGCATGTCCTGCATGTCATTACAAGTATGTACCGATAAAACTATCAAGTTTTAAGCGAATCTTGGGAAATAGTCTTGAGAACCTCCTGTAGTATGGGCCTTTTTGAACTTATGAGGGTTTTATGGCCGTTTTATCGATGTTATGTAGAATATCTAGTTTTATGCGTGGTTTTATCAAATGAGTCTTGAGAACTTCTTCAAGTGTACCTTAAAATTGAATTTGTTACTTGGGAGAAATTCTCTCAACCTCCACCTTACTCAATATATCATACAAAATTTTCTTTCCCCCATCCACCTAAACATTATCCCAACCTCCACCTCCATTCCACTTATCCCCAATTTTCCTTCCCTACATAAACATTCTCTCCCCACCTCCCTCAATTTTCCATTCTTTATCTCATCCCCACCAAACATATTCCTTTAAATCCCACCCAATCGCCATTTCATACTCTCTTTAAAATTCATTCTTTATCCCCTCCCTAAAATCCCACCATAAACTTTCTTCCAAATCCATACAAATTTTTCCATTTACTTTTATTCTTTATCAAACTTCTCGTCTTTTTCTCACTCCTTCATCCTAAAACATTTCTTCTTCTAACTCTCACTCTATTCTTTCTTTTATTCTCTTTCAATTTCCTCCCCCCCTCCCCTTACTACCTTAAACCTTCTCCCCCACTCCTCCAACATTTCACCCTTCTTCTCCATCTTCCATTCTTTCTATATAATTTTTTCTCCATCCCTTTATCACTTTTCTCTTTCTCTAAAATCATTTTTCATCAATATTTTTTTTTTTTTTTTTTTTTTTTTCATTTCACTTCTCATTTTTGCCCTATATATGCAAGCTATTATAGCCTCGTGGTTACTTGGGTGACTTGTGGAAAATAAAAATTGCATGCGCCCACTTTATTTTTCGAGGGGCTTGATTTTGCCCTTCAGAAATTTGCCCTTATTTCCGTTGACAAGTTAATTTCGCCCAAATGATTTCGCCGTTCGTTCTATTTTCGCCCAATTGTTTACGTCTGATTTTGATTAATTTTGTCAATATCGCCCTTTTGCATACTCGCAAGAATATTATTAAATTAATTAAATTTATAATTTGACTAAGTGGATTTCTGTGTTCAAATGAAACGCTGCAACGTAACTAGGAGGCCTAGCCATAAAACAAACTTGTTTTGAGGACGTCATCAACAAGTGTATCTAAAAGATCACATATTGAATATCAACACGAATAAGGTGAGAACAATTTAGTTATTGAATAGCAATTTGATGACTGTAACCAGATTTATTTCCCGCAGAAAAATAATGTTAATTCCAGGAAGTGAACCAAGATCGGAAGATACGAAGGTAAAAAATATGATATCGGCGTGGAATTACATCAATAAAAATATGCTAATATGCTACACTTTTTTTTAACATAGGCTATCTGCTCTTTGGATCGGTTTGGCAAGTCGTACTTGTGGAACATCGTCCAAAACCACATTGATTCATCAGAGGCAATTCAGAAGCATAAATTTTTTTTTAACCTGGAAGAGGAGCTACTTAAGGTTATGGAGCAGAGCAAGATTTTGGAATAGACTCAAAAACGAACAACTGTCTAGTGGATGTGATAGATTGAGTTTGTCACGCAGCTGGTCAGGAAATCAGGATGGAGCTCGAAAAGTATTCGATGAGAGGCCCTATAATATGTTTGAATAGTAGTAGGGCTTTTATTTATAGGAATAACGTTTTCAGAAAATCTGTATGGTTAAAAACGAATATAATTAATGTATGAATTACAATATTTTATCACTTATACTGAAAGAACACAAACGTTTCTGTTAGGATTCATCGCCACATTCATGCTCTATAGTGATATCTGCTTCAAAGTGATCGAGGTTTTCAGCTTTTGGACGCCGTCCTCGCTTTTTCGGAATAATTTCTTTTGACAGTGTCTCATAGTATGCCTTGTTGGGGACGAAATCTAACAATTTTCGAAGGTCTTCTAACTTTTCTTCTGCTATTGGGATCGGTTCCAGATTGATAGATGGGAGCAGGGTAACAGAATCTCTCGAATCTTTGTTCATGGTAAGCTTGCAAAATTGTGTGTCACTCAATAATTTGTATTTATAATACATCAAACCGGGAGCATCCGTGGTATATTTAAAAACGGAAATATCTGAATCGCACGCGGCCACCGTCGGAATTGGTTTTGGCTCGATTATAAAAGGACTGTAATTCTTTGAGTGCCAGAAAGTTGCTTTGATCCATTTCAATGGCACTTTACGGCTAATGACTGCAATGAAAACTGCCCAATCATGAGGAATTTCAATATTCACTGAACACTTTTTTTTTTGCCTTTTCAATGGAGGCATGTGCGGAATCAACCTCCACGTGGCTGTGCCCAGGAGTCATAAACCTGTGTTGTATTGTTAGCTTTCGTCCTGCACGATTATTTATTTATTATTTGCAAAAATCCCAGCTTTGCATGTAAATTCTATGAAACATAAACATTCGTCCTGCTGCTTCAAAAATTACAGTTGCGCCTCAATGTCATCATAGAAAAATAAATTTAAACCGCTAGAAAAATAGTATTTTCGCCCTTTTGTTTTTTTCTTATTATAAATCGAATAAAAGTTTTTTCAATCATGTTTTTCCATCAAATTGAAGCATTTTTATTACGAAATAACATTCTAGCGTTAACTCGCTTTGTTTACATTTGTGACTTAGGCCCTTATGAAAAATCAGTGTCGAAATTTGATAGTCAAGTTTACCATTATTGGGGGTTAGGATGACTATTGCAGTATAGTGACTTTAAACCGACTATGATCATGTTCAAAACGACCATTAAAAATAGTTGATCTAAAATTTGCCATAATGTCGTAATAGTCCTTGTTACCATGATCATAGTCAAGAATTCCATGAACGTGGTGAATTCGACCATTTTCTTGGTTATTGTAACCATTATATGCGATAGTCATCCTGATTGTCGGTATAACGATAGAATTGTTTTCAGAGTAGAAGTAAACATTTTGACAACATTGGTTCTTGAACGTCATCAACATCGTCGCCTTCAAGTGAAAGTCGAAAAGTCGGTTCAAAATCACTATACTGCAATAGTCATCATAACCCCTAATAAACAAAAATTGACTATCAAATTCCTCTCTGTGTGACTTTTTCCAAATACCAACCGCTTCTCGCGCTGCTATCGAGCTGCTAAATTTGAGCACCCGACTCTTCCAAAAGCCTCGCTGCTACTTATCCAACTTTTCTTTTCCTTCCTTCGCCGTTTTGTCTCTAAAAAAATAATGTTTTATGAGCGAACGAAAATCGTTTTTATCTATATTCACGTCAACAACAATCATCTTGGCGTGTATGCCTAAATATGAACTACAAGGCATTATAATCTTTTTTGAGGTAGCATCGTATTTTGGCGGTCAAGGAGGTTACTTTTCACCCCACCTAGTACTAGGGAAAGCGTTGGTTGAGGATAAACCAAAATTCATACGGCTATGTGACAAAAGGGCTACGAATTAATCATTAGAAGAAGATTGTTTCATGATCTTAGAGTGAATAACTCAATTGATCTGAGCGATCGGACTGATTTTGGATGATAATCGCTGTGGGTGTGGCACTAATTACGTAGAGATGAATCCGTACACTGTATTAGCTGGTCTTTATCGAGTTTGTTCGTTTGAAAATTTTATTTTTAGTACCGCAGCTCTGCTGATATCTATGTATCTCCTATTCTTTTCATACACATTTTTACATTAGTAATGTTAACAGTGATTAAACATGTTGTCAATCTGTTCAATTACATTCAGATTGTTTGATTAGATTTTATTTGATTTTATTAGATTACGTCAAATCAGATCCCAATTTTTCTTCTAGGCTTTGGGAAAATATCCTGAAGAGAAGAACAAAATCATCATCAGATCCATCAATCTTGGATAAATAATGTCAACCCAGCATAATCAAACATATACAGCTTCAACAGCAGATAAATAACATTCGATCTACGTATGCCAGCTCAACTAGCATAAACAGACATTTTTTTTTTAACGAGCGCGTAAAATTACCCCTCGTTTAATTCAAAGCCAAAGGAGGCGTTAACAACGAAATTGTTTGCAATCTTTCATGCGCCATACTATAGAGTTTGCAATCTTTCATACAACAGGCTAGATTCAGGTGTTATCTGGCTTAAATTTATATGAAATGTCTCATTTTTTTTCTGTCAAATTTAGCATTACTTTTATGTGCATTATATAATGCAGAAAATTCAATGTTTATTTTTTATCTGTTTATATAATCATGCATATATTGTATTGCATTATTTATTATTGAGAGGGAAGAAAACTAAAATTGCCAGCTTGTAACGTTTTCATTTAAAAAACTGGACAAAAATTGCCGATTTTTCATGGGTTTACCTTCATCCGCTTTGACAAAACTACACATGCAGCATCAATCATAGTAACCCATGAGTCAGCAGACAAAATTTGACAGCTCTATCAGTCGAACTCTAACCGTGATGGTAAAAACAGTGAAGCAACTCCGTTCAGAAGTGTGCGCGTTCAAAGAACGGCACCCCGCCGCATCGAAAACGGACATCGTGCGGCGCTTTGTGGACGCCGGATACGCCCGTTCCGGCTTCTTCAACATCTTGGCACTATTAGACAACAATCAGAGCATCGAAAGAAATCCCGGTTCCGGACGGCCGACGACCCTGAACGACAAGAAGCTTCAAAGGATGCTGAAGTGGAAAACCGAGGGAAAAGTGGCTACTTCGCTGCGTGCGCTTGGCCGGGAGGTCGGTTCAACCGGCCAAACAGTGAAAAAGTACCTGGCGAACATGAACATACATGTCAGAAAGCGGAAGTCGCGTTCACTGGTTTCGGAGCTGCAGGCAATGACACAGCGGAAGCGGCTGAATAAGATGGTCAACTCGATTTTCCCGGCGAATCGCGACGTAGCGGTGGTGATGGACAACGAGATCTATCTCACCCTGGATGACAACGACTGGCAGGGCACTTCGTATTTTTCTTCCTCCACGAAGAAAGTGAGCTTCGAGGTGAAGTTCATTTCACACACCAAGTTCCCCAAGGAGGTGCTGCTGTGGCTGACAATCAGCGAGGAGGGGATGTCAAAGCCGCTCTTCTTTCTCTCCGAACTGGCCTGCCGGAAGTTGCGTCGTTCATCAAGAAATAGCATAAGGGCGAACACGCGGTGTTCTGGCCAGATCTGGCGTCGCACACTTAGAAATTTTTAGTTTTACACGAGACATAATTCATCTTTGTAAAAAGTCGGGGAACGTAAACAAAGATTTCGTGTAAAATTATGTCTCATGAAACTGATACACACTGAAGTTGACAAAATGTGTGTTTTATTGGATTTGTATTCGCATCTTTTTCATCTAATTCTTATGTGCTAACGGACGCTTGCATGTGTCGGTCTCAGGGCACCGAAATTTACATAACATTTTAGTAGTGTTATAAAAAAAAAAAAAAAAAAACAACATTATATAAAAAAAAAAAAAAAAAAAAAAAAAACCAAAAAAAAACATAAAAATTTCTAAGAGAAAAACCCTTTAAAAATGTCACTACTGGGATCCCATGATGTTGGGAAGATATTGCCAATGTCAAAAACATTATAATTTAATGTGGTGCACTGAACGCAATTAAAACATAATAAGTGATATAAATAAAATAGTTAATTAATTATTCAAAAACCAATTAATCAAAAAATAAATTGATGATAAAGTTGAAAAAAAAATTATCAAGTAAAACAAAATAAAATTATTCAATTAATAGGTAAACATTATTTTGTTAATCAATGAATCAATGAACATATTTAAACCAAAATGTATACATATAACTTTTGGAATCAAAATAAGTTAAGTTTTGATAGTGCATGTTTATATTTTGCACATCGATGCATCACTGATTTAACAACCATTAAATAGACGCATAAATAAAAACTTTGCATAAAAATATGAAATTGAAAATAAATAAATAAACAAAATATTGTTTTGACAACATATATGTTTGTCAATAATGTATGAATCAATGGAAAAAAATTCAATGCATTTATATTATTAAAAATGATAACGTTTATCCGTGATTTTACTGTGAAAAAAATTGAAAAAAAAAAAAAATTATTTACAGGGTGTCTGCAAATTATCCGTACAGACGTTGTCGGCATGCTTCAACACAACCAAGGGGATGAAACTAAGCATACCTACATGGTATAACATCTTGTCCCATTGTCTTTATACGCAGTAAGCTTGGTATAGTTGTGATAATGCAAAATGAAGACAAATGAGTTGCGCGCAGGTGTAATTGAACTTTTTCGAAAAGGAAAAACTGTTTCAGTGATTGCAAAGACCCTGAATATTGCAAAATCTACAGTGAGTGACGCTATGGAACGATACCAACAGCTTGGAACGCTAGATAACCGCGTAGGGAGAGGAAAAAAGCGCATCGTTCGGACTCTATAAATGCGCGAGATTATCCGGCGAAGAATCAAGCGATTTCCATCCGAAAGATGGCGAAATCACTGAAAATGTCAAAATTTTCAGTTGGACAGTCTGGAGTTCAGATGACGATTTGAAGCTTCAGTCATATAAATTGTGCAAGAATCACTACTTGAATGACACTATGAAAGCAAAGGAGTTGAGAAAAGCTAAGGTTCTCCTGAACTGCTTATCCGAGGAGCATCACATCCACTATCGAGCAGCATCACAACCACCAAAATGATTGGCAGTTGCTTCCTGCTTCCTGGACTATACGGAATGGTCCATCTTGGAGTCAAGAGCCTGCAGTACACCACATAAATCACTGGAACATCTAAAATCGTCTCCTTTAAAAGTTTGGGAACAAATATCGGTCGTAGAACTCGCGGCCATCGTGGATAACTTCCCGAAACGTTTGAAAGCGTGCATCTCAGCGCGAGGTGGCCATTTTAAAATGAACAAATGAAACTTGTTATTTTGCAAACACATTGCTGTAACAAACAATACATATTTATTGTTTAATCCAACAATAAAAGAGAGTTTTAGCACCATTTTGCTGTACGGATAATATTCGTACACCCTGTATATTGTTTACTTGACATGACGTAAAGAAAAATAAGTGTACACAAATTGGAATTTCAATAAACCAATAAAAATTTATAAATAATCTTATCAATATATATTTAAATCATATTGATACATTCAAAAGTTGATTAAAAATAAAAATAAATTATTAAATATTATGTTTCTAAATAAAAGACTGTTGGTAAATGAATTAAAATGAATCTACATTCAAAAGTTGATTAAATAAATAAAAATAAATTATTATATAATATGTTACTAAATTAAAGTTTGTATAAGTAAATGATTAATAATGAAGTTTTTTAACTTACATATAAGGAACTCAACAAAGATTTAAAAATAGTTTAGCAGTTGATTAAAACATTATTATTACAATATCCTCAGTAAAAATTTCTGATGTAAACAAGTAACTTAATGAATCAGTAAATGAATTTTATTAAATATTGATTGAATCATAAATTAAAAATGATTAAATATACAATAATGAAAAGCAAAATTGACAAAAATCTGCGTAATTAAATAAGTTCATAAATTATTTGAAAAAGGAAGAAAATTTGAAATAATTGTTTTCCCCTCTCTGTAAAGGGAGGCTCCCATACAAATGAAATACATATTTCTGTATAACTCGAGAACTGATCAAGCAAAGGAACCAAAATTTAGCATGCGGAAGTTTTTGGAGGCAAGAAATGTTGTTATTGTAGTTTGAGACCCCTCCCCTCTCTATAAAGGGAGGCTCCCATACAAATGAAATACATATTTCTGTATAACTCGAGAACTGATCAAGCAAAGGAACCAAAATTTAGCATGCGGAAGTTTTTGGAGGCAAGAAATGTTGTTATTGTAGTTTGAGACCCCTCCCCTCTCTATAAAGGGAGGCTCCCATACAAATGAAACACATATTTCTGTATAACTCGAGAACTGATCAAGCAAAGAAACCCAAATTTAGCATGCGGAAGTTTTTGGAGGCAAGAAATGTTTTTATGGTAGTTTGAGACCCCTCCCCTCTCTATAAAGGGAGGCTCCCATACAAATGAAACACAAGTTTCTGCATAACTCTAGAACTAATCAAGTTAATGGAACCAAATTTGGCAGGTACAGGTTTTTGAAGGCAAAAAGTGTTTCTAAAGTAACTCAAGACCCCTCCGTCTTCTGTAAGAGGGGGGCTCTCATGCTAATGAAACACATATTTGTGCATAACTCGAGAACCAATCAAGCATATGGAACCAAATTTGGCATGGGGAGGTTTTTGGAGGTGAGAAATGTTTCCATGGAAGTTTGAGACTCCTACGCCATCTGGAAGGGGGAGGGAGGGGGGTTTACATACAAATGAAACACAAATTTCTACATAACTCGAGAACTAATCAAGCAAATGGAACCACATTTGGCATGTGGAGGTTTTGGAAGGCAAGAAATGTTTCTTAGTTGACTCGAGCCCCTCCCTTCTCTGAAAGGAGGGCTCATATACAAATGAAACACAAATTTCGGAATAACTCGAGAACTTATCAAGTTAATGGAACCCAATTTGGCATTTGAAGGTTTTCGAAGGCAAGAAATGTTTCTAAGGTGGTTTGAGACCCCTCCGCCTTCTGGAAGGGTAGACTCCCATAAAAATAAAACATAATTTTTAGCATAACTCGAGAGCCAATGAAGCAAATGAAACCAAATTTGGCATGTTGAGGTTTTTGGAGGCAAGAAATGTTTCTATAGCAGTTCAATACCCCACCCATTTTGAAGGGGAGGGGGGCTCCCCCTACAAATAAAAAGCAAATTTCTGCATGACTCGAGAACTAATCAAGTAAATGAAACCACTTTTAGCATATGGAGGTTTTTGGAGGCTAGATTTCTACATACATAAAAATGAATTTCTGTCTGTCAGACCCTTATAGACACCCCCCTCTGGAAGGGAGGGCTCCCATACAAATGAAACACAAATTTTAACCAAAAATGAGAATTATCCAGTTTACTTAAACACAAACCGTGTATTTCTCGGGTAAGAAGCATGTTTCACAAAACAAAAAAAAACCAACCATTACCCCCCATTTAGCTGCAAGCGTAAATAATAAAATTTATTAAATCATAACAAAAATGCTTTTACATTTTAATATTTAAATTATATGAGATAAGAGATGAATTAACTTTTAATGACAAATTAATGAATAAATTAATAAGTCATTCAAAGAAATAATAAAATCAAATAAAATAAAGGAATAAATCGAAATGAAAATTAATCGTTAACATTATAAACATAACTAAGAAATAATTAAAAAATAAATAAATGAATTAAGACAGCGACTAACCCAAGGGTCAGTCGCTTGGAACAGTGTGCCAGCCACAATGTCTTACACACTAGGCGAACATGTTTCATTACCGCGGCACTTCGATTTTCAATCCATACCACATGTGTGGCACACTGAGGAACACTTTTGACAATTGAGCTTATTGAAATAAGATACCAGCAACCTTGCTAATATGCATTGCCTGGTTGCCAGACTCAGCAGAAAATAACGATTTGTGCTGTCAACACATCGGCACCTTCGGCACATTATGGGAACTCCCAGAACATTGCAACGCTTGTAGACATACCCAAAAAAAAAAAAAAAAAAGCACAGGAGAAAAGAGTGCCGGACCGCTTGGACCCCTTGGACTTACCATTAAAGAAGAAATAAAAAAAAAATGATTAAATGAAAATAAAAATAAATAAATTAATAAATCAACAATCAAATAAATCAAATAAACAAAATTTAAAAAAAATAATGAAAAAATATCTAGCCAACAAATTTCATGAAAGGAAACATTCATTACTAACAGCAAAAACTTACAAAAATAATGAATGAATGAATATTTAAATAACCAGCTGAATAAACCAATATGTAAAAAATGAATATTAAATGACCAGTGTGAATATTAAATAAAATCAATGAAATAATTAAGAAATGTATTAATAAAAGAGGATAGAATCTTTAAGAATATTAAGTTTAAAACTCACGAATTGATGAAATTTAAATAGAAATAAAAGAAATTAGAATACTAGCAGCGCCAACATATAAGGCCAACAAGAAAAAATAAAAGATGTTTATAAAAAAATAATTAAAAGTTCATTGAATAAACCTATAAGTGAATGAATTAAACAACAAAAAATTTTTTTTTGAAAAATAAGTTAAATTCTAAAGTAATAGAGTAATCGCAATAATTAAAAATAATAGAAAATTCATTCAAAATTAAAAAAAAAAGCTTCACGTGTATCAATAAAGAAAAGGTTAAATTAATTTAAAACAATGAATAATAATTAATATATTTATTTCAAAACAATAAACACAAGTATGAAAAAATGTATTTATGAACATCAAACATTGCTTAAGACAATGTTTGTAAATGTAGAGTTTTCACAATATCAAACAACAAAAAGGGACAGTGCCATGGGAAGGAACTGCTTCCTATGTGGATTGTATAAAGGGTGTTTCGATCAAAATTTGGTCGACTTAAACTTAACGCATTTCCTTTCATCGTGCATTAAAAAATTTGCACACCCCTTATTTTGAAGATGTGTGCGTGTAGCATCATGCCTCTATTTTGATTTTGAGATTAGCACGACGAAACTTACGCCAAGGCAGACTCTAAACAGCTTCCTGGACAGGAATTTTATACGGCAACCGGACGAGGAAAGGTGGCAGATATTTTCAAGCACATTAAACTGCCAAAGTTCGCGAAGAAATATCTGGTGTGGCAGGCCATCTGTACCTGTGGCTTGAAGAGCAACGTTTACATTGCAACCGGAACCGTCAAATTTATCTGAACTAGTGCCTACAAAAACGTCTACTGCCTTTCCTGAAGCGACACAATTGTTCCGTTCTATTTTGGCCGGATTTGGCATCTTGCCATTACGGAAAAAAGGCCATGGAGTGGTATGCTGCCAACAACGTTCAAGTGGTGCCCAAGGACAAGAACCCTCCCAACACGCCAGAGCTCCGCCCAATCGAACAATATTGGGCCATCGTCAAGCGGAACCTTAAGAAGACTCAAAAAGCTGTTGTGAGCGAGAAACAGTTCAAGGCAAACTGGCGTTCTGCGGCGAATAAAGTGGACAAGGAGACTGTACAAAATCTTATGGCAGGTGTTAAACGAAAGACCCGGCAATTCGCATTCGGTAAAAAGGAAGCTTAGCTGAATATTTTTCCTGTATTCTGTATTAACTGAACCTGAAAAAGAAAAAGAATTTGACTTATTAATAAAAACTTTGATCGACTCACACACATTACTGTTTGACCAAATTTTGATCGGAACACCTTTTAATGCGTTTCAAGCTATTTTTCCAAGTTTCCTTGTATTATAATTACCAGAATTTTTTTTTCAAGAGGAAGACTGATTGGTTTGTTCATAAGCTCATGATAACTCATTCTGACATTGAAAAACAAAAATCCTATATAATCTCTATCGTTGGTGACCGACAGAGGACCTTTTGTAATTACAATTTTATTTTTTTATATCACAAATAATAATAATTCATCTAGAAATAGCATCAGCCAAGCAAAAGTGGCTGGTACGCTGGATCCAGCCATTTATCTAAGTGTTAATGCATCCGTTTTCTATGACCAGATGAGGAAAGAGAATGAAATTGCGAGACGCGTTTGCTAAAGGGTGAGTCGATAGTTATTGCGACACTTTCAAACAACAGACCAATCTTTTGTCATACTTCATCGAAATTAATTAAACTTTGCCCAGTTATTTTCAAGAGCGTATGGCCCACATTTGCTCAGTTGTGCATTTGTCGGTGAGATTCCGATCGAGATGGAAGATAATCAGCAAACCATTCGCGAAATATTTTGTTTACCCACATGCAAAATCTTGGGTTATCACATCGCTCCTTGAGAGAAGTAATTCAAAGGGATTCCCTTTCTCCCCATTTTTGAAATAATAAGTATCATGTATTAGAATTTCAATCCGTGGCTCAAAACGTATATCAAGCTTATAATCATTTCATCGCTGAAAATCCTTTCCCAGAAGTGCATTCAAGTGAAACAGTTTAGAAAAGCTACCCAACCTCAGACAATACAAACTCTTTTCCTGTCTCTCTCCCTTGTCTCGCTTTGAAAGCTTTTTTTTACAATTGTTTCCATTTCACCTCCTACTTTCCTTCCGGTCCGTTCCGGGTGTACAGAAAGGCGACCGACTTAATCACGGGTGGATGACGGCTGCCGGGCATTGCTTAGGTCAGGTCACGTGCCTTTTTTTCTCCTTGACCAAGGAATTAACCCCCAGCAGCACGCAGACTTTTCCGGAGCGATGACCCTTCTTAAGGTCAAAGAAACGTATAATTCTAGGCTTTGCTACATTTTCGCTGCCTCACTGCTGCGGATGATCCGTTCTTTGTAACCCGGAGTTTGAGTAAATATTTTTGTTTTGGCCGCGATTTCATGCCACCCTGAAAAGCTCGTGGAAGGGATTACCCTGAAATCAGGCCCTGCTGGCTGTATTTATTTGCCGGAAGATGTTTGGAAATATGAAACCCTCACTCCAAATGCTCATGAAAGTCTACGTATTATTTAATCAATTCAGCATAATGAACAACAGCGTTGGAGGTGCTTTCAGTGGAAAATTTGACAGATAAGATGGCATCATTGAAGATTGTGCCTTCCGTCGCAAGAGTGGGTATAATTTGTTCAAAAGACTGGGTAATTTTCAAAACGTACATTCCTGGTACATGAACATTTCACGTCTCTATTGGTGTGATAGCGTCGTCGTTTGCCTCAAATGAACCCTTTCATCTACAAGACACTTTCCTGTGCCGGTCTCGATGTGGCTGCTCTGATTATTCCCAATTTCCTTGTAGCTGCAAATCTTACCCGATAACGACACATCTCGCTTTCAACAAGATCAATAAAGCTTCATCACCCCCAAAATGGCACTACCGGTAGTATCAACAGCAGCCAACTTCAATCCTCTTCCAGGTTGCCTCATATCAGTAACAATAACAATAATATTTTCCATCCACCATCTCTTGAAGACGGATGGGGTGGGGGGGGGGTGGGGTCATGGACAGATTAGGGACGCGAAATAAGAGAGTGACGGTTATGTCGACACGACCCAAAACCGTTTAAGCCTGGCTCTTACGAGCTACACGCGTTCGGCTGTTGCTCAGGAAGGGGTAGGAAATAACATCTCCTTCGGAAAAATCGCACCTCCAGGCAGTGGCTGTATCTGGGAATGAGCACACCTTGTGAAGGAGTTGTTTCCCATTAGCACTTTCGTTATCGCTATCAATACAGCACAGCACGCAGTGGAAGAGTTTTTGCCCCTCCTGAATAAGACGACAAGGGCGATGACGACGGCGGCACCCAGCACGGGGCGATGACATAGGAGTAATCTTGTTGGAAGATGTTTGCATGGAAGCTGAAGGACGTGTCTTAGGGTGTTTCTTCGGAAACCAGACAGACACTGTTCGAAAGCACAAATCATGAAGTGGCTCTGATTGCGATGAATTTGAATATGAGATAACGAGTGTCATTCTGAGGCATGATTGAAATGCAAATAATTTCGACTGATATTTAGGAACAACGGCATTTTCGGGCGCATTAGTGGAATATTTTGGCTGATTTCTGCTACAGTTTATTCTGGATAATTTCGAATACCTTTTCAAATGGGTGAAAAAAAAGTTTAAAAGGCACAAAATAGGTGAATAGTGGAAGCACACAAATTTGACAACATTGGAAATAATTAATTTTCGAGTACTTTTTCAAATGGGCATTTGACATTTTTTGTGTACGTTCAGAAAGCCGACTCAAAACTTGCTTTTTGCTTTCATTTTTATTCATAATGAAAACCAAAGAATACTATGATTACTTCTAAACGACACTTTGAACAACGTTTATGGCCCATTGAGAAAGAATTTTAACAGAATTAACGCCTTTTTGCTTCACGGGAACGCACCATTTTCAAAAGTCATAATGACAACTAGGGCGTTACTAACGTCTGAGTGTTACGCATTGTTTTTAGCTGACATTTCACTGACTTAGAAATCTGTAATACTGATGCGTTACATGAGTACGTTATATTACGTATGTTCAACCGTTTCTATGAGCTAAAAGAAGAAAAATAATTTTTTTTTATTTAGAAATTTTTTTACACACTCTCAAAAAATCCCCAACATAAACTTTTACTTTCCCAACCCCACCCTTTAAAAAAAAACACAAAAAGACAAAAAAAAATTTTAAAGGAATCACCACCCACAAAAAACAGGCGCACAACAATTAAAAATTAAAAAAAAAAAAAAAAAAAAGTTTAATTTTATCTCAAATAAAAATATCACAAAACCCGCCTTTTTTTCCATTCATTTTAAATAAAAATTTTTTAATTTTTTTTTTACAAATTCTCTAACGCGTATTTTAATTAAGTTTTCCAATAAAGAAGTTTTGAAAGTAACTTAAATTTTTTGTTCTATAAACTTTTTAATATGAAGCGTCTCTATGTTTGATACGGGTTTGATTGTTTTCGATGTACTGAAAACTTTTTATTAAAAAAAAAAATGATAAAACATGCTTTGCTACAAGACTCGGTCAATGAGAAAATCAATTCCGTTTATGAAGTTCCGTTAAATTTGTTTGATTGACTTCTCAGAGCATATTTCATCCTGTCGTTCTTACATGTTCAAATAAGTTCTTAAAAATGTCCAAGTCGTTAGAAAATTTGTGTTAAATTTTGGCAAATATATGAAGTTATAATTTATTTATGCAAACATGGTACCCGGCATCGAAAGCTCCCAATTAATAACTGTAAAAGTGCATTTAGATCACTTAGTTGAGAGCAAGCAATAAGTTAGTTCTCGAGTACTTTTTCAAAAAGACGTATCTGATTTTGTAAACAAAGAGGGGGGAGTAAGATTCAAACATTAAATTCATGAAACCCTTAGCACTTTCATGAAAACAAGGACCGCATACACAAAGTATAACATTTCCTTAACATGATAGTGACTTGGGCCAATTTAATCAGTAAGGATGCTGCTAGGATCCTTCACAAAGTGATTATCGTTGTTGTAAAATATTGCATGTTTACTTAACCCTTTCAGGCCTAAAGTTTTCCAAGCGTTATTATGCATGCAATTTGGTGTATTCTGATTGATATGGTGCTCAATAACATAGAATTGGTTGAAAAAAAAAACAGGGAATATTGTTTTGAGATATGCTAGGTCATCCAAACTGTCTTGGAGTTCAGAACTTAAGATCTACAGTTTGAACTGTGTTTCTTATCTGCTATACAAAGTTACGATATGAATTCAATCATATTTAATGAATGGTGATCCCCCACAGCCATTGTGAAATATTTTTGGGATATTCAATGTCATCCAAATTGTTCTGGAGTTCAAAACATAAGATCTACCGTTGTAGCCGGCGTCGGTGGTGTAGTGGTAAGCGTGACTGCTACTTGGCACCCCCGTTGGTCTGGGTTCAATCCCAGTCGACGTCGGTGGTTTTTCTGAGGCGAAAAAATCTGGTCAAGTCTTCCTTCGGAAGGGAAGTAAAGCCGTTGGTCCCGGCTCATATTCATGAGTCGTTAGGTAGGGTCCAGGTGGTGGAGTCGCCTTCCTGGCGTCAGTGATTGTCACCATGTGAGGAAATAGGCAGACTTAAAAAAAAAAAATCTACTGTTGTAACAGTAGCCTTTTAGGCTATACAAAGTAAAGATATGAATTCAATCATATTTAGTGAATGTCGTGGGAGACCAACAGCCATGGTGAAATATTTTTGGGATATTTGATGTCATCCAAATTGTTCTGGAGTTCAAAACATAAGATCTACTGTTGTTACAGTTGCTTTATCCACTGTTATGATGATCTATAGATCATCCCAATATTATCTTTTTATGAATCATTACGTTCGAAAATATTTCCTGAAAATGTTTTAGCCCTTTCCATAGCCCAAAAAGCTACTGTTAATACCGTGGATATCTAAACTCAAGGAAAGTTTGAATTACCTAGAGGATCGCAAAGTTATAAAATAATGACTGTTGACCCAGATGCAATTCATTGAATATGTTTGAATACATATCGTCACTACTGTTACAACTGTAGAGCTTATGTTTTGAGTTGAAGGACAGCTTGGATGACCTAGAGTATCCCAAGATTTTCGCATTATGTCTGTTGTCCTTCCACACTATTCAATGAAAATTGTCAAATACAAGTTACAACTGTAGACCTAAAGTTCTTAACCCAAAGACAGTTTGGATGACCTAGAACATCATAAAGTTATCAAATAATTACCGTTGACCTTCCAAAAGCGTCATTCAATATGTTTGAATACACATCGTTACTTTATATAGCCCTTAAAGCTACTTTTATATTACAACCGTAGATCTTAAGTTCTGAACCCAAGTACATCTTGGATAAGCTATAAATATAAAAATGGATTTCTGTCTGTCTGTCTTTCTGAATAGGCTCGGAGACTACTGAGCCGATCGGCGTGAAATTTTGTATGAAGAAGTTTTTGGGGCCCCTTCTCTGGAAAGGGGGGCTCCCATACAAATGAAGCACAAATTTCAGCATAACTCGAGAACTGATCAAGCAAAGGAACCCAAATTTAGCATGCGGAAGTTTTTGGAAGCAAAAAATGTTTCTACGGTAGTTTGAGAAACCCCCTCTCTATAGAAAGGGAGGCTCCCATACAAATAAAACAGAAGTTTCTGCATATCTCAAGTACTAATCAAGCAAATGGAACCAAATTTGTCATGTGGGGTTTTCTGGTGGCGAAAAATGTTTCAAAGGTGGTTTGAGACCCCTCCTCTCTCCTAGAAGGGGTGCTGTCATACAAATGAAATTTCTTCATAACTCTAGATCTAATAAAGCAAATGGAATCAAATCTGGCTTGCGGGGATTTTAAAGGCAATAAATGTTTCTACAGTAGTTCGAGACCCCTCCTCTCTCTCTCTCTAGTAGGGGAGGTGGGGCTCCCATACAAATGAAACACAAATGTTTGCATAACTCGAGAACTAATCAAGCATATGGAACCAAATTTGGCATGAGGAGGTTTTTGGAGGAGAGAAATGTTTTAATGGAAGTTTGAAACTCCTCCGCCATCTGGAGGTTGGAGGGAGGGGGGTTTCCATACAAATGCAACACAAATTTCTGCATTATTCGAGAACTAATCAAGTAACCACATTTGGCAGCTGGAGGTTTTTTTAAGGCAATAAATGTTTCTAAGTTGACTCGAGCCCCTCCTTTCTGTGAAAGGAGGGCTCGTATACAAATGAAACAGAAATTTCTAAATAACTCGAGAACTTATCAAGTTAATGGAACCAAATTTGGCATGTGGGGGGTTTGAAGGCAAGAATGTTTCTATGGTGGTTCAAGACCCTTCCTCTTTCTGAAAGGGGGGGGGGGGGGGCTTCAAACAAATGAAACTCAAATTTTTATTATTTATTTATTTATTTCACCGCCTCGAATGTTTAAAAAAAACAATTCCACAGACTTTAACTTATTCTTAACTTAATCCTACTCTTAAAAACAGCCTTAGACACATTAAAATCAAACACAACACTAGCACTATTGAACGAACGGAAGCATCTGTCCAATGGATTGTTAAATCCATATGTGGTTCTATGGCGTCTGATAAACAATAATTCACGCTCACGCAATTGTCGAGAAGGTGCATAAAACGATACATTGAATAACAACGAGGGACAGTCTAGATTTCCTTTTATCAGGTCAAACACGAAGAGCCTTTGCAAGTTAATCCGCCTGGAATCAAGCTTTTCCAGAGCGATGAGTTTACAGCGGCATGTGTAATTGGGCAGGTCCGCTGGGTACGACCAAGGCAGCTGACGAAGAGCGAAACGTACAAAGCTGCGCTGCACACGCTCGATCCGTTTGATTTGCGTTGCATGAGACGGCATCCACACACAAATAGCATATTCCAGGATGCTGCGAACTAATGAGCAGTATAGCGACTTGAGTGCGTAAATATCGTTGAAGCTCGTGGTACAGCGTCGTACGAATCCTAGGGCTGCGAACGCTTTAGCGGTAGTTATGTAGACATGCTCATTGAACCGTAGTTTACTGTCGATGTTCACTCCAAGGTCACGGATGGATTCAACGCGTTCCAAGTATACTGGTCCAACCGAATATTCGAATTCAATTCGAGACTGCCGACGAGAGAATGCAATGGACTTACACTTGTTGATGTTCAATTCTATCCCATTCTCAAGGCACCATCGTTGTAGTTCATCTATATCGGCCTGAAGCGCGCAGCAGTTGAGGTGAGAGGTTACAATGAGATAAATTTTTAGATCGTCAGCGTAGAGCAATTTTCCTGATTTCAGCCGAAAGCATAGATCGTTTATGAACAATATGAAGATTAGTGGGCCCAGAACGCTGCCTTGTGGCACACCAGATGTGATGGAAAAGACGCGGGAGTGCGATCCGTTGATGTTGACAAACGCATTACGGTCAGACAGATAAGAGCGCAACCACTCTGTAATCCAATCTGGAAATCCCAAGTATCTAAGCTTCGCAACA
Source organism: Aedes koreicus (assembly GCA_024533555.2). Classification (NCBI taxonomy): domain Eukaryota; kingdom Metazoa; phylum Arthropoda; class Insecta; order Diptera; family Culicidae; genus Aedes; species Aedes koreicus. The sequence goes on along the minus strand of JAHHFK020002372.1, from coordinate 664,113 downwards.
GCAAGATCGTGAGGCACTTTGTCGAACGCTTTGGAAAAGTCGAAGTAAATGGCATCTATTTGATGCTTGTTCTCAATTTCCGTTGATACAAAATTGGTGAACGTCATGAGATTCGTTGTTGGTGAACGCTTCTTAACAAATCCGTGTTGAAACTCAAATATAAATGGTTGAGAAGCAGCGTACAGGACATCATGAACTAATCCTTCGAACACTTTAGCCAGGCAGCACAAAATGGAAACGCCACGATAATTCTCAACTGCATGACTAGATCCTGCTTTGAATATCGGGCAGATCGAAGCTGTTTTCCACAGTTTCGGGAAGGTACAGTGGCGAAACGAGCTGTTCAAAATGATTGTCAAAGGCCTTTGCAGAGACTCAGAACATTCTTTAAGGAACAACGGCGGAAGGTGGCCGGTCCCAGGTCCTTTGGAAACGTCTAGCTTATTCAAGGCAGACGTGACATCATGCTGTGTTATTTCGAAGAGCGGCAGATTCAGGTCGAATAATGGGCAGTTCTTGAGGCTGTCAGGTGAAAATGCTGGCGAATCAGTACTGTGTACGTTTTCAAAGAAATCGGTAAATAGCTTGGCTAATCCATCAGGAGAATCAGCAGTCGAATCTTTGAAAGTCATCTCAGCTGGGAATCGATTTGAGCGTTTGCGGTTACGAATAAATGTCCAGAAAGAGGAAGGATCTTGCTTCGCAGTCGTCGCCATGCGGGTGATTTAATTACGAAACGACGCGGTTTGGCATTCGTTGTAATTGGATTCAACAGAATGAAAATTGTTACGATTTTCATCTGTTCGCACTCGAAAATAACGCTTGCGGGACTTATGAACAACGTAACGAAGGTGCTGCAGCTCAGGAGTCCACCAAGGATGCTTGAAAGGCTGTCGTCTACATCGCTTACGTGGCACGTGTTCGTCCAAGATTCTGTACAGAGTGTCATAAAAGATACATACCGCCTGGTCTGTGTCCTTGTCACGGAACATCATATCCCAATCAACGACAGAAACAGCAGCATTGAGATGCACAAAGTTGCATCGTCGAAAATCGAAGTTGTCAATCTGATTCGGGCTCTCAGCTAGCGGCATATCAGTATCATTTACGCCGATACGAAGAACGAATGGCATGTGCAGACTGTCAGTCCTTAGAAGACCTGACGGCGGCTCCGATTAGTTCAACGACATTTGGATCGTTGACGAATGCTAGGTCAAATAAGCGGCCCATAGAGTTTGGAATCTCGTTGACTTGGTGAAGACAAGAAGCGACCATCGATTCCACAAGCTCGATTTCTTGTTCGGATGAAGCATTGGATGGCAGCAGTCCATTGACATCCTCGTCGTTTATCCATAAGCTGGGGAAGATTATAATAACCCTTAAAACAAAACAAAAACAGCATGTTTATATGTAATAACATTGGTCAGGCTAATAATTCAACTTGTCAATTTTGTCCAAAGTAGCCATTTATAATTCGGAAAATAATATTTGATCAACGATGCTCCGTTCAAGAGCTACGAATTTCAAAAATAAATCATGCAAGTTACATCGAAAAATTTCAATAGAGTTTTTCCTAGAGAACTGGCAACCCTGTATTTGTTTTTATTTTTTCGTTTATATATCCATAAACTCTAAGCGTTAGCAAAATTTCATTAAAAAAATTTCACTATTCGGCCTGAACCAGTATTTTTTTTTTTTTTTGAAAATTCCTCAATGCTGACAAATAAATTTTCATGTGACATTTGGATTTGAATTTGGATTTGGATTGGATTTGGATTCAATTGGATTTGGATTGGATTTGGATTGGATTTGGATTGGATTTGGATTGGATTTGGATTGGATTTGGATTGGATTTGGATTGGATTTGGATTGGTTGGATTTTGGATTTGGATTGGATTTGGATTGGATTTGGATTGGATTTGGATTGGATTTGGATTGGATTTGTGTTCGCTCCCCAGTCACGAAGGGGTTTCTGTGAAAGGGATCTAACCAGATCTGCCTACTCTGCACCGAGATAGGAGCGCTCGTTAAACGGTCGAGGCTCCACTTCTCTACACCACCCATCTTCTCACGAGCGAGCGGGAGCTCACTACATTCACAGCACCCGATCGACGGGTACATCAGGCTGATAGCATCAGCACACAACGACAGTACACTCGAGACCACGCCACGGTCAACATGCGGACCATCACTACGGTCATATTCGCTTTTATTATGTTTTGTGTTAGAGTTTAAGTACAATAAATAGTTCGTAGTTTTACGTGTTTTGTGTGTGAATAAATCGTGTGTTTAAGTAGTTCTCGACGTGCGTTTGTGATTTATGTTCAGTGAAGGAACATCACTATTCTCGAAACTATAAAAGAGAACTTAAAAAGAACACCCATTGCCTATCGCCCAAGTGCACGAAAGGGATATCTGTCGTTCGAGGCCGATTGTTGCTGGCTCGCCGTTGGTTATGCTGTACGCCATCTCCTGGTCCACCGCTCCGCTCTGAGGTAATCAACATGGTCCTTCGAGCCGGATAGACGTCGAATGGTACCCGTCTACCCGGCAAAGATTCCTTCCCGCTAATCCGAGGATCAAATGGCGACGGCGCCATAGTAGCTGACTGGAGACAATTAATTCATTCAAGGCATTGTTAATGCCTCATATAGGTGAGTGAGGTTCCATTTTCTTACCCTTTCATCGATTGTTCTACCGGGTCTTTTTTATATGTGCTACGGACAATCGCGTTGGAATTGCACCAAATATTCTATAATCCTCGCATCGAGTTCTGAATTGAGGGATTTTGGTCTGACGGAGACACACGTGACACACGGAGACACCGCGGATCTGATATTACGCCATCTTACCACATTAGTGGATGCTGTACAGACCTTCCATCAAGGAGAAATCACCATCCTGAATCCGCCATTGTCGTCCGTTTCGACTGCTCGTAGGCGAATAATTCCAACCGAATATCTGACGTCAGCGGACATTTCATCAGCTCGTTTTACGGAGAAACTCCCGCTAGCCGCAAACTTTAAAAATACAAGGCAATCAATTTGCCTCAATCAGGTAATTGAGGTTCCTATATTATCACTCGCTTCCTTTGGGTCTACGCGGTTCTTCGTTTATAGGATTCTTCAACCATTGATCAGCATGTCATCGGCCGAAAGGAAGCTGCGCGCGCTCAAGAACCGGAAACGAGCCGTCATGAAGTCCTTCTCGGAGATCTCCAGCTTCACCACCAACTATCAACCCGAGCGAGACGAATTGGAGGTTCCAGTGCGATTGGAGAATTTAGTGAGACTATGGAGCGAGTATAACACAGTGCAAACGGAACTCGAATCAATAGAAGAGGATGAGGAAGTATTGGATGCCTACGACAAGGAGAGACTGGATATCGAGCGAAAATATTATCGAGTCAAAGGTACGCTTCTTCAACATAATCGCCCATTCAACACACAATCCTCTCAATCAAGGCCCCAGGACCCCTCTCACCAATCTCACGTCAAACTCCCGGATGTAAAACTCCCAGTATTTAGTGGGGACTTTCAAGGCTGGATGAATTTCCACGACCTTTTTATATCGTTGGTGCACTCTTCACCAAATTTGTCCACGATACAAAAGTTTTATTACTTACGGTCATCTTTGTCTGGGGAAGCCCTTAAACTTATACAGACAATCCCCATCAGTAATGAGCAGTATCAGGTCGCATGGCAAACACTGACTGACCATTTCCAAAACCCTCGTCGCTTGAAAAGGATATACGTCCAGTCCTTGTTTGACTTTCCCTCTCTGAAGCGTGAGACAGCCTCCGAACTTCACACACTCATTGAGAAGTTTCAAACCAATGTCAAGGTGCTGAAACAGTTGGGTGAACGCACCGAACACTGGGATGTGCTACTCATTCACATTCTCAGTACACGCTTAGATAATGTGACAAGACGTGATTGGGAGGAATATGCAGAAGCTAATCAGATTGTGAAATTTGACCAGCTTATTGAATTTCTGCAACGGAGGGTTAATGTTTTGCAAACCATGAGTAAGGGAAATGTCGAAACTCAACAACTCCCTTTCCTCAAGAAGCCTGTCCCGTTCCGGTCCGCCAATCATGGAACAGTACCCAGAGGTTATCCCAGTTGCATAGTTTGCTCTGAACAGCATACTCTCTATCAATGCCCTTCGTTCTCTCAAATGCCGGGTGGCGAAAAGGAGCAATTAGTTCGTCGCAACCAACTCTGTCGTAACTGTTTGCGACGAGGACACATGGCGAAAAATTGTTCTTCGGAAAGTAGTTGTCGTAAGTGTCAAGGCCGACACCACACACAGCTATGCATGCAGAGATCGTACACCAACAACCCACCCGCCTCAGTCGCACCAGCTGGTCAGCCAATCACTCAGCCCGATCCACCCAGACAGCCGAACTCCACCGAAGCCCCACCGTCATCAACCCCCGCTGCTCACACCGGTATCATCAGCTGTACTGCACAGGAAGGAAGAAGAAGCAAGGTCTTGTTAGCGACTGCTATCATCATTCTCGTTGACGACGTTGGTAATGAGCATCTGGTTCGGGCTCTTCTCGATTCAGGTAGCGAATGCTGCTTTGCAACCGAACGAGTGAGTCAACGAATGAAAATTCGCCGTGCCCGAGCTGATCTTCCAATCGCTGGTATAGGGCAATCGTCCACTCAGGTGCGGTTCAAATTTCGTTCCACTGTGAAATCTCGCATCTCCGATTATACGAATGAGGTCGAACTGTTGATTCTCCCGAAGGTTACAGTTGATTTGCCGTCCATCTCAGTCGATGCGTCGTCGTGGTCGCTGCCGACTGGAATACATTTAGCTGACCCAGCTTTCTATGAGTCCAGTCCAATAGACGTTGTTCTAGGAGCAGAGCTATTTTTTGAACTATTCAGCGTAGCGGGGCGCATCATGCTAGGTAATACTCTGCCGTGGTTGACCAATTCCGTCTTTGGTTGGATCGTTTCGGGAAAGGTCGACGAACAGCAAGAACCACGCACAATAGCATGCAATTTGGCAACAATGGCAGATCTTCATCGTGACATCGAACGTTTTTGGACCGTTGAGGAGGATTCAGCGCCAGCCTACTCACCACAGGAGGCATTGTGCGAAAGGCACTTCTATGTAAACACTACCCGGGGAGAAGATGGTCGTTATTTTGTTCGGCTGCCACTAAAGGACGACATCATTAGCAAGCTAGGTGACAATCGCCGCACAGCATTTCACCGATTCCGCATGATCGAAGCACGATTAAGCCGTAACCCACAGCTGGCGGAGGAATATCACAAATTCATGCAGGAATACCTAACTCTAGGGCACATGGAGCGTATCGACGAACCGGAGAATCCGTCTCAATCAACCTTCTTCCTCCCCCACCACCCAGTTATTCGGGAGGAGAGCAGCACTACAAAAGTGCGCGTCGTATTTGACGCTTCCTGCAAAAGTGCCACTGGATTTTCCCTTAATGACGCTATGTTAGTTGGTCCGGTCATACAAGAAGACCTCCGCTCCATACTAATGCGGTCTCGATTGCATCATGTGGCACTAGTAGCAGATGTCGCTAAAATGTACCGCCAAATTCGCTTGCACTCTTCTGATACACCATTGCACCGTATATTTTTTCGATTTTCTCCGTCGGAACCTATTACCGTGTACGAATTAAAAACGGTTACGTATGGCACTGCGTCAGCACCATTTTTAGCTACTCGCGTTCTCAAGAAACTTGCTGAAGACGAAAGCGAAAACTACCCCGTCGCAGCGAAAGCCACCTGCGAAGATTTTTATGTGGACGATTTCTATTCGGGCGCTGACACAATTGAGAAAGCCGTGGAATTACGTCAGCAAATGGATGAAATGTTCTCATCCGCAGGAATGAAGCTTCGAAAGTGGGCGAGCAACTGTCCTGCCGCATTAGAAGGCGTTTTGGAGGCTGACCGAGCCCTGCAACCGTCGGTTGATTTGGACAAAGAACAATCGATCAAAACTCTCGGACTACATTGGGAGCCCAGCACCGATAAACTTAAATACGTCATACGTGACGAGCAGCTCGACATTCCTAATCCCATCACCAAACGGACGACGCTCTCTCGAATCGCCAAGCTCTTCGATCCTTTGGGTTTGGTTGGTCCAGTGGTACTGATTGCAAAAATCTTCATGCAGGCATTGTGGACGCTGAAGGAAGAAGATGGAAAACCGTGGAATTGGGATCGTGAGCTACCCCAGCCGATGGTAGACCGCTGGAACTCGTACCGCTCTCAGCTCTCATTATTGAACGACCTTCGGATTGATCGTTTCATCTCGCTTTCAAACCCGATTTCATTGGAGTTACATTTATTTTCTGACGCATCACAAGATGCTTACGGCTGCTGCTGCTACATTCGGTCAGCGAACTCATCGGGTGAAACGAAGGTCGTTCTGCTGACGTCACGCTCAAAGGTGGCACCACTCAAGCAACAAACTATTCCACGTCTGGAATTATGCGGCGCACTTATGGCAGCTGACCTATACACAAAGGTACGAAGCGCACTTCGGATCATCGACACAGGTTTCTTCTGGGTGGACTCGAAAATTGTGCTGAGCTGGTTGCAGGCTTCACCATCAAGCTGGACAACATTCGTCGCAAACAGAGTATCTCGCATTCAGCAATCAACTCCAGACTGTCAGTGGAACTTTGTTCCTGGTACCGAGAATCCTGCAGACCACATCTCGAGAGGACTATCGCCAATGGAGCTGCTGCACAACAAGCTTTGGTGGGAGGGTCCTAAATGGCTTGGAATGGAAAGGAATTCGTGGCCTCTGCAAACTTTGGAGCTGACTGCTGATCCAGAAGCAACAAAAGAAGCACGGAAAACGTTAGCTGCAGTTTCAACTACACCGGAAGAACCTTCGTTCCTAGAGAATCTAGTCTCTAAGTTCTCCAAATATCACCACCTTCTTCGAGTCACGGCGTACTGCAAACGGATTTTCACTAACGTTCGGCTTCCGAAAGGAGAAAAAATGCTTGGTTCTCCACCCACAACTGCTGAAATCCGCAATGCTGAGCTGTCTCTCGTACAACTAGTACAGCGAGAATGTTTCCCTGACGAGTGGAAGGCTCTTCAACAGCAGCGATTTGTTTCGTCCAAATCTCGCCTTCTCCGCTTCAATCCGATGATTGGGGTCGACAACGTCATTCGCATCGGTGGTCGTCTGGGTCAATCGGCACAATCCTACGATTCGAAACACCAGATCCTGTTGCCAGGGTCACATCCAATGACGAAACTGCTGGTTCGCTGTCACCATGAACGTCTACTCCACGCAGCAACACAGCTTCTATTGAACACTATTCGACTGCGCTTCTGGCTTTTGGGTGGTCGAAACATTATACGCCGAGTCGTTCACGAATGCACTACTTGTTTTCGTGCTAAACCGAAGTTGGTGGAACAATACATGGCGGAGCTCCCATCTCAGAGAGTCATCGCATCCAGGCCATTCTCCATCGTCGGGGTTGACTTCTGGGGTCCGATCTACCTCCAACCTCGCCATCGCCGAGACGCACCTCCGAAAGCATATGTGTGTGTTTTCGTTTGTTTTTGTACAAAAGCGGTTCATTTAGAGCTGGTTCTTGACCTCAGCACCGTTAAATTTATGCAAGCTCTTCGCCGCTTTACGTCCCGTCGTGGTCTACCCTCCGATGTGTTTTCGGACAACGGCAAAAATTTTGTCGGGGCTGCCAACGAGCTCCGAAAACTATTGCGCAACGATGAATTTAAGGCTGCGATTCAACTCGAATCTTCAACCACTGGCTTTCGGTGGCACTTCAACCCCCCTAGAGGATCACACTTCGGCGGTCTCTGGGAGGCAGCAATACACTCAGCTCAAAAACATTTTATTCGTGTGTTGGGCGAAAGGCTTTTGCGTTTCGACGACATGGAGACTCTGCTAACTCAAATTGAGTGCTGCTTGAACTCACGTCCACTGACGAAGCTCACCGATGATCCCGAAGATTTGCAAGCGCTCACGCCAGGCCACTTTCTGGTTGGTAGTGCTCTTCAATCTGTGCCAGACTTCAACTACGACAACATTCCCCTCAACCGTTTGCATCACTGGCAACTGGTGCAAAAAATTCTCCAGGATTTGTGGAAACGTTGGCACGTAGAGTACCTTACTTCGCTTCAGCCTCGCACCAAGTGGTGCAACCCACCAGTCGAAATTCGCAAGAATCAGCTCGTCATCATCGCAGATGAGAATCAGCCACCAATGCGCTGGGTGATGGCAAGAGTGCACGATCTGCATCCAGGAAAGGACGGAGTGACACGAGTTGTCACGCTCCAGATAGCCAACAGTTTCCTCACGCGCCCTGTGGCGAAAATCGGTCTTCTCCCTATTCCAACACCATCTGAACCCGAACCTATCCCGCTCATGGAAGTGACATCGGCACCTCTAACAGCACCGCAGCCGCGGTCGGGCTAGAGGTTTCCTCTGAAGGATCAACCTGGCCATAATTCTGCAACAAATTCAACCATCGGGACGGTTTCCGCAGGGCGGATCAACCAGCACACTTCAACGTAGTGAATGATACAAGGCCCTTAAACGTAAGGGTCCAGGTAAGGACCTCTCCAATACTCTCTAGCCATTTGAAACCCTCTACCGGGGTCTTCTTTTCCATGTTCTGCTCCTTGGCCAACCGATCTACGCTTCATCTTACTCGGAGACGCACCTAGGATAACGTTCTCACACGCTGGCCGAGTCACCACTGCTTCATCCTGCAAGCTTCTCTGAAATGGACATTTCAGCCGGGGGCATGATGTTCGCTCCCCAGTCACGAAGGGGTTTCTGTGAAAGGGATCTAACCAGATCTGCCTACTCTGCACCGAGATAGGAGCGCTCGTTAAACGGTCGAGGCTCCACTTCTCTACACCACCCATCTTCTCACGAGCGAGCGGGAGCTCACTACATTCACAGCACCCGATCGACGGGTACATCAGGCTGATAGCATCAGCACACAAGGACAGTACACTCGAGACCACGCCACGGTCAACATGCGGACCATCACTACGGTCATATTCGCTTTTATTATGTTTTGTGTTAGAGTTTAAGTACAATAAATAGTTCGTAGTTTTACGTGTTTTGTGTGTGAATAAATCGTGTGTTTAAGTAGTTCTCGACGTGCGTTTGTGATTTATGTTCAGTGAAGGAACATCACTTATTCTCGAAACTATAAAAGAGAACTTAAAAAGAACACCCATTGCCTATCGCCCAAGTGCCGAAGGGATATCTTGTCGTTCTACACAGCAAAAAATAATGAAAATTACATGTGATGTAAAACGTTCAAATGGTAAAAATATAGCAATGTAATCCATCGCTTAGTTGAATTTTAAATTAAAAATTATGCACATATTTGGAGCATTAATAAACATTGAAAAATACGTGTATTTCCATCGGATCATACGTTATTACACGTTGCAAGGATAATAAATCTCACTGAACACGTTTTCCAATGCATATTCATTTTAATTTACATGATCGTGTAAATATAAACCTTCTTACATTGATTTTTTTTCGAATGAGCTTCCGTGCTGCTATTCTCGTTTACCTGTCATTCAGCGTTCAAGAGCGGAGGGCAAAAGAGGACATTTTTGACATTTCAAGCAGTTTACTCTCGTTACTAATAGTAAATAGTATATGAGGTAACAATTGTCGAATCGCGTGAAGCAGATTTAATTGCTGTTTCAGAATCCATTGTGTTTTGAGCTGTTCACTGATACTTATCCGGATTCGCCCATCGCTGCAACCTGAATCTTTTCATAATATGAAGATAAATGTAATACCATTTTGAATGAAACTTACCAGTTTTTAGGAACGCATTTGATTAACCTTTTGTCATGTTGGAAACATGAACCGCACCCACAGCCTAAATGTTTTTGTTTTTCAAAGAAATGAATGTCGTATAATTTTGAAATTGATATTTTTCATTATTTACGATTCCTCCCGCCACTTGACGCCCATGGCTTACATGTTTCGATAATCAAGTTATTGGTTAGGGAAATCAATAAGCCAATAATCTCTCTCTCTCGATCATTATCTCTTCCGCTCTCACGTGAAAACATACATTTGGATGTAATAATCAACGATTCGAGTATTTGAAGTAGGTCATGTAAAATTCTATCCAGCAAATATTACAACATGTGATTTTCAAGTCGTGTAAATTTAAAGCTTCATGGGATTTTGAAGTTATTTGCATGCTCTTTTTATGTGCATGAAAATAGATTGAAAATTACAAAATAATTTTAACTGTGTATTCACCACCCTTTTTTTTTACACATCCCCACCTATCTCCCTACCTACCAAAAAAAAAAAACCCTAAATACCCCTTTTATTTTTAGTTTTTTCCCTTGTTTTCCCTCCCCCGGCTCCCTAAATTCTCCTTTTTTTTCCCCCCTCTCCCCTACCATGGATCCCCCCGTGTTTTCATTTTTAACTCATTCTACCTCCACCCAAACCATTAATTTTACTACTAAGATGAGTTTAGGTACTACTAGAAAAATCAGAGGTAAGTGATTCTTTCGAATGAACATTTTTCTTATTGTTCTAATTGAATTGCGGATTATTAATCATGTTTTTACAGTCATAGACATAGGCGAAACGATGGAATCAAAGCTGTGACATCGAATGAGGATTCCTGAAGGCTCGATCAATTATGGTTTAGGTGATCGTGGAGGAAACGGAAGAGAAATTGAGAAATGCGCAAATATTCTTGCCTAGCTAAGCCTGATAAATGGCGTTTATAATTATCAGGCTGTCTACACAGAGGAGGAAAACTTGGCTCTCCGTTACGAAATCTGAGTTGATCTGAACAAAGGTCATAAATTTCTTAAATAAATTAATCATCGTTTTTTTCTTCAACGGGAAGCAAAATCATTTAATGAAATCTCGATTAAACCCTATCCTTAGTAAGTAAAACAGGTAAAAACTATCGACGGCGTAACAACAATCAATGGAAATCAGCAACATTATGTCCACGGCATAGTTCCAATTCGACATTTTAACGGGCGAAAATATGCGGCGAAATGATTTCTGCTCTGTGATTAGGGCGTGATGGTTATTTTCAAGTTTTGATAAAGAACGTTATATTGACGCATAAAATCCGTAAATATATACTTCAAGCTCAAATCGAAACTAGTATATGATGATTTGAATAGTGTTTGCCTGCATTATTAAACTATTAGCCTGGATTTAAAGCTAACTGAAACAAGCGGCGGAAAGGCAAAATAACCGGTATCATCCTTCTTTTTATCTCTATACTACTCTCATGTTTCCTATATCCACGATATATTTCTCTTCGTCCCCTTGTTGCTCTTTTCTCTAATGTCGCTCGCCCCTGGGAGGTTTGATATATTTTTTGCTTTTTTCATTGGTCTTTTTTCTGCTGTCGCTTTTCGCTCACACCTTAATCCAAAATTAAACCCCCCCAAAACATCCTGGAAAAAAGGACCCCCCAAAACCCCCGGCCCCACCCAGGGGTATACCCCCCCTCTATACCCCGGCACACCCATCAAGTTTTTCCATTGAACATTTCCCCAAAAATAAGTGTGCATTTACCCTTTGCCCAAAATAACTAGAGAAATTGAAATCCGGAAGAACGCCATAAATTATTTTTCTTGTTCAAGGAAGTGCATAATTGATTTTAATGTCGTTGTCAAGGTAAATAAGTTGTTCTGAAATTGTTCAATGAAAATATAATACAATATGATATGTTTACATTTTGGCTCTTCCACCCTTTTCAAATTCTAGTCTAGAAATTACGATTTCTCGAGGTTTATGCTAAAATTCGCCTGAAGCAGTTTGCGTGCTACTTCGCGAAGCAACTGTACGTGCTGCTCAAATGCCTCCGTAACCAAGACGATATCGTCCAGGAATACGAAGACATAAGGTTTCAAGCAGTTAGTCCATGAGCCAGGCCAAAGTAGCTGGACTATTTCCGAAACCAAATGGCATTCGGGTGTATTAGAACAGCCCCTTGCCTTGCACAAAGAACTCAGTATATTTTATAGAAGAATGGTTTTGAGGAATTTGCAGAAATGCTTCTGAATGGTTAATAGATGACAAATATCTGGACTTTAGAGGCTGATCAGGTATTTTGCAAGGGTGCGGAAAGGGGTAGGCGTCAAGTACGTACGTCGTTGATCTTTCTCGCATCCAGACAATATTTATTTGGCTTTATTACAGGAACGCAATTATGACACCAGTCGAAATTGCCAGGCGCAATAATTCATGTATCTTATAAACGTATTAGCTTATTTTATAATTTGTTATCAATTTGGTGAAAACCTTTGCTCGGGTAGAGCTGAACAGGATGTATCTATGGAAGGTCTTTTTTTTATTAACCGTGACGAGTTCCTTCATGAAATTATAAATACAACCTGTGATTGTATGCACATAAGTCTCGAAATCAAGAAATTCGGACTCGGTTGAGGACTGATCATGTTTGCAGTGTAGCTTACAGTATCTTTGTAACTTGTTACTTATATAATATCAGTTCGTTTACTATGCTAAGGATATCTGTTCAAATTAGCTAAAATAACGATTTTCTCCAATAGAATATTAGTTCCATTAACATGCAATCCAGCTGCAATGCCACCTAACTTCGGCATCTATAGAACTTTAAACTGTATCATTCATGGGATTGCCGAAGAGGCGTATTGGACACGAACAAAATGAAATATTGACGAGACACAGCGTACCAAAAAGTGATATGTACCTACGGTGATGCGTTGAATGGATCTAGCCGAGATGTGTTTGTGTATAGTCGGTACGCCCGACGATGACGATGATTAAAAAGGCTTCCATCTATCCTGTCGTTGTCTGATGCTGGGTACTCGTCACTACCACCATTCCACCACGTACGATAGCAGTACATCGTAGGAAAGTGAACGTAATTTGAAATTTAATACATCCATTTATGTGCGTTACTTGCCCGGATGGCTCGAAACCGACGGGATGCGTCCTCGTACAGTTCGGTGGCATCCATCGGAGCAATTGCAGCCCTGTTGGTCAGCAAATCTGGTGTGATGTATTTAACGTTAGCAATATGAAACGATCAATGGAAGTGATGGTGCAAATAAAGAAGGGGACCGGTTCGTTTGCTCCTGAATGATGAGTGAGCTACACTGACAATCGATGATGTTCTTTGTGATAAGAGTGGTGGTTAGTTTTACTGGACTAATGATGCATTTTAGTTGAAGTGTTACCTTGTAAATTGAAGTCTAAATAAATATATGGCGATATATGTTTCAACAAGACATACATCCCGTCCCCTCCAATACCGGTAATTGTAGCGTGACCGCAAACCACATTTCCATGTGTTAACGCAGATTTCTCCGCACAAAGTTCCCTTCTCTAAATTTTTCCCGTTAATCGTCACAGTCACAGTCCAGTTCATTCAGTCCGGATGGTCGTTTGATGTGACCGGAATTATATTTTTTGGCAGCACACCAATGATGAAGGTATGCCAAAATGATTTTAATTGCTCTCACCCAAATTCACCTCTCACCAGTGCGTAGTAATCTACGTTTTTCGAACGCCATGAATAGAAATCATATGGTTACGCATGAAGGCCGGAATTAGGCCACCATACACGGTTTGAAATCAAAGCATGTGTGACACAATAATTTTCGCTTGAATGGAGGGACGGTCGACTTTCTTTTGTTTTCAAAGAAGATTTCTGGGTTTGATGACGGGAGGTTTTAGGTAGGGATGTGGGTTTTTTTAAATGTCGAGGAGAGGGGTCCACAGATGGAGACCTTTTTGTACCATAATTGGAAATAGTAACTGTTCTAACTAGGCAATCATACTCGGCTGGCATTTTTTGAAGAATTTTACCATTCGATCAACGCGATACTTATGTTCAAGAACTAAAACATGACATCTTGAATTGAGAAATCCCTGCTTGTTTACACACTTTGTTTTGAAAAACAGAATGTGCGCACTAATCGAATTTTCTATTCCATTGATGGACCAAAGTGGATCAAAAACGTCCGCAATGCGGTTCCATTTGTTTTTGGCTGGGTTCGATTGGACAAGTTTAAAAAAAATTATACAATTTTTGTTCAATTGATAAACTGTTCGTAAATACTTGTTACTTCGTGTGCTGTGTTTTATTGTTGCAATACGTCTCTCGGTATAGGACAGCAATCAGAAAATCTGTGCAAAAGCTGTGAATTCCTGGGAAGAACAAAAAAATGACTCAAAATAAGTTTTAAAACAATTTTAAAAACTTGTTGAGTACTTATGAGAATGTTAAGTGACCACGAGTGAAAGTAACTTAATCTATACAAGTATTTGTACCATAAATATCGATTAATTTAGCAAATAATGTAGTGTCTGTTTTGTGACAGTGTTGTTTGTTTTGTGACAGTGCTCACGAATCGACTGATGGCGATAGGGGAGGAGCTGAAGGAACATCTGATCGCCGCGATGCTGTTTTCAAGCCTCCCAGAAGCCTACAAAAGCGTAGTAACCGCACCGGAAAGTCGTCCCGAGGAGGATCTCACACTGAAATTCGTGAAGGACAAGCTATTGAATGAAAGGAAACGCCGTGAGGAACGCGAGGTGGCAGAGAAGGTGCTGCGAACTGAAAGTGAGACCGCGGGAACATCGTCTGGAAAGCGCAAGGTAAAGTTCTACTACCAACAATCAATATGAATCTAGCGGACGTAGATGATAGCCAGCAAGAACAAGAAAATGATCGAGCGGACATGCACAAGACTCCAGAGGACCTTCGCCATGTCATCAATGGGTGACGTACATTGGTATCCCGGGTGGGATGTACAATATGACGGGTGTGGCAATTTCTTCATAAACCAAAAGAATTACATCGAGTTGTTCAAATCAATGGCCTGGCAAACGCGAAGGTTTCAAAAATACTAATGGATTTGGGGCATTTCAAGCATGAGAGCGGGAATCCACTCTCGGATAACAAAAACTATCAAGGAATAATCGGACAATTGCCATTTGTATCGGTTAACACTAGGCCCGACATATAGGCAGCTGTTTCCGTCCGTAGCAGGTAAACAAGCTCAAGCGTTTTGTGCAGTACTAGAAGGCTACCAGAGACCAGAGGTTACGGCTCAGCAACCTCCGTCGCACTTTATTAGTAGTCCCAACAGCATTATTCCTGTTCAACATTCAAGCAATCACAATCACCATCACACTTTGTTAGTGACCGCAATGGCATCCTTACCGTTGGCTCAAATCGATACCAATAAAAGGTTTTCTAGTTGGGATTTTTTTTAACTTTGACAGTTGATTGCGGCTATATTGTTGAAACTGCAAGTGTCAAATTATGTGTCATAATTCAGTGTGTTTTGCCAAATTACCAAGGAGAGTTATAGCGTCCAATAACAAGTGCAAAAAATAAAATTGTTTTGTTTTTATAAGACGGACGGAGAAGAACGTTTCCGATTCATAGTCGCATCGAGATGCGTGTTGCTGTGCATTGATTCAGTTATACCTCTCTAGCTCAGTTGACTGGCGATGGAGCATCATTTGCCATTTGTTAGGATCTTATTCTTTCCGAATTTGGATTTGGAATGATCAACCCATATGTACACACGTCTGAAATCAGGCCGGATTGCCAGACTTTGTTCATAGTTTCGAGAAGAGCCAACTAACTGATAATAGCAGTTTCTCCAGGAGAGGATATCCAACGTCAATGGACCCTGCTGCCTTGCCAACACCAAGGCGGAGAGCCCAAATGAGCTCTTCGGTCGAAAAGCTTATTTTTGTCTGCGATGGAACTACTTGGACGGTCTTTTTGTACGACAGTAACTCCTCTCACCCATGCTCTTTACACGAAGAAACGCTTTACAATAATTGGTGTTTGCTGACACCTGGGTAAATTATCAGCAACCTTCTTTCTGTTGGCCTGGGCAAGTTGAAGCTCTTTTATTTTAGCAACTCGAGAAGGAACATCAGGTGCAATTCATCTTAGCACTTCCAGATTGTAACGTATGTTCTTAAGGGCGGTAGCTACATCTGATTACCACCAAGGTACAGACTTTATAACGCTGCTACCTGCGGCTTTTGAGATGTGACAATGAGACGGCCAGACGGCTAAGATATCAACCCAATCAGATCGACTGATTAGGCGCCGTCACAAGTCGCCTGACGGGAGACTCTCATACTGAAGCCATCAAAGTTTGCCAAATTGAAATTCTATCGAAGTCACGTTTCAGTTGACGGGAGACCTACAGCCTACTACAAGACAATAGAGAAATGGTAAGTCTTCTTGGAATTTAGCAAATATATTAGGTGCGCAACTAAGTTCTCGCTGTTTTTTGGTGAAAAAGGAACTTTATTTTGAAAACAAAGGTTACAAAAGAATTATTCAAAGTATTGTCCATCACTAGCTACGACTTTTTCCCATCTTTCTGGTAGAACGTGAATACCATTTCGATAGAACTGTTCGTCTTTTGATGCTATCCAAGAATCAAGCCATTTTGAGATGTCATCATATGAGTGGAATTGCTGACCAGTGAGACCATGTGCCATCGAACGGAACAAGTAATAATCGGACGGTGCAATATCAGGAGAATATGGCGGGTGGGGTAGGAATTCCCATTTGAGCGTTTCCAAGTAGGTTTTCACGGGTTTCGCAACGTGAGGTCGAGCGTTGTCATGCTGAAGAATCACTTTTTCGTGTCTGTGCTCGTATTGTGGCCGTTTTCGTGCAGTGCTCGGCTCAATCGCATCAATTGAGTTCGATACCGTTCCCCGGTAATGGTTTCGTTTGGTTTCAACAGCTCATAATAAATAACACCAACTTGGTCCCACCAAATACACAGCATAACCTTCGCAGCGTGAATATTCGGCCTAGGCGACGATGTTGAAGCATGCCCGGGCAGTCCCCATGAATGTGTCCGTTTTGGGTTACTGTAATGAATCCATTTTTCGTCACCCGTCTCAATGCGATGTAGAAAACTCTACCTTTTTTGCCGCTGGAGCAGTTGTTCACAGACGAAAAAACGACGCTCAACATCTCTTGGCTTCAAATCGTAAGGAACCCAAGTTCCTTGCTTTTGAATCATTCCCAACGCATGCAATCGCTTAGAAACGGCTTGGCGGGAAACTCCTAATCCTGAACCAGAGTTCCAATTCAGAGTCTTCGAAGTGTTTTGGCCTTCCTTCACGCGGACGATCATCAACACTGAAATCACCGTTTTTGAAGCGACGAAACCAATCACGACACGTTGTTTCACTCAGAGCAGCATCATCGTAAACTTTTTGGAGCTCTCGATGTGCTTCAGCCGCCGTTTTCTTCGAATGAAAGAAGAAAATCAACACCTCCCGCAATTGACGATTATTTTTCACGAAATCAGACATCTTCAAACAACCAAAATATATAACACTAAACCAAAATCACTGATTTGGCAAAGCGGTTTGTTTACCATATGTCTGAGCTTGGTTTATGACGCTTGAGATGTACAACATTCGACCAGCACTTACTACTGGCGCCATCTATTGCTAAACAGCGGGAACTTAGTTGCGCACCTAATACTTTATCAACAATATAAGTCACTTCACATTTTTTCATGCGACCCTATTTTTGCGCTTGTGGCGCCATAAGTGAGAAACGTGGCAACTACCAAATGCACACGCTCAATCTAAGCTATCCAGCTTTTGTTATACCTAGCGAAATATTCCAAAAGTACTCAACAGACAAATTGAAACGAGTCACAAATTGTTAAACTAAGGCCCGATTTCCAAACAACTCGCCGCAACTCCGACTTGTTGCCAGCTGCGAATGTCATGACAGAAGTTTGCTGCAATTTGAACAGGATAGAGAAAAGATCGTCTGTTGGAAAGAAAGCAAAATTTACAACTTGCAATTATTATTTTTGATTACCACACGCAAAAAAAAATACCGCAGTAGAAACTACCATTTCGAGGGTTAAATTAAGCGCGAACACCAAACATTTTCAGCAACTATAAATGCGTTTGATTTTACCATGCCTGCGATTAGATCGACCATGGTGCGGTTGATATCAATATGAGGTCTGCCAAATATACCACAAATGTTGAAGGTTTTACCATAAACGTAGTAAATTTGACTGAAATTTCATAGTACTTTTAAAGATAGGCATAG
Organism: Aedes koreicus; assembly: GCA_024533555.2. Classification (NCBI taxonomy): domain Eukaryota; kingdom Metazoa; phylum Arthropoda; class Insecta; order Diptera; family Culicidae; genus Aedes; species Aedes koreicus. The sequence goes on along the minus strand of JAHHFK020002372.1, from coordinate 645,983 downwards.
TTGGGTAAAATGGTAGTTTTTACTATTAGATTTTTTTCTGTGCACAGCATGATTTTCAAATATTACGAAGTAGAAATACTTTGATCTAATTAGATAAAATTTGGGCCTGACAATGATCCTCCATTCACGCACTGAAAAAAAAGCCACAATATTTTTTCGATATTAGTTGCCAACAAATACATTTGCAACATTTTATTGTTGGCAAATGGTTGAGACAAACACCTGCTCTTTTGTTGCTAGTTTTTCACGGTTTTTGAAGAATGATTGATTCAGCTCAGACAAGATGAAGTTTTTGATTTATGTTGGTGGAACTTGCGTAGTTTTTACATCCGTGACAAAGTCATAAATGAGTGAATATTACTGGCAAACGAAGTTTAAATTGGGTCTATTCAATGGGTGCAACTTCGTCCCATTCAATCGATTTTTAATAGAATGCAGTTTCAGTATACTTTTTTTTCTCTGAGTTTCTGATTAAAGCATTAGTTCGTTTTACCCAACAAAAATTTCGCTTACATAACTAACCTAAAACTGCTTTGAAATACTTGAGAGATTTCTACATATGATTAATTGGCCCATCGGTAATGAAAACATAATAATACACTCTGCACAGGTTTCTTGATTTGTGTTTAGATGAGCCATTTGAAAAATATACAACCTAAACTCATACATTTCCATTGAAACATTTACCAATAACAACATTTTTACTAAGTTATCCAGGCAATTTTTTTACCGGAATACTGTAAAATTTCACCTTTAGATGCTGCAAATCAGGTCTCTTTCCGGTCCAAATTTCTTCTGGCGTCTTGCTTCCGATGGATCTTGTTGGTGATCGATTCACCAAGTGGCTGCCACTGAAATCGCCTTTACCCAGAATTCTTTCTGCATACGCGCATTGTTCAGCAACCATCGAGCCTCTTCACCAGTGCCCAGTTCATCCTATCCGCCGTGCTATTCTGCTCAAGACCAGCCCGTGATGGCCCGGCGGAATCCATCTTTATCCTGCGCTTTCCAGAATTCGACGCAAACGTACTCACGTCCGGTGTCTGTCCTGAGAATTTTGAGTTTGTCTGTCGTTTCGCCTTTGCTTGAAACAGTTTGAACGCAACTTATGCTTTGCTCTTGGCCTTCAAGAAGTATACTGTCACTCTCTTGCTAGCTTGATCTACGAACGTGAAACAATATCGGCTGCCATCCGGAGAAGGAACCTCTACTGGTCCGCAAAAAGTCGTAATTCACCAGCTCCAGAAGATCAGATGTCCTGAAATTGCTCCTCGGAAATGTTGTTCAAGATTATTTGCCTTCCAAACATGCTGTGCAGTCCATCACCTAATCACGTTGAATAACCACACCATCTATTACGTAACTAGAAAATGAGAACAAAAATTAATGATTTCCAATTGATTCCAACTACTTTTTGTTCCTTCTCCGCAAAAAAAAAAAAAAAAAAAAAGGAATTTGAGAAAACCGAGGAAATACAGGTCTTTTCTTTTAAATTTTGGAAAACTTTAAAATTTTGCCTCCCCCGCTTTTTCCCGAATTGCCCCCTAGGTTATTTTCATATTTGAAACTCTTAAGCTACTATCACACTGTTTGACAATACGCTAAATATTTGTCTCGTTAAGTTTTGCCAAATAATGCTGTTTGCAAAGTTGTATGTCCACACTATCACACTTTGATTATTTTTGGCAAATAACACATCGGTCAATAAGTCCCAGGCCTAACTACTAGATGGTGCCACTAATAAAATAATCCAAATGATTTTTCGAATGTACCAACCTTCGAAAGATTACTGTCAAAATTTCATGACGTTTGGTTAATTATTTATCGAGTAACAGTGGTTGAGGTGACGCTAACATTTGTGATTCTTAAGAACGATGGATTCAAAGCATTTTCGTGTATTGATATATCATTTCTTTTTGAAGGGAAAATACACCGTTCAAGCCCAAGGTTGGCTTGAAAAATGTTATGCGGACTCTGCCCCATCCTAAACAACCATCAAACGATGGTTTGGCAATTGCAAACGTGGTCGTACAGACACCGATGATGCTGAACGCCCTGTCGGCCAAATGAGGCAGTTATTCCGGAAAGTATTGAAAAAAAAAAAAAACGTGAAAATCATCATGGGCAATCGCAAAGTGAAGTTCCAAGAGATAGCTGACACTCTGAAGGTAGTGTTTCGAGAACTTCAACTAAGTCCCGAGATCTTAAAAAAAAATCTGAGAACTTATGTGCAGCCCAGAATACTTTTGAAATGTCCATAGAATGTCATACAAGTGCCAGGAATTACATGCAAGTCCTAGTATCTTCAGTGAAGTTCCAAGGACATCAGGGATGTCCGTTGAATTACAGTGAATTACAGTCAAAGTTAAAACAAAGTCCTGAGAACTTCAGAAAAGTCCCGAGAATTTAAGTCATCCTCAGTGAATCCCGGGAATCTTCAGCGAATTCCAGAGAACTTCAGAAAAGTCTCGTCAACTAACATTAGTTGAGTTCCAAAGCTTTAAGGAAGTTCTAAAAATTTCAGACAGCTCTCTATAATTGCAGAGAACTCCTTAAAACTTCAGATACCTAGATCTCTAGAATTTCGCAAAAGTTCCAAGAAATTCAAAGAAATCCCGAAAAAATCAGAGGGGTTCCGAAAACATCAGTGAAGTTCCGAGAAGTTCAGGAATTTCCGAGAAGTGCAGAAAAGTTCCGAGAACCTCAGCAAAGTTCCGAGAACTTCACAAAGTTTCGAAAATTTCCGAGAACTTCAGAGAAGTCAATGAAACTTTAGAAAATACCTGAAACTGCAGATGAATCTTCAAAACTTCAAAAAAGTTCACGGAACTTCAGAGAAATAATCAGAATTTTAGATTATATAACGGAACTTCAGAAACGCTCACGAAACTTCAAAGGAGTTCACTGAACTTCAGAGTAGTTCACGGATTTTCAGAGGGGTTTACGGAATTTGAAAAAAGTTCACGGAACTTCAGAGAAGTTCCGATTTTCACGGAGATTTTAACAGAATTCACGAGAGACTTTTAGAGCAACTCATAGAACTTCACAAAAGATCACGGATATTAAGAGAAGTACACGAAACTTAAGAGTAGTACTCCAAGCTTCAAAGAAGTCCTCCGAACTTCAGAGAAGTTCACAAACCTTAAAGAAGTTCACGTTAATTTAGAGAAGTTCACGGTACTATAGAGAAGTGCACAGAGCATCATATAAGTTCACGGAAGTTCAGAGAGAGATACACGGATCTTTAATAAAGTCCTTGGAACGTCAGAGAAGATCACGGATCTTCAGAGAGGTTCACGAAACTTCAAAGGAATTCACGGAACTTCAGAGAAATCCTCAGATCTTCTAATTGATTCACCGAACTTCAGAGAAGTTCTCGAAACTTAAGAGAAATCTCAAGATCATATGCTGATGGTCTTTGAAATAACTCCGGACCAACCTGGTAACGTAAAATATATCAGAAATATGTGACTTGAATAGATGATATACATAAGATATTGAAAATCTTGATTGTTGTAAAGTGTTAAGAAAATATTCAAAGAATTTTGATGTCCTGAAATAACGGTGTTGATGCGGTTGAAACCTGGAATTACCAGACCATTAAAGTTCTATTAGATTCGTTTTCTCTGCGGTAAATAAAACGTCGAAAGCAGTGTAATGATGTTCACCATACAGAAAGCGAATAAACTCGAACTTCAGTAGTCAAGCCAATCCACGTGGAGGGAGATTCTTCTGTTATCTGTGGGTGCTGTTAAAAATCCTTGGTTCTTAATTACCAGATTTGATACTGTTTCTGTTGTATGTTCGTCCTATGCTGCAGCCACGAACATCATAGGGAAGTAATATTTCCACGCAACAAACATCAGTTTTTGCTCTTGGACCAGACTTTGTTTGCTTAAACTGACTTCTAAGTTGATCTGCATCGAAAACATTGTGGAAGATGTTTTCGGACATCTCCTTCTACACTGATCTCCGGAAATTACGATCTTTGTAATCTTTATTTCCGGCGCTCCACAGGAAATCTCTAAATTCCACCGAGGAAATCATAGCCAAAATGGATTCTTTGATCCTGGCACAATATGGCTGGAAGCTTCACCGCTCTCCAGATTGTTGGAAACCCCTGAAACTGCGTCGACTTCTGTCAGCAATTCAGACATAAATGATTATAGTTTCACAATAAATAACTAAAAAAATAAAAAAAATAGTAAAAATAAACACTTCACACAACCGGTGATCGAACGGATAGTAGCAGTAGCAGTAGCAATCAGACTAAGGCCGGTGTGGCCTCTGCTGTACACAAAAGTTGTTTCCATTGTAATCGGTCCATGGGTGTTCCTCGCCAGCCTCGCTGTCTGCGGAGGGTCCGCAGGTCGCCTTCTACTTGATCAATCCACCTTGCTCGTTGCGCGCCTCTTCTTCTTGTACCTGTCGGTTCGTTTTCGAGAACCATTTTCACAGGGCTGTTGTCCGACATTCTTACGACATGCCCAGCCCATCGTAGTCGACCGATTTTTGCGATGTGTACGATGGGAGGTTCTCCCAGCAACTGGTGCAATTCGTGGTTCATTCGCCTCCTCCACGTTCCGTCTTCCATCTGCACTCCACCGTAGATCTTACGCGGCACCTTCCGTTCAAATACTCCAAGGGCGCGTTGGTCCTCCACTAGCAATGTCCATGTTTCGTGGCCGTAGAGAACTACAGGTCTAATTAATGTCTTGTAGATGGTCAACTTTGTGGTTCAGCGAACTTAGTAGCGTCCTTCGGAGTCCAAAGTAGGCACGATTGCCAGCCATAATGCGCCTTTGTATTTCTCTACTGGTGTCGTGATTGAACGGATACAACTGACGAATATTTACAAATTGACAGCTGTCACCCGTGCAGATGCTATGAATTAGGTTATATTTGCCAGTCAAGATTTTCCAGAATGTCATATAAATTAATTATTAGTATAGAGCAAACATATTTGACGAACCATAAAAAAGGGCATTACACTATTTGACAAGTCGCCAAATAATTGGAATAAGTTGCCCAATATTTGCCATAGTTATATTTTGTCAAATATATTTGTCAAAATTTGACAAATATATCTGATCTCAGCTTAAGGTAACAAACTGAGCAACTCAGAAGAGCACAAAATCGCACGAACTTACACGAATATAAGAATCTAAATTGAAATCGGAAAATTTTCCATCAATAACGCATCCAAACGAAGGCACTGTTCCAATTATCAATTGTGAGCTTTCTACCAATACATGAATTTGTGTATTTTTTGGCAATCACAGGGAAGTCGAAAAAAGTTCTATTCCCTCGGCCAGACTCAAAGCTATCTGAGGCTCCAACTAAGGGGCATATCTTATAAACAGATAAATTAGATATACTTTATAATAACCGACTGGAAGTGGTTGGAAGGTATGAACCAGAACTCTCCCCCCAATCTTTGGTCAACTCATCGACCAAAAGTTTTCGGTGAAACGAAATAAATTGGAACTCACTCGCTTCACGCTAATCAGCCATCCTTGTAAGACAAGATTACCCAGTCATTGTACCGTTTCTTTCTGGGCCACTAAAATCACCAATTTGTCCTTCCGGCCTGCCACTGACAGCTGACTTAATGCGAACGACCCTGCCAGCCAAAGGATAATTCAATTTATTAGTAACCCAAATGACAAGTCACTCACTTTCAGCCACATCCAGCCGGAATGACATTCAATCTCAGTGAAAGGAACCTCAATCAAGACCAGTTTGAATGGAACAATCCAATGAACAGGCCTCTTCTGCAGAAGGCTCCAATCAGGAATCCTTTTTTTTTTTATCACAACCTGTAGGTATGTTGCTGCGCTAATGAAATGATTCTTGTACCAGGGAGCAGCAATCAAGAAGCGGCAACGTGTGAACCGACTGAAATTAAATAGAACTCTTTCTTTTCCCTCGTTGACGGTCGTTGTTATTGTTGAATTGAAAACGGAAAGTTTCTGGACGGTTTTTGAAGACAAAAATAAACCACATTTGGCGTGGAGTGCAACCAAGCCGTTCAGTGAACTTCGTAAAGCGAAACGACCACAGCAAAAGCAGGAAGATGTGAACTTTCTTTCACGAGATTTTTTCACCGTTTCGCCTCGAGAAGTGTCGCCTCACAGTTGCGTTGCAGTCTGTTTACAGTTTTTGGGATTTCCCCGTTGCTTTTGAGCTACTCTTTTCACGTGGTATTTTTTTGTTGTTTTTTTCGGTTTGGACATTTTCAGCTCTTTTAGGTTTCTACTTTATTATTATGGTCGGTTGGAGGAGCGCATAGTTATATCTTCTACTACTTCAACTTTTCTTCTTCTTCTGACAGTTCAACATTGAGACAAATTTTTCGGACAGGTTGACGGTAGTAGGTAGGAACGGCACCGTTGTGCGGAGCGTGTGGGTGTATTTTCCGTGTTCACCTTTCAAAACAAAACGAAAATAAACATTCATCAACACTCTTCAATGTCAGGCACAAAATCGGAACTGGGATTGAAAAGTTTCAGTTTGGGGTCATCTCAAATCCACCCAGGCTACGGCGGCCGCTTACGGGAATAACAAGATTCACAACGAGCGCCCACCCACTCAATTTGAAAATTTTCTGCTTCATTTCGTGAGTTCCCTTTCTTCACCATCTACCTTTATGTTATAGAATATAAAATACCACCAGTGTACGTCAGGAAGGGTTCGAAGGGGTGAAGACGTTTAGTGTAAATAGAATGTTTATAATATTTACATTTTGACGGGAACTTTGGCAAACCCTGCATACCGATTAATGCCTATTTTTATAGTCAAAATTACTTTGGTTACTGGTGCTGAGCCGACCGAGAGAAATAAGAACGATTTAACATGGATGTATTTTCTTTTGTAAACAAATATTCAGATGTCAAATTTATAATTTGAAGGGTGTATTTGAAACTTGTGGAAAATGAAAAGTAACTAATAAGCTATGATTTGAATTATGTTGTTTTTTCAATCGGCTTCCCGTTCTTTGATTCTAGCTCAGTTTTTATTATTTTAGGATTCTTACAAAGTGCTGCCTTCACGGTAGTCCAGATTCTGTCAATCGGGTGACGTTCCGGTAAATTCGGAGGATCCGTTTTTTTTGACACAAAAAGCACATTATTGGCCTCGCAGCACTCCAACACGTTCCTGGCATAATGGCATGCGACAAGATCAGACAAGAGTAGAACCATTGTGATTCTTCAGGAATATCTTGGCACATCTTGACATTTTCGTCTTCCAAACATGCTCTGAAACGTCTAACTAGGACTTGGCGGCGAAATATTCCTGTCTGGGTAGTTGACGGAAGTCGGCCTTAACGTAGGTCTCGTCTTCCATCACGATGGAATGCGGATTGGAGGACAATTGCATATAGAGCTTCCGGACACAGATTTTAGCAGCGCCAGTGCTTCTTATTCCTGTCTGGGCCTTCTGTACTCTGTAGGCCTGTTGTCCAAACAAGTTTTTCATGATATCATGATTTCGTTCAGTAATGAGGGACTATAATTCGACCTCTAAAATTAAAGTTTAATATCTCTATCCTGACTAACCGTGTGCTCATGAAACCAAATTAAAAAAAAAAGGATAAGAAAATGAACAACATATGTAACATAAGGGCATCTACAGCGGTGGTTTATTTTTGGACCAACTTTGCGTTACCCGCACCGGTCATCTTGTCAGTCATTCAAAATCAGAGATCAGAAGTTTTTTTTTTCAGTGATCGCAGGTTTTTCGCAAACTTTTTGCTGTGAATTGTTTTTACTGCCAGTGGTGCGTCGTTAGCAGAAGACGAGAAATACTTGCTTTTTCTTTTGACTGAACGTGAGTGTGTGAATGCATGCATTTCATTTAGATAATATTAGTTAATGTTGATTTGCAATATGGCAGCGGAACAGTCAACACGGAGAGGATCACGTTCTGGATGACGCCCCAACGTCGACCGTGATTTCCGTTTCGGTCATCAGAAGCTGTTCTAGGACTACTTTAGCAACTCGTCCACCTACTACGAAAAGAATTTCCTGCGTCATTTCCGCAAGCTAAGGAAGATGTTCTTGAACTGAGAGTTTACTACTTAGAGTTAACTTTCGAGCAGGAGCACTACTCCCATATCGTTTTCTACTTTTATTAATGTAACCCATTAAGGGGACGAATTGTTTGTACCAAAAATGATTTTAAATATCAAATGATTATACAGTAAAGATTTTTATAGAGTGGTATTTATATATTACTGCACTAAAGCAATTTATTCTCTAACTGCAACTTGTTTAACAATTTCTTTTTAAACTTACCACAAATCGCAGAAATATTTTCCTTGCCCTTTCTTTTCATGAGGTATTTGCATCCTGCAAATTCTTGAACTTCGGTCCATCCTTCAAAACCTTGAAGCAGAATTGAATCGGAAGAATTTTCGCCCTGTTTCTTTTGAAAACATCTTCCTGGCTTTCTGGCAACCGTCCTCCTTCGTGGTGCCGCTCTTGCTTACTAGGTTTACGAAAGCCAGCCATCCAACATATTTCACCACTTGGTGGCTCAACGTCTCGAGCTGTTGACGAATTCCATCAGTTGGGCGACCGGCGAACGATGGGAAAGATGTCTGGGCGTGGTCCTTTATTGTATTCCAAAACTCGCCTCTCCGTCGGTCGGTTCCTCTGATTGAGTCTTAGGACACTGTCAGCTAAGACCGACATAGCTGCTCATCCTCCTTTTCGGAGCAGTTTTTTCACCGCTTCGTATCGAACTGCGATATCCTTTACAGAAAGAATCATTTGTTTTTCAGGCTCACAGGTCACAGGTTGAAAACTTTGAATAACTTACCTTTTTACAGACCCCCCTTCAGACCCCCTACAGATAGCAGCGCCACTCTAATCGTCAACGAGATAACGTTGACAGATTGCCAGATTAATCAACAAAACAAACACACGCGCATGTCCGCAAACGCATACCGCGAAGAACAGATGAAAGAGCAGCATATTCCCATTTCCTCGCGAGCCTCGATGTATATCGTAGATATCTTCCGCTTTATATCACAATAAAATACAGAGCATTTTCTCCCATACAGGCAAAGCGATACTTTTTTAAATTCTATCGGAGAACAGGAAGCTCTTTGTTATTGACTCTACATCACTGAATTCGTTGCACCATAGATACGGATACTTTAATAATATCGTAGTTCCGTAAACCGTTATAATTCCGAAGAACTTTGTGATATTGATACGAATGCATATTAAATAAGATCAATATTATTGATTCTTACCTTTCCAATACTGGTTAATCCATTGAAACAGAGTTTTTTTTAATGTCGCTATCGTTTAAACGCATGTAGCTGTATCCTCCTGGCTATTGATGGTTCGTTGCTACTTGAAATGAATTTCCATAGCAGTTGCTCTTCTGAGATTCCGGGGCTGGAAAGCTCAAAAAGAGCAACAATTGGTTGAACGAATCAAGCGAAAGATAAAAGAAATCGACATAAACACCGTCCAGAACTTGATTCAACATGTTCACCGCACACTGCGAAAAATCGAAGACAATGGTTCATTGAGTGTATTGTAAATAAATTTTTCTACAATTTATAAATAGAATAAAATACCCCGAAGAGGATTTTATAAATTCGATTGTTTGTTTTCTCTTGAGTAGACTAGATCGGAAAAGATTCTCAAGGAGCTTGAAAAAAAAGACGACTGGTCTTAACAAGTGAAAACTCGTTTATTTGGAATCAACATACTAGGTTGATAGGGGTCCAGGGTTGGTAGTACTTTTTGAAAAACATAAGGCTGCTTAGACTGGTTGACTACACTTGAACACCCCTTCGTAAACAGTTAATCATAGGTTTTTTCGTAGAACCTTGAAACGGGTAGCCTCCAACGGCTTGGTAAATATGTCAGCTCCTTGATCCTCGGTATTGCTTGGTTCAATCTTCAGGGATCCTGACGCCACATGGTCATGAAAGAAGTGATTTTTACGTCAATATGTTTGGTGCGCTTTATCACCAAATTCTACGCCCTACATATTTAGTCCCTGTTGTCGTCGTAGATGGTAACTGGTACCCTAGCTTCTTACATGTTCTCGAGAACTCCTTTTAGCCATATTTCTCCAGCCGCCGCCAGACTCAGAGCTACATATTCTGCACATATCTGACCGGAATAGTGATGCCATTCCTCTGGTTCCTTGAATGTACTACGTGTTTTAGTGCTTACCAATTTTGAGTCGTAGCGTTTTGCTGGAGAACGACCCAACCGGAAAACATATGTCAGGGATCCCAATAGTTCGCGGTATGGCTCGTTAGTGTGCTGTCCCGTCTATTTAAATGCTAGGCCTTTCTCCATTGGAATTCTAACCGGATTGCAGTCATCCATCCCAAAACGATTCGTCAGCCGATCGATACTTGCATTCTGCGACAGCTTCATTACACCGGCCTCGTAGTTGTAGTCGATTTTGATGCCTAGGAAATGGCGCAATTCACCACATTCGGACATCTGAAACAGCTTAGCCAGGTCATGCTTCAATTGCGCAATCGATGATAGACTCCGTCCCGACACCAGAAGGTCATCCACGTAAAGGATCAGGATTTGTTCATCATTGGGAACCAGCTTCGTGTAAAAATGCAACACTATCATTTGTGTATAACTTTTTGTTGCTTGTCACAATCTGTCAAGTGGTTACCGAGATGGCTTTCAAGCAAGAAGTGCTTTGACAAAAAATTATGGGCCCGGTCGTGGAACATCCAGGCCAGTCCCACAGGTGGATAGCGAAACAGTTGGGAATCGGCAATTCGACCATATCCCGTAGGGTAAAATCGTTCGAGGAGACCCAACGGAGAGCTGACAGCTCAAAGAAAACCGACCCCGTGAGCGCAAGGAAGGTGAGGGATTACTTCAAGTGCAATCCGAACCATTCGATTCGGAACGTGGCTAAGAAGATCAATTCTTTCGTCTAGTTCGTATAGCAGACAATTAAGCGGGCCGAGATACATGTCTTCAAGGTGAAGAAGGCGCTTAACCGAACCGATAAACAGAACACGTTGGCCAAATCCCGCGCCAGGAAGCTTGGTCAAGCTGAAAGCGTAATAGACGACCAGAAGTACATTAAAGCGGACGCCAAGCAGAAACCCGGCCTGAGGTTTTCGTTGGCAAGTCCCACCTGGAGAAGTTCCGGAAGAAGAAGGTCGACAAATTCGCCAAGAAGCACTTGGTGTGGCAGGCGATCTATTAGTGCGGCAAATTCAGCAAGCCGTACATTACGACCGGCACCATCAACGGCCAATAGTCGTGCTTTGTTCATATGATGCCCATCTTCAGCAGCTTTTCGATGAAACGCTCGTTCCAGCACCTTGAAGATTGTTTGAGGCCGCACAACCCGCCCATGCTTCGCTTGAACTGCATCCAGAACGACCAGGTAGATGGATTTCTTCAAACGCCCATGCAGGAAAGCCTTCCGTACGTCCGGTTGATGAAAGTGAAACTTGCGGTGGATTCCGACAGCCAGTAAAGCTCGGATTATGGCCAGCCGCCATCACTGGTACGTAGGTTTCCTCGAAATCTTGTCCCAGCTTCTGTAGATAGTTCTTCGCCACCAAACGTGCCTGCCATTCTCGTCCGCGTTCAGTCTGACATTTCAACATGGGGGTCTCACGCCATCCGGGCACGTTGTCAGCTGCTACACGTTGTTCTTCATCAGAGAGCCAAGTTCGCTTCGGATCGCACGAACTCGCCATAGCTTTGTGGGCTGTGGAAAAAAAAACCCGCCAGAAGTTGCTCCGAAACCGACAAAGTAATCCAATAACTAACCGGAGAGCATGCGATCCCGTTTGTAGCGCCTTACATGCGGTTGTCTGCCGGACTCACAGTGTTTTGGATGCGAAGGTAGCGCTGGTAGTGTTGTATTGTCAGGCTCTTCGGGTTGGGCTGCGTCGTCGTCGTCGTCGGGCAGTTCGTCCGGACAATTGTCACCAGGTTCTGACCCGTAAGCTTGCATATTTTCAGCTTTTCCTTCTTCAATCCTGAAAAGTGTGAGCTGTTTAGTGGAATACCTGTAACTAGAGAATGAGAATAAAGATTAGTAATTTCCATTTGATTCCAACTACCTTTATTGCTTATCTTGAAAGGTATGCGTATTTCGTATACAATGTACAGACTTCTTCAGTGTCGTGTACTAATACTCGACTGTACTAATATTCGACTGTACTAATACTCGACTGTACTCAATACTCGACTGAGTATTAGTATACGACACTGAAGAAGTCTGCCCATTGTAGACGAAATACGCGTATCTGTCAAGATAAGCAATAAAGGTAGAAGAAATTAAATGAAAATTACTTATCTTTCTTCTTATTTTCTAGTTTTCTTTCTTGTTTAAGCGGGAATACAACGCCTAGGGGAGATTGTGATATTTCATCCGGTTCTGCGCCATTCTGGAAGCGTATTTCGTCAAACTTGACATCTCGGGTCACGATGATCAACCCATGCTTTCTGTCCCTGTAGCGATTTGGGACATAGCCCATCATGACCACTTTCATGCTTTATGAGTCGATCTTCTTCCTTCATTGTCTTGGAATCCATGCAAACGCACTGCATCCGAATATTCGAACCTTCTCCAAGCTAGGCTTCGTACCAAACCACAGTTCAGATGGCGTACTTTCACACTGAGGACTTGTAGTACACTCCGGTGCAGGCGGCATCGGACCACACATTATTTGGCACCTGTGAATCCTTCTCAATGAGCGTCCTGTTGAAACGTTTTGCTACGCCAGTTTACTGGGAAGTATAAGCGACCGGTGGCTCCACTTGAATGCCCTTCGATTTGTACCATGCCTTCTGATCGTTGGAGCAGTTCTCCCTTCCTTGGTCTATGGTCAGTCTAGAAATCGCCTTGCCCGTTGGCCATTGTACCCATTGCATCGAACTCACGGAACTTCTTGTAACGCGGTGCGTTTATTTGGACCAATTTTGTAAAAATGTAAATTTGTAAATACTAGATTTGTAGTTCAAAGTAGTGTAGATAGTAGATTATGTGTTTCAAATTAGATTTTCGTTTCCAATTGGATTTTTGTTTTGATTCGTGTTATTCGTTGTACATTTGTAGGGTTTCTTATTGCATGATAGGTGGAAGCTTTTTTATAGCACGCTAGGATGAAAGTTTGTTTTTTATGGGAGGCTACATATGCGAAAGAGATGGATATCAAATGAACACCTGAATACAATACAATGGCTAAGCCGAACATCATTTCTCGCGTCCGATTCAATTTCTTTGATTCCGTGGTTTCTTGGGCAATGGAGGTTTTAATCCCGGCGATTACACTAGCGAATCGGCTGGAAAACAGTTGTGTTTGACGTGGTTTTTAAGTGTTCCAAGTGTTTAGTCAAAGTTTTTAGAGTGCTTGTGTGTAGTATATGCGTTGCAAACAACTGTTAAAATCGAGTTAAAATTGTGAATACGTACAAAAAGCTCGTTCGACGGGCTTTTTGTATTGTACGGGCTGGATTAATATTCCTCGTTCGGCGATCGTGGACGCTGAACGGAGGTGATTTGAGCGATTTGGTGAACGTCGTCTGCAAGAACGCCAGACTCGTGCGCCCTGCAAAGGCCCGCCTGTTTAGGTAGCTAAACGGAGGAGAGTGAAGTTCGCCCGAAAAACTAGCGAAGTTATTCCGACGGTCGCCAATAATCCGTCGTGATTCCACCCTACGTTACAATCCCTGTGGAACGGATACCGAGAGCGCGGTTTCAGTGATCCGTTGTCAAGTGTCGGACACTGAACCGGACCTTACCCAAAATATATAGTAGTCTTCCTTAACCCCGCTCGGTCATAGCGGAAAGGTACGCGAAGCCGGGTCGCTTGGGAAAGGGGACTCCTATATTGAAGGAGACGGTCAATTCCGGACGTTCTCGACGAGATATAAATCGGAAGCCTTCCGTCCAGCCGCCACTCTCTCCGCAACTCTAGTTTCGGCCATATTGCGCACGGGTCTAGGTACACCACGGCACGCCATTTGTGTGGTCAAGCGTCGCCATCTCGGAACCGTCGCCATTTCGGAACCGTCGCCATTTCGGAACCGTCGCCATTCCTGAACCGCCACCATCGCTTCAAATTATCGTCGCTTCGTTCCGTCATCATCATTGCTTCGTTTGTCACCGTCATCACCGTCATCAGAAAAAAAAACCTGCGCAGGTATGTCCGTACAAAGTTTTTCATGGCCATGATTAGTTAAATAATTTGTAGCTTTAGAGCAAGTTCTGTCCAACACGAGTGAAGCTTGTAAATAGATGTTAAATAGATTGAGATTGGAGTTTTTGTTTAGTTTCCGTTTTTTATTTACGTTTCGTCCTTTAGCTGGCTCATTCGTCATTTTCAATATTGCGTTCGTCTATTCAAATCAAGCACATTCGTTTGAAAACAGGTTCGTTGGTTGGTTCTGGCTTTAAAGTCTAAAGAGACTACGGAAATTATATAACTTGAATGGATTGGCGGAATTTTCGTTAATTTTATCGGCAAAAGGTGTTCATTTGAGGTTTCAGTAGCATATGTGCGTTTGAAGTAGGGTTTTCCTAAAGTACCGTTCGGGTGGTTCCTCTGAGAAACCAGTTTCAAAATTAGTCGGGCATATTCAACACGACCGGTGGTCTCCCTTAATGGGAGTGGCGCTTAAGCCATCGCGTTTGACTGAGATTCAGCACCCTTCCCCCGCACGGTTACATATATTGAAGATGAAGTGTGCGTGTAGTGATAATGCCGTCGAAGGAAGAAGAGCAACGCATCAAAATTTTGCACGTGTTTGGCGAAAATCCAAACTACTCTCACGCCAAGTTGGCGAAATTGTTGATTGTGACTAAATGAAGTGAAGTGTTCGGTGAATGTTTGTCGACAGCCAGGAAAGCTGGATCGGTGGGAAATCGAAAGCCGGAGGCCACAGCGACGACAAAAAGAGTTGCCGTTTGTTTCGACCGGAGGACCCAAATCTCTCCGTCCGAGATGTCGCGAAGAAGCTGGGAGTGGGCGCCTTCAACCGTGGATAGAGCTAAAAAACGAGCTGGACTGTTGACTTACAAGAAAGTGGTGACTCCAAATCGCGACAATAAACAAAACACGTCGGCCAAAGCACGATCGCGAAAGTTGCACACGACGATGCTGACGAAGTTTGATTGCGTGGTACAGGACGATAAAACTTACGTCAAGGCAGACTATAAACAGCTTCCTGGACTGAAAATTTATACGGCAACCGGAAGGAGAAAGGTGGCAGATATTTTCAAGCACATTAAACTGTCAAAGTTCGCGAAGAAATATTTGGTGTTGCAGGCCACAGGGTACGGTACTGACCTGTGGCTTAAAGAGCATCGTTTACCTTGCAACCGGAACCGTCAACCAGGAAATTTATCTGAGCGAGTGCCTACAAAAACGTCTACTGCCTTTTCTGAAGCGACATAATTGTTCCGTTATATTTTGGCCGGATTTGGCATCTTGCCATTACGGAGAAAAGGCCATGGAGTGGTATGCTGCCAACAACTTTCAAGTGGTGCCCAAAGACAAGAACCCTCCCAACAGGCCAGAGATCCGCGCAATCGAACAATATTGGCATCGTCAAGCGGAACCTTAAGAAGACTCAAAAAGCTGTTGTAAGCGAGAAACAGTTCAAGGCAAACTGGCGTTCTGCGGCGAATAAAGTGGACAAGGAGACTGTACAAAATCTTATGGCAGGTGTTAAACGAAAGACCCGACAATTCGCATTCGGGAAAAAGGGAGCTTAGCTGAATATTTCTCCTGTATTCTGTATCAATTGAACTTGAAAAAGAAAAAGAAATTGAATCATTAATAAAAACTTTGATCGACTCACACACATTACTGATTGACCAAATTTTGATCGGAACACCCTTTATAACATAATGATGAGGAAATGATGCTCTACTCAATAACGTATGTTAAAGCGATAATAATATGAATACAGCAAACACGGTCAAGTATTAATGTCTAATAAGAAACACAAAATTTTGTGTAAGGAGTGTATCGGAAAGTAGTTATAAAAAAGATAGTCTCTAGTTCTAGCGACAATTCGATAATTTTCCAGGCAATGTATTTTGTTATAGCTTAACATGTTAAAATATCAATTAAACTAACAAATTAATCAAATTTCGGATTTCGGTTATATGATCGGACTTTAGCTTTTATATCGCTCATCAAGTTCTGCATAATGGTTTTTCTGCACTCCCTGGACGCTCATGACCAGTTTTTCATGAAGTTTGACATGTTCTAGGTCACTGAACCTGCCTTTTTGAGGTTCCGCATGACGATTGCCCAGTAGCATTTGATTGGACGCTGTTGGGGACAGTTTGGTGGGTTGATACCTTTTTCAAGAAAACCAACGTTGTTCTGAGGAAACTACTGTAGCGTTGATCATGCACAACGGACAGAGGCCAGATTCAGCCAAAAGAGAGGAGGAATCTCATGCTTCCCATATAGTGGAAGCAATCTCTTCTGTGAGCACTCGTTTCGGCAAATTTCAGCATTGGTTGTTCATTTGTGTAGAAATGGAAGATCGCAAGCCACATTTGCATATTGCTTGCAAAACGAGCACATTCTGTCCGACTTTTTCCATCACAACAGTCGTATCGGCAATTGGCACCCTTTCTCCAACCGATTTGGTGTAGAATTAAGATCCCGGCGGTGTTCTGGAATCCTCTTTCACGTACGTTTCATCGTCCAACAAAACACACTGAGATGGATTATCCAAAATACGGATGCACAACTCTCGGGCCGTAATTTTGGTCATTAGCTGGATCCGGGTCCAGTTCTCGGCAGATTCTGCAGGGTCTAATTGCTTGGATGCACTTTGACCTTTTTGGTGATCAGATTGTACGTTACATCCTTTTCAGTACATGAAGTGTGCAGAATTTTCTTCCGTACTTTAAGTTCAATCCGCGACATCAGCCATCATTAGGTTAGGCAATACGTTGAAGGAACTAAAACGGTGTGAGCCGGTTACAAATGCCGGGTTCAAATCACCGCTAAAAATGCTTGTTCGCGACAAAATCTGGATTAAATTTGGAATAAAACAAATTTGCTGTCCAATGAAATCCAAGATGCATTTTTTATTCATTTAATTGTGCATTATTTGTCATCTTAAAACTAATTACAGTTACTTAATTTGGTTGCATGAAGAATACGAACTTTTGAGTTTACTCCAGCCATTAGGGTCTGTGCAGACTTCTCTGGAACCGATTTAGCTGCTTTTGTCCAAGATTTTCGAAATATGTTTAAAGTTGTAACTTGTTGTATGTTTATATTGAGCGAGTTCTCTCCTCACGAGAGCCCAATACCGCTCACTAGGTCGCAACTCCGGGCAGTTAGGTGGATTCGCCATGCCTCTTTCGATACAACACGGACACCATTCGCTTTATACCATTCCAAAACATCTTTTGCTGCAAAGTGACAAGATGCCAAATCAGGCCAGAATAGCGAGGGAGCGTCATGGCTGCGTAGGAATGGTAACACACGCTTCTTTAGGCATTCTTCAAGGTATATTTCCTTGTTTACCGTTCCGGTAGTGCTGAAGATTTGGCTTGCTCGACCACAGCTTCATATTCCCTGCCAAACCAAATATTTTTTGGGAAACATGGCCTTTTTCTTCGTCCTTAAATGGTCCTCTACGTCGTTCCGTTGCATGCCAGACATTCCGGGAAGCTACTTAAAGTCTTCCAGCACATACGTTTCATCGTCCATTATCACGCCGGAAAACTTCGTCAAATATTCGCGATACAACTTGCGAGCCCATATTTTAGCCATCACATTCTGTTTATCATTACGGTTCGGTACAGTTTTCACCTTGAACGACTTAATACCTTGGAAGTATATGCACGAAAGTTGGGGACATTTTTATTTTTCTAGCCACAGTATAGAAAATTAGAAGAAAGACTAGTAATTTCCATTCGATTCCAAAACCTTTATTGCTTATCTTGACAGATACGCCATTTTTTGTCTATAATGTGCAGACTTCTTCAATGTCGTGTTCTAATACTCGACTTGTAGAAAACCTTCGCCACCTGCCGTATAATATATACTATTTTCCAATTACAAACACTTGTAACACCAAGGAGCTCACACAGAGAGCCACTCTGGTAGCGGACACATACTGAACAAAAGAAAACAAAAAATAAAAACGCGGGGAATCAAAATACCAAAACAAATACAAGGTGAAATCCCAGTGGAATTTGTTTCTTTTTAAGGGATTCACATAAATAAAGAAAAATCTACAATATATTAACAATGATAACGCTTATGGCTTAAACAATTTAGTTAAACCAAACTAAAGTAATATTAAATCTGTAGGAAAAAAAAACAAGCAGGAGCGAGAAAAACCTACAAATATAAAAGGTTGACACATTTTTCAAAATATACATTCATTTACGTTCCTGATTATATGATGCTTGAGCTTACTTTTAAAGAGAAGGTTATTCGTTATTGTTTTTAAATCATTGGGGAGCATGTTAAACTTTAATGGACCGTAATTCATGATGCGTGATAGACCCAAGTTTGTGCTTGCTCTGCTTCTCAATAGTTCATTAGCATGTCTAGTGTTCTGGAGATTAACTCTAGTCGAGAAACCAATATTGTGGTGGAAGTTGCGGTTGTGTAAAGTATTGTGTACAAACATGATTGTCTGAGAATCACGTAAACCTAGTATGGGAATAATTCTGTGGTGTAGACTTGTATAAAGCAAAACTGTCGAATATAAATGAGGTAAATTGAATATTACTTTTACACATCTGTTCTGCAGCGTTTGAATTTTTTTTAGTTTTGATTTAGCAGCATGACCCCAGACAATGGTTAAATATTGAAGTATTGAATGAATACAAGCGTAGTAAAAACGTAGTAAAGCTTCATTGGGCACGAAACAACGTACCCTTTTCATGAGGCCACATAATCTTGAAACCTTGCACGATACATGTTTTATATGAGTGTCCCAGGAAAGACACGAATCCAAGTGCAACCCTAAGTATTTAAAAGATGTAACTTTTTCAATCTTCATGTTTCTGATATACGGATCGGAGTGCTGCGAATTTTGTTTACGTAACGAGTGGAAAACCATATACTTTGTTTTAGTAACATTCAGAGTAAGATGATTGCCGTTAAAAAATTCAATAAGAGTTATTAAATCTGATTCCATGTCTGCTATGATGGATTGAACATTAGAACGAGGGTAGAATAAAGCCGAGTCGTCTGCAAAAAGTCTCGGTATTCCATGGAGCTTTAAATTACCAAAATCATTAATAAATATCAAAAATAGCAGAGGACCTATGTTACTCCCTTGAGGAACACCTACATCAATCGGGCGTAAACTGCTACGATTACCGTTTATTGCTACAAATTGTTTCCTATCTGTTAAATAGCTTTTTATCAAATCATTGGCAACTCCTCTTACGCCATATCGATCAAGTTTTTCCAGTAGAATTGAATGGTTTAGG
Organism: Aedes koreicus; assembly: GCA_024533555.2. NCBI lineage: Eukaryota > Metazoa > Arthropoda > Insecta > Diptera > Culicidae > Aedes > Aedes koreicus. The sequence continues at coordinate 626,525 of JAHHFK020002372.1, read as the reverse complement.
GTGTCAAATGCTTTTTTGAGATCGATAAATAAACCTCCTACGATCTTTCTTTTATCAATTTCACAGATCAACTCATCAACAAGCTCGGTAATGGCAGTCATTGTTCCACAGCCTTCCCGAAAGCCATACTGAAATTTATACAGAACATTATTGGCACACAAAAAGTTCAGAAGCCTGCTAGTCAAAAGTTTTTCCAAAATTTTATTAATGACAGACAACGTCGAAATCGGTCGATAGTTCGAAGGATCGCAAGTGTCTCCAGATTTAAAGACTGGCGTTACTTTAGCAATTTTTAAAACGTTGGGATAAATTCCAGTTACTATTATTCTATTGAAAAGTTTAGCAATAATCTCGGATAGTGGGCCTATGTTAGCTTTAACTAAGTCAGTGGGAATGTTATCATGCCCTCTGCTTTTCTTAACGTCTAGCTGACTTATTAAAATGCTGACCTCATTCACGGTGGTGGGCCTCAAAAATATAGAGTTTCTAACACATTTAACATTTTTCAAATAATCAAAATTATTCCTAGGGAGCTGATCAGCCAGGTTGTTCCCAATGCTAGAGAAATAGCAATTGAAAACGTCAGCAACATCGTTATCTGTATCTAACGTTCTTCCATCAACTCGCAATTTAATTTGTTCACTAGCTTTAGAACGGCCAAAAATTTCATTCAGGTTTTTCCAAACATTAGAATGACTAGAACTATTTAGTATATTAACATAATATTCTTTTTTACATCGTTTTTTAGCAGTTTTAACTTTTTTGGACACATGGTTCAGCATTTCCTTGATGCGTGCATCATTGGGATTGCTTTTGACTTTTTCAAGATAACTATTTTTTAATTGTATCAATCTCCAAAGGCTATAAGTCATCCAGGGGCAATGCTCACCTTTTATTCTGACAATTTTGGTAAAAGTTCTGGTACACTGAATTAAAAGATTATTATATGTTGTGATGAGGGTGTCTAAGGTAGCATCAACATCATCAGTAACTTGAAAATTGCTCAAAAATATTGAAAATTGATTTTGCAGTTTAACACGATCAACAATGTTCATTCTCAGTTCTTGTTGCCTCTTTTCATTGCTCAAAGCGAGAGACGAAATAACAGGTAGATGATCGCTACGATGAAGATAGTGTGGGTTTTTGAGTTTCGCAGCATGGTCGATCGGGCCACAGGAACATATTGCTTGCCATACCAGTACCTTTCGACCGAATTTCTCCACTTGAATCGACCTGTCCGCATCGCTCACATCCTCCCCAACGACGGCAGTAAAGTATTGTGGACCTGGAAGGGTTTTTGAGTCCTCCTTTACATAGGTCTCATCGTCCATCAAAACGCATGCATCCGGACGCTGCAAAAGACGCGAATACAATTTCCGGGCCCTTGTTGCTGCTCGCTTCTTCTGTTCTGCACTTTGTTTCGAGATTTTCTGCTTCTTGTAGGTCTTCAGGTGGTTTCGTCTCTTGATACGCTGGATCATTCCGACACTCGTTCCTGCTTTTTTGGCCAAATCACGTATTGACATTGATTTGTTCTTCATGATTAGAGATACCACTTTCTGCTCCAGTTTCGGGTTGGAAGAACCGGGTTTTCTGCCTCTTCCCGGTAGCTCATCCAAAGAATAGTGTTCCCAAACTTATTAATGATGGTTTTAACACTCGCATGATGAGAACTTTTTACGAATACGAAGACCTGATGAGTTATCACGGCATGAAAAAAATGCGCGATAGCCAGGAATATTGTAAATGCAGCTATTCTCCTTCTTCATCCATGTTTCACCTATCGCAATGACATCAATATTAATTTTACATTCATTCACGAAATAAATAATTTCATCAAATTTTTCAAAATCATTTATTCCTCTTACATTCCACTGAATGATATTTAAAGTGTTTGTACTAAGCACATGATATTTTGTATTGAAATCATGTAAATTATCATAATATTTATTTAAAATCATAATCGGTAAGGAATCCATTTCAACTTACAAGGAACAAAAGCTCGATAGCACAACATTTTAATGTGTGTTTTTTTCCGTTTTGGCGATGGAGAATGTCCCGGAGGAGACCCCAATTCAGACACAGATGTATTAATAGTGAAGCGGTTTATGACACGACTAAGATCTTCTTTTTTAACCAAATCTGGCTTACTATTATCATCTTTCTTAGCCAAAATGACACCACCCCTACCCGCCCAAATGTACTTTATTTTCAACAGTTCTTGAGATTCCCTAAGCTCTTTGAGCAGTTCCAGAGACAGTGGAGTTAACTCGTCTCTCAATGTCACATTTATTGCTCTAGCGTTAACAATGAATTTCGAATCAACCACAGTCGATAACAGTTTTCCAAATTGTTTTTTCTTGTTCAGCACCAGCTCTTTGGATTCCTTATTACAAAATACGATTCTGATAGGAGCTAGAGCATTGCTAGGTTTGCTATTGACAAACATTCGCTCAGCTGATACTACAAGTTCAGAGTTTTCACTGAGGCCTAAACAAGCAAGTAATGTTTCAACAATCTGGTATTCATTCTCATCTGGAGATGTTGGGATACCCCAAAGTACAGCATTATTTCCCAAAGCAGCTTTGTCTGACTTATCGACATTAGCTTCCAACTTATGAACCGTTCCCTGTAACTGATTTTGAGACCTTTTCAAACGCTCCACCTCGGCTTTCAAATTTTCATTTTCAAGTTTGAGATCTTTGAAATCAGAAGCAATCTCATCAAACTTACCAGAAAAGAACTCCTGGGATTTACCGATTGAAGCGGTAATCTGCTTAACTTCAGTTGAGATCAACTGCATTTCCTTAGCAACAGAGGCTGACATTTTCTACGCTTCGATTTAAATATTTCAGACTTTTGATTTTTTACATTCAACTATTGAAATTAACGCAAATATAAGGTGATGTCTTATAATGCCGATTTTTCAGAGTAAATTTACTAAATGCACAGTACTTTCCTATCAAAGACTTCAAATTTAAGTAACGGACGTCTCACATGCAGCAGTGCACGATATGTAAGGGGACACCTTCAAATTTTCTTCGTTCGCTCGACAGCCATGGAGCTGTGCAGAGCGGCAATGAGCCAGTACTGCTCTGACAGCTGGCGGTTGCAAGTACCCTGCAGGAGGGTACGCGGGCGAGCAACCAGCCAGAATGATGGCTCAGCGGCTGTCGCTAGCGAGTGGCTGGCTAGACATCCATTTTTAATGCAGTCGTGTGCTATGCCAAGCTCGTGGCAAATTTATCAAATTTGGAGGGAAACATGTATGATCCAGTTGGTAGTCATATCACGATATGATGTACATGTATGTACATCTATAGATATGTATGTGATTTCGAAATATATGTAGATGATATAGATAAATATATAGATGTATTTGGTCAAGATATTGATATATTTGTAGATTATATCGATATATATGTTGATGATATAAATGTTTTTGATGATGATATTGATATGTTGGAAGATGATATCGCTATATATACCCCAACGAATGAAAGAGAGCGAGCCCGGAGAGAATCTCTCAATTGTAGATTCGCCCTAATGAAAAAAAACCCTAGAATTAAGAATAGCCAAGCTGGATCAATAGCAATGCAGTACTAGAATAACAACAGGCAAGAATTTCTGAATGAGTCGTATCCTAAATTACAGTCCATATTAGTTTGCGTTTATAACAGTGGTGGTTGGGTATACTGTGGATGTAGTTCAGCTTCCACGGCTACTCAAAAGATCGAACGTTGAAGTTTGCTTTCCAGCCTACCAGACTAAACCGCTCTACCACAACCAAAGCAATTTGCTCGTCAAGTGACCGTTCGGGCGGCAAAGGGTATCGCAAGTATAATGCCTTTATCGTAGGAGCGCGACCAGAAATGCGTATCGAGCAGAATTCTAACAATTGCTTAACGTTTGTCAGGTAACCGTTTGGGCGGCAAGGGAAAGCTCTCTGCAGAATCTGTGATAACACAAATCGTATCTATAGGTGTACTCACAGTTGACTTCTACTCAATTCGAAATAATTTCACCAAGAGGGCTCCTTCATACCAATACAGCAACAACAGCACACAGCAACAGCAGCAAAAACAGGTCGAGCCTCTGCTTTATGGTAGCACAAACAATGGACTCGTTTTAGATATTATTGCACTAGCGAATACAAAAATTTATTTTTGAAGTATAATATATTCTAATAGCATATCATCAAGAACACCACTTAGCTCAGAAGAGCAACGTTATCACTAACAAAAGTAACACTTATTATGAATTTAACTCGAATAATACACAAACAAATTAAAATTAGAGCGCGGACAATAATATTTTTTTTGTGCCAACCAAAAAACAACAGTGTTGCCATTTTAGAAAAGTGTTTCAATGTTTTATTTTATATCTTTTTAAGTGTAAATTTTAAATTCTCTTAGTTTGCCCAATCACAATCGTTCTACTAATACGCTCAAAAAAGTTATTTTCAATTGTGTTTAAAAAAAAGTGATAGTGAATCCGGCCAGGTCACATCATCGCTATTATTTTCAGACGATGAATTAGGCGATGTGCTTAGTGTCACATTAGTATAAACGGGACTATCAGCAGTTAACTGATTTCAACTAACTGCTAATAACCATTCTCTTCACCTAGCATCCGTCTTTTCGAGGACAACCAATTCGATTTTTTCTGGAGTTCTTTTGATAGAAATGTCTCGTTATCTCGTTCAACAGCTGCATATTCTTGTCATTTGATAACCTGCTGTGGCTGAGAAATAGTTTTAGTTTTCTCTTTGTTCGCCGTATGCCTTTAACGATGTGTACAATTGCAAACACGGCTTGGAAAATAAAACGGCATCTTCATTATATCAAAGCGCATCATCATCTCGCAAGTTTACGGCAAGGGTAGCATGCCAAATAGGGATATAAAAAAATGGATACATTCACAAAAAATCAATCACTGAATGCTAATAACTTAATCATTTCTCAATAGGATTTCGAGATGTTTGACATTTTCGCGACTATCAATTTAATCACCAAAATTATCATTTATTATACTAATTATTGACTTTGAGTTCCCAAACAGACTCACAACAATCTAAACCACTATAAGGATCATATCACCCCAACCATCATAGCCATCACAATTATTGCCCTTTTCAGGGCCACCAAATGATTTCAATAGAATAATACAATTTTCTAACATACTTTGCAATTCAACGTTCAATTAGAACAGCACCTGCGTTCCAATACTTCGCTACAAGAGTTAGTTTATCTAATATATTGAACATATTAATGCATCGAACGGTTTGACGTAGTCTAGTTTAACCCTGCTGTCGTGTCTTTTTGGTATTTATGAGTTGATTATTTCCTTAAATAACATGAAAATGAATCAAATTAATCATGGTCATATTTGCTCCACCGAATCGCGTTTGTTGGCTCCTCGTTATTATTCCGGACATGCCACACTCTCCTCAACCCGACTCAATGAAACCAGCAACACGCCTCCTTAACGGATTAGAGACGTGTCGCCTCTTTATCCATGTCACTGTCCAAATGGGACTATACATGTCTCTATGGCTGGGCCGCGAAAAAAAAGAAGCCACCGACCTAAGACCCTTAGATTATCAGGCCGAAAAAAGGCGCGACAAATTAGGCAATGATTAACACATTAGGTCTCCGTCGCTGCTATCTTAGTTACACACAGTAGTGGCGGCCACCCGAATGGGTCATCAATCTTGTGGCAGTTCTCGTTGCGTGGCCGGTCGTTGGTGGCCGTTTGGAAATCTTGATTCGGAGATTCTTCCATTTCCTTTTAAGGAAGTCGGATCGTTACAAGGCACTAGGTTTGGTCACGGAATTCGGTGAATTGAAAACATTTACATCGATCACTTCGCAACAAAGTCCAATAACCGAAATTATTGAATCCTCCGTCCAAATAAAGCAATCCAACATAGTCATCATTTCCACAGAAGTATATTTCACTGTAGGTTGTTTTTTTTTTCCATTCTGCCAAAAGGAAATAGTCACTGGCCGAATTTGATCAGATTAACTAATATTTAATTGGCTATAACTTCTACTTACCACGAATCGAAATTGAAAACCCAATCGAATAGAATATTTCCTTCTAATAAATGGTTGATGGAAAATCTCCATACGTGTGCCGAGGTATGAATCACGTAAATTCATTAAAAAATTTACGACTTCTTTAACGGCAGCCACCATTTGTGCCGTTCGAGAACAGGTCCAGCCGATCCAAAATAAAGCATCCACAAACCAATTCGGAGAGTCGAAATCGATTTGTGAATAATTTTACACCTAAACCGATTGTCCACCTCGCTCCGATCCGGCCATAAATAATACATTTACAAGCACGCTGCCAAATCCAGTCCGGCGGAGAGTGTGACACATACTCACCTCGCAATCCGCCCAAGCTCCGGGGGGAAAAAAAGCTAACCGATAAGCTCTAGTTTATTCAAATCCGACTTCGACTCGCCGCTGCTGGTGTGAGACGGCTCAAGATGGCCATATTTGTCCTCCAGAGTGCCAGGTCCACGTTTCGCAATCCAAAGGCGCCAAAACCGACTGATAAAAGCATCCAAATTGGGAGGTGCACCTCACTGCCATAAATCTCTATCTTTGCGTTGGCTTTTCAGTGCTGATGTTATCTTGTTTCAAGAGCACGCACTTTTAACCTAATTAACTGTCGAAACTGCGACGCGATTGCCAGCAGGAAGTCTGCAACCGGATGGTGAATGACAACCGCAGTCCAAAGTTGATTGGTGGATTGGCGTTTTCTAGAGATAGAGATTTTAACTTTGTCAGAGTTGCCATTCCCACTACGATTCTCTGCGGTGATTTATTTCAAAACTAAATGACTATCCGAACATCGCTTAAATCGATAATTGATCCATAAAATGTCCACAAATCTAGAATATTTATTGCCGAATAAACATTAAAGTAAATGTCGCTAGATCAAAACTCAATCTTTATTGCATTTGATTGCCGCCCATCGATTGGATAAATCACTTTCACGAGAAGCAAACTATCATAGAACAAGCCGAAAGAGCAAACATCGAACCACCATTCGTACCGAGAACAGAACAATGATACGATTTTAATCGACCGGGCAGAATAAAGAACAACGAAATCGACAGCACTGTCGCCGGTGGTCATCCGAGATTTACATCATTGCACCAGCTGGTCAGGGCACGGCCATTCAACAGAAAACCCAGCGGGTGGAACGCGCACCATGCTGTGACCAGTGAGTTGCCGGTGTTCTTTTTTTACGTGTCTCGAAATGTAGACTGCTGCCGGCAGGCAGATGCTCGTGGCGCGCGACGGAGATGGGTCCACCCACGTGGCGGTCCCAGCAGCTATCTGCTTCATTCGAACACGCCGAGCTACGGAGCTGATTGATAGCAAAAGATGACGATAAACGATGAAGGTGACGCTAATGCGATGTTCATAACAGTCTGTCTTCGTGTGTTTTGAAGAGCTTTTCCAAAACATTCATAAAGCAGTCATTAGCACTCATGAGCATCGGTCTTATGTATTTTGGTGGGGGTGTTTATTTTATATGCATTGAAGTTCGACTCGATCCATACCTGAATCTGAAACCATTTGTAGCACTTACTGCAAAAAATGGTGCCTATATACGGTTTTGATTTTTTCAAACATGGAATGTCCATCTTCTATTTGATTCGAGTGAAAGGAGATCGAAGTAGGCAAGAAATGATTGGACGTTATTCTAAGAAGATAGCGTGAGCCCTTGTCATCTTCTTGAATAAGACTAATCAATATTTCTAGACTTACATTTGAAAGCCAAAAGAAGAGCCAAAATGTAAACAAATCATATTGTAAATATTATATTTTGATTGAACAATTTCAGAATAACTAATTAACCTTTGTTTTTTAACCTGTTTATTTATGTATACGGCTCAATCGCGTTAGCTTTCGGAGCCAAGGGCACAAAAAATAACTATTTTTTAAACAAATTATGATTCTTCTTCTTTCATGGGGGCGATTTTATGTTAGCTTCTTCTTGTTCTTCCGCAATTCTAGCCAACACTTTTTGTTTACTGATCCCCGTTGACATGAATGTGGCGAACTGCAACAACGCACGATCGCGGGTATCCAACTCCTTCGGTTTATCAATACGTATTTCGGTGTCCACCGGCATGATGACAGATTCCTCCGTTTTATCTTCCAGCACCTCTAGCGTATCCAATTCCCCCTCACCTTCAGTTTCTGATCCTCCGGTGGCTGTACCTCCAGTTTCTGCACATCCGGACGTTTTCTTCAGCTTACCGCTTGGCTCCTTTTCTTGACTTTGCACTTTCGGCTGACTCCAGCTCTGCCGCTTGGGACAGGAAGCCCTCAGGTGTCCCTCTTCCTTGCAGATAAAGCATTTGTCCTCGTTGCCTTGGTAGTATATGTTTCCCTTCCGGCTGGCAAAGTGTAGCGATGACGGGATTTCCTGCTTCACATCCATGTACGCGCCCCGCACACCAGTGTAGGCCGGTATGCCCAGCTCCGCCGGAAACTTCTCCCGCACGATACGTTTTACGCGTCCATATCTTGACAACACCGTAACGATCTCCTGGTTAGGAACCTCCGGTAGGAGATCATATATTCGTACATAGCAGATGTGATCCTGGGCTAACCTTTTTTCTATTCCCATAATGGAACATCATCAGTTCATCCGAGTTGGCGGTCAACGCGTACAACATCGACCGCTCAGACTTGAACTTGACGAGAAGGGACTTTTCATCTGCAATCCTATATGCAGATTCAATTTCATCAAGCTCCACATCCAAGCCTTTGACGAAATTTGCCACTTCGCCTAAGACTGGTTTATCCCCTCCATTGCCGAAGGTAACTCGCACAGTATTTTTCAACTCGCACATTGCTGCTGTAACAAAAGCGACCGGGTTGATGAAACAAGAACAATGCAAATTTATTACAATGCCCTAGAGAAGAAAGCTATCGTGCGAAAAAAAAAAAAAAAAATCTCAACCGTTCCAAACAAAAACAGCAACAGAACCCATCTAATTTACCTTGACAATGACATTAAAATCAACTTAAACAGGAACAATAAATTATGGCGTTTTTCTGGATTTCAATTGCTCTAGTTATTTTGCTGTTCCGCAGCTTTTTTCAGTTAGCTTAAAATCCTGGCTAATAATTTAATATTTCAGGCAAAAACAATTCTAATCATCATATGGTATATATTTACGGATTTTATGCGTAAATATAACTTTCTTTATCAAAACTTGAAAATAACCATTACGCCCTAATCACAAAGCAGACGTCATTTCGCAGTATATTTTCGCCCGTTAAAATGTCTAATTTGAACTACACCGTGGACATAATGTTGTTGATTTCCATTGATTTTTGTTACGCCGTCGATCGTTTTTACCTGGTTTCATCTAGATTTCATCAAATGATTTTGCTTCGCGCTGAAGAAAACAAATTTATTAATTAATTTATCTAAGAAATTTATGACCTTATGATCAACTCAGATTTCGTTACGGAGAGCCATGTTTTCTTTCTCTGTGTAGACAGCCGGACAATTATGAACGCCGTATTAGCTAGGGGCAAGAAGATTCGCGCATTTCTCAACTTCTCTTTCGTTTCCTCCACGGTCAACTAAACCATAATTGATCCAGTCCTCAGGATTCCTCATTCGATGTCACAGCTTTGATTCCATCGGGTTGTCTATGTCCATGACTGTAAAAACATGATTAATAATCCGTAATTCAATTAGTAAAATAAGAAAAATGTGCATTCGATCGAATCACTCACCTCTGATTTTCTTAGTATTACCTAGACTCATCTAATTAGTAAAATTAACTGTTTTGGTACATGAAGCATAGAATTCGACGTGGGCTTCAAATGGTGAGTTGACAACTTCGAAGGAGGGTGCGACCGACCTCTCGTCCTCACAAGTTCCTACCTCACGCCTCCACGAGTCATATGATCACAAAAGACTGCCAGCTGAAACATGGAGACGCTGGTTGGCGTAGCCTGGGCAATGTTGTCAATCTGACAATAGCGAAGTGAGGGGGTGCGACCGAAGATCTTATACCTTTAAATCATATTCTATATTTTCTATTCTCATTTTACTAATAATTTCAGCACGCTTTGGAATCATCTTTGCATTCCAAAACTATGTAAGAGCCGGGAGCAACATGCCAGGTATCAAAGGCGGAATTTGTATCTCAGCATTTCAGCATACCATTTTATTTAAAATTGCACTTCTGAACTTCAACTATTATATTCATAAAAGGCTGGCACGTAATGTAGGATTATATTTTAATGTTGTGTTTGTGGTATTATGGTAAGATAAGCCATTTCTTTCAGAAATTATCCCACCGGACTCTTCGTTCACTCTATCTTTGAAATGTTGCTAGAACAGTAAAAAGAAACATATTACAAATATTACTATGTTTTATAAAATAATATCTTTTATTGAAATTTTATCTTTTATATTTCGAATGATCTATTCTGTTTTCAGCTTTCCCAGGACTAGTAGGATATTGATACATATCTAACTTTTATTTATTTTTCAGTAACAATCCATTCAAGTTTGAAATTTGAATAAATTAGCATTTTTGTCTATAATGGTATCTTAATTTGTTGTGTACAAAATATATTATATATTATATAACATATAACGGGGAAAGGGAGGGACCATCAGGGCACCCAAGTAAAACGATTTGGATAGGGAGCATGGGACTGCCTCCTCCCTATTGTTAACATTTCGTGGAACGAGGGCGGGCTCTTCGACCCCATCTATTGGGTTTATTCTGTCAATCGAGGGCTCGATTCTAGTGCTGTGAGTGTGAACTTCAACTTGCTTTTGGAAGGAGATTCTCTTCCCTATATTCGCGGGTTTCGCGTAAGTGTCTCTGCTTACGGGCCCGCCCAAACGTTTTTGGCCCTTCATACAGGAGCTTGATGATCACATACAATAATAGAATCCTGATCAAATCGTTTTTCAGATTATTCCACTGCTATGGAAAGTTTCCTTGCTGCAATAGATGGTAGTATTACATCATCATCATCATGAAGCATAGAATTCGACGTCTTTAAAAATTTAATGCACTGGGGCGTAATTCCTCGCTACTTGATCAATGTGACTGAAAAACGAAGGCGTAATAACAAACAAGATGCCAGAATGTCGTAATTTAACGGCGAGTTTCCAGTGATGGCAGTTTAACAGGCAAACTACCTAAGGCGTCATAAAACTCTAAATATAAACAGGGCGCATTTTGGTTTTTATCAATTGTTAACCCAATAAAACATATTTCTACATATATTGCGTGAAAAGGTTAAGCACTGGATTGTTATAGAAGATGTGAGCATAATAAATGGTTTATTGGAGCTTCCTATGGAAAATAGGTTTTGATTTTCGTATTCCAATCTTTGCCTTCAGTTTTCTCGGTTTCGCCCTTTTTAAATGTTAGTCTAGACTCTCTACTCTCATTCTATTCCTGCCGATAGTGAAAACCTGGCTAGGTGTTGAATAAAAAGAAACATAACTGGAGAGCTTCTTCAAGTTATAGGCTGAATTTTCGGCCTTGCACCAACAATAAATATGCAACTAGCGATTTGAAATTGGTTCACTGTTGTAGAACCCCTTGGCCCGAAGTACACCTTGAAGCCAGCACCTAACTATACATACTTGCGCCTTTGTTTTGATTTGCTGTGTTATGTTGACAGAATATTTGAGAGTGTGTTCCTGTGAGTTCATTATTAGGGGCGTATTATTAAGCTTGGGACCGATGTGCTAGTACTGACTGAGCCAAGAAAAAAATCGTATTTGTTCGGGACCTACTGGTCTTAGAGTTAGTCTATGCTTGCACCGTCTTTTCAGAAACCAATCCAGGACGGTTTATTATCATATTCCTGGTACAAATTCATGGACTTGACTGTGATAAAAACTGAGATATATTCTACAACCGTTTACGGATATATTCTTCTGCATATATTTTAATCGTTGAACTACCTTTCTCTTTTCTGTACCTATTTTGTACCTGTGGCTATTTTTTCTGCATCTAGAGTGCAATAGTAGGCCCTTGCGTTGAACTGGCCGGCTTGACGTGCCGCACGGGCTCAGTAGGGATTCTCTGTCAAGACCCGAAGCTAAGAGTCAGTTCTATTGTGGTTATATCACATTAATTAGTTCTACTGTAGTTATCTACATTTTTTCAGCATTTCAGCATGGAGAAGCTGGTTGGCGTAGCCTGGGCAAAGTTGTCAACTCGACTATAGGGAAGTAAGTGGCAGCGACTGAAGACTTTGACTGTTCAAGCAGGGTATATTTTCCTTTCTCATTGAAATAAATTTTTTTTCCGGAATGGTCAACATAGTCATTGGTCCATTTAAAGGCCAGAAGTAAACTACTCAACAAGAATCTTGAAGTTTGAGCCGTCGAAAGGCATGTTATTACTATTGCCGATTATTACTGCTACCGTTTTCTGCTTATTCAAAATTGTACCAGAAACTGACCCTTATTCATTGAATACAGTAGCAACTTGAATTACTGCTCGTTCGCTGTCTAGAAACATGGATACGTCATCCGCGTAGGCGTTGATCACGGCATTAGGAAATTTGTTCAAGATGGCATCTAACAGTGGCTGCAGGTACAAAACAAAAAGATGCATTGACAGCGGATCACCTAGTCGCACTGATCGTTTCATTTTGAATTCCTGTGTCAGGTGACCATTGACCAAGATTTTAGTTTAAGATTTTCTCTAAATCGTGTCGAGTAAGTTAGCAAAATTCTGGTTGAAATTCATTCCTTCTAGAGTTTGTTTCAGGAAATGGTGATAAACTCTTTCAAACGCATGATCTAGGTCAAAATACACCAGAAGTGCACTTTTACAGTGTTGTTTAAGTTGACAGATTCTATCGTATATACGGCTTGTTGCTTCGAATATAGTTTTCTTTCCATTTGAGCATTTTTGGTTATCTGTCAACACCAACGGAAGAGCAGAGAATGTATTCTTCGTTTGAGGATCTTTGTCAAGACTTTGTAATCAAAGTTCAAAAGTGATATTGGACGATATCCTTCCGCACTTATGTCACCTCCTTTCTTTTTTACCAGAACCAAGATCCCATCGTAGAATTGTTTCATTGCTAATCCTTGAAGTGCATCATTTATGACATTAGTGAACTCATTGGAAATTGGAACCCGCCAAGCTTTCAGATAAAACTCTTTAGGCAGCCCATCGGAGCCCGGAGATTTTCGAGAACAACTTTCTTTGATGGCAGCTAAAATTGCGTTTTGATCTACTGCGTGCATCAGATTTTCATTTACAGGGTTATTTTGCGGAATTGCTTTGGCTGGCGCAAAATCAGTTGGAGGTTCAGCGTCTTCAGTGGAATATAAGGTTTCCAAATACGATCTGATTGATTCCCTTTTTTGAGTGTGGTCTCGAGCTTCGGTACCATCGTCTGACTGCAACGTTAAGATAGATGTTTTGGATTTTTTTTCCATGGATTTGAGCAACATGGAACAGCGTTGTGGATTCTCCAAAAATATAAGTTTCGTTGTTGTTCCGAAAATTCGCCGAAAACTGTCTCTACTAAAATCGAGCCCTCGATTAACAGAATAAACCCAATAGATGGAGTAGAAGAGCCCACCCTCGTTCGGTGAAATGTTAACAATAGGGAGGGAAGGTAGTCCCATGCTCCCTATCCAAATCGTTTCACTTGGATGCCCTGATGGTCCCTCCCTTTCCCCGTTTTATGTTATGCAATGAATACTCAGTACATTTGCCGTGGTCATTTGATTGCCTGCCATGTTTTTAAATCTTTTTACTGAAAGTAATATTGATTAGGGTAGTCGTCACGGTGTTTCTGATTTTGAAGAGCTGACTCACGTTGTGTGAGCCATATGGTATTGCTTACGGTCATGGGATAGGGAAGAGAACAGGAGAAAGGAGAAAGGAGAGAAAGCATTAGTAATTGGTAACATGCGATGCGCATGTGAGATTTTCATGGTAATATTCTCACAACGGTCGTGCAGAATGGTTCAATTCCATCACGTTCAATTATAGAAGACAAGACACATTTAACTACGTGCTACATTTGGGAATATCAGGGCAATGATCCCCCATCGCATCTTTAAGTGATCATTGCAAGCTGTCCATTTGGTTCAGGCACTTTTGAACGTTGATGTGGCAGCTTGTTCACACGTAAATTCTGCCTCGACCTAGTTGACAGAACGCGCCCATACGCCTTCTGAACCAAAGGGCAGGAATACTATGCCTGAAGCTACTAAGTACAAACAATAGAGTGGTGTATAGAGTGTTCAAAGAATACATCAATTTCCTATTTATTTTGTTAGTTTCATCAAGCCCTAACTACAGTCACCGCCAAAATAAAGTGCCCACTTTTCTCATGAACACGCTTCATCTCTGAAGTCATTGAAAAACTCATTATATCGTATTCATATATTTTTCTAAGCATGATAATATTATTATTTTAAAGATGCATGTGTATTTTTGCAATGGATAATACACATTTTTGCAAAATTATTTTTTGAACCATACGTGGTGTAAATTTGGTGTGTCATAATAAAGTGCCCAATTGAAAATATATTATGTGTATGTAATTTTTACATCCAAATGCCCCTCGTATTCAATTTTTTTTTGACGTTTCCAAGTGTTTGTTGATCTTCTTACGGATATCAGTTGTCGGTCAGAAAGATTCAGTGCGAGTTATCTAAACAACCATGGATAATACGGTGGCAAGCAAAACTATTCCCTTGCAGATCCGAAAATGTGTTATTCGTGACATCGAGAAAGATGAATCGCATCGCAAGATTGGTGAAAAGTATGGATACAGCAAAGCAGCGGTTACCAAACTTTTTGCAAAGTACAAAACCTATGGTTCAGTAGCTGATCGCCCAGGAAGGGGAAGGAAACGTAGAACAGATTCCCGAACAGATTCGAGAATCATTCGAGAAGTTAAGAAAAATCCGAAGGGAGATCAAGGAAGTGATTCAACAACTGATCTCCGACAGAACTCTACGCAGAAGGATCGCTGAACACGGTATGAAGAGCAGGTTTTGTAAGAAGTTGCCTTTTATTAGCAAAGTCAACAAAGCAAAACGACTCAAATTTGCCCGGGAACATGCTGATAAACCTTTAGAATATTGGAAGACTGTTTTGTGGACTGATGAGTCCATATTCGAGTTGTTCAACAGCAAAAAACGAGCTCGAGTATGGCGTAGACCTGGAGAGGCGCTTCATGATCGACATATCCAGGGCACAGTTAAGTATGGTGGAGGGAACGTGATGGTGTGGGGGTGTTTTTCTTGGGCGGGTGTTGGTGCTTTGGTAAAAATCGATGGTATTATGACATCGACATATTGCGTGAGAATTTGGAGGTTTCGTTGGTTAAAACTGGGCTGGAAAACAAATTTGTGTTCCAGCAAGATAATAACCCAAAACATACCGTGAAGAAGTCAAAGGAATTCTTCCGTTCCTGCCGTATTAAACCTATGGAATGGCCCCCACAGAGTCCAGATCTGAACCCAATAGAGAATCTTTTACGAGTTGATAAGACAGGAGTTACCACCAAACATAACTATTTTCAAGCTCTTGAGAACGCCTGGGAAGAACTTGACCACAACACCTGCAGAATCTGGTGGAGAGTATGCCGAAACGTTTGCAAAAACTTTTGAAGGCCAGGGGAGGACACATCAACTACTGATCACTCAACAGACTGGATCTACAACTTGTTTTTTTTTTTTTTTTTTTTTTTTTTTTTTTTTAGGAAAATAAGAAGTGAGCATTTTATTTTGACATGTATAATTTCTACTATAGTTTGATCTCCTTCTTGAAGAAAAAAATGAATTTGCCGGACAAGTGTTTTTGTATGTATCAGATAAGAAAAGAACATAATAAATATGCCATCAAAACAACAAAAATTAGAATTTTTCACTTATTTTACAGTTTGCTGCACAAAAAGGATAAACTAGAGTAGGTGTGCACTTTTTTATGGCGGTGACTGTATATCTCCCAATTTTACACGGTGTACGTAGTTTTTGACTGCCCTAAAGGAATACGTAGTTTAAAAAAAATAACAGATATTTTTTTAGCCTTTTTAGACGCAACATTTGAAGCATATGGTCTCTTTAGTTCCTATTGTTTAGACAAAAAATCCCGATAATGATGATGATGCTCCTTTGAATAATAATGTTGTAGCCATCAAAATCGTATTCAATATAAATTATTCAATCGATGACTATTTTTTTAGAATTAAATTTAATCAGTGCTCCTCAAACCCACCCCTAGACTTACATTACATGCCCTGAACTATCATAAAAAAATGTTCTAAATAACATACAATAGGTACTTATATTAATGTTACTCCATCCCGGTGCAAGTACTTCCCACGTTTACAGATGTGAAACGGCGATTCCTGCTACGAGTGCAATCACTATAATTTCTGAAATAACAATTGCAAAAAGACGAACCATGTTTCCCCTATGCTCACACTGAGCTTCGATTAAGATTTGGAGTAATTTCTTGATTTATTTGTAACTGTTGTGCACGAGAAATTTTGAGGAGAAAACAAAACACCAACACCCAACCGAAGAAAGAACCTTCTTCTTCGATTAAAAGCACACTCACAAAATCTGTTTTCGTTGAACACTTTGAGCGAAAATTGATCGGAACTCCTTTGAGCTTTTCCTTAATCCACTTGATTGCAATAGCAAATTAATTACTCGGAACATGAAAACTCGGTGCAATAGTTTGAAATTTGACTTGAGCAAAACTATTTTCTTCCATCTTCGAGCAAAGCACACTGCGATATGAAAATATATGCTTACCTACTTTCGTACCGATTTGAGGGAAAATATAGAATTTTGTTTGATTTTGTTTGTGATCAAGACCAAGGGAGTGTAGGACACTCAAGAAACTGGAGACACGCATGTCTAAAATCTCTCGTCGTAATAATCCAAAATTTCTGTCAGCGAACTGCTGATATTTTACTTTTAATCCGTGGCTCATATCATCCGCATCTTTTAATATTAAATCCCTTCTTTCCTCCTCGCCGCTACCGGGAGAATGCATCGGAGCACCGCACGCGCGTGCCAAAAGGGCGAGAAAAGATTTATGAGATCGAAATTGTTGTTCCGTTTCGATTCGATTCCATTTCTAGTGAATGTGTTTGTGTATAACTAAAGGATGGAGGTGGTTTTCACTGACTCCGAATCGTTTCTTTCTTTTGACACTTTTCAGTGTATCTTTTCTGTATTTCGGCACGTATCGTGGAGCCAATAAAATAAATACTAATTTATGATCTTGTCACAGGTTTACGCCAGGTTGATTGTATTTTAATGGTTTTCTCTGGATTGCTTGTCTCGTGAATTTAGTTGTTCTACGTGGTCTAGAAAAAAAAAATCGTTGCTATATTTAAAAATCAATTCGACCCTATTCGAACTATTGCGATTGAAATTCGCTGGTCTCACATTTAATCGCAAAGGAGTAGCTCCTCTAATGGGGAGCCATCAAATGCCAAAACAAACTTCCCTAATCGGATGATTGACATTCGATCAGATTCCGCTCAACGAGTTGAGTGGTGGGGCACTCTTGTGATCAACTTCCCGAATTTATCGCAATTTCCACGCACATCAATCAAAGGTGCGTAATCGTGCTTCGCCGCGTCAGACATGCGTCGCACATGGTTTGATGGATGGTGACACACGCAGGTCATTCTAATTTCCTTTTTGTGCTTATTATCGATTGTTTGCTTTTGTGATTTCAGCACTGGCGCAGTCATCGGTCGGCCAACGGTCAACGTACGAGGACTGCGAACAACCGCCGGAAATAGCCCACGGGAGTGCACGCATCACGGTGGACGAAACGGAGGAATTCGTGACGGCGCACTACAGCTGTAATGCGGGGTTCGAAATCGAAGGAAAGCCGGAAATTCGATGCGATGTCGATTCCGATGAGTGGCAGGTGAAGCAACTGCCGAAATGTGTTAAAGGTGAGTAGTGAAAAGAGATTGTGCAACTATTTAGATCCACTCACATATGTTTGCTTCTCACACTGTATCTTCACACCTAAACCCGCTAATTTATATCTCTATACGTACTCGGACAGACAGGCATCTCCACAACAATTCCCCAACCAAACAAAAATAGCTCTCCCAAAAAAGGGATCAATAAATTAACGAGTGTTATTAGACGGCGACGCGCACTTTATTTCCGAGAGCCCATCCATCTTGCACTCTTTTGCGGTTCAAATATATCGGATCGCTTCAAGCCCGCGGGATTCAACTCTTTCTTCTTCCCGGGAAACTTCAAGAGTGGCTTATATCCACATGCGTCTCACTCATTTTTTTTCTCTCTGCTGTAGATTATTGCCATGCCATTGAATGAAATGGGAGGGAATGAAAATAAAATGCCGATCGTTTTTTTGTTTGTTGGTAGCTGAGTGGTAGGTGGCAGCCTAGCAGAAGCATTGCAATTCGGGAGACAACCGTGAAATCGAACCACAATCATGAATTGTTCTCTTCTTCCTTCACGGTTATTATACGCGCCGAGATGATGATGTTGATTGGGGAGGTGATGGGGAGGTTGAGAGGCTGTCGAAAAACCAACAAGTCGATTATGGCAGAATAAATAGCAGCAACGAACATTGCATACATTCAGGGGAAGATCAGGCACGAAAATAATACAAACCATTCTCGACTGTTTCGTTGTCCCTTTGGGAAATCGATTTTTGTCAAACGATGTGGATAAACGAATGTTGAGTTTGGTTGTTGTGCCGAATTTAAGTCACTTTAATTATTTAACTGGTTATATCAGAAGTCCAAATACAACTCTTTCATGTCTTGTTGTAGATTAATTGTGAATGATTTTTTTATTTATATAAAATATTATTCACGTGGTCTACCAGAGCACTACAAACCAGGCAACAACCGGATCCTTCATACTCTTCGTGAAATGCAGCCATTTTCGAAATAGTCCGTGTATTGACCTCCACAATCGTCACTCCAATATCTGCTCAATCTCAAAACCTTATGGTTTTGGACTATCTATACTTTTTCGGTCATCATTCCATTCTGAAAATCAGTGTGAACCTCCATTTGCTGTATTACATCCCGATCTGATTCGACAGTACTAGCACAGCCCGAAGTGTGTCGAGCTAGGCCAGAGCAGAGTAAATTTTACGTAAGTTAAAGACCACCTCGTTGACTGAAATTTCTAGCAACTGAACGCCTTGAAGCGATCCAGTGCTCTTTAGCATTAGCATTAGCATTGACGTTTGCACACCTCGTGGATGGAGCTACGATGAGGAATAATTCGTTGAAGACATTGCATGCCACCTTGAAACCAGTTACTGATACGTTTCTTCACACAATAATTTCCATGAAGACACTCCTCGATCGCTCACCTGGCCACGTCCATGCAACCGTTGGAGATAGGGAGGATTTGGTATCTACCTTAAGAAGACACTGGGAACCCATGTAGCCTTCAGTAGATATCAAAGGAAAAGGAAATGAATAGTCGGAGAGAATAGTTAAACAGAATGCCCTGTTTGGTGTACAGAACAAAAAAATATTTAAAACGGTCGTTGGGAGCATCTAGTCTAAGAACGTTAAGTGATGCTCCATTTCTCTTCAAGCGGTTGAGACTTAAGCATTAACTATAGTCCTAGCCCCATATGGCTTATGGTTATAGCACTACTTCCCCCCCCCCCTAAACGTTGTTGTTTTTTTTTGAAGAAAAAAGAATTTTTTATAAAAAAAAAAGATACAAAAAAATTATAACAAATACTACCTATCACCACCCACCTTTTTCCCTTTCCTTTTCTAAAAAAAAAAAAAATTGTTGTTTAAATTGGTCCAAATCCGCCCTAGAACGTTTTTCAATTAATTTTCCAATAAATATACTTCCACCCACTTTTTGTGAGAGGCCCCCACCACCCCCTTACTTTTCACAAAAATCGCCCCAACCCCACTTTAAAGCCCATAAAAAAAAACCTTGTCTGCCCAATGAAAAACCCCATAATACTTAGTTAGTGGCCCCAATAGAATCCTTACCGTTGGTTCAAATCGGTTCAATGCGGTTATTAAGCATAAAGTGTGTATTCGATAAAAATGGCACACCGAAAATCCTTTGTAACTCTTGAACCGTATCAGTAAAAAACCAGAAAATTTGATTCCAGTATTGCCCATCACTGTTCGTCTTTTGATGCTATCCAAGAATCAAGCCATTTTGAGATGTCATCATATGAGTGGAATTGCTGACCAGTGAGACCATGTGCCATCGAACGGAACAAGTAATAATCGGACGGTGCAATATCAGGAGAACATGGCGGGTGGGGTAGGACTTCCCATTTGAGCGTTTCCAAGTAGGTTTTCACGGGTTTCGCAACGTGAGGTCGAGCGTTGTCATGCTGAAGAATCACTTTTTCGTGTCTGTGCTCGTATTGTGGCCGTTTTTCGTGCAGTGCTCGGCTCAATCGCATCAATTGAGTTCGATACCGTTCCCCTGTAATGGTTTCGTTTGGTTTCAACAGCTCATAATAAATAACACCAACTTGGTCCCACCAAATACACAGTATAACCTTCGCAGCGTGAATATTCGGCCTAGGCGACGATGTTGAAGCATGCCCGGGCAGTCCCCATGAATGTTTCCGTTTTGGGTTACTGTAATGAATCCATTTTTCGTCACCCGTCACAATGCGATGTAGAAAACTCTTCCTTTTTTGCCGCTGGAGCAGTTGTTCACAGACGAAAAAACGACGCTCAACATCTCTTGGCTTCAAATCGTAAGGAACCCAAGTTCCTTGCTTTTGAATCATTCCCAACGCATGCAATCGCTTAGAAACGGCTTGGCTGGAAACTCCTAATCCTGAACCAAGCTCTTCTTGCGTTTGACACGGATCCTCATCGAGCAATGCCTCCAATTCAGAGTCTTCGAAGTTTTTTGGCCTTCCTTCACGCGGACGATCATCAACACTGAAATCACCGTTTTTGAAGCGACGAAACCAATCACGACACGTTGTTTCACTCAGAGCAGCATCACCGTAAACTTTTTGGGGCTCTCGATGTGCTTCAGCCGCCGTTTTCTTCGAATGAAAGAAGAAAATCAACACTTCCCACAAATGGCGATTATTTGGCACGAAATCAGACCTCTTCAAACAATCAAAATATATAACACTAAACCAAAATCATTGATTTGGCAAAGCGGTTTGTTTACCATATGTCTGAACTTGGTTTATGACGCTTGAGATGTACAACATTCGACCAGCACTTACTACTGGCGCCATCTATTGCTAAACAGCGGGAACTTAGTTGCGCACCTAATATAAGACCGGGTGGTGAAAGAAAATTTATTGCATTCTCTGATGTGATCTTTATATGACTTTCATCGCAAACCATGATTTGTTTTTTTCTATGTCGTTTACAAAAACTATAACTTAATCTTATAAACCCACGATTTCTGATTATGAAGCAAACAAGTAAAGTTATGGCACAAAACGATCTACAACCAATAGCTCTGAATTATTTAATGCTGAATAAATAGTTCACCCTGCCTGAAATCAGTACTATAGAGTTTTTTTTTTAACGTTTTTGAGTTACAATGTGCAATGATCATATTTTCATAATAGTTTACAAACCTGTAAACCAAGATAAAAAAAAAGAAAGAATAAAACCCTGTAAACTATGATGAAAATTACAAAGAATCAGGTGAAAACCATAATTGCATTGAAATAATGTATCGCCTCTTGTCCCCAAATAAGTGATTGATATGCCTTTTCTTTGGAAACTTCACCAAAATAAATCTTGATGAGCTCTTTAGGACGTTACAATTGTGCAAAGAACTGTAAAATGTTCGCAATACAATTTCGTTCAACAACTTACAACTAAAAGATGTCCCTCAAGACCAGTCGAACGTGCATGAGAAAAGTATGCCACAAAGAATTCAACTATCTGTCAAAAGATAAGCTTTTTTCTAGTGGAATTTAAAGAAATTTGCAGCGTTTACTAGTAATATACAGATGGAAAAAGTAAACAAGTGAAGCGATCGATTAAACTTTACTAGGTTTTTTTTAACAGAATGGGGCTGATATGCAGCAATATGCGCTCGAGCTTGCCAGACACATTAAATTGTTAAAAATGGTTTGACAAATTATGCATATTATACGTAAATTGCAACATAGATAGCAAAGTTGGCTTAACCAAAGAAAACATTATTTCAGCCTCCATTATTATTTGTCTGATTTGGTTCAATATAGGCGAATATGCTTTTACAGAATATGCAGTATATCTAATCAAGGTCTTTTGCTGTTGGGACCACTTACAAAGTGTTATGGTGACTGATTGGCCACGGTGACTTAATTTGAGTGCCAAAAGGACACCAAATCACTTTGACAGAGTTGCCGCCGGACACCAGTTACTTCTTTGAGAAGTTCCACAGAGCACACTTTCAAATCTTGCAATATTATTGACGGACTCCCAAACTCACCGAACGGAGTAATGGGTTCCTTTAGTCTCTCCCACCCATACAACATACAGCTATGACATTCGCCTTGAAGTGATCCAGTGCTCTGCACTAAAAATATTTTTTCGTAAATCCACTTTCACTCGTTTCGCAAACATGGATTTTGTACGAAGAAAAAAATCTCTTGTAAATTGTAAAAAACATTCACACTGCTTGTCACCTGGTGAAATGCTATCATTATGACTTTTATTACAAAGCTCGAAATTAATTTCACGAGGGCCAGCCAATTGCTGCTCCTCTTCCGTCGCACTCAAATATGATGTTGTAGGTAAATGTTGCTGAGGACTTTGGTCGAACCAGAAATAAAAATAGAAAATTTGATGAAAATTGTGATTTCATCTTCAGTAACTTTTCACGAATCACCATGGTCTAAATGAAAACAACCACGACTTGAGTCATTAAATATCTGGACACACTGCTTATTTTACTGCAGCGCTCCTAGTTGTCGGATCTGGAATGTTTTGACAGCAGTTTGTTTTGAAATCTTGCAGTCCTCTTTCAGTGCTGGAAAATTCGACACAATTTATTTAGTTATACTTGATGGAAGCCACGAACCGAAAATTAATTTTGGACGCCAACCTTGGAAATCCGAACGTGATCTGTCGTTGAAATTGGCTCAATCGACCATGTGGAGCAATCATAAACATTGCCGTGAGTGGCATAATATCGATCTACATTTGGAGCTGGTGTTTGAAGCTGCGGCTCAGGTTTACGTGACAAACAAGTCCATGAGATCGCAAAATGTGAAAGCAGGAGTGCCTAAAAACCTATGCTTCCAAACATTAAGCTCACACCCTGTAAAATGTTGGCCTGATTTTGAAAACTGCCCCTACAGCGGACAAGTTCTACAGTGGTATCGAGACGATGGGGTGGATTTTTTCGAAAAGGAAATCAACCCGCCAAACTGCCCTCAATTTCCCCAATTGTGAAATACTGGGCAATTGTCAAATAGACTTTGAAGAAGGTGACTCTTAATGCAACAGAGATGAAAAGAATGGCCGCTCAGGTTAGCCAACAGAGATCCAAAATTTTGACGTAGACTACGTCTTACGGGAAGGGTAGGGTGTCAATTGAAAATCTAAAAATCAGCGACCGTCACGAAATATTGTTACAAATTAAACTCTAATAACGTAATAAATGCTCAATAGATTTACAAGATGTTTACATCAATCGATTGGAAATTTTCCCGCGTATCAATTCAACTATCAAACATTATCCGTTAACAATTTCAAGCTATTGAAAATAACCAAAATATGAGATTATGTCTTATAATGCCGATTTTTCAGAGTAAATTTACTAAATGAACTCAATTTTACTATCACAGATTTCAAATGTAAGCAAGGGAGGTCTCATATGCAGCAGTGAACGATATAAAACGGGTACACCTTCGCAAATTTTCTCATTCGTGCTGCAGTACTGAAGCTGTGCGGAGCATCGAGCCAGTATGGGTTGGCAGCTGGCGCCGGGCGATAGCATGTACCTTGGAGGGTGCACTAGCTTCATTCAGCGGAGCGGCAAGACGCCAATTTAGATTTGGCAGCTGGCTGTGGCTAGCACCATAGAAAGTGCACTGGCGACCTACCAATTGGTCAGGTAGCTGATTGCACTGCAGTCTGTTGTAACCAAGCCGTTGGCTAGGCAACCGTTGCTAGGCAGCCATACATTATGCTGTGCTGTGCTAGGCAGTCGGTTGCTTGGGCAAATAATGTCTTTGTAGCCAGCCGGTGGGTCTACTAATAGGGGCGAAATAAGGTGCTTGTGTGTGTGTGTGTGTGATATTTGGTAGATAATGTCTTTGTAGCCAGCTGGTGGGTGCAACCACGAGGAGCGAAATAAGGTGCTTATGCGTGTGTGTGATATTTGGTAGACATCTTTTGGTAAGGCGCAGAGAGGGTTTTAATTCAAATGCGGACCATTTCAAATCCGTCCTTTTCAGGATGACCAATTTAATTTTGAGAGAGTTTGTTTGATTTGAATGTTTGGTTCTTACCGATTGGCTGACAGCGGTGGCTAAAACAATATTAGTTTTCTCTTGGTTGCATACCTTGAGCATTTTGTACAATTTACAAATGGCTACCGTCACGAAAAATTGAAACACCGGACGCTAAGAATTCGATTGTTTCTTGATTGATTTATTTTTGAGACTGCTCTAATCATGAAATTTATACGATTGCCATTCTATTTACTCAGGTTTATAAAGTTTTACAAATAAAAGATTAATGTATTTCGCATACATATTCATCAATCGGTGTATGAAAATTTTAAAGAATGTTGCGTTTTGGCAAGTTTCAAGAAATTCCCTATCACGGACAATGTTTTGATTCTCGAACATGCACATTTCAATGAGTACTGTTATGAATAGTTATTCTGTTGTATTAACGATTCGCGTTGGATAGCGTTTTACTTCTAGGAAGAAATAAGTTTTGAGAAACTGTGAAAGGGTGAATAAGTGCAATGCCTATTCGTTTTGATGCCAACCGTTTGCGCAAATTTCGGAAGCGCGTTATGATCGAACATTCGAAAAATCCTCCGAATTGACCATGTACCGATACCGAGCGAACTCGAGGTTATCGGGCGAAACTGGAAGCAACCAGAGGTAATGCGTTGCTAACTACTTGTCGGAAAGCTAGAGAAGGGCCTTAAACTCGAAGTGGGAAATAAAATCGAGTGGTCAACCAACTTGACAAAGTGCAAATACTTTTCAAATGCTTTCTAAAGAATGTACAATAGATTTTTGCTAACATACTTACTGTCTAATGCTGGTCTAACGATCTTTGAGGACAAACACCAACGCTATTTTGATCAGACTAGGCCTTACGGCAAGGGTAGAGGTCAAATCAACATTTAAAAATAACTGAAACAGTGTGAACTCTTAAAGCTTTATCAATTATCGATAAATTTTCGAGATTACGCGATATGGATAATGGTCTACAGCTGGTCGATCATATCAACACAATCACTACAGGCAGCACAATGGTTGCCCTTTCATCATACTAACATTCAAACCAAACGTCCCTTTCCACGGCTGCCAAATAATTTCTAAGAAGCGAATCATAGCATGTTCTAACATACTTTCTCACTTATTTATGCTAACCCAACGTCCCATTAGAACAGTACACTACGAAACTAATCAAACGGGATAACGTAGTCTACGTCAACCGGTCGTGTGTTAAACACAACCCCACTGATTTTTGGCACAGATTCCTTGTGACCAAACGGGTCGAAAAGGACAGTACTCACCAAAAACTGAAAACTGGGACTCCAACAAGCGTAAAGACTTCAAAATTTGATCATGTAAACTTTCCACAATGTGAGTTTGAAATTTTGGTCAATATGACCCGAAAAACCTTATTCGTCAGAAAATGGTAACACCCATGGAAGGTTAAGGGCTTACGCTGAAGCATTCTCGACGGCAGCCATTACCTCAAAATTTAAATTGATATAACTTAGAATCTGTGATATTGAATACTTAATCACATCAGTTTGTAAACTTACTTGCTGTGAGCAATCTGATGTAGTTCGATTTGATACTTCAGTTAAAAAAAAACCACTCTTTTCGAGCGTATGACCCGAAAAACCTTATTGTCAGAAAATGGTAGAACACCTATGGAAAGTTAAGGGCTTACGATGAAGCACTTTCGATGGCATCCATTTTCTAAAAATAATAAAATTGAAATAACTTAGAACCTGTACTAGATATTGAATATTTAATCACATCAGTTTGTAAACTTACTTGCTGTGAGCAATCCGTTGAAGTTCCACTACAGATTTGATGTTGATTCAGTAACAATCGAGGTTTATCAATTTGAAATAGCGAGGTACGTTTGCGAGAAAGAGATAAAAGATGGGGAAAAAAAATACAAGGAGCAGCAACTTCAAACTTCGAACTTCAACAAAATAATATTTTTTTCAAGTAGAATGGCATTAATAATGATTAATTCACCTGCAACAAAGCGAAGAAAAACGCTCTACCTCTATTTTCTGACACAGAAGTTGGTCCGAAAATCGGCTGGGAAAGTACAGATTTCACCGCACCAGTAAGCAAAATCCGTTTACATAGAAACACTTTGGAACAATTTCAATATGAATTTCAATCGAAAACACGATTATTTATCAACTTTCCAATCTTTTTGGGTCTGAAAGAGAAAGGAAGCTTTTTTTTCGATCAAAGGCACAGCCTACTTCTTCTGTGCGCAAGCGGTTTGAAATTTCTTTGGAAGACGTTTTTGTTTGCATCGCTTTTAAGGGCTTACGCTGAAGCATTCTCGACGACAGCCATTACCTCCAAATTAAGAATTGATATAGCTCGGAATCTGAACTTGATATTGGATATTAAAGGGTGGAACGGTCAAAAATTGGTCAAACATGATTAAGTGCACACTGATTAGTTTATTATATAAATGATCAATCTTTATTTCTTTTTGAAGTTCATCGTCTACAAAACACAGGAAAATTATTTGATTAGGCTTCCGATTTTCCAAATGCGAACTGTCGGGCTTTACGTTTCACACCTTCCATCAAGTTTTGTACCGCTGTTATATCCACCTTATTTGATGCTGAACGCCAATTTGCCTTGAACTGTTTTTCACTTCCAACTGTTTTTTTAGTTTCTCTTGAGGTTTCTCTTTACGATTGCCCAATATTTTTCAATTGGGCGCAGTTCCGGCGAGTTTGGAGGGTTTTTCTCCTTGGGTACGATTTGCACACTATTGGCGGTATACCATTCCTGAGCCATTTTTCCGTAGTGGCAAGAAGCGAGGTCTGGCCAAAACAGCACGGAACAACTATGTTTCTTCAAGAAAGGCAATAAGCGTTTTTGCAAGCATTCCTTTACATAAATATCTTGGTTGACAGTGCCAGTTGTCACGAAACTTTCGCTTTTTAGCCCACAGGTGCAAATCGCCTGCCAAACCAAGTATTTTTTTTCGGGAACTTTGACATTTTTTTCTGCTTAAACTTATCTTGAACCTTTCCTTTTCCGGTAGCCGTATAAAACTCTTGACCTGGGAGCTGCTTGAAATCAGCCTTGACGTATGTTTCATCGTCCATTACGACGCAATCAAACTTGGTCAACAAACTCGTGTACAACTTACGCGCTCTTCCTTTGGCTGTTGTGTTTTGCTTATCATCTCGATTTGGTGTCACTGTAACCTTATATGTTGACAGTCCGGCTCGTTTCTTTGCTCTTTGCACTGTTGTGTGGGACTTTCCCAATTTGTTTCCGATATCTCTGATGGAAAGGTTGGGATTGCGTTTGAAAATGCTGGCCACTATTCTTCCGGTCGCTGCGGCTTCCTGGTTTCGGTTTCCTCCTGATCCCGGCTTCCTGGCAGTCGTCAGACGTTCTCCGAACACTTTTATAACATTCGTCACGGTTGATTTGGCAATATTAAGTGATTTTGCCAAGTCGGCGTGGGAATAATTTGGATTTTGCTTATGCGCGTGCAAAATTTTGATACGCTGCTCTTCTTGCTTCGACGCCTGACGCCATTTTGACAACTGAATAGAAAATGGCAAAAACAAAATAGAGTCAACATTTCGTACGCATACACCTACAAAATGAGGGGTGTTCAAGTTTTTTTAAATGCACGATTAAAAAAAAACTACGTCATATTTGAGTCGACCAAGTTTTGACCGTTCCATCCTTTAAAAAGTTTCGTCACCGGCCTAGCTAAGACTGTGTACGCGCTAATTAGCTAATTTTGTTTAAGCTGTAGCTACCGATTATCATAATCTATTTCTCTTCAGATCTGTTTTAGACCTGATTTGGTCTCCTGTCAGAATGAAAAATCATCTATCTTTTATTTATTTTTATCTTATTATTGACATTTTATGTACGATAATTGCCAAAAACAGCCAATCCACTCAAATGTCAGTACTTAGCCCATTAGATAAGTAATGGAAGCTCTACTTTGTTTTCCAACCTTCCAGGACTAAGGTCTGTATCCGCAATAATCCGGACACCTCAAAACATGAATAAAACATAAATTTCGCATTATATTTCCGTCGTAGTTGTTTATTTCAGATTCATGGGATGTGTTTTAACAATTCGTGAAGACAAAACATAGTTATTCGGTATTTGCATAAAATTTTCGAACTTTGCGCTTAACTCCGTCCATTTGGGTTTGTACAGACTCTTCAGAAATCGTAGAAGCCGTCTTTGTCCAAATTTGCTGGAAGTGTTTGATGTCTTTGATTCCTTGCTTCTTTCCAGAAAGCTTCCGCTTCATCAGAGCCCAATATCTCTCGATTGGTCGTAGCTCTGGGCAATTTGGCGGGTTTGAGGTTTTTGGTACAATTTTCACTTGATTTGCTTGGTACCACTACATCACAGTTTTAGCATAGTGGCATGATGCCAAATCGGGCCAGAACAAAGGTTTTTCTTTGTGACTTTTGATGAAGGGTAGCAATCGCTTCTGCAGACACTCTTTCTGATAGATCTCCTTGTTGATTGTGCCTGTAGTGACGAAAGATTTACTCTTTTTGCCACACGTGCAAATTGCTTGCCACACAAGGTATTTTTTGGGAAATTTCGATGCCTTCTTCGTTCTGAAATGCTCAGCTGTAGCATTTCTGGCCATAGCAGAATAAAAAGCCAGCCCTGGAAGCTGCTTGAAATCCTCCAGGACATAAGTTTCATCGTCCATAACAACGCATGAAAACTTCGTCAAATATTCGCAGTACAAACGTCGAGCCCGTGATTTTGCTGCCATGTTCTGTTTGTCGTTGCGATTTGGAACTGTTTTTACTTTATACGACTTAAGTCTCAAACGTTGTTTTGATTTTTGGACAAAACCAGGCGACATCCCTATTTTACGAGCCACCGTTCGAATGGAGAGATTTGGGTTTTTCGTTAATATCCTTTTCACCTTTCGGTCCATGACAGGATCAGCGCGTCCAATGTTTTTGTCACTTCTCGGTTTCCTCTCCACCGTCAAACGTTCCGAAAATGATTTGAGCACATCGTGAACAGTGGATTTAGGCAAATCCAATGTTTTTGCAAGGTCCCGTATTGACAAGTCAGGATTTGCCGTACGCCCGTACAAAATTCGCTCGCGCACTTGTTTTTCTTTCGTCGCCATCTTGAATACTAAACATGAAATGTAAACATCAATCATAGTCTTTTTCATCATAGACTCTCAGCTATACCACAGTGAATTTTTCATTCCTACGTGCAATATTTCAAAAGTTACAATGATTTGAAGGTGTCCGGATTAATGTGGATACAGACCTTAGGAAGAAAGTAAATGGTACCGATGCTTTCAAGAGAAGATGGAGAATCGTCACGGCGTCACGGGCGTGTCTGAGGACACCGTACGGAACCTGGTTGCGGAACAGCAAGTTTGAGAGTCTTACAGAAAGAAGGATTAACATCTTTATCAACTGTTCCTAATGTAGATATAACTCTATTATTGTGAAATAAACAATTGGTTTTGTTAAATTATGAGTAAATTTTGTTTGCTGCTATTATTTTAGTGTTCGAAATTTAACATGGACAGGCTTTAATCGCAAAAAAGTGCACATACTCAAATATGGGTAAAGTTTACTTTACCCATGTATGAGTAAATTTGTATGTGAAAAAATATTCAAATATTGGGTACGTAGTAATGTACTCGAAAATGGATATGTGAAGCTTTTCGTGATTATGGGTATTCTTCACGCATATTTGGGTAAACTGAACGTATCGTGTAGGGGTAGTATCGGATAAACTAGTTTCAAGTAAAACCTACTGTGATTTGTAATCAACGGTAGATCCTCTTCCCAATGTAACCATTATGGCACTGAGCAAAAACTGTCTCCATCTGAATAACAATTATTGTAAACCATCGCGGACCATCGCCTAAGCAAGCACTCACTTCTCTCTATATCTGTCATCATCCACCCCTCATCACTCATCCCCACAAATCCCATAAATCTAGCAAAATTTGAATATTCCACAAATAAACAAGACAATTACTAAATCAGATTGAATTTGTCAAAACAAATAATTATCTGTTTACTATCATATCTCGAGCCCACTCGCCTATCCCCGTGCATGTCTGTTTATCGAAACTGTCGCGGTCAATTTGCATAATTAATACCTCGTCGTTGCCCGGTTTCGGTTCGGTTTCGGCTTAGGCTCCGGGACCTGCCAGGGCGTCAATTGGTCGTTTTGTGGAGCCCGGCTGAAATTTCGACCCGAGTCAGCCACTGCGACTGCGAGATGAAATTAATACCGAATTCTCGGTTCGCCCACCAGCCTCGTCTCCCACTCACTAAACAAATCCAGCCTAATGACAAAGCCCGGTTCGATATCCAATAAGTGTTTATAATTATTATCGATTGACGCGTGTCCCACCCAATTGGCACTCTTTCGAAAAAGGGACTAATATTCATTCGCACTATTAATAACCGGTTCAGGCGTTTGAAATTAATTCTCGCCTATTATTCACCAGGGAGTGACAATTTTCTCATTTCAATCAAACTCCGGGACTCCGGTGGGATTTCCACACTCATGTCACTTTGAAACTTCCGCCCGGTAGATACATTGATTTATGTGCCAATAATGCAACTTGGTATTGCCGCTGGACCACCACGTCGAGGTGTGATTAGTCGTTTAATCAATTTGAATAATATTTCAATTTATTCTCATTTTCACAACCATGCTTAGTTTATGACATTGAGTATGTTGAATGAGTTAATTTTCGTATTCAGGATAAATTTATTGTATCGGGTGGGATTCTGAGAATGCATTCACTGATTGGAAGAGCTTCTTCCATTTTAGCTTGTTCTCTGAAATGAATCCCCTCCGGATGAGTTGTTCGATTTGATCGACAATCGCTCCGTTCGACACTGTCATCATATCCTGTCAAGCTGAATGCTACGCAGAAATTGAATTTATTGGCCAAAGCCGAGGCTTTCATTCGACTGAAAATCAATCAGCCGGCATTCGGGAGATCTATTTCCATGTATCACGATGTCTATCAATACGAGAGTGTGTGGTGACGACTGGTGCGGGTTCTCGTTTCCAATGAGGTGCTGGAGAAAACAAATTTATTTAATAATTGAAGCGAAAGAAAAATTGCCCAACTTTAGGTTCAAGAATCACTGATCCATAGAATTTCGATTATTTATTCACCTTTACAAACAGAAGAGGTCTGGCCACCTTTCGGAACTTCGGATCCAATAATTTCTCACATCAATCACCCTCAAAACTTCGGTACGCATCCATCAAATCCTTCTCCACAAACAAATTCCAAATCCTCAAACCAATCCCCACGGATTTCCGCAAACAGAACAAAACGGATCAAAACTGTTCTGGGAAGAGCCAATTTTCTTCACCCTGCTCGATTCTTCCATCCATATGTCAAACCAACCAGAACGTGAATCCTCTCGATTACATAAATAAGAATGAACCCATCCAACCGTTTATTGCTTTTATGATGAGCTGTGCACTAATGTTTGGTGAAAATGGGGCCTCTTCCCGGCAGAGCCGCCATCATCATCATCATCATCATCATCATCATCATCATCAGGAGCATTGTCGGCAGAAATTCGAGTTTTATACTCCTCGCAATGATGTGTATGCGTGTTATTTATGAACTTACCACTGGGTGAAATGCTCGCGTCTGTCACAGTCGTAAATTATAACGAGCGCAGTGTTGCCGCGACTAAATCGTGATTCTTGCTCCCCAAACCACTGTAGCATCTAAATCTTTAGATGGGCTTGTGAAATCATCCAGATGACTACGGTTGGCAAGAGAAAGGTGTAGGAGTCGGCGGCTTTTGCATTTCCAATGACGAGTATGCGGACGCAGGCATCGGTGAGGTAATTTCGGGGCGTAGATTTGGGAAAACTTCTTCTAGCATCAGCTTCATTAGCAATTCACCATCGCCGTAAACAATCAGCGAATGGCTTCAGAACTGGACCCCATCTATCTTGGTTTCTAACCTACGTGACTTTGTGTCGACTTGACTTAAAGTCAGCCCAGGCGAGTGCAAACAAATTCGAACGCGTTAAGCCAGAGGTTGGATGTTTGTTGCTATCAGCTCAGCATGATTCTCCTCGAAACATGCTGTAAAGTGGTTGGTTTTGAAAAATGGAAAAATGTTGCTCCTTTCCTGCCAGAAGTCTACATTTACATAAGCTTATGTATATTTTCTAGTATCAAAAGCTTGTGGTTGAAAGCTAGGACAAAACGATGTGAACTTGCCACATGCATAGGGTAACAATTTCATTCGTACTTATCGCCTATTTTAAGACTATCGAGCAAAGTTGCACAGCCAGAAATTTTCGATGTTGAAAATAAATTGAAATTTGTCAGCAAAAATCACGCCAACATATTTATATCCTTAGTGAATCGAAGCAGGCAGTGCTTAGGAACTTACGTGTTTTGTTTTTGATGCTGTGTACATAATCGAAAATTTGGATGAATATTTAGAGAAAACACGTAAAATTCTGCAAAAGTTTATTTTAAATTATTCCGGACCCGATGAATGTCGATAATGCTAGATCGAAAACCCCCTTTTTCGCATTTGACAGTGCTGTGCTGTCAGTAAGATTCACCTACTGTACACATCACCAAAAAGTAATGTAAATATAAGTGTCCTGATACCAAAACATGCAAGCGTTCCCGAGGACGTAAGAATAAGTTAAAAAGGACGAGAAAATCAATTCAATCCAAAATGGTTTTTTGACGTAGACTACGTCTTTCGGCAAGGGTAGGGTGTCATTTGAAAATCTAAAAAAAAATACCGTCCCGAAATATTGTTTCAAATTAAACGCTTACAACTTAATAAATGCTCGAGAAATTTTCAAAATGTTCACTTCAATCGGTTGGAAATTTTCCCGCGTATCAATTCAACTATCAAACATTATCCGTTAACAATTTTAAACTATTGAAAATAACCAAAATAAGAGGTGATGTCTTAAAATTTCGTTTTGCAGGCTAAATTTACTAAATGCACAGTACTTTCCTATCACAGACTTCAAATTTTAGTAAGGAATGATATATAAATTTGCTGCATTCGCTCGGCAACCATGGAGCTATGCAGAGTGGTCAGGCAGCTGGCGGTTGCAAGTACCCTGCAGGAGGGTACGCGGACAAGCAACCAGAGAGAATGATGGGTTCGTGGATGGCGAGTGGCTGGCTGGACAGCCATTTTTAATGCAGTCGTGTGCTATGCGAGGCTCGTGGCAAATTTGGAGGGAAACATGTATGAACCAATCGGTAGCCATATCACGATATGATGTACATATATATGAATAGAAATATATGTAGATAATATAGAAGTATTTGTAGATGATATAGATAAATGTGTAGATGATATTGATGTATAAAGGGTGATACGGTCAAAATTTGGTCAAGGGAAAACGCGTGTAAATCGGTGAAATCGTTAATTTAAAAAATCAAATTAAATTTCTTTTTCAAGTTCAATTAGTATAAAATTCAGGAAAAATATTCAGTTAGGCTTCCGCTTTTCCAAATCCGAATTGCCGGGCCTTACGCTTGACCCCTGCCATCAGATTTTGTACAGCCACCTTGTCCACCTTCTTCGCCGCAGAAAGCCAGTTTGCCTTGAACTGCTGCTCGTCCTTAGCATTTTTTTTTGGTCTTCTTTTGGTTCCGCTTGACAATAGCCCAGTATTTCTCAATTGGGCGGAGCTCTGGCGTGTTGGGAGGGTTCTTGTTCTTGGGAACCACCTGCACGTTGTTGGCGGCGTACCACTCCATGGCCTTTTTACCGTAATGGCAAGATGCCAAATCCGGCCAAAACAGTACGGAACAACCGTGTTTCTTCAGGAAAGGCAGCAGACGTTTATTCAAACACTCTTTCACGTAAATTTCTTGGTTGACAGTCCCGGAAGCTATGAAAATGCTGCTTTTCAAGCCACAGGTACAGATGGCTTGCCAAACCTGATATTTCTTTGCGAACTTTGCCAGTTTCGTGTGCTTGAAAATATCTGCTACCTTTCCCCTTCCTTTTGCCGTATAAAACTCCTGTCCCGGAAGCTGCTTGTAGTCGGCTTTGACGTAGGTTTCGTCGTCCATTACCACGCAGTCAAACTTCGTCAGCATCGTCGTGTACAGCCTCCGGGATCGCGCTTTGGCCATCGTATTTTGTTTATCATCGCGATTTGGAGTCACTACCTTCTTGTAAGTCGATAGTCCGGCTCGTTTTTTGGCTCGATGCACGGTTGTAGACGATACACCCAGCTTATTTGCGGCAGAGATAGGTTAGGGTTTCGCTTGAAACTACCGGCAACTCTCTTTGTCGTCTCAGCGGCTTCCGGTTTTCGATTTCCCCCCGATCCAGACTTCCTGGCTGTCGACAAACGTTCCCCAAACACTTTAATTACATTTGTAACGGTTGATTTGGCAACTTTTAGCGATTTTGCCAACTTTGCGTGCGAGTAGCTCGGATTTTCGCGATGCGCGAGCAAAATTTTGATACGCTGCTCTTCTTGCTTGGACGGCATTTTGACAACTGAAGAGTGAATTCCAAAATAAAAATAGGAGCAACATTCTACACACACACACACACACCTTCAAAATGAGGGGTGTTCAGGTTTTTTAAATGCAAAATTGAAAGAAATACGTCAAGTTGATATTGACCAAATTTTGACCGTATCGCCCTTTATGGTGATGATATTGATATATTTGAAGATGATGTCGATATATATGTAGATGATATGGATATGAGGCAACATTAAGTGTTAAAAATCAGCAATCAAAATGTCTTTACAGGCTGAACGGTATTTTTCGGAGTACGGGCTGTATCCACATTAATCCGGACACCTTCAAATCATTGTAACTTTTGAAATATTGCACGTAGGAATGAAAAATTTCACTGTGGTATAGCTGAGAGTCTATGATGAAAAAGACTATGATTGATGTTTACATTTCATATTTAGTATTCAAGATGGCGACGAAAGAAAAACAAGTGCGCGAGCGAATTTTGTACGGGCGTACGGCAAATCCTGACTTGTCAATACGGGACCTTGCAAAAACATTGGATTTGCCTAAATTCACTGTTCACGATGTGCTCAAATCATTTTCGGAACGTTTGACGGTGGAGAGGAAACCGAGAAGTGACAAAAACATTGGACGCGCTGATCCTGTCATGCACCGAAAAGGATATTATAGAAAAACCCAAATCTCTCCATTCGAACGGTGGCTCGTAAAATAGGGATGTCGCCTGGTTTTGTCCAAAAATCAAAACAACGTTTGGGACTTAAGTCGTATAAAGTAAAAACAGTTCCAAATCGCAACGACAAACAGAACTTGGCAGCAAAATCACGGGCTCGACGTTTGTACTGCGAATATTTGACGAAGTTTTCATGCGTTGTTAAGGACGATGAAACTTATGTCCTGGAGGATTTCAAGCAGCTTCCAGGGCTGGTTTTTTATTCTGCTATGGCCAGAAATGCTACAGCTGAGCATTTCAGAACGAAGAAGGCATCGAAATTTCCCAAAAAATACCTTGTGTGGCAAGCAATTTGCACGTGTGGCAAAAAGAGTGAATCTTTCGTCACTACAGGCACAATCAACAAGGAGATCTATCAGAAAGAGTGCCTGCAGAAGCGATTGCTACCCTTCATCAAAAGTCACAAAGAAAAACCTTTGTTCTGGCCCGATTTGGCATCATGCCACTATGCTAAAACTGTGATGGAGTGGTACCAAGCAAATCAAGTGAACATTTTACCAAAAACCTCAAACCCGCCAAATTGCCCAGAGCTACGACCAATCGAGAGATATTGGGCTCTGATGAAGCGGAAGCTTTCTGGAAAGAAGCAAGGAATCAAAGACATCAAACACTTCCAGCAAATTTGGACAAAGACGGCTTCTACGATTTCTGAAGAGTCTGTACAAACCCTAATGGACGGAGCTAAGCACAAAGTTCGAAAAATTTATGCAAATACCGAATAAATATGTTTGGTCTTGACGAATTTTAAAACACATCCCATGAATCTGAAATTAACTACTACGACCGAAATACAATGCGTAATTTATGTTTTATTCATGTTTTGAGGTGTCCGGATTATTGCGGATACAGACTTTATAACCAATTGTGTTTAGCACCACGGTCCCCATATTTCGGCAAAATTCCAATAAATATTAAATGATATATTTCTCACAATAATCAGTGGGGCAGTGTACCGTAGAATTTGTCAGGTAGCTGAATGCGCTGCATTCCGAAGTAACATTTGCTGCACATTTCAATGAGTACTGATATGAATAGTTATTCTGTTGTGTTAATGATTCGCGTTGGATAGAGTTTTACTTCCAGGAAAAAATAAATCGTTATGATGCCTA
This sequence comes from Aedes koreicus, assembly GCA_024533555.2. Classification (NCBI taxonomy): domain Eukaryota; kingdom Metazoa; phylum Arthropoda; class Insecta; order Diptera; family Culicidae; genus Aedes; species Aedes koreicus. Next base: position 589,710 of record JAHHFK020002372.1, on the reverse strand, counting down.
CCGTATTGCGGCGAGTCCTTATTTCTGCTTTCTCCCTTCATCAAATTAGTGCTGGTGTCGATAAGACTCCTCACAATAAATAACAGGAATCTGTTCAAGAAAGGCTAATTTACGTAGATATCGATTTGAGGTTATCTTTAAATGAGAAGCATTACTTGTCGTATTGATTTTTCACATTAGTTTGCATAAAAGAACTAGAAGTGTGTAAGAAACAAAAGGAAGATAGAGATGAAGAAAAGGGAAATGAAGCTGAGAACAGGGGATGGCCAAGCACCCGGAATAAGGCCGAGAAGAAGAGAGAAAACAAGGAAGATTAAGAGAAGACGGAAAACTAAGGGCGATGCCCTAGTTGGAGAGGTTTGAAGTAAGCTGAAAATCTCGTGAAAATCAACCCTGAAAGAATTAGGCGCATTCAGAAAGGCAAGATTTTGTTTGAGCTGATGGAAGATTCTATAGTAAAGAGCTCATTCATCAGGTCGCTAGTCGACTGGTGAGTAGACGACAACACGTGCCAAGAGACAGCCATAGAATTTGGGAGATCACAACACCCGACGAACAAAATAATGCGCTGAGGGTACATAGTGACCTTGGAGATGTTCTGATTTTGGTCTACATTGGGTAACTCCTTTGGCCGCTACACCAGGTACAGCGTGGCACCTCCGACGGCAACCTGCAAACATACAACAACATACAACATCTAACATACATTTACATATACATATTATAGAACACTTAAATACAATGAATAATACAATATACATATTTTATAACATAATAATATACAACATATAACAAACAGGATGCTCATATGAACACTAGCGCCATGTAGTGAGTGAATTCTAAACTTATGTGACCAACTCTAGGAAGAGCTGTACCTCTCGGACAAGTTTATTGAAGACTGATACATTCTAACTGGTGAGGCTCTCGAGATATCCCAGGATATGATCCCTTATCCCAAAGCGTCGCCGCACACATGTATAGTAACTCAAAAATTAAGCGCTTCTAGCGGTGAAATTTTAAATTTAACCTGTTTAATGCCTTATAACAGCTGAGATAGACCTTATTTCCGCCAATTAGCAAAAATTCCAGGTGGTACGAAACAACCATAGATCGAAGTTTTTTCATTGTTCTCGGCATGGATGCCGTAAACAAAATGATGGAGCTGTCAAATTTTCACAGTATATAGGCAACTAGTATATATTGACTACTAACCGGTGGACCGGCCCCATGGCTCTTGCTACCCCGGTGAGGATTGATGCACCAAATATGCCACGCCAAATTGAGCCTCCCACTCCGAGCTCAGATCGACGGTGATGAAATCGAGGTCGGACGGAAGGTGTACGATCTACGATGGAGTGCAAATGGAAGACGGACTAAGAATTGCATCAGTTGCTGGGAAAACGTCCCGTCATTCACACCGCTAAAATCTGCCGACTACCGTGGGTTGGGCATGCCGTAAGAATGTCGGACGATAGTCCTGTTAAAATGATTCTCGAAAACGAATAGACAGGCACAAGAAGAAGATGCGTGCAACGAGCAAGATGGATCGATCAAGAATTGAGCCACTAGCACAAGTTACATAGCTGAAGAAAGCAAAGCCCTAACTAGTAAAGGTCTCTAGATATGGCATACTTTAATTGGAGGATCATATGCACACTAGCGCCGCGTAGTGAGAAAATCTCGAAGAGATTTGCCCACTATTCGGAAGGGCTGGGACACTAACATATGTTTGCTGAAGTAAGCAGTGTCCTAATTAGTAAGGCTCTCGAGATATAGCATAATGAATCTGCAGACTCATACGCACACTAGCGCCACACAGTGAGTGACTTTCAAACACTTGGGACTACCACCCAGAAGGAATTGGTTACTAGCACAAGTTTGCTGAAGAAAAGATCGTCCTAACTAGTAAGGCTCTCGAGATATAGCAAACACAAACTGGAAGATTATATGCACACTAGCGCCGTGTAGTGACCGAATTACGAACTTGTGTGGCCACCTTTTGGAAGCACTTGGCCACTAGGAAAAGTTTACTGAATGCTGATATGTCCTAGCTGTTGAGGCTTTCGAGATATACGAGATATACGAGATACCAATTACCCTTTATCCCAACGCGTCACAGCACTTATATTCAGTAACTCGAAAGTAAAGCACCTCTAGCGGTGAAATTCCCGATTAAACCAAAATCCAATGACACAGATTTTTTTACCCAACTCCGTACAACAATTCTGCGGAAGACTAAAGATGTTTATCACTTGAAAAAACTAAAATAGAGCTCATTTCTCCCAATTAGTGAAAATCCCACAAGCTTCGGGTATCGATCTTTACGGTTTGTCCGAAAAAAAAACCAAACCGTAGAAATTGAGACGGTAAAGAACGAAACCCAAAAGATCGGTACCCGACTGTACTCAGAGAGAGAGAAGAGAAGGATAGAGAAGGAAATATTTCCTTTTTGGAATACTTCATTATTTGAAGGGGCCTCAGATAGCTCTGTTGGTTAAATTACGATTTACCAAGCCGGAGGAGGCGGGTTCGATTCTAGATCTGGTCGAGGGGTTCGTTCGAGTTGGAAATTTCTATCAACTTCATCAACTATCAACTATCACAAGCATAGAGTATTATTGTGCTTGCCACACATTATTCCATTTTTATATTTTTTTTTGTAAGTTGAGAGCAGGTGAAATCTCTCTGAAGTCTCTGAAATCTCCGTGGAGTCTCTGAAAAAAAAATGTATTAATAGTAATTACCAACATAAGTTAAAGATTATAGACTATTTTCATGGAACTTCAGCTTTCTTTTAATCCAAATTGATGATTTTGTTTAGAATATTGATCCAGAAAATTGTTTCTCCGCTTGTTCATAGCTGGCTCAAAACATGCTGGAAGCCCTATAGACTTTCATAAATAGATGTTCACATGTGTTGCGCTACACACAGCAGGCTCTGACTAGATCGCATCACACAGCAACCATCTAGGAGAGCAGCCAACTGGTGAGCGAGCTGCTGACGGTGGGAGATTATTGGATTGTGAACAAATTGAAATTGGATCCTGGCAGGATCGTTGCCAGAACTGGGGAAGAAATCCGCTCCGAACAGCTGCCAATTGACGATGTTTACGGCAATGCACCGTGAGGTTCGGATTTAAGCAGTTCTATTGTGGTGAATAAATGGAGTGTATTTTTGGAGAATGTTTACATGTTGACGACTCTCAATATAGATGGTTTTGGAGAATGCTAGGAGATAGATGGTAGAAGAACCAAAGTCTTATGGCCGAGGCAGTTGGAAAATTTTACAAACCAGCTTCTTGTGGTATGTTTTTATCTTTCAGAAGAAAATTACCGAAGTAGATATGTAATTACAAAAGAGGAAGATGAAGAAGGTTGTCCATTGTTTAAATGAAACAAATGACTTGATCGGGAATCAATTGAAAATTGGTAGTGATATAAGGATATCGCATCACGTGCTTATCTTTCTGAGAAAAGAAATGAACAGTAACAACACTTTCTATTTATTGAAACCTTAAGCTAAAAACGGTTTATTTCATTGTTTATTGAATACTGTTGGTGGAAGATGTTAAATCTACCAACATATGTTATCGAGTGTTACTGAGAGACAAGGAATGTGAGGAAACGATGACACAAATGTGCCTTACAACAGGATATGCGAAATCGTTTAGTCAGATTCTAATCTGCAAAATTTTATTTAATCTGGAGATGGAGATTCTACTGTGAATTATTCAATTTCATTTTGATAGTGAGCTTCAATAAAAAGTGGCTAATCTGGGCTACATTACCTCTCTAAATTAAGTTGAATGAAGAGTTTATGAGATTTCACAACTTCTCCTACAGTTGGATTGGTCAACGCAAGACCATGCTGGAGGGAAGAAACTGGAAAATTTCTACTCAACTTCCTGAATATTGTGCCCCCTCTCCCTATGGGCGTATTGTACATGGCACATAATGAAACAAATGCAAAAAAGGGCACATGCATCGAATGGTCAGAATTAATAACTGTTGAAGTGCATCTAAGTTGAGAATGCCAAGATAGAAGAAGAAGAAGAACATCCCCCCTTATCAATGGAACGACGTGTACAACATCCGACAGTCAATTTGAACTCAGCCGTTCCGAGCAAGATGTACTCAAGGGGAGAAACTCGTTGCAACGATCGAAAACTCCAAAACCAATTTAGATCCACAGGATGCTCCATAATTCCGAAATATGATTGATTGTTGTTCGGGACGAGAAGTTCTGTGCATTTTTCCCACCCGGATGCTTCTTCTTTTCGGTCGGCACATTACGTACTATATTACGAGCCAGATAGACGATCCATTTTCCCACGGAGAACGATGCCGATATGGACGAACCAGGTTTCGTATTGTTTCAAGTTCAGTAGAGGAATATTTCCCTTCGAACGACCGACACAAATCGGAATGATACCTATGAGAAGAGCAATGATTCAGATAAATCCTGTGCATTCATAAACGTAAACTTAGGTGCTAGTTGGATTGTTTTGGGGAAGATGATCCGAGGTGGGAAGGGGAAGTTCTTCTCCTGGCACTCATAAATTGCTGTACCGATCTACATATTTCATGCATGCACTTGTATAGTTAATAAATTTTGAATCTTTGGCCTGCCGTTCGCCTAGATCTGTTTCGTCCGGATCAGGGGGGTTGAGGGGTAGAAGCAGACAAAGAAAGCGATACTCTTGTGAGGTAACTCGTGCGGTCATATCATTTGCCGGCTTGCAACAACAGCAATTCGAGAAAAATCTGCTAGCATGGAGGGACGATTTGGAACGATGCCGATTCCATTTTGCACTTGCACTTGGGATGCATGCTGCTTTTTTTTGTTACGTTCAACGATTGTTTGCGGGAAAGAATTCGGATCCCATTTGATGATAAGGAATGCTCACTGAGCGTAAAAAGTGATTTCGATTGCAGGAGAGGAATTCTTCTTACGAGGATAGTTGGTTGTGAAAATGATTGCATTTTTCTATGATAAAGTTAAAATCAATATAAATTGAATTTCAAATTATGGCAATGGGAATGGAATGAAATGGATAATTGGTGCAAATGGCTTTTAATGATAATTTTCCTTGAATCAGTTGCTCAGGTGAAAAAATATTTGATTTTTTATTCGACCGAACCATGAGCATTTAGTTAGAGAATATGCAACATCTCCGGGAAGCAAATGTTTTCCAAACCCATGCTTTGTTATATGTTGGAACTCTCCTCCTATGCTAATAGAGAATCAAGATTAAGTGAAAGCATTCGTTTGCCATTTTACGATTTCAGCTAAAACCAAGGGTTTGGCTCGAGTGTGGTAGTGATTCTATTTCCGTTTTATGGTTGCTTGTGAGGCAGGAGTTCTCTAGCTCTAACTATGGTGGAACATCTCGAATCGTCAATTGACTATCTTTTTAATTTCGGTATGTTTCTCTCCTTTTTTGATTGATTTATCTTTACCGCATTCGTCTGATTTTTTTTGCCATTTTTCAATGGATGTTTCATACAATAACCGGAGAAGTTTTTGGTTCGTTTGCCATTTTTCGGCTCTCTTTCATTTAAATTTCACCGTAGATGGTACGAAATACTTTAACTTTTTGAAATTATCTCTCTTTGTTATTCTGGTGAACCTTAATACTAAAGAAACTCTCTTTTGAGTTGCGAAGGCTTCGGGAGATAATATCAAGATACTAAGGACTGGATGAATGGTATCAAAATCATGCCACTGAGTGGCAATAAAGTTCTGTCCAGTTAGAATCCGAATCACTTATTGTGTTGCAGCGGCGCGGAAAGTGACCGCTGCAAGGAATTCCTTTGCAGTGGTTTCTGTTTACCTAGACGCCCGCTTTCACGGTGTTTCGTGCAGTGAAAAAGTATTTCAGATGGAAGCCGAGAGGAGAGAAAAAATCTGCACACCCACGTTGATAATCAAACGTGGTCCGCAATAAAAATCGCAAAAACGTTGAACATCGCCAAATCAACCGTGTATGATTTGCTCAAACGTTTCAGGGAGCGAAAGAACGAGGATCGAGTGCCTCAAGGATCGCCTCCTTCGGGACCACATTAACGCCCTTCGCTTCGTACCTCTTCCAATCCGTTACAGGCTTGGCGTAATGGCACGAAGCGAGATCCGGCCAGAACAGCGTGGGACTACGGTGAGAGCGGAGAAAGGGCAGCAAGCGCTTCTGCAAGCATTCCTCGATAAATTTACCCGTTTATGGTGCCGGTTGTAACGAACGGCTTGCTGTACAACATACTTCTTCGCGAATTTGTCCATCTTTCTCTTCCAGAACATTTCCGGAACCTCCATGACGAGACAGCAAAAAACTCGAGCCGGGGATTGTTTGCCGCCTTGATATATCCGCTGTCGTCCATAACGAGATAGCCTGCTGACGCCACTCACAGTACAGCTTCCGCGCACGCAATTGGGCCACCGTGGTTTTGCTGTCAGTCGGTTTGGCGCCTTCCTGACCTTAAAAACACGTAGCCCAGCCCGCTTCATGGTCTGCTGGACGAACCACTTCGACGAATTGACCTTTTTGGCCACGTCTCGGGTGGAAAGGTTTGGGTTATTCTTAAAGTACTGCCTTATCTTCCGCGCCTTCTCTGGGTATCCGTTTCCGGTTTCGGCCGCTTCCAGCGCGCCGCTCGATGGTCTTCGTCTCCTGGAACATCTTCACAACGCGGGACACGGTGAAATGGTGGATTCCAAGCCTTTTGCCGATCCATCTGTGCGACTGACCAGGATTATCGATCACTGCGCCCAAGATTTGCTGGCGTAGCTCTTCTTGTTTCGAATGCATCTTGAAAACTACTTGACAGATCGCAATAAAATTTTGCACACATAAACATAACACACTAAACTAGTATAACCCAAAATTTCATTAATTTTTACCCACGCGATAAAAAGTTACACCCAAAACAAAGTGTCGCATTTGTTAACCCTTAAAGGTGCAGGACGGACTTTTAATTTTGAAAACGCTATATCTCAATGATGCCTTAACCTTTCCAGCTGAAACTTTCACTAAAATCAAGGGGAATAGTAGTCCTAAATTTTGAATACATGTACTCCCTCCAACCCATCCCCCCTTCTTTTCGTGGCTGAAACTAGGTGGCTTTGAGGGTATTTTTCAATATGATATTGAAATTGTTCTTGTTTTTCACTTTTGTTATAAACGGTTTTATGGTTAGTTTTTAGTTTTTAACACAAATGGCACATGAAAAGTATAAAAATGGGTATATACATATTTTTCAGGATGTTCTAGGTCGTCCAAACTCTCCTGGAATGTTGATCATGGACTATGTCGCTATGACATCTGAGCATAGGACCTACATACATGAAACATGTCCAACAATGTTCAAGAAGAGTATAATTATTATTTGTCATCCATCTCCATTCATATCAGTCGTTCAAGTCTCTCCAAATTGTCCTGGAGTTCACGTCAAATGATCTACTAGATCAACCATGACTGGGCTATTGTCCTTAGCAACGCAGCATACCCAAGCAGACTCAAAGAAGCTAAACGAAGGGGTTATAATATATTTCCCTCCATATAAGATGTTCTAGGTCCTCCAAATTGTGCTGGAGTTTAGATAGTTCGTTACCATTAGTTACCATCAACCAAGACTAATGTAATGCCACTAACATTGCTGACATACACAAAATGTGCGAACAAAACACTGCTAGAAGACATTATTTGCAAGAACATTTCTGAGGCATATGAATTGGATATTGGATGAATTATGTCCCATCGAACACACTAAAAGCGATAGAATGATATTCCCTAAAACACAGTGTGCGCCAGCGATGACGGATTTACAAAGAGTTTACGTGAAATTCTAGGCGATAATCGCTAGAGATTTGAACCTAATTAGTATGACTTGTTAGTATGAAGTATTGTTTCAAATGTAGTAAGATAGTTTGATTTGAATTATCTATTTTGGTGTAATGGTTGACAAACTTTGCTCGAATGTATATTGGTCACACTGTAGTTCTTATGGAAGAAGCATATCCAAACAGACTCACAAAGGCTGTATGCATCAATTGCAACTGTATGTTTGCGTGTATGTTTGTTTATTTGATTTGAATTATTACAAAAATGAGAAGCATGACAAAAGATAACAAGCAAAGAACTATTCACATCGTTTCTGAAACAACGTGTTCTATCATCTCTGTTTTGAAAGTGTCTACTGTTTGACTCATCGATACGATTTTTACACTTCCTGCTCATCCAAGTCTTCACAATCTGTGCAAAAATATATAAGTTTTTTTTATGGAACAATTAAGGCACACAAATTGATCACAGAAACAACATTTCGTATTCGTTTTCGAGACTCTTCTTTTTGAGCATCTCTTACATCGTTTACTGATCGCCAGATCATCTTGAGATCGCTTGAAATTTACGATTTGATCTTTAGATTCGCCAATTCGGCAGCACACTATTTCACGTTCTTTCGTATGATTTTGACAGCTGAATTTACGACATTTCCAACAGTCAACACCAGTTGGTTGGCCACAGGAAAAACAAATACCTTCGTTTTCACACTTTCCTATAACATCTTATATGGAGGGAACATATTATAACCCTTTTGCTTAGGTTCTTGAATCTGCTTGGGAAAGCTGTGCTCTCAAGGACAATAGCCCAATCATGGTTGATCTAGTAGATCATTTGACGTGAACTCCAGGACAATTTGGTGAGACTTGAACGACTGACATGAATGGAGATGGATGGAGGATAATAATTATACTCTTCTTGAACATTGTTGGACATGTTTCATGTATGTAGGTCCAATGGCCAGATGTCATAAAGGCATAGTCCATGGTCTAACATTCCAGGAGAGTTTGGACGACCTAGAACATCCTGAAAAAGGTTTATATACCCATTTCTACAATTTTCATGTGCCATTTGTGTTAAAAACTACAAACTAACCATAAAAACGTTTATAACAAGAGTGAAAAACAAGAATAATTTCAATATCATATTGAAAAATACCCTCAAGGCCACCTTGTTTCAGCCACGAAAAGAAGGGGGATGGGTTGAAGGGGAGTACATATATCCAAAATGTAGAATTACTATTCCCATTGATTTTAATGAAAATTTCAGCTAGAAAGGTTAAGGCATCATTGAGATATAGCGTTCCCGTAACGTTGGTGGATCACCTTTTCGTTGTGCATTACGGGGTATCAGATGTACCACCGAACCCTAGTCTGGATTAATTTAAACTAGGGGACATATTTGTTTTTGTAGTCAAAAGAACACATATTAGTCCTTATTACATTTTATGTCTTGTGAAAAGTGACAATACTCGGATTGAGCCACCGAGGATGAGCTTGGAATAAGGGAAACATGGTTAGTATTCATTTATGTGAATTCTCATTTTTCTATTTGATGATCTATAGTTTGAATTGGTTATGACTAGGGTTCTGATGCATGGTCAGTATCGGAGTCATTGTTTGTTTTGTTTGCAATGAATCCGGGTTTGACGGATAAAGGGGCGTTAAAGGGCGCATTTGAAGTGTACTGTCGCTCACAAAGGGTTTAAATAGCGGAAACTTTCAATAAAACTCAATTCATTGCCAACAAAACAAACAATGACAACTGTAACAACACCGAATACTTCATCATTTCTCAATAGTGATGAAGTAACTCGACATGCACTAAACAGAGGATACGGGATATACTACAATAGATCAAATTACTGGTCGCAGTGGTTTATGTCCCGAACAGAGGAAAAAAAATTGATGGTGCCACTACAATGCGATCCAAGCAGTCATTGAGAAGTGAAAGGTGGAATTTTTTTCCTATGATTGAGTCCAAAAAACCACTCAAGGCCAACGCAGACCTGGCTACCGGACATGAAAATTGACGGCCTTCCGGCGGAACTCAAGGTGAAGGTGCTCAAACCACCGACCACAAAATGCGACTGAGCCCAATCCAACAAGCCCTTCTCGATCCAACCGAGCCCTTCTCGATCGTTGAGAGTGTGAGCTGCTAGAGGCCAATTAGTCAGGGATACCCGAAGCCTGTCGAAATGATCGAAATCCCAAGATGAGAATCCATCAATCATCAGTTAGACCACCGTATAATACCAATAAACGATCTGTAGAACTATACAGTCATCAGCCAACTTAGATACTTTCTTTGTTACCGTTGATACAAGTTCGCGATACTTCACCAGCCGAAAGAGAATGTGTAAATACAATCATACAATCATACATTGTGTATATACAATCCAACGCTCACCGTCCGGCAGTGTTTTTATGGAAGAATAATGTTTGCAGTTAAACGAACTGTTGTCAACGTGACACACATTTTTAGCCCGGGAGTTGGAAGGTGATAGCTCTGTTGAGTTTCAGTGATCCATTTCAGAATGCCTGGTTACTCACGTCCATTCCGAGGTCACTTTCACTTACAACAAGCCCCGCATAAACACAGTAAAAACATCAAATGGATATTAGATCTGTGCATACACTGCCATCACTAAAGCATATCGTCTTGAGGATGGCACGTATTTAACAGTATCATTCGAATTAAGTTATAATTAGATAGATCTCACCGGAAATTGTTTGTGATTGATCTTCGGCTTCCCTGCTAAAGGATGCATTAATGTTGCGAAATTTAACTAGAAAAATCACAATCACTGTACAACGAAAGGAAAAAAACTTGACAGCTCTTCTTCTGTACATCACGAGGTGAGTGCGTTATATGTCAATCATTCACGAGCGCATGCGCTTTGGCTTCGTTCGTTGCTTCTAACTAGCAAATGGCCGTTCTCTACATTGCACTGTTTTTTTTTCACTCCACACTCTGCCAATAATCAAAAATTTCCCCGCTATAAAGCAACTCTATATCGATTTCAAAACTACTAATAATCATCAATTCACTCGCGACAGAGCGGAAAAATACTCTATTTTAATAATTTATGTCCGGGTGGCACAAACACACAAAACTAAGCTTATACAACTTCTCTTCCGGGGGCGAGGGATGCACAAAAAACAAAAAAGCAATATGCGGAAATACTACCGATCATCAAACATTTTCGGAGGGAATCCATTATATTCACACAAGGAGATTTTATGATTTCACTGTTTGTTTATATTGAATTACGAATTATTTTTTGATTTTTTTTTCACAAAAACGACGCAGCAAAAACAAAACACGTCAGTTTCCAAGCACGGCTTGCTGCGAGCTTCAAATAGTGGTTTTTCATTGTGCTGAACCAAAAATGGCAAGAAAGACATTCCGGGAGGATTCAACCTTGTAAATTTCACCATTGATGGTACCTATTGTGTCGAGAATCTCATTCCAGATAGCCTGCCAAAGAAGGTATTTCGATACGAATTTTGTAATTTTCTTCTTTAAGAAACGATCATCTACTTTTGAATTAATCTTTTCCGGTATAAAACTCCTATCCAGGCATTTTTTAGAGGTCAGCTTCAACAAATGTTTCAGCATCCAGCACACAGCAACTGTATCTGGCCAAAACATTCGTGTAGAGCTTCCTAGCACGGGTCTTGGCAACAGTTTGGTGCCGTTCATCGTAGATTGGGAAGTTTTGAACCTTTTATGCATGCTCTAGCCCTTAACCTTTTGGACGTGAGTTTGCGAAACGCTGACCTTTTTGGCAAAATCACATGTTGAAATTTTGGGATTACGGATGATATTACCATTAACCTTCCCCTCCACCTTCCTACGTGTTGCTTACGGTTGCTTTTCTACTCTGCGTATTTGATCCAAAGTCAACCGGTCGTTGAATATGTTTAGTACTCTGGAAACGGTTGAAATACAGATTTGCAGCATTTTTCTTGAGCCACGATGGAAGCGTTCCAAATTTTTTTCACGCCTATCAACTTGACTCACTTCCATCTTACTTACCAACTCACAAAATTCTGGATTAACAATAGAAAAGAACCTATCAACATTTGTAAAAAGACCCTTTTGTGCCTATTTCGCCGTAAAGCCTGATCCACACCTCATAAACCAATACCATTAGCATGTTGAGGAAGGTTTCCCCACCACGACCAGTCTCGTAAAGTTTGCGACGCGCTAGCCAGCAACTTTGCGAGAAAAAGGGCTCAGAAGTGTTTGTTTACAAATGTTGTTAGGCCCTTTTCTATGGGTGGGTGGGGAATTAAAATGTAAGGATGTAAACAACACCCTTAAAAGGAGCACAGGAACAAATCCAATCGTTACCTTCAATTAATAGAGTGAAAAAAAGAGATTTTAGCCATTTGGCAAAGTGTTTACCCCGTCACATTTTCGTGTTCGCGCCTTTAGAACATTTGGATTCCAAAACACTTAAAATGCGACTCGTCCAACTTCCCTTTCAATTTTTGTATGATTTTGTTGCATTTTTTTTTGTTATGGATCGTAACTTGGACAAAATCGTAAGGCAAAGCTGAAAAATTGAATAATGTACTTTGGGTAGTTACGAATTTAAAAATTTGATAGCTGTGAAAATGATGCGGTCCTCAACGAGCAATACAAAAATTGATGGGGTGCTCCGTAAATGAAAAATACTCAATTTAACCTCTGTTTCAGCGGGTTTTCCACATACTCACTTTGTTTCAGATTACATAGCATAGAATTAATTCCATGATTATTTTCGATACTGTTTGTTAAAAAGTACAAAAGGGTACAACATTTTTGCCACAAAAACTAACACGATTGTTCATGGTCATGATTCATCCTATCGTACACAGAATTCATAAGAATCATCGAGCAGGTATACAAAAATTCCTTAAGAATCACTTGATGGAATGTTACCTTAATGAAATTTATATCAGTCGCACTGCTCCGGACTTGCTTACTGCCCACTTCCATTTGATTTATATTCACACTTGCCCCCATAAACCATCTCGAACAAGAAAAAAATAATAGAAAATCTTCCTAAATCAACGGGATTACACGTCCATTCGACGTTGCATAATAAGTTCACACTCCGGCTCTACAAGTGATGTTCTTCCCATTTATAGTGACACCCATTAGCTCTCGGGAAATGGTTCAATTTTGAATGATTATAGGCATCACCCGAGGGAGATGATCCCGCGTTTTCTTCCCTTCATCATACCAGCATAAACAAATTGCTCAAATCAAGACCTTCTAATCCCACTTGGCCTCGAACAGCCGATGCGTTGCAATCTTTTTCCCAGTTGATGAGCGATGTTGCCGGCTTCTGGATTAGTCTAAAAATGGCAGAATGATGACTCTCAGTTCCGGGTGGTTTGGAAATTGAACCATGACAACCAATTGCAAGTCATTTGAAATGTTGAGGGGTCATTTTTAATCCTTCTCGGTAACTATTTTGACAGAGTCCAATTGGGTCCCTCGTCTGAGAACAGTAAAATTAATATTGATCGCAGTAGCCGCCGCGGATCCATGCGGAAAGACCGGCGATTGAACTTGTGAATAAATCGCGCGCGAACGGCATCCACCCTCGCCCACTGATCGACTTTGCCATAACTTTGCTAATTTTACGACCGAACTTATCATCGGCTTTGTTCATTTTGATCTAACAAGTGGCGTGCGTCTCTTAATGGTCCCATGAATTTGAAATATCTTGTGAAATCGGAGAAACCAGGATAAATTGTGAACAAGACTGCTCATTTTGTTGTTAGCTGGTGATTGGATTAGACCACCGGTTTAATTTTAAAGCTATTACTGCAAGATGAGTTGGATTGGAAAATTTATTGTTTCCCCCTTATCAAATGCGAGACAACATTTCCCAACCGTAAACACAGAAACAGCAAATTATCCTAGAATAGAATGAATTCCAGCCCGGTCCACCGGTTTACGTATCCCTTTGGATTACAGTATTTACGCACCGGCTAATCACCCTTAGCTACGCACTCACATAATAATTTAGCACACGAGATAAACGAACCAGCAATTTTGCTGCGTCCATCTTGTTGCCACTTCATACATTATTTATGCAGATATTTCCCAGCACATTGTTCCCATTCCGGCGGGAGGTCCAGGCTGTCTCGGCGAGCAGAATCCTACGGCAGACCAAACGAGCCGGAACGCATTTTTCGGACTAAACTAAATAGCAGCTCGCACGATAAATAATTCCGAACATGCTCATGATGGTCTATGCGCCGGAACGACCGGGGAATGATGTCGGTATTGTTGTATCTACATAGATCAGCATGCCCATAAACACACGCACAGGGTGAACTTATGGTGGCCATTGAATAATTTAATTAATGGTGAGTCAATTTTCTCGTTTCCTCCCACCCACACTCACTGTGCAGCAGCAAGAGCCGGCATTCCTGGCCAAAGCCGATAATGATGATGATGATGATAATGAATGTTAATCATCATCATTACAAATATCTATTATAGCAAAGCCCCATCCATATCCAATGAGAATTTAAGTAGTTACAGCGATATTTGTTCGAGTATTTTGTGCAAACAATGTTCTAATAAATATCATTCCATAGCTCATACCGATGCAGGTTGTCACTGTGTTGATCCCTCCAATTTGAAGTCAATCAATTCAATGTAGGCACATAATTGTTTGGGAATAAATTTCAGCGATGCTGTTTGTTGGCCAGGGAGTTAAATCAACAGTTGTGTTTACTTTGCAGCGTGTCACTGATTTGCATACAAATAACATCGATTAACTTGTTCTGAGTAAATTTAAATTATGTATTGGATTGGAACGTAACTTTAATTCTTGGAAAGGTCGATATGGATACGGAACTTCTGAGATGGTTTATGATCAACTAACTACATGTAGGTTTAATTACACCGCCACAAAGATTGACTCAGTGAGATTTTTCCTTTGACTCTTGTTTAAACGCTATGAGCTTATCAGTTACTCAACTTTTTTACGAAACTAAGTGACACAAACAAGTGAAAAAAACTTTCTCTCTGAGTAAAGCTTTGTCCATCTGTATCACGATAACGGATTGACGTACAAATAAGTGTAATACATCAAAACAAAGGCAATTTACTTCAATTTAAGGAAAAAATATCAATACAAATCATTTTTCTTCGTTTCTAATGAAAATTTGCACTTTCTTCTTTATTCCTCCCATCAAACGCTGTACACCTCCGGAGTCAACTTCCTTGACACATTTGTTCCACATTTTGGGCATCTGAGTCGCGTCCCGAGCCGGTTTTCCACTTTTCTTAAGCATCCGCTTCATTATTGCCCAAAATCTCTCGATGGGCCGGAACTGCGGGCAGTTGGGTGGATTTATGTTTTTATCGATGAAATCTACGTTATTATCGCGGTATCACTGGATAACTTCCCGGCTGTAGTGACAACTCGCCAAATCTGGCCAAAACTTCACAGGACCTTTATGGGCTTTAATGAAAGGTAGTACGCGGTTTTTGAGGCATTCTTCCTTGTACAGAACACTTTGGTCTTTGCTCCGCAGCTGCATATCCCTTGCCAAATCATCAGTTTTTTGGCAAATTTGTCCATAAAAGCACACTTAAACTTCGCAGGAACATCTTCTCGTGCCGTCGCCAAGTAGAATGTTTGGCCAGGAAGCTGTCCGAAATCCATTTTAACGTAGGTTTCATCATCGATGAACAGGCATCCTTGGTACTTCGTCAAAACCTGCTGGTAAAATTTCCGAGCTCGAGTTTTGGTGACGAAACTTTGCTTAAACGTTCTGTTTGGTTGCTTGCTGGCTGGATATGAACGATATCCTGCTCGCAAACGAATTCTTCGAACGGCAGCAGCGTATTTTTGTGCGATTTCATTATCTTATAGTCCAGGGTTTGCTCTGACGGTTCTCCACACCTTCTGGTTCAGCTTGCGGTCATATGTTCCACTACGACGCTTACCTTGGAGCACTCGATCCACGCTCTTTCGCTCCCTGAAACGTTTCAGCACACCATACAGGTTGATTTGGCGATTTTCAACGTTTTTGCGATTTTTATTGTGGACTAAGGTCTGTATCCGCAATAATCCGGACACCTTAAAACATGAGTAAAACATAAATTTCGCATTATATCCGTCGTAGTTGTTTATTTCAGATTCATTGGCACCACTCCCACACCAAAACAATTTTTCCCCCACCCCCCCCCGCTCCCAATAAAAAAAATCCAACAAATTCACATTTTTATTCTTTCTTTTTTACACACAATTACACATTTTTTTTATTTTCTTCTTTTTCAAAAAATTATGTCTGTTTTTAAATTTTAAAAAATTTAAATGCGTAGTTATTCGGTATTTGCATAACATTTTCGAACTTTGCGCTTAACTCCGTCCATTAGGGTTTGTACAGACTCTTCAGAAATCGTAGAAGCCGTCTTTGTTCAAATTTGCTGGAAGTGTTTGATGTCTTTGATTTCTTGCTTCTTTCCAGAAAGCTTCCGCTTCATCAGAGCCCAATATCTCTCGATTGGTCGTAGCTCTGGGCAATTTGGCGGGTTTGAGGTTTTTGGTACAATGTTCACTTGATTTGCTTGGTACCACTCCATCACAGTTTTAGCATAGTGGCATGATGCCAAATCGGGCCAGAAAAAAGGTTTTTCTTTGTGACTTTTGATGAAGGGTAGCAATCGCTTCTGCAGACACTCTTTCTGATAGATCTCCTTGTTGATTGTGCCTGTAGTGACGAAAGATTTACTCTTTTTGCCACACGTGCAAATTGCTTGCCACACAAGGTATTTTTTGAGAAATTTCGATGCCTTCTTCGTTCTGAAATGCTCAGCTGTGCATTTCTGGCCATAGCAGAAAAAAAGCCACCTGCTTGAATCTCCAGGACATAAGTTTCATCGTCCATAACAACGCATGAAAACTTCGTCAAATATTCGCAGTACAAACGTCGAGCCCGTGATTTTGCTGCCAAGTTCTGTTTGTCGTTGCGATTTGGAACTGTTTTTACTGTATACGACTTAAGTCCCAAACGTTGTTTTGATTTTTGGACAAAACCAGGCGACATCCCTGTTTTACGAGCCACCGTTCGAATGGAGAGATTTGGGTTTTTCGTTAATATCCTTTTCACCTTTCGGTCCATGACAGGATCAGCGCGTCCAATGTTTTTGTCACTTCTCGGTTTCCTCTCCACCGTCAAACGTTCCGAAAATGATTTGAGCACATCGTGAACAGTGGATTTAGGCAAATCCAATGTTTTTGCAAGGTCCCGTATTGACAAGTCAGGATTTGCCGTACGCCCGTACAAAATTCGCTCGCGCACTTGTTTTTCTTTCGTCGCCATCTTGAATACTTAACATGAAATGTAAACATCAATCATAGTCTTTTTCATCATAGACTCTCAGCTATACCACAGTGAAATTTTTCATTCCTACGTGCAATATTTCAAAAGTTACAATGATTTGAAGGTGTCCGGATTAATGTGGATACAGACCTTACGTTGATTTCTCCGTGTGTGTGTGGAGAATTTTTTCTCGTCTCTGGTTTCCTTTTAAATTAATTTTGACTCTCGGCACGAGGAACAGCGAAAAATATACTCCAGAAAGTGAGCGCCTAGGTAGACTAACCGCTGTAAAAGAATTCTTGCAGCGGTCACTTTACGTGCCGCTGCAATACATTAAGTGATTCCGGATTCTATCTGGACAGAACTTTAAGTATTTGCTTTAAATATAATATGTTAACAAAGCCATTAAGATAGTTTCGAAGAGCTTCAGAATTGAGTATTTGCTTGTTAAATAATAAAACTATCTGCTAATAAATATGGCTAATGAGACGCAAGTATAGCTGGCTAATGCATTGTCGCAGAATATTAGCTAAGATTTGAATGGGCCATAAGAAAGCATAGCAACCGTGTCAAGCTGGGATTTTCATCCATCCAGTAGGCGCAACAATGAGAAGTGAAATTACCTGCTGCCACAGGAGGCCGAGAAGGCTTAAAGTCAAATCCACCTTTTTCAAGACGACGAATTAAATTTTCCAGAATAAAGAGTACGTTTGAATGCTGGAGAGTGTGAGCTGTATAGTGGAATACCTGTAACTAGAAAATGAGAAGAATAATTAGTAATTTCCATTTAATTCCAACTACCTCTATTGCTTATCTTGACACCAAGATGTCAAGATAAGCAGTAAAGGTAGTTGGAGTTAAATGGAAATTACTAATCATTTTTTTCATTTTCTAGTACGTTTGACTGGAATTTCTCTAATTTGCCGAAGACCTAGTTGCCATAGTGTTTATTTGTGAAAATCACCCATTTCGGAACTGAGTTTCAATTTTTCGTAACGGTAGCCAATTTTTAAATTTCTTTTTGGCATGCTACTCTTGCCCCAAGCTTGCTTTATATATACGCCTCGGAATAATATAGAGACCGTTTAAACTTCCGAGCCGTTTACAAATTGTATACAAAGCGAAAGGTATGCGACAAAGAGAAAATTAAAACTATTTTTGCCACCACTGACTGCCAATTGACAAGCATTTAGAACGGAATTTCAGATAAATTCCAATCAAACAAACTCTTAAGCTCGGAAAATTGAATAGGTCATACTAAGAAGAACCTATCCTAAATATTAAATGGTTTAAATTTATTTCGCTCCTCGTGATAGCGCCCATCGGCTGGCAACAAATACACCACTGACTTGGTCAACCGACTGCCTAGCACACGACTGCATAACTAATGGCTACCTATCCAACGGCTTGCTGGCAACAGCCTGCTAAGCCTTCAGCTACCTGACCAATGGTTACTCGCCAGTGAACCCTTGAAACCGCCAGCTGCCAATCCATTACTGGCTCCTCGCCGCTCCGCACAACTTCAATATTGCCGAACGAATGAGATAATTTGCGAAGGTGTACCCGTTATATAGCGTTCAGTGCTGCGTATGAGACCTCCCTTGCTCACATTTGAAATCTGTGACAGGAAAGTATTTTAGTAAATATAGCCTGCAAAACAGAGTTATAAGTCCTGACCTTTTTTTTGCGTTATTTTCCATAGTTTACAATTGTATTGGATATTTTTCGATAATTGAATTGATACGCGGGAAAACCGATCTATCGAGCATTAATTAAGTTTGAAGCGTGTTTGTAACGATATTTCGTGATTTTCCAGATTTTCATTTGACATCTTACCAAGGCAGTGTGAACCATTCAGAGGGTGGCGTAAACGTTATGTCATTTTCGACCTATAACTTTATGCGTTTAAACATTGTTTCTTTTATGTACTTTTTAATTAGTTTAAACAAATATAATAAATAAAGTTAGCAACAGAGATTAAGCTTAGATGGTCTACCTTTCGAATGAAATACTTATCTTAAAGTTTCAGTGGGCCAAAGAGGAGATATTTTTAAAATCTCCACTCGAAAAGCAACGCGGACGATTTCAGAAATTTTAGAACGGTGCCCCCATACAGAAATAGAGAAAAGAGACGTTAGTCCTTCGTCAAAAACTTAACTAAACCCCCCCCACCCACAAAAAACGACCACCCCACAACCCAAAAACAAAAGAAGGTTCCACCCAAAGGATCATAAGAGTCCCATATAAAAAGAATTACCCCAAGAAATAGTGTATTAAAAACTCTCGGGAATCGAATGGTGCAGGTTTCATTCAGTTTTGAGCTTGGAATGTTGCATATTTTGCCCAATGTCTCCTTTAATTTGCGGTTTTCTTATTCATACCCTTGCAGCTACAATCGCTGCCAAAGTTTTTGGCTGAAAAGAACCTATCTTACGTGAAGCATCACAAGCAGATCAATTCAAAAATTGTGTACAAAAACTTAAACATCTCTTTATTATGAAACGGTGACTGTAACTGAATAGATGCAAAACGATAATATTGAAATTATTTTTTGTCAAGTCAGTGGAGCTGAGATGAAATCTTGAAAAAGATGCTAAGTTTCAGAAAATTTTTTTAAGAAGGTTCCATTTAACTATTGGGTGGAATATGTGGGTTCCTATTTCTTGGCATAAAATATGAGCATAAGATATTTTAACATACCTTTATAGGCAAATCGAGCCACTCCTTATGCTTCTCAAAGAACTTATCTTTGCAATGAATGTTTTTCCATCGACGTATGAACTGTTTGA
The DNA here is from genome assembly GCA_024533555.2 of Aedes koreicus. Lineage (NCBI taxonomy): Eukaryota > Metazoa > Arthropoda > Insecta > Diptera > Culicidae > Aedes > Aedes koreicus. The sequence goes on along the minus strand of JAHHFK020002372.1, from coordinate 569,739 downwards.
TCCAGGCTTCAACGCAAACGAAAAACATCGATATTCAGCCGCTCCATCTCCTCCAACGATCGCTTCGAGTAGTGGGCCGACGCCAGATCCGGCCAGAACACCGCGTCTTCGCCCTTATCGTATTTCTTGATGAACGACGCACCTTCCGGCAGGCATTTCGCATTATGAATTTCTCCGTTCACGGTCAGTCCGGAGCGAAAGAAGAGCGGCTTTGACATCCCCTTCTCGCTGATTGTCAGCCACAGCAGCACCTTCTTGGGGAACTTGCTGTGTGAAATGAACTTCACATCGGAGCTCACTTCCTTCGTGAGGGAAGTAAAATACGAAATGCCCTGCCAGTCGTTGCCATCCAGGTTGAGATAGGTCTCGACGTCCATCACCACCGCCACGTCGGAATCGCCGGGTTTTGACGTAGGACTACGTCTTTGTTTTCAATATAGGGGTACACGTAGCGAGTACGAAAATTTGGAGCGTCACGAAATATGCTTAGGTTTTGAAAGTTAATAACTAAGTCATTTCATGACCGATTTTCAAAATTTTTACACTGATCGATTGCAAATCTTTCTACTCATCAATTCCATTATTGAAAATTATTAATTTCAAATAAAAAACTATTGAAATTCTTATAAATATAAAAATGAATTTCTATCGAACTGACCCTTATAGACATAGAAACTACTTAACCGACAGGCGTGAAAATTTGTATGCAGGGGCTTTTGGGACCGGGCAAGCTTCTAATGATGGTTTAAGACCCCCCCCCCATGGAATGGGGGGCTCTCATACAAATGAAACACAAATTTCGGCATAATTCAAGAACTAATCAAGCAAATGGAACCAAATTTGGCATGTACAAGTTTTTGAAGGCAAGAAAGGTTTCTATGGCAATTTGGCAATTTACACTTTAGAAAGGGGGGGCTTCCATAAAAATGAAACAGGAACTTCATTTTACCAAAGTAAATGGAACCAAATTTGACATGTGGAAGTACTTGAAGGCAAGAAATGTTTCTGTGGTAGCTTGAGACCCCACCCACCTCTAGAAGGGGGAGTGGGCTCCCATACAAATGAAACAGGAACTTCTGATAACTCGAGAACTAATCAAGTAAATGGAATAAAATTTGACATGTGGAAGTTTTTGAAGACAAGAAATGATTATTTGATAGTTCGAGACCCCTCCCACTTCTAGAATGGGGGGCTCCCATACAAATGAAACTGGATTTTTTGCCTAACTCGAGAACTAACTAAGCAAATGGAGCAAAATTTGGCATGTGGAAGTTTTTGAAGGCAAAAAATGTTTCTACTGTGGTTCGAGACCCCCCCCCCCCTCTGGAAGGGGGGTGCTTTCACACATACGAAACTCAAAATTCAACTTAACATGAGAGTGTATTTATTATTCGATACATTATAAATGTTACATAATATGATTCAGTATTGCAAATCACTAAGGGTCGTTTGATGTGTGCTTATTTGCAATCACAGTCCACTGTTTGATGGAATGTGAAGTGTGAAGTTCGTTGATAATATTATCTTCGAATTCCAATCAGTGTTTAAAAGTGTTTCTTGCGTTCTAGTGCGATGGATAGAGTCCATATCATTCGATAAGATATAAATTATTTTGAGGAAGTGTAAGTAAAATGGCTGCAAACTATATACGTGAGTTGCTCAAGCTTTAAGCTTCAGCTTCATGACGAAGTGAGGTGGCTGCACTAGCTGTTCCCCTGACCCCAAAACGGCCCCTTTCAAGGCCTCCAAAATAACTGGAAAAGAGAGTTGTTCGAAATGGGCGGTTGCGAAAAATATCGTATGTCGAAGCCATAGTGTTTTCGACATTTGCACATTTTGCAGTGTTGTACACACATAGGCCTAGAAGAAATCGTATGCAATTGGTGGTGGATGAAGCCAGTCTCTTGGGTAAAAATGTTCTAAATGTCTACCCGCATAAACAATTACCATAAGAAGCACCTAACCACCAATTCGGGTTATCATCCCAACTGTAACCGGTACGGTTAAACCCTAGACTAACTCTAAGACCAGTAGGTCCCGAACAAATTCGATTTTTTTCTTGGCTCAGTCAGTACTAGTACATCGGTCCCAAGCTCGGTCCCGAGCTTAATAATATGCCCCTAATAATGAACTCACACGAACACACGCTCAAATATTCTGTCAAAATAACACAGCAAATCGAAACAAAGGCGCAAATATGTATAGCAAGGTGCTGGCTACAAGGTGTACTTCGGACCAAGGGGTTCTACAACAGTGAATCAATTTCAAATCGCTAATTGCATATTGATTGTTGGTTAAAGCATCTGTAATATCGTTCTTGTATATAACATGTTTATTAGGGTAACCTGTTTAGTGTATTGCAGTTAATTTTTGAGCGAAACCAATTTCGAAAACCCTTTAAACAATTAGGCGACTGGAGGCGAATTCCATTGCACATTGCTACATAGTCCTACGTTACCTTTGCGTACAACCCCATTGGGCTGAACCTTGTAGTTTTTACGGTTTGGAAGAAAAAGGGTTCTGGCACTTTGGGTCAGCAAACCGCAACGAAAATGGTCCTCAACCAGCTTGGGTTGGAAAATAGAAGCTTGAATAAAGCATAGAATTTGGGGAAACGAAAGGCAGACATCAATCATTGAATGGGATGGAATCGATCCATAAGTAAGTGACAATATTTGATAAAATATATTTAAATACCTAGCTAGGAGCGACAAAATACATTTTTATAAAAAATAATCAGGACTGCCGTGTTGATTCGATTCTTTTGTTGGTGAAATGCCGGATTGATCCCGATTGAGACAAACAGAACCAATCATCAAGTATTTGCCAGTTACCTTGATGAGCAGTCCTCGTGCTATGGCGTCCTCCAGGACGTATCGGAGGGATTGACTGATAATCCGCTTAGAAATGCGATGTTTCTTCAGGAGATCGGTCTTGATTCGTTGAATGGAAACTCTGCTTTCCTCAGACGACCGCTTTTCGACGATTTTGATGATCGAACGTTTTTTACATCAAGGCAACCCATGATTTTTCATCATTTACAGTAAACTAAAATATCGAATCACTCTATGTCCAACCTTCGAATCAAGAAGTTGTTTATTTCTAAGGACTTATCATTTGGCGACGAGAATTAAGAATCCACGAAGATGCCAGGAGGAGATCATTATGAAGATGGAATTCAAGAAGTTATTCTTCAAATGACCCAGCTTCTACAACGGATGGCAGAGCAGCAGCAGAATCCAAAGCATCAATCCCAGGAGCAGATTTTGGAATCACTCTCTTCAAACATCACCGAGTTTGTCTTCGACGAAGAAAACGGAGTTACGTTTGGACGTTGGTTTGACCGCTATCAAAATCTCTTCGAGAACGATGCCCGCCAGTTGGAAGATGCCGCCAAGGTCCGTCTTCTTCTCCGCAAAGCTGGACACTCCTTCGCATAGCCGTTACCTCAATTACATTCTACCGAAGCTTCCGAAAGATGTCACGTTTGAAGACACCGGAAGATCCTGAAAATCTTTGGAACTCAAACATCCACATTTCGGAAGCGGTTCCAGTGTCTTCAACTAGTAAAGAGCGAATCTGAAGGAAATGTCAGTTTGCTGAAACGTAAACCGCGCTGTGAAGACTTTAGTTCAGAACCTCAGCTTGGAACATAATACAAGTGCCTCATTTTTGTCAGCAGACTGACATCTTCAAAATGCCGATCGAGCGGACTTTCAATCCTGAAAACGAGAAGCCTGAATCACCAGCCACTATTCAGTCGTTAGTGAATATCAGCGCCGTCAATCAAGGAAGAACAGTATCATCGAACAGCAAACGTTCGAACAGCGTTCACGCGGGACAGGAAGAGGCAGCGATCGCAAATTTCGAACCAGAGATAAGAAGCCGACATTCTTGCCAACTTTGAAGGAATACTATTTCAACAACCACCTTTGCAGCACCGCGTTGCCAAGAAGGATATTATGTTCCAGCCTTAAGTAGTCATGAAATCAAGGCAGCTCAACTCAAGAGAAAAACAAAAAAGAAGAGAAAGAAGGGAAATTCAGTGCTGAAACTAAAGGAGTGTTCATTGTCAATCACATTGAGCACTGTGAGAGAAGACGGAAGTTCGTTACCACGATGATCAACGGAGTTCCAGTCTCTCTTCAACTTGATTCAGCCAGCGACATTTCCATCGTTTCAAAAGCAACTTGGAAGCAACTCGGAAAGCCGGAGATGAAACCATCAACAAGTCAAGCCTCCAACGCTTCGGGTGATCCACTTTCGCTACTCGGTGAGTTCCATTGTGATATATCCATCAAGGGAGAAACCAAGCAAGGGCGATGTTTCGTCACTTCCGCGCGCAACCCGAATCTTATGGGTATCGAATGGATTGACCTATTCAAACTCTGGTCGATTCCATTTGATTCCATCTTCAACCAAGTCATGAACTCCAATCAACGAATCGCGCAAGAGATTCAACAACTAAAGATCAAGCACAAAGAAGTCTTCAACGAATCCCTTGGATTGTGCAACCGCACGAAGGTACAGCTTCATCTCAAGCCTGGAAGCAAGCCAGTTTTTTGCCCGAAACGACCTGTACCTTTCCATTCCGTTCCATTGGTCGACGTTGAACTCAACCATCTCCAAAGCCTAGGAATCATTACACCTGTAGATTTTTTCGGAATGGGCTGCACCGATCGTTGCTGTAAAGAAACCGGATGGCAAAGTTCGTATCTGTGCGGACTACTCAACAGGTCTCAACAACGCACTGGAAGCTAACAACTATTCGCTGCCGATACCAGAAGAAATCATCGCTCAGCTAGCAGGAAGTCAAGTCTTCAGTGTAATCGACCTGTCCAACGCATATCTACAGTGCGAGGTTACTGAGAAATCGAAAGAACTTCTGACGATCAACACGCACAGAGGTTTGTTTCGTTTCAACCGCTTAGCTCCAGGTGTCAAGTCAGCTCCCGGGGCATTCCAACGTTTGATAGAAAGTATAAATGCCGACATTCCTGGAGTAGGGCCGTTCATCGACGACATGATCATTTTCGGCAAGGATTGGCATGCTGAATCACTAAACCTGTTGTTGCAGAGATTGAACGATTGCGGATTTCATCTGAAAATTCAAAAATGTAAGTTTTTCCAAACTGAAGTCCGTTACTTGGGCCACATCGCCGACTGCAGAGGTATCCGTCCTGATCCGGAAAAGCTGAAGACCATTTCAAGCATTCCACCACCGAAAAACGTGTCAGAACTGCGATCATTTCTTGGTGCAGTCAACTACTACGGCAAGTTTGTTCGGAATATTCACGATCTGCGTCATCCTTTGGACCAGCTGTTGCGGAAGGATGTCAAGTGGGAATGGAACGCCGATTGCCAGCGATCTTTTGAAAAATTCAAGGAAGTGCTGAAATCCGACTTGCTTCTAACCCACTACAACCCGGAACTTCCAATCATCGTTGCTGCAGATGCATCCAAAACCGGAATCGGTGCCGTAATTTTCCACAAGTTTCCAAACGGTACCATGAAAGCCATTCAACATGCTTCACGCTCGCTCTCTTCTGCTGAGCAAGCCTATGGACAACCGGAAAAAGAAGCTCTCGCTCTAGTTTACGGTGTAACCAAGTTCCACAAGCTGCTGTTGGGAAGACCATTTACGCTCCAGACGGATCACAAACCTCTTCTGTCAATTTTCGGTTCAAAGAAAGGCATACCGGTGCACACGGCAAACTGCCTGCAGCGCTGGGCCATGATCATGCTGAACTATGACTTCAACATTGAATACGTTTCGACCAACGAATTTGGATGTGCTGACATGCTATCTCGTCTAATCGACCGAAGCATGCATCCAGATGAAGACTATATCATCGCTGCAGTTTCGCTAGAAGAAGATATGGCAAGTATTCTTAACACAACGATAGAAGCTGTTCCTGTGTCGTTCGCAGCCCTCCAAGATGCCACAAGCAAGTGCAAAGTTGTCCAACAAGTTAAACGATGCATCCTGGATGGATGGCCAGCTGACTCCAAGCAAGTACTGAAGGATGTTCTGCCGTACTACAATCGACGTGAATCACTCAGCATTATCAATGACTGTGTTATGTTCAAGGAGAGGGTGATCGTTCCAGAAGCCTTCCAGCGACGCTTGCTCAATCAGTTCCATCGTGGTCATCCTGGTATGGTACGCATGAAGTCAATTGCTCGGAACTACGTGTACTGGCCCGGTATAGATTGTGAACTCGAAGAATACGTTCGACGCTGCAGTCACTGTGCCACTGCTGCTAAGGCTCCAATCAAGGTGGAACTTGTACCATGGCCCACACCAGAGAGACCTTGGTCCCGCATACACATTGACTACGCCGGACCGGTCGATGGCAACTATTTTTCTGTGGTTGTTGATCCTTTCACTCGATGGCCTGAAGTTGTGCTAACCGAGTCAATAACAGCCAAGACGACGATCAAGCTTCTCAAACAGATGTTGTCTACGTTTGGAGTTCCTGAGACTGTGGTGAGCGACAACGGCACGCAGTTCACCAGTTTCGACTTTCAAGAGTTCTGTGAATCTTTGGGAATCTGTCACATCCGCACGGCTCCATACCACCCGCAGTCGAACGGTTTGGCTGAACGCTTTGTGGACACCATCAAAAGAAGCGTGAAGAAAATTCGTTCGGGAGGAGAATCCCTAGAAGATGCACTGCAGACGTTCCTTAGTGTATACCGTTCTACCCCAACACTCGATCTTGATGGACAATCACCGGCTTATAAGATGCTAGGAAGACCGATGCGAACAGTAGCAGATCTGTTGAAGCCCCCAGTCAGCAATCGTCAGCACGCTTCCGAGGAAGATGAGCATCGAGGAATCTCAAGATACTTGACCCAAGGTGATACGGTGTACGCTCAAATCCACCAAGCCAATTCATGGAACTGGATGCCCGGTGTGATCATCGAACGCATTGGAAAAGTCAATTATAACGTTTTGCTGGACCAACCTAGTCGACTGATACGATGTCACATCAACCAACTACGAAATCGAGTTTAAACAGAAGTACATTCTTGTCAAGATTCCCCACTCTCTGTTTTCCTCGATGAATTTGGCCTTCGACAAGCACCTGAAAACGAAGTTCTGCAAGTACAACCTGCTGAATTCCCCGACGGTCCTGAAGAAGTTCCGATTGTAGAAGATCCGCCTTTACCAATACCCGAAATAAAAGAAGCTGAAGAAGAGCAACAAGACATCCCTGAGCCAGTACCAATAGACGAGGATTCACCACTTCCGGATCGGCCTAGACGACTATTGAGGCTTCCTTCTAAGACAACCAATATCCTAGAACTTCAAGGATATTGGTTGTTTTAAAAGGGGGAGATGTTACATCAAGGCAACCCATGATTTTTCATCATTTACAGTAAAATAAAATATCGAATCATTCTATGTCCAACCTTCGAATCAAGAAGTTGTTTATTTCTAAGGACTTATCAGAGTGAATATGTCGAGCCGATCATAGATATTTTTGAAGCGTTTATTGCCGATGATCAGGCAGCACGAAGGTCAAGTAGTGTTTTGGCCTGATTTGGCGTCATGTCATTACGCAAAGGACACTTTAGAATGGTACAAAAGTCAAAATGTATGTTTCGGGCCGAAAGACATGAATCCGCCGAACTGCCCGGAGGCACGGCCAATCGAGTCTTTTGGGCTTTAACCAAAGCAAAGCTTCGAAAATTCTTAAAACCAGCGGACGACATCCAAAATTTAAAAAAAGATTGGCCAAAAGTGGTCAAAATGGTGGGAAGTACTACTGTGCAGAAGCTAATGGGTCATGTTCGAGGAAAAGTTAGGAGTCTTGGCTATGATTAAATATTTTGGTTAAACGAGAGTAAAATATCATATAAAACACAAATACAAATATGATTTGCCAAATAAAATTATTAAAACTAAAAAGAACATGACTTTTTTTTGTTATTTTGAAAGTGTGCTTATACTTTCTGGAACAGTCTATAGATATTTTGAATTTCTTGATAAAAATATTACGTTTCGTAATTTTAGAATGGAATTTCAATTTGCTCTAAAAATCCAAAAACGTCAGCCTTAGAGTTGCATCGTAATCCTAGAATTTTGACTGCCTCTTTTGTATCATCAGCTACCATAGCAGGGGAGCTCGAATTCCATGTGAGAAACTTAAAACCAGCGCTGCTTATATCGATGTGACTTCTTCTTTCAACTTCATCAGAGCTTGGAGATCGTCGTGGCCAATTTGCATATCGTCCATATGAAAGTCCTTTTCGATCACAAGCCCAGGTAATGGAAACGTTTCCTTCGATTCGATCGCTAGCTGCATCGTGCGGCCATATATGGGGCAGAACACGTGCCATATGTAACTCTATTCAGGCCATCTGTGGCTGCAGCTTCATCACTAGAGAATCGCCACAAAATCAATTGTAGCTGGCAATCAAGTAAGGGGACCAGAAATTGTCAGATTTTTTTTAATCCGCTATCTACACGTTTTTAGGAATGCGAAATCTCATCAGTATATTCAATGTGTCCTGCTGAATGGTGGGTCCAGTTATCAAAACATCGTTTAGGGACAAGCCACTGGAAGACGCTGCAAATTCATTATACACTACCCTTTATTTTGTGGTTGTGTTCTCAGGCCTCAGGGGGAGGGGGGGTGAGGACAGTAGAAGACAGGACCATTCTTTTCCAGTTCGACCATCAGCAATAAATTTGCTGTATTTTATTGATGCAATGGTGGGTCCACTAAATATTTCTTCGAATTGTACAGATTCAAAGAATCATCCCAAAAGCCAAGGATTTTGAGTCGCCCAAGTTGGTTTGCGTTTGGTTTTCGAGAAAGCCGAACAATAAACCGCCCATCATATGCGCGTGTGGTGGTGTCCACAAACAATTGTTCGCATAGAGATTCCTCTTCTGTCCATTTAGTGGATACATTACTGTTCATGGTTTCGTTGATCATCATACTTTCTTCTTGATTTGCTTTCATGTATATAGGACCACCACCGATTATCCACTCCTAAACCAGTATTTTGAGTCCATGGCAACTCATTACCAATCTAATTGTTGCCACTGCGGATAATGTCAAGGATTGTTGAGACGCCCAAGATGGAATTCAGCCTTCTAAATTCCATCAAGCCTGCTAAGATGGAATTCAGGATCTGCTAAGTTCACATCCGTGAGATAGCAGCTTCCCGAGTCAATATCCTTAGGTGGAATTTTACCAGTTAAGGTATCCGTTACTAATACCTTGCGGAAATCGGTCACGCGAGATTCGATCGAAATCGATGCTTTTTCACGAACGGCTTCCATTTTCCAAAACCGTGAACATAAACTTTAGCAGGGTCCGTCGGTATTCCTAAACGATTAATCACTCCTATTTTGATTTTTGGAATTCACTCTTCAGTTGTCAAAATGCCGTCCAAGCAAGAAGAGCAGCGTATCAAAATTTTGCTCGCGCATCGCGAAAATCCGAGCTACTCGCACGCAAAGTTGGCAAAATCGCTAAAAGTTGCCAAATCAACCGTTACAAATGTAATTAAAGTGTTTGGGGAACGTTTGTCGACAGCCAGGAAGTCTGGATCGGGGAAATCGAAAACCGGAAGCCGCTGAGACGACAAAGAGAGTTGCCGGTAGTTTCAAGCGAAACCCTAACCTATCTCTCCGAGATGCCGCAAATAAGCTGGGTGTATCGTCTACAACCGTGCATCGAGCCAAAAAACGAGCCGGACTATCGACTTACAAGAAGGTAGTGACTCCAAATCGCGATGATAAACAAAATACGACGGCCAAAGCGCGATCCCGGAGGCTGTACACGACGATGCTGACGAAGTTTGACTGCGTGGTAATGGACGACGAAACCTACGTCAAAGCCGACTACAAGCAGCTTCCGGGACAGGAGTTTTATACGGCAAAAGGAAGGGGAAAGGTAGCAGATATTTTCAAGCACACGAAACTGTCAAAGTTCGCAAAGAAATATCTGGTTTGGCAAGCCATCTGTACCTGTGGCTTGAAAAGCAGCATTTTCATAGCTTCCGGGACTGTCAACCAAGAAATTTACGTGAAAGAGTGTTTGAATAAACGTCTGCTGCCTTTCCTGAAGAAACACGGTTGTTCCGTACTGTTTTGGCCGGATTTGGCATCTTGCCATTACGGTAAAAAGGCCATGGAGTGGTACGCCGCCAACAACGTGCAGGTGGTTCCCAAGGACAAGAACTGGGCTATTGTCAAGCGGAACCTAAAGAAGACCAAAACAACTGCTAAGGACGAGCAGCAGTTCAAGGCAAACTGGCTTTCTGCGGCGAAGAAGGTGGACAAGGTGGCTGTACAAAATCTGATGGCAGGGGTCAAGCGTAAGGCCCGGCAATTCGGATTTGGAAAAGCGGAAGCCTAACTGAATATTTTTCCTGAATTTTATACTAATTGAACTTGAAAAAGAAATTTAATTTGATTTTTTAAATAAACGATTTCACCGATTTACACGCGTTTTCCCTTGACCAAATTTTGACCGTATCACCCTTTAATTTGTTACATTTTCGTCATGTTTGATGGATCGACGTATGATGCCTTCCATCGCGCTTCAAACATCCTCTGCATTGACACTGATCTGCTATGGTTCGGCTTGAGGCAATTGTAGCACAGAGAGAACCGCTTGATCATCTTCACTTTTTCCTCAAGTGATTTGGCCCGGTACCGGTTACAGGCTCCAAGAAAATGATCCCCTCGGTAAACCGCGCATCCTTGAGATGATCTTCCGACAGTCAATGCTCGCCCTTCCGATTTAATCCTTTTTGGAGAAGTAAGTTCGGTGTGAAACTTTCTCTTCAATGGCCACTCGCGACGTGTGGCTGATTCCAGCTTATTGGTCATCAGATGAAAGAGCATCGCATCCTAGGAGTCCACTGGTTACTGTAGAATTTTGAGACATCTTAAGTGCTTTCTTGCCCTATCGAATACATTTCGCAGTCTACCGGCCGAGTCTTCATCGACCGCCTTAAGCTCAAACAATGCTCTGGTATGCTTCTGGACAAGCAATTCAGGGTTATTGTACCGTCACACCAGCATGTCATAAGCGACCTCGTAGTTAGTTTCCGTCGTGCGAAGCGAATCGATCAGTCTGAGTGCTGAACCGCGCAATGAGAGCTTGCGGTATTCGAACTTCTGGATAGTGGCTAGAGTGGTGCGTAGATGAATCAAAGCATTGAGTTTGGCGAACCACTGTAGCCAATTTTTTTTCAGATCCGGAAAAAACGGGAAGATCCATCGTCGGTAAGCGCAGAGTGTCACGGCTGGAGAAGTCCTTGCTTTCATGCTCCTTATTGCCTTTTCGAACAAGCTCAATCCCGATATGTATTGCACCTCCAGTTCATCCCGGCTTCCGACTTCATCGGTTATCAGCTGATTCAGGGCAGTTTGGTGCTGATCGTAATTTTCGTAGCAGTCTTTAAGCATCTCGCGTCTTGTTTCGAGAGACAAGATGTCGTCTTGAAACGCTGAGATATTCTCGATTTTATTATATTTTTATTTTTCCATTATCAAACCCACGTGTTTGATGACATGTCGCTTCGGGTTCAAAATATGTCCACATTTTCACAAAATGGCGTCTCACTTTATATATATATATATATATGTGTATTTTTTTTTGTTCTAATAATATCGACCCGCGTGACGTATTTACTAATAATTTTCTTTGTTCTTCATTTCTTTTTCTTTAAAACCACGGAGTTTTGGTACCTATAACTGAAATGGAAAGAGTAACGTTGAAAAGACATACGTTTTCTAAGATGAACATAGATATTTAATTTTTTTACCTGATATTAAACACCCATCCACATCAAAGCATAAAAATCCCGAGTGCTGTCTCTAATAATTCCACTTGCCTACCGATTTCTCCCCAGAATCAACGGAGGACGACTCCTCCCAGCACCAGCCAAAGAAACGCAAAAACACCAAGCTGCAAAACATCCAGGAGGAAACTGCCATCGCCGCTGATTTTGCCGCGCAGCTGGATCTATCCTGCATGGCCCAGGGTTTGATTCACGCGCCCGAGATAGACAATGGCTACGTTGTCAAGTACAACAGGTGAGTGAGCGTCGGCGAATCAGCCGTATCCGTTTTATTGGAATTTGCTCCGTCGAATTTCCCTTTGCTTGCAGACGGAGAAAAGATGACCACATTTTTCTGGTGGCATTCTACGAGTGCGACGACTACTACGGACTGCAGCCACCGGAGACGGATCGATTGTTCTGCAGTGGGAAGCAGTGGGTAGGAACGACGCCCATCTGCGTTTCCACCCGTGGCGATGGCGAGGAAGACGAAGAGGGAGAAGAGGACGAAGAAGACGAAGGTAAGTCACTGCATAACGAATGTCTGTAGTCGAACATTACTCTCTATCTCACTGTGTGTTCAGTCTTCTGGTGTAGAAGAATTTTCCGTAAAAGGACAACACAAAGACCATAGTGGAGAAATGTTCACATCAAGCAAGGTGAGACCTTTCAGAGCCTTCAGTGGTTTCCCAGTGTGAATGGGAAGAGAAAATATGGCTGTGCAGTTTTGTTTGGTTTCCTTCACAAGTTTGCACAAAAGCTTATGCGAGCCACTCTGCATTCACCGTGCACAGTTTTGGGGCTGCTTTTCACCTTTGATCGATGCGACTTCATACCGACAGAGACTTGTTCTGGAGAACGTATTGGTGTGTGTGTGTGTGTGTGCTTGTGGATGCGAAGAAAATTAATCGAGATGGTTAGAATTACATACTCCAGTCGGTTCGAGCAGGTATGGCTTGCCAGGGTTGTGCGGTGCTACGAGATTGCAGCCAATTTTATTCGGTAACAGAGGGGGGAAAAATGAAACATTGTGAACGACTTGGTGCGGACTTGTGGATGGAGGGGACACGTGTTGAACGTTTGGTGTTTCTGCTAGGGTTGGTCAGCAGTTGACTTTCAAATGAAGTAACAAAGTACGGAGAGGGAGCTCTTTCCAGGGCGAAGAATGATTGCATTTTCAGAAGTGCCATTTGCTTGCTGGAGGATTTGCATTTCCAAGTGGCTGACAGAGAAATGCAGAATAGGATATGGCTTCTTCGGGGACAATGTTGCTTCCAGGATGATGGAAGAGTGGGATGTTTTCTTAGCTCAATCCTAGTGTTGGGGGTGTAAGGAAACACACCATTAGCACCCCCGAATGTGGACCGGGATGAGGGATATTAAAAGGCGATAAATTTTAATCGGATAGTCTCGGCAACAATCTTGAGCTGTGAACAATGTTTGGGGTGGAGATGTTGAAAGTGTAGGTTTTTGTCGTTAATGGAAGATAATCTGTGGATACAGGGTGATTTCGGCATAGTAGTTAACAGACATACATCGTTCGCTAGAGTCATGTGTACTATTCACAGTACCACTGGAGAAAATTAAATATGGGTACTAGGATGTTACATTCTTCTCGTTTGAAAATTACAAAAGCAAACATTACTTAACGTTTGCTGCTATTCAAAATTGTTAGAAAATACAAGTGCGGCTACTGTAGTGATGTTACCATTGACGTGTGTTTATTTTAAATCAAATTAAACGGAAGCTAAACATTTTTGGTAGAGAGTGAGTTGGTGCTACACGCAAACCAAAAATGTCTAACATTGGATGTAATGTATAGTATCTTTCCGGCTCAGTTCGAGAATTCTACATCGATGGGTACATGTTACGCTGGCGAACGTTGTTTTAACTTTTTTTGTCATATTTTAATTGTGTTTTGTGCACTTTTGTTTTAGAGATGTAACTCTAAGCATGCTTTTTATTTCACACAGATATTTTATGGCATCCCACTTACATCCACTTGTTAAGTATCTTACATAACTGTAAGATAAGCTATCATTCTTTGGCTGGGTGTAGCTGAATTTAGGATTATTTTTACTGCGGCCCGGTAAATTCCTGTATGTATGTATATATGTAACACACATTGGGCTTTAATGCTATTTTAGAAGAAATGTGATTCCAAAAATCCTTTATGGGATTATAGCCAAAGTGATAGCTGATAGCTCTGTTGCAGACCCAGCAATCCATTTCAGAATTTCTGAAGAGCTACCCCCTTTCTTAGGTTACCGTCGTATACAATAGCCCCACATGTAAACATTACCGATATCATTCAAACAAGTTTACTTCAACCATAGGCGTAGCCAGGGGGGGGTCAGGTATTTTGCCCCTCAAGTTAAGATTTTATTTTTAGAATTTTATTATTTGTTTCAATATTTTATTATTCATTTTTTATCTCTAGCAGGTTGCAAGGTTACTTGTTGCAATACAGATGATGTTTCTCCAATACTACTCAACTAAGTCACAATCAAGTCGCTGTTACCAAATATGACAAAAAAAGTGCTCAAAGATAAAAAAAAAAAAAAAAAAAACACAAAAACATATCCAAACACAATACTAGTTTCTATTATTATTTTATTTTCGTCAACAAAAGATAAAAATGTGCATCCCAATGACCCTTTAAAAAATTAAATTACATACGAAAATTAACAAAACTTAACAAAGACATATACTGAAACAACGCTTATTAACATCACGGGATACATTAAAATCAAACACATTATAGCAGCTGTTGAAAACGCGGCACATGCTTTCACAGGTTCGTGTTTTCCGTAGTTGGTCCTTGAGTGCCGGAACACGAAGAACTGTTGTAAACGGAGATTTCGTCGTAGAGTGTTGATGGTCAAGAGATCCAGTAGAACGGAACAATCAACATTTCCTTGAAGCAGATCACCAATGAAACACGCTTTGGCTACCATACGCCTACCTTCCAACAGTTCCAGGTTGATGAGCTTGCACCGACTTTCATAACTTGGCAATCTGCGAGGGTCTTGCCAGCGAAGATGTCGCAAAGCAAAGCGTATAAACCTTCGCTGAACAGCTTCGATCCTCTGGACTGCGTTTTGGTAGAAAGGGGACCAAACGATGGCACAGTATTCCAAGAAAGGGCGAACCAAAGAGCAGTATAATGCCTTCAGACAGTAAACGTCCTTCAAAGTTTTTTGCGAAGCGGAACATAAATCCTAGCTGCGAAGAGGCCTTGGAAACAATATACGAAATGTGAACCTTGAACGACAGTTTGGAGTCCAGCATTACTCCCAGATCCTTGACCGTTGTTTCTCGTTTCAAGCGCGTACCTCGAAGGATGTAGTCGTGAAGATACATCGCACGTTTTCGGCCGAAGGAGATAGTTGAGCATTTGGATACATTTAAGGACATTCTGTTGATTCGGCACCAGTTATCGAACACTTGCAGTTCCTGCTGAAGAAAGTGGGCGTCTTCCGGACATTTTATAACGTAGTACAGCTTCAGGTCATCCGCGTAGGATAATTTCAGGTATTTGAGGACCAAGTTCACGTCGTTCATATATAGCAGGAAAAGGAATGGGCCGAGGTGGCTACCTTGAGGAACGCCGGAAGCTACCGGAAAGCTAGATGAGGTGTAATCGGCAATCTTCACGGACATAGTTCTACCAGTCAGGTATGAACGGAGCCAGTTCAACAACTGATCGTGAACCCCCATATTGCCGTATTTAGAAATGGCAATCTGATGGTTCATTTTATCGAAGGCCGCAGAGAGATCTGTGTAAATGGCGTCTACTTGATGACCGCGTTCCATTTCGCGCATGATGAACGATGTAAATACGGTTAGATTGGTCGCCGTCGAGCGCTTGGGCACAAAACCGTGTTGGTCTGGAGAAATAGTCTGTGAATAGTCATTGACCAGCCTTTGGAGAACAATTAGTTCAAATAGCTTGGATACAGAGCTTAGTGCAGCAATCCCACGATAATTGACGACGGACCGTTTGCATCCCTTCTTGTGTATTGGGAATACAAATGACTCTTTCCAGTATTCAGGAAACTCGCCGGAAGTTACAGACAAATTGAACACCGTAGCTAGGGGCGCAGCAAGCGTGTTTAGGCAACGCATCAGGACAATTGAAGGAATACCGTCAGGACCGCATCCAGTTGAAGTTTTCATCTGCTTCCCGGCTGAAATCACCATATCACTATGAATAGTGAAAGCAGAGCCAAATACAGACATGCGGGGAACATTGCTAGTAGCCGATTCGAGGCTCTCGGCGTCCAGAATTTCGTCGCAGAAGACACTGCTGAACTGCGTACGGAACAAGCTGGCGATATCCACGATAGTGTCAGCTTCAAGAGTGCCATCAGTCATAGTAGAGGGTAAGCCGGTTTCTTTCCGTTGTTCGTTCACAAACCGCCAGAAGCTTTTCGGGTTCGTTTTGAGACGACTCTGCAATTGAAACTGATGGGCGTTGTACAAGCTGTTATTGAGGTATTTGTAATCGTCGTTGGCGCGAGCGTAGTTTGCCCTCGTGGAATCGGTGCGATATCTGCTGTGTTTCCTCAAAGCAGCCCTTTTAACTCGTTTCAAGTGTTTGAGGTCAGAATTTGACCAGGCAGGTTTGGGAGGTGTTTCTTACGGTTGATTTTCTTAGGCACGAATTGATCGACGGCGTAAAGCAAAATACAGCACATAGTCGAAGCAGCAAAATTTGCATCCCCGTTTGCAAGAGTCGTGTTCCAGTCCACGTCGGCGAGAAAGTTGTTCATTCCCTCGTAGTCAGCATGGTTGAAGTCATAATAAACATTTTCGAAGTTGTCATGGAAGCTGTACTCAGGATTTAATTCCAGCGTCAGTAGCAGAGGGGAATGGTTTCTGCAGCTTTTGACAAGCGGTGCCGGAGCTTGAATGACAGAACATCTTTGACCCAGTTCTTCAGTAATGAAGCATAGATCCAGCAAACGATTGTTGTTATTCGGAATGCCGTTAACTTGCCGAAGTCTTGCGGTAGAATAAGCATCAAGCAAGGAGAGAGATGCTGGTCTGAATGACGAACATGAAGTATCTGGATAGTGGAAGCCGTTGGTATCGACATGCCATGAAATCGTGCTGAGGTTGAAATCTCCCACAACGACGATGTTGTCGCTGGGTTCCATTTGTGACACGATCCAATCCAAAGAAAGAGTGTGCTTATCGATGAGGCTGCTGTCGTTGACACGATCAGGTGGGATATACACAACGCACATAAACAATGTTCCGGTTTTGGTGGTTATTGCCACCCAGAGATGTTCAACCGTTGAGTTTTCGGGAGGCTTCAGGAGGCGAGATTTGAACGTTGAGCGCACGGCAAGAAGGACTCCACCACCAGATTTCTTGTTGCTGTTGAGCGGCGATCGATCTAGTCGGTACACATCGTACGTGTCGTCGAACAGTTGCTTCGATAATGTGTTGCTGTTTAGCCATGTTTCAGTGAAGGCGTAGATATCGTAGCATGCGTCACTGCATGCCAATTGGTACTCGGCGAGCGAACTGTTTATGCCTCCTACGTTCTGGTAGTACAGAAGGGCTTTCGATAAGTAGGCAACGGAATCGGCCGGTATCGATCTAGAAATGGAAACAGCATCAGGCCGGGCGACGTCATTAGAATAAGGATACTTGCCTTGAATGGCAGCTTGGAGAGCCCTGTCCCCGTCGCTAGACCCAGGGCCGGGACGACTTTGACGGCTGGAACGGGCAAATACAGCGTCACTGATACCGGTAGTGGGCACAGCTGAGCTAGGAGGGTCCAGGGCCTCCATATTGCTTTGTGACGTGCGTCCCAGACCGGTTGAAGTGGCGGTCGATGTGTGTTGATGATGAGCAAAACATGTTAGGTGATGGGTATGTAGCGGGCTGGTTGGGCATAATAGCGGCGAATTACTGCAAGCATCAGCATGCGAGGAAGCGGCACTGGAAATCGGGAAAGCATCAGGAGCAGAATACCTTGGATAACACACATACTTGCCTGGAAGTTCAGGTTGGGAGACCCTCCCCCTAACTCCGACCACAGGACCGGGATGGCTGGGATGGCAGGAACAGATGCTAGATAGATGATGAACATCGATTGGCACGACTGGGTCGGAGCGGTTGAGGGCTCCCGTAATGCCTTGCAGTGTGCATCCCGGTTTCGTGAAAGTTATGGTATCCAACGTAGGATGAAGACGGCGGTTTAATTCAAACGAGGTGTTTTTAGAAACCCCTGTCCGGATTTCTTGTCTTGGTAGTTGACAAATTCCCGAAAGAAGATCCCGTCTGGCCATGTGTCGGCACTGAGAGCCACCTCACGGTACTTTTCGTCGACCCCAATTTTAAACGAAATGAATCGCATAGCCGTTAGATCAGCGTCTTTCTTCACTAACTTTCTAACCTCGATCGGTTCGTCGCAAGGTATACATTCAGTGGCTAAAGCAAGAATATCATCCTCCGTAGCACTGACTGCAATGCGAGACAGAAATATCCAACATTTTTCTGGTTCTGGGGGAACAGTTGCAACCGATGGAATGTTCGCAGATGGCTTTTTTGTGCCGCGCGATAAACTAGGCTGATCGGGTGAAATTAATCCTGCTGCGCCAAACGATCGTTTGTTGCTTTTCCGAGCCAGACTAGGCCAACCGGATGATAAACCGGGTGCAGCGGGGGTAGTAGGGGCAGCAGCAGGAACAGCAGAAATTTTCGTGGCCAGAACTTCGACTTGCTCCCTGTTTTTTTCTAACTCTGTTCTAACTCCCTCCAGAGCTGAACGATGTGTTTCGCTCAGATTTTGTAATGCCTCCGTTAACGCCCCAAAAGCGTCCCGAACGTGTTTCGAGTTCATAATTCCGGAGCAACTGTTGCAAAACCAGAAGAGATTAGGTTGTTCGCTGATTAAATCCATGTTTGCACGGGATAAGGAGACGCAATCAAGATGAGCAACTTTTTCACAAAAACCCTGGCATTTAATAAATTTTAGGGTTTTCACCGGTTCAGAGCACTGTAGGCAGCTTAATTCCATTCTGAAGCTTTTTTCCGAGATAACAAGCACCAGCGGATATGCAACACGCAAGGCGGTTGAAGTCGTTTGTTATGGCAGGGAGTTGTGTGCAATTTACAGTGCCGTTAATGACCACCAGATGTCGCTTCGAGAAAGAAAAAAATGCGTGGGGAGGTGATAGGCAGAAACTTTTGTTGCAACCGTCACACTAAACACTACACTTAGCAATCAAAATAAATGCACTTCGAGTTTGCGAAATAACAGAACGACACCAGCGCGACGATACAAAACGATAGACGAAACGATTAACAAATAAACGCCGATTTTAAACACAAGGAATATTTAGAAAAAAGGTAAACAAAATGACCATGAAAAAACCGTGTTCCGTATCGACAGATAGAGTTACCAGGAAAAAAAAAAAAAAGTTTCACCTTAAAGAACACTGATAGGAATTACCACTCACTTTTCAATTTATTGGATTTGAAATGGCTCATGTTGATTTTAAAAAACAAGTTATCTCTGTCGTGACCGGCCGTGGATACATGAACCTGCGATGCTGCTATTCCGTCCATCCGATATTTCTGCTTGTCCGTTACCTTCAAAATTCGTCACTTGAATTGCGGTTCAAACTAACGTAGCTTGTTTTTACACGCAACGTCATTTAATTTCTTGCCTGCTGTGATGTTATTCTCCTCCTTCCTCACGGTAATTTGATTTGACTCGAAATATGCGTAGGAAATATTTACTCATTAAATAACATCATGATGCATTTAAATTTGAATTCAAATACATATTTGTTTTCAATATCATGCTTGTTCCTCATCAACTACATCCACCACACTCTCCTCAAAATATTGACACTTTTTTATGATCCGTTCTATACGGGAATGTTTTTTTTTTTGGCAAATGATGGTGTTTGCCAGTTAATATTTGTGCCCACCCATTTTTTATTCCCCTGCCGGATTTGGATTCATGAATTGACAGTTCTCCAACAGGGCAGCCGTTCCAACACCACGCTAACATTGCTTGAAAACCATGCTTTCAACTCCGTTAGAACTTTTCCCACCTACTCAAAACACCGCAACCGCTTAATCACCTTTCAGCAAGCGTTAACACTTCACCAACAGGATAGGAAGCTTGTGTGTAAACTTGGACTGACAGCTCAAATAAGTGGAAAAAAAAGTTACAACAAAAACGATAAAAACCTAACCACCTAACCCGCCAAGCGAAACGGTAGTGCCAGAGTTCGTTATCAAAAACCACTTAAACAAATTATTCCCACCTACCCTGCTACTGAAATCGCACCTTCCTGTCCCCTTGCCATGATCTCCTGCTTACATGTTCGACATCCACTGTTTTTCAATCTTCATATGCATGATGATTCCGACGATGGCGA
The DNA here is from genome assembly GCA_024533555.2 of Aedes koreicus. Lineage (NCBI taxonomy): Eukaryota > Metazoa > Arthropoda > Insecta > Diptera > Culicidae > Aedes > Aedes koreicus. Next base: position 549,514 of record JAHHFK020002372.1, on the reverse strand, counting down.
CTGTGTATGATGCTTGAAAAGTTTACCTTCCTCAAATAAAAAAGCGTGCCGCCACCGCCTCGCCAGCAGCCCCGAAAGCGCATGGTATCAAGCTGTGAAATAAATTAATTAATATCAAGATTCAGATCAAAACGTTTAACTTTGTGCCTTCCCCCACCGACGGGCCTTCCATCCCGAGCGGAGAACACATAGCCACATTGTAGATGTTGATACTCTGTGCTTTCACGTCCATACCATACGTAATCGGCGGCATGACAGGCGAGAACAGCTTAACCACGCTTTAAATAAGCATTAGCGGTTTGGGAAATGTCAATAATCGTGGCTTGTGGGGGGAGAAATTCAATTATACTGGAACGGCATGATGCGAGTGTTGCAAAAATATGCGATTTGCACGAATTTTTCTGTAGAAGCTCGAACACTCCCACCCGGTCACATAGTTTCAAACCATCGCCAGATTCCCGAGACAATGATGCTGCGTCATCTTACGCACATTCCAGTGGTCGTCTCTTCTAGCAACGAAAACAAAACAATCTTCCAAATCTTGGAAGAATTCCGTTATCATGGGCTCATTAGGAAATCACTTTTTCCAGCCCTTCTCAGCCTGTTTCCCATTATGTGAAATTAGATTCTTGTCTTTCGCTTCGTGCTGGTCTCCTTCCACCTCCGCGTCACACTTTTGATGGTTCTCATGATGTTTCTTGATAGTCGGAGTTTTTGTTTTTGATAGCCAAGCGCCATTTGTCTACGATTTGTAAAACGAGACGCGCAGATGTGTCAAAAGTGGTGCTCCAGAGCTATCGGAGATGGAACTTCATTAGCGTCGAACAAGATTGGATGGTGTAGAAATTGGTTTGAGTCTTTTTTTTTTCCTTTTCGTTGGATAATCGAGCGATGATAACAGCGGAGTTTGGTTGGGGTGGTCTTAGTTCAGGGGTATGAGATTTTCGAATCACTTTAGATTGCCAGAATATAATGATGATCAATGTGGTGACAAACTTTATGTATCACTTGGAAGAGACAATTCGTCTTGTTGATAAGTTCCTCCAACGAAAACACATCCTTCATAACTAGAAAATAAGAAGAATGATTAGTAATTTCCATTTAATTCCAACTACCTTTATTGCTTATCTTGACAGATACGCGTATTTCGTCTACAATGTGCAGACTTCTTCAGTGTCGTGTACTAATACTCGACTATTAGTATTAGTACACGACACTGAAGAAGTCTGCACATTGTAGACGAAATACGCGTATCTGTCAAGATAAGCAATAAAGGTAGTTGGAATTAAATGGAAATTACTAATCATTCTTCTTATTTTCTAGTTACAGGTATTCCACTAAACAGCTCACACTCTCTATAATACATCCTTCATGTTTTGTGGCCTACTAGTATGCTGGAAGAATTTTATTAAAATTGTGAAAGCTGCACGGTCGTTTGTAATGGTTGAAAAAAACAACCATTTTCGCTAGAAGTGCCTCTCCCCATTTAATGGGTAAACCCGATTTACCCATTAATGGGTAAAAGCAGTTAATGTCACAAAATGGGGGTTTATTCACCCATTGCAATGAAGCCAAAATGGGTGAAAAATTACTAATTTTTGCATATAGATTATGTAGCAGTTTGGTTTGGATTGGAAATTCATGGTATTCGTAATAATAAATCAATAAATGCAACAACATAAAAAATAAAATACTTTTACTTGTTTTTATTCATGCCTTTTCTGGTATAATATTGGAAACGACGCATATGTCTGCGTCCAACTTTTTCCAAGTTCCTCCATGTTCCGACGATCTGGAAGCATAATTTTGAAGCATTAGATTAGATTCTATTTTGAGATTAGATAAATACATTATTAGTCTTACTTACGTTGTTCCGTGAGTGTATAGTTTCAAATATTATGTTAGATTTTGAAAAATTTATGAACTGAAAAAGCTGCGGTTTCCACCAACGATGTACCGGATACGATTGGTTTTGAACTATTTTTTCACCCATTAATGTGTAAAAACATAACCATTTTTTTTATTATATGGGGTTTCCTCTAATGGGTATATGGGTACCCATTGCATGATAGAAAATTCCCCCATTTTATGACAGATAGGAATGCTTTTTGAAAATGGGTGATTTTTTACCCATTAATGGGTTTTTGCAAACAACCGTGTGTCTTCGTTGAATTTATTCATCGCAACACATCGACTGTCATTCAAGGTATTGCCAGTTCACGCTAATTTCAGCAGTCCATGCTTTTTAATCAAGAGGAGAAGGAAAAAAATCTCGTGTATTTTTTCAAACAGGCGTATCTGATTTTGTAAACAGAAAGGGGAAGTAAGATTATAACGTTAAATTTCTGAAAATCTTAGCACTTGCATGCAAACATTTCCCTAACGTGATGGTGATGCTACTTTTCGTGAGGATGCTGGGGGGTTTGAGAAATTTACTTTTGAATCTTACCTTCCCTCTTTGTTTGCGAAATCAGATACATTCTCATTGACAATCATTGCTATTTTGTTGAGGTTTTTCGTGTTGTCTTATAGGCAATTTTGTTGCTCAGTGCTTGAAAGTTTCAACAGCATTGGCTGTCAGTAACCATCACTGATCTGTTTTGGGCTGATGTTAAAAGCGATTTTTGTTATGAATAAGCAATATCTTCCATCGAAACCATGCGACCGAATCAACCTGTAGTTGATTCATTTATTAGGACCAATCATGTGATATTCTCTGTCCACCGCGAATGCGGGGCACACGTTAGGGCCTGTTGTGGCAATTGGTTTGCTTGTACCGGGAGATAGCACAGGCTAGGAAATTCAAATCGTTGGAACATATTTTTGATTTGATTCGGAGCATAGTTTCAGCTTGTTTCAAAACGAAGCTCAGTGTTGAATTGCTAAAGCAATATTTGGAACTATTTAATTGAGGCTCCCGTTGAATCAGTATAGAAGTTAGCTTGGAAAGTGTGTGAAGATATACAGATTTATTATTGACATTTTAAAATATTCTTTGAATATGAAGTTACTACTTTCAAAAATGTTGGGGTGTGGTGTCCAAGACATTCTTGACATAGGATTACGTTATTATTGTAAATTCTTAACAAGTTTGCTGACGCGGTGAAATAATTTCATCGATCATAGCTCATAAATAACATTCGAATAACTGCGTCATCTTTTGATTTAACGCCAGAAGTTAGTAATTTGCATTTTCCATAAAATTAACCAATCCAACCAAAGGGTGGACCGCTCAGCACACTTTTCTTCTGTGCTATTTCTTTGAGTGTGTCTTCGTTGCAATGTTCTCGAATTGTGCCGATGTTTTGACAGCCCAAATTGTTATTTTCTTCTGAGCCTGGCAACTAAGCAATAAACTCAACTGTCAAAAGTGTTCCTCAGTGTGCCACACATGTGGTAAAAAATCGTGGTTTAAAATCGAAGTGCCGCAGCTATGAATCATATTCGTCTAGTGTGTATCATGGCTGACACACTGTTCTAACCGACTTACCCTTGAATCCAACTCTTTTCCAAAAATATCCTGAATTTTTTTTCTTTCAACAAACAAATAAAAACAACAAGCGGCATGCCTTCCACCCACCAACCCGCCGAATGACTACCCAACAAGATAGCTGCTGGGCGGAAAGCCCACCCACCCTAAATTTCCGCCAACAAAAAAAAAACACCAAAAAAAAAAAAAAAGGGTTGGTTAAAATTAAAATTTTTTTTTTTAAAAAATTCCCAACATTGGGGAAAAAAAAAAAATCTTCCCACAAAAGGTCGTTGAATTGTTTTTTACTTTTGCAAAAACAAACACCCCAATTTTTGTTTTTCAACCTCCCTCCGCAAAGGTGACCAATTGAAATCCTCTACATCTGCCGGTGTTTTGATTCGTGCGTCACTGCTGCAGTATTACATGAACAACTTACTGTTGATGTACACTGATAGGCAAAACAAAGTGCCCACCTCTTCGTTTTTTCAATTTCTCTCATTTACTTGGTTCAAATTAAAGTAAACACACTGTATTTTTTTATTATCTTATTTTTTATATTCTTTTTAAGTTTCACTTATGGAATACTGAAAAAAAGAGTTTTACTTAAAGAAAAAAAAAATCAATTTGTTCTGAAAAAAAAAAAAACAGTGACAAAATAAAGTTCCCACTTCCAAAATCGATATGTTTTCGATAAGTTTCCATTGGAAGACCCCTCGATTGTTTATGTTTTGATATTTTGACATGTTTTGAAGCAAACGGCTCAACCTGGTGCATTTGTATACGTGATCGCATTTGATTCAATTGAAAAAAAAAAATGGAGAACGCAGTGCTTTTGAAAGCAATTCCCTTGTGTATCCGAAAATTGGTCGTTCGTGATGTGCAAAACGGTGAATCGCACCGGGCTGTCGCTAAGAAGTACAGTATCAGTAAGGCAGCGGTTGGCAAAATTCTTCTGAAGCTTAAAACGTTTGGATCAGTGGTGGATCGCCCTGGCAGAGGCAGGAAGCGGAAAACGGATGCGAGAACGGACACCAAGATCATGCGCGAAGTCAAGAAGAACCCGAAGGAGGGATTCCATCCAGAATGTGCCGGAAATCCCAAAAATCATACCCGATCATCATTGATTTGGATGAAACTTGGCACATGAGTTCGGTACGTTGGAAAAAAAAATTCCACTGGTGTTAAGATAATTTGGGTTCAAGAGTAACTTTTGAGATGGGCGTATGTGTTTTTTCCAACATTTTACTTGAAAAATCGTAGTTCAAAAACCATTACATTTAGAGAAAAACTTTATATAAGGGAATTGTAGGGAACTAAAAAACCTTTCTTAAAAAAATATACACAGAAAAAAAAATTTTTTTTTTCATCAAGAAAAATCAAAAATAATTACTAAAAATAAAATATCTAAAAAACATATTTTTAATATTTTTTTAATTTGTTGTATGGAAATTTGAGGAAAAAAGACACGTTTTAAAAAAAACTCTAGGATGGACGCTCTTATAATAAAAAAGTTTTTCAAATAGCGAACTTTGGTGTATATTTCAAATTTTGGTTATTCATTCTTATAAATAAATTTTGATGTTACAATATGGTTTTGGAGATCATTACAAACAATAATGATAATAATGATAAACCACGTAAACGCAACCGTTTTCAAGATATTTCTGATTTTCTTTCAATAAAATTTCAAAACCTCAAAAAATACGCCCTTTTCATAAATTACTCGTGATATTAAAACAACAATAGCTAACGATTGTTTCTCTTGTGTTTTTAGCCTTTTTAAAACACATGTATGTGCCTCTTACTTACTCTTAACAGCTCGTCGATTGAAAAAGCTTCACTTAAAGTTATAAGACAAAAATAATGAATTATGGTTGGATTTATATTTATATATACCATTTATTAGTCTCGGTCATTGATAATATTACATAAACATTATATAAACTATTGATTGCTTTTATATATATTATGAATCCTGCCTTCTTCGTCATTCGAAAACAGTTTTACAAAAACTTCGTTTTCTGAAATTGGAACGAATGAGTGGTACTTTTGTGTACCTGCAATCGTTTTAGTCTGTCGGTAAATTTCATTCCATTCTGCTACCCCCTGTTCATACTCTTCATGTGATACATAACAAAACGACATTTTTGTTAAACAATCATCACTTTTTTGGTTCGCCCATTCGAATAACTCTAATGCACTTTTTATAGGGTGTTCATGTTGTACAGCAAGGCTTGCATATCTTGCCATTCGTTTTAATGTACCACCAATTGCATCGCAAGGTCCCTTACCGTGGGATGTTGCGAAAAAATGCCATTCAGCATCAATATTGTATTTCTTTTTAAACTTACAAAGGCTTGCAAAGTTCTTCCTATTTTTATATTGGGATGCTGCCCCGTCAGACATAAACGTAGCTTTCTTTACTTTAATTTTTGTTTGCAAAAAGCTTATTAGTTTTGAAATAAACACCTGCACCGCAATCGTATCATGTTTCAACACTTCTGAGATAACAATGAAACTGATATTTTTAAGTATTCCAGATTCCGTGTAATAAATGACAAAAGGGTGAATAGTGGCTTGCTCATTACTCCAATAACTACTTTGAACAGCATCTTGAAAAACAAATGAATAATTTTCAGAAAAATCACAAATTATTATTACTGCGCCGTCTTTAAGACAACTTTTATAATCTCTCAAGAAACTAGACTGCTGAGATTTGACAAAATCGTGGGATACTAATTGTTCCAACTTTTCACAAAAATAAGCAATAAATTCATCAATTGGTTTAACAAGTGTCTCTAAACTACATCTATCAGTTGAAATCCATTGCTCAAAAGATATTTCAACTAAACCACGTTTTTCTAATTTGTCTGTTAAACTACTCTCAAAATCTGAAAAGCCTGGACATCGTTCGCATTCACGGAGGTAACATTTTTTAGTTCTAGTTGATGAGCTACATAATATTTCTTCAAAACACAATTTATAATCATTCTCGAATGAATATTTTCTAAGACCATGAAGCATCAAGTTAATGTTCTCATGAATGGTGCAAACACAAATGTTATGAGAACCTGTGCTGCCAAGTAATTTGCAATGCTTTGGTCTTAGTGCTGCAAAAGAGCTAAACCCAACAGCATTTTGATGCATCTCTTGAAATTTAATGAAAGCTTCTCTTAATGAACAAACTAAAAGGCGCTTTTGAATATGAACCCTCTTACCTTCACTCCTCACTGAAACGTAGTCGTTCATACCAGGGGTTGCTCGTGTAATCTCATCACTGTCGTAAAATTGCAAAATTTGGTTTTTTATTTCCGGGTTCAGACCGTGTCCCAGCTTTTCGTTAGGGGCAGCTAAAACACCTTCGTGCTTTGCAAGGAATTTAGCTTGTGATACGATGTACTTGTTTGTTATTCCAAATTCTGCCATTACTCTTTGATTTGTCCAAGATTGTGGTAAAACCGAAAGTATCCTTACTTGATCGTCCCTCGAAGTTTCTGGATCAGCATACCGGTCCTTTAGCTGCGCGATTATTTCGTCATATTCGGCTGCTTTCACTTTCAATTGTTCCAGGTCATCCTCCTCCGCTTGATCCCCAAATATGTGTGTCCGAATGCCGTTTGAAACATCTTTGAACTTTTTGCGGGCATAATTTACGTTCAGGAACTTTTTAGCCGATATTGGCGAAACGTTGATTCCAGCTACGCCCTTGTTAAATAGCTCAATATTATGGCGCCTTGAATAATCTTGCACACTGCTATCAGATGGCACTGACATTAATGATATTGCCGATGGCGTTTCCTCGAGACCATACAAGTCTACTTGCCGTGATGTAGATGGTTGTGGATCCATAATGTTAGTAATTGATGGTTTCTCACTAGGCTCCGAAATTGCAGCATGGGATTGTTCCGTTCTATTTAAATGCAAACGACAATTATCACAAATCATCAAAGAAGTGTCCAAATGTGTTTTGCCCATAAACTTGAGTTTTTTGACATTTTGTTCGGTTAATTTACGAAGGTTTTTTGAGCACCGTTTAGTGGGAAACGGCATACAACACTTCTTCATGTTAAACTCCATTTTCAGTTCACTCAGATAGATTTTACTGATGAATGCGACTATGTATGAGCATATATATTGGCTGTGGTACCTTTGGAAATGCAGGTATAAAACATCTCTGGTAGTTTACAGGCAGCGTACATTAGCTGTTTTTTTTATGAGAAGATATACCTGACATACGTTATAGCTGCTATTTGTCTACCTACCTTAAACAATATGTGTTACTTTCATCGCTACATCACCGAACTGTTCGGAGTGTAGTTTTCACACACTACACCCGACCTCTAACATCGTTGGAGCTTGGCAAAATAGTCAGCAGTTCGATTAATATGCTTCTTCTATATGACCCTCCGCATAATTTCATCATCTGTCCATTTCACACTTGTCGCCCCTGCGACATCTATCTCGCTGTTACTTTCATCGCTTTAGCAAATTCGCTCCCTTCATTCTCTGAGCGGCCCGACCGATACAGCCATAAAACAATTATAAATATATTGATTGCAATATTAAAACAATAGTGCTATTTATCTTGTTCTTTTCAAATGAGTCTTCTTATCATCCTGATATCAAAAGAAAAGAGGACATTAGAGTAATGTGAACGTTATAATATGAAGATCTTGGAAAATTTATCATTTCTGGTGGAAATCTCGATTAACTTAAGAAAAGAGCGAATTTTCTTATGTTTTTTCATTCTATTGAAATAAAATCCGAAAAATCTCGAAAACGGTTGCGTTCAGGTGATTTATCATTATCATCATTATTGTTTTTAATGATCTCCAAAATCATATTGTATAATTAATTTTCATTTATAATAATGAATAACCAAAATTTGAAATATGCACCAAAGTTCGCTCTTCGGAAAACTTTTTTATTATAAGAGCGTCCATCCTAGAGTTTTTTTCAAAACGTGTCTTTTTTTCTCAAATTTCCACAAAACAAATTTGAAAAATATTAAAAATATGTTTTTTTTTATATTTGATTTTTAGTATTTATTTTCGATTTTTCTTTATGAAAAAAATTTTTTTTTTCAGTGTACATTTTTTTTACAAAGCCTTTTTAGTTCTCTACAACTCCCCCATATAAAGTTTTTCTCTAAATGTAATGGTTTTTGAACTACGATTTTTCAAGTAAAATGTTGGAAAAAAAAACATACACCCATCTCAAAAGTTACTCTTGAATCCAAATAATCTTAACACCAGTGGATTTTTTTTTTTCAACATACCGAAGACGTGTACCAAGTTTCATCAAAATCGAAGATAGTTGAGTTTGGTGACCGACCGATTTGGCGTGGAATCAGTCAGCGCCTTTCTTAAACAAACCATCTAGTGGAAAGCTGAACTGAATTGCGTATTTTGTTATTCGTTTTATAGGATTATATTGCTGGAAGGAGATTCTCTTATTCCCGCAGGTTTCGCGTAAGTGTCTCTGCTTACGAACCTGCCCAACCCTTTTTGGCCATTCATACAGCGATATGTTGAATTTAGAACGGTAAGAAAGCACGATCTTTCTGTTAAGTGGAACCGCATGCAGGGCAAGGCCCACGCTAGGATGGTGGCTTCCTACATACATACATACATATCGCATAAAATGTCGCATATTTGTTTATACATTTTCTAGGTAAATATGTGGATATTTTGTAGTCATCCCATAATATTAAAGATAGTTTTGATCTATTGTAGTTCAATTTCAGCCGACTGATCAATTTTACCCGAATTCACGGAAGAAAGGCGAGAGCGTCGAATGAATGCCTGGTTCCGGGCGCCCGACAGTGCTGCGCGAATGTAAAGTAAAAAAAAAAGCTATTGAGGAAGACCGAGGGCAAGGTAGTCCCACGTTCCGCGTCTTGAAACGAGATGTGGAACTGGACAAACGGCTAAGAAATACCTGGACAAGATGAGGCGGGCCATGATTGATCAAGTCTCTCACCACCACACTTAGCTCCGGAAGAAGGTGCTTCTGTGGCTGACGATCAGCGAGATGGGAATGTCTATGCTGTTCTTTCCTTTGGGGGCTGCAGTCAACGGGGAGATACACAGTACCTGCCGGAAGATGCCGCTATGATCAAGAAGTATCACGCGAAGGAGGATTTAGTTTTTTTTGCCAAAACTGGTCTCTCCCCATTATACCTAAAGATCACTGGAGGAGATGGTACTTTTCGTGGGATAAACGTTCTTCAATTAAAATATTAAAGTCCTTAAAAACTATCATTGTTGACGATTTCAATGTCCTGAGAAATATACTTTCATATCAACGTTGGTTTATTAAAGTAAAACTTTGTTGACTACGAAGATATGGAGAGAAAGTTTTGGTAGTTCCGGTTGAATAGGGCAAACTGATAACTAAAAAGAACTTGTTGCAATTGAGCAAATTTTTTTTATTAAGGTACGATTTCAGTCATTCAGTCAGCACAAAAAGTTCGCAATAGCTATTATACACAGTATGAGTTTGAATACATCTTGTGACCTCATTCTTTGCTCCATTTGTTATTGGTTGATGGCCAAAATCACTGAAGCTTCCTTAGAGCCTTCTAGTCCCATTATTACTGATTTTCTATGAGTGTGTGTGCATGTATGTAATCTTCGTAAACATACCTTCTCCATCTCCGGGTTTTGCATCCTGGTTTCGCTACGTCCAGCCGAGGCTCACAGCGACATTATGTTGAATACTGTTTCCCTCTCCGTTTTGTTGTAGGAACGGATTAAATTTCAAAATTTATGTTATTCATGCACATGGGAAATAACCATGCATTATGGCATCTTATCGCATGTGCTGATAGATACTCAACTCAACTTCACTTTGCATGGGCTTCCCGGCCACTAGCAATGGAATTTTAGATATTCGTATAAGGCAGCTGTTCTCAACACGGAAATCGCGGGCCTCCTGTTTTATTTTCGGTTTAACAAATGCAGTTGCTTGTCATGATAATAAGGGAATTATCATTAGTTCATTTATATTATTGACCATTTTATAAGGTGTGTTGGGTCTGAGAGTGCAAATAGAAGAACAATTGTAAGCTTTTTTAGTTGAAAGATAACAAGTTTCTTTGATTAATCCTGATAGAAAAAATAAAAACACTAACATTTGGAATAGGCCCGTAAGGTGTGGCAATGAATTTCGAGTACTTCTCTATATTCCGAACACATCACTACAAGTATTGAATGATAATCGAGTGAGATCGTATCCCAAAAGGGAAGGATTCAGAGCGCGGGAGAAAAAATAAAAAAATATATGTATCACTAAAGTACTAGAAAACTGGTGCAGCTACAAAGTGCTGCCCAGGCGCAAAGTTTATTTTTGATTATTTTGATAACGTGTTTAAGAGAACATCCTAGTAATAATGCGCGCATTAAAATAAGCGACTATTTTCGGATGGATGGTAAAAAAGAACTGAAAAAGATTCTTTAATAAACCAAATTGCATTTTTTTTTCATTAAGAAACTAAAAAAAATCACAAACATACTTCTACTCCCTTGCGGCAGTTCACCGGAACTTTGGCCATAGGTGAAAAAAAGAAGCTTGTAGGTATATTCTTCAGTTCCTTGGTCGCCTTTTTGATCAAATCATCCGTCGTTTTGGCCACGAAATTATTTGAGTATACTCTCCTCTTCAAATTGGCCCAGAACTTCTTGATTGTATAGAGCTGGGGCACGTTGGGAGAGTTGACATGCTTGGGCACCACCGGAATGCCCAACCGCTGCATTTCCTCCAGCACCATCTTCTAGTAGTGGGCTCCAGCCAAAACACCACGTCGTCATCTTTGTGGTACTTTTTAATTAAGGCGGCGACTGCTGGGAGCCACTTCGTACTGTAGATCTCGCCTTCTTTGGGAACTTCGTGTGCACTATGTACTCCAAATAGCTGCTAATTTCTTTTGTCGAGGAGGTGAAGTAGCCTTTGTCTTGCCGGTCGTTGTCGTGCAACGTGAGATACGTCTCGTCATCCATAACGACTACCACATTCCGCATTGCCAGGAAGATCTTTTTGACCAGAATCTTCATCCTATCCGGTCGACACGAAGTGAGCCACCATGGCCCACTTGTTTAGGCCCGGATGGAGCAGGTAGTACGAACAAACCATAGATCGAAGTTGTTTCACTGTTCTCGCCGTAACTGCTGTAAACAAACTGATGGAGCTGTCAAATTTACACAGTATATAAAGGGTGATACGGTCAAAATTTGGTCAAGGGAAAACGCGTGTAAATCGGTGAAATCGTTTATTTAAAAAATCAAATTAAATTTCTTTTTCAAGTTCAATTAGTATAAAATTCAGGAAAAATATTCAGTTAGGCTTCCGCTTTTCCAAATCCGAATTGCCGGGCCTTACGCTTGACCCCTGCCATCAGATTTTGTACAGCCACCTTGTCCACCTTCTTCGCCGCAGAAAGCCAGTTTGCCTTGAACTGCTGCTCGTCCTTAGCAGTTTTTTTGGTCTTCTTTAGGTTCCGCTTGACAATAGCCCAGTATTTCTCAATTGGGCGGAGCTCTGGCGTGTTGTGAGGGTTCTTGTCCTTGGGAACCACCTGCACGTTGTTGGCGGCGTACCACTCCATGGCAGCAGACGTTTATTCAAACACTCTTTCACGTAAACTTCATGGTTGACAGTCCCGGAAGCTATGAAAATGCTGCTTTTCAAGCCACAGGTACAGATGGCTTGCCAAACCAGATATTTCTTTGCGAACTTTGACAGTTTCGTGTGCTTGAAAATATCTGCTACCTTTTCCCTTCCTTTTGCCGTATAAAACTACTGTCCCGGAAGCTGCTTGTAGTCGGCTTTGACGTAGGTTTCGTCGTCCATTACCACGCAGTCAAACTTCGTCAGCATCGTCGTGTACAGCCTCCGGGATCGCGCTTTGGCCGTCGTATTTTGTTTATCATCGCGATTTGGAGTCACTACCTTCTTGTAAGTCGATAGTCCGGCTCGTTTTTTTGGCTCGATGCACGGTTGTAGACGATACACCCAGCTTATTTGCGGCATCTCGGAGAGATAGGTTAGGGTTTCGCTTGAAACTACCGGCAACTCTCTTTGTCGTCTCAGCGGCTTCCGGTTTTCGATTTCCCCCCGATCCAGACTTCCTGGCTGTCGACAAACGTTCCCCAAACACTTTAATTACATTTGTAACGGTTGATTTGGCAACTTTTAGCGATTTTGCCAACTTTGCGTGCGAGTAGCTCGGATTTTCGCGATGCGCGAGCAAAATTTTGATACGCTGCTCTTCTTGCTTGGACGGCATTTTGACAACTGAAGAGTGAATTCCAAAATCAAAATAGGAGCAACATTCTACACACACACACCTTCAAAATGAGAGGTGTTCAGGTTTTTTAAATGCAAAATTGAAAGAAATACGTCAAGTTGATATTGACCAAATTTTGACCGTATCGCCCTTTAGGCAACTAGTATATATTGACTATTGACCGGTGGACCGGCCACCAGGTTGCGGTAATCGCATAATAAATCGGGTAATCGCATAAAAAATCGGAACATTTAGTCGCTTTTTTTAATGCACGATTTACTGTCTACTGAGTTCACGCTGAATTTATTTTACTCAAAGGCGGGTATTTATATTCGGCAAAAACTGAAGTAAAACTACAAAAGGGGGCTTAAAATCAAATGGAATTTTCGTGTAACTATTGAATGGACGAGTGCTCGAGTTAATTTAAAGCTATGGTCATACGAAAAATTGAGATGAGTGCGAGGAAATGTATACTAATAATGAACACAACATGATCATTATCTGGTCTCCCCATACTCCAGACAATGTTTTAGCAGCGTATGACTTCAAATTAAATAAGAACATTATTTTAAATTACTTGTGCATAGAGGAGCAAACATTTCAAAAATTGCATCCGTCTGGTATTTAGTTTGCTTGATGGTCCGCCATCAGAGAAACTTTGAAAACCGCTGCACAGTGTGTAAGTGTAATGCAGGTTATGGATATGGGCAAAAGAGCTTTGAAAAAGTGCATTATCGCTGTTGTTGCCGAATGCGGTCGATGCAGCGTGTGCCTGAGCCATACATCATATTGTGAAGTCAATAGGCAAACACGGCGTGTCGTATGAAAATTGTGAATTTGGATGTGATGGAAATTTGTAAACAGGGAGTTCCTTACAGAGCGATGCGCGATATAATCTGAACAGTATTGAGAAGTATTGTAAATTTATTTTCAATGTTACTCGAAATTACTTCTTCGGCGTTCGGATGAACTCACGGTTCATCCTTGGAAATCATCTGCCGTACACTAGATTAGTCAGTAAGGAGGTTCAAAGTATCGTTTTTATTTCATCCTACTCAGTCAATTTCTTGTCAGGCTCAGACTCTTGTATGTTTGTATGTGTGCATACAATCAATCTCCCAATGACCGGCAGTATTTTTATGGAAGAAACTTGTCTGCATTTCTTAGATGATTAATATGTTACCACTATATGCAAACATTTTTAGCCATGGAGATTGAAGGAGACAGCTCCATTAAAAATCCTATGACCCATTTCATGAATGCCTGTTCATACAAGTATATCTGAGGTCATATTCATATACAAAATGCCCGTATGAAAAGCTTTACATAATACACGTGAAGAAGTTTCACACTTCTAGAATCAAAATGGACATTATTGGCCCTGGCGTGTGTATAGTTATATTTTTGATAACCAAATACCTTATCTGATGCAGAAAGGTTCCTCAAGAGTGCGGGGGTGGAGCACTAAAAACCAAGAAACGAGAAAAAAAAAGTACCGACGCACAATCCATCTGAAGAAACGCGACCAAAACACATTTTGAGGGGGAATTGATTATATTCACTACGTATTCCGCAAAATACACGAAAATTTTGTAACTTCACTTTTGATTCAGATTGAATAAATAAAAAATGTTTTTTTGCTTTTCCCGGAAAACGACGCAGCAAAAGCAAATGTCAATTTCAAATCACGGTTTGCTGCAATATTTCTTGTCAGGCTCAGATTCTTCTCCCAAAAGTTGAGCTCAATTGGTTGATATCTCGATATGCCGGTTGAAGTTTCTATGGGAATTACAACGAGAAAACCAAACTTTTTGTTCTCGTCCTTCTAACACTATGGTATAGCAGAATATGACAATGTTTGCTTGCGATCGCACCTCGGAATAATTAGATATCAATTTATTAATAAGATGATATTCTTTGGCAATATTCCGTCAGCTGCTCAGCCGTCAATATTGCTTAATACGAAGAATGAAGCCAAAGGCTACTATGTCACACAGCATGCAAGGAGTGTTGCCTTGCAAGTCGTTGATTTATATCAGATAGTTATTGCCGTAGAAATCAAATAATAATTAATCAATTTGACGTTCAATCGCAAAGTGGATTTTGGCTGAGTTGAAATTGGATACATTTTTCATAAAGCAGAGGTTGTAGACATTGTCCTATGCTGTTATATTGAAGAGCTAGACGGATGAGAACAAAAAGATGGGTTTTTCCATAGTTATTCCCGGACCAATGCAGTTAACGTTCATGACCAATTGAGCTCACATTTTGGGAGAAGAGTTTGAAATCGATTGAGTGGATTGAAATTCAATGAAAACTCTTTTACGATGTTTATCGAAATACTCGTGATATTCTCATCGGGTGAGGAACTGATTTTTGTGATGTCTATAAAATGCCATCGATTTTTTCGTCATGATAGAACGTGACTGTTTGTTGGTCATCGCAATTTCAAGAAAGTTTATTGATATCATTGTTATTTTCGTTGTTAATTTGAAATACACTTCTCACTCTATCAATTACATATGATTGCTAAGCTAACTTCATATAGAGTAGTTAGAAATCGAGAAGGTAACATCCTATGCGAAAAAATCTCATGACTGATGGTTGAATAATGACAAGAAAACTCAGGAAAGTTCGTTTCTTCTCGTGATTGTGAGATGACCAGTTTTTTCATTGTATAATGACGGCCGTGAAATTTACCAGCACTGACCACCATACTGGTACTCCCCTTTTTTTTTTTTTTTTTTTCAAA
This sequence comes from Aedes koreicus, assembly GCA_024533555.2. NCBI lineage: Eukaryota > Metazoa > Arthropoda > Insecta > Diptera > Culicidae > Aedes > Aedes koreicus. The sequence continues at coordinate 534,004 of JAHHFK020002372.1, read as the reverse complement.
ATCAAGCCTGCTTTGCAGCATCCTGATAAAAAATCTGGTTTTGAGTTCACGGTTGCAAATTTCTTGCCAGATCATCAGTTTCAGGACGCTTCTTCTGTACTTCGTTAAAATACGGTTGCACATCTTTACGGCGTCTGTTCTGATAGTAGATGATACTTTACCGTCCTGTACGATTAAATGGAGGCACGGAGCTCTTCTTGGCATGAATCCTCATTGAGCAATGCCTTCAATTCAGCGTCTTCGAAGGTTTTGGGCCTTTTTTCACGTGGACGGTCTTACTTACCAATCAGATAATGGCCGGTGTGGCCTCTGCTCTACACAGAAGTTTTCTCCATTGTATTCAGTCCGCAGGTCGCTTTCTACTTGATCGATCCACCTTGCTCGTTGCGCGCCTCTTCTTCTTGTGCCCGTCGGTTCGTTTTCGAGAATTATTTCAACTGGACTGTCGTCCGATCTTCTTACGACGAGATGGTCATTTTTGAATTTCGGTGAACTTTGTTCGATCTTAGCGTCCTTTGAAGTAGGCACGATAGCCAGCCATAATGCACCTTTGTATTTCTCTGCTGGTGTCATTATTGGAGGTCACCAATGAGCCCAGATACACGAATTCGTCTACTACCTCGATTTCATCACCGTCGATATGAACGTCGTCGTCGAAGTCAAGAAGTTGGATAGACTTCCTGAAGATCGTGCTGCTCATGTCTATCCCAGCTCTTCAAATCACCCTCCAATGCAAAGTTAAATAGCAAACACGACAGTCCATCATCTTGCCGTAACCTTCTCTTAGATTCGAAGGGACTCGAGAGTGACCCTGATACTTGGATAACACACATCACTCGATCGGTCGTCAACATAAAAATCCCCGTCTTTGAAGCGACGGAACCTATCACGGCATGTTGTTTCGCTTAAAGCAGCATCTTCGTACACTTTTCGGAGCTCTCGATGAGCTTGAGCTGCCGGTTTCGTCGAATGGAAGAAGGAAATCAACACTTCCCGCAAATGACGATTGTTTGGCAAAAAATTAGACATTTTCACACAACCAGAAGTATACAATCCAAAAACAAAATCCAAAAACCTTTTTTGTGGAAGTGCTACAAATCGCTCAAAGTTGAACTATTTTATTTTTCCATAGATTAAACAAATAATAACAGACTTCTTATAGTAGATTTTTTCAATATTTACCGAGAAATAAGATTCCACATTTAATAATATTTTTCCATCTCTGTTGACTTTGGCGGCACTGCTCACATACTGTATAGCATATACATCAACGCTAGTGTGCGTGTTCAATCATTCATAGAGCATTCTATGCCCAACGTTTTGGTGAGTTTTGTTGTCAAAATTCTCATGGAAGAATAACAAACAAACCCTTTCAATTTGTCTTGGTTATATGCATGCTACCCAACACACGTGAAGTGCTGTCAAATGATCTACTTCATGCGAATTTTTTTTTTTTTAAGAGGGCCTAGTCGAAGTTCTTTTAATTGCAAACATTGAGCTTTTACTTATGTCACACTCTGTATATTAATTAATAAATATTTTCAGTCAATTTTTGAACTTTTTATCATTGATTTGAATTGAAACTGCCACAGTCCCCCTTGAATATGAGAACCAATGAACCCTAATAGTAATATCCCATGCGCATTTCGCTCAACACTGGACTCCGAACTTACATTTTATAAGTGCGGGATTGTCTCAAATCGTGTCGTTGTCTTCAGCGCACTTATACTCGTGAAGAATAAATGCGCCGAAGACATCGAAACGATTGTATGCAAACCAGCACTTTCGTTAACGGTTCTGCACTTAAAATTAATTGCAAAATAAAAAAAATAAAATAAAGAGAATGTGTTTAATGACCAAAAAGAAATTAGCATGATACTCCGAGTTAGTTGGTCATTAAACAGACCCATTGTTTTATGTGTACTTGCGCTACAGCGTTATAGACGATTAAACGACCTAATTTAAACTCATACAAAAAAAATGTAAACAATGCCCGCAAATAACTGACACTTTCTGAGGGCCAGGCGATCTCTAGATAGGGCGTACCAAAAGAGAGAAAGAGGTAGATAAAAAGTGCTGACGTCAAGGTGCAAGCGTTTATTGAGGTTATTACGTTCAAATGTATTAGTGTTTATTGTGTAGATGTGGTAGTGATCCTCTCCAATGTTTTCCTTTAAAACTAATCGTCAAGCGTACACGCTCGCAATGAATGTTGGGTAATATGTGAATTTACATACAAGGTTTTGAACAATACGAATTGATGTGTACATTGTTTGTATGTATTAGAATTTTAAGGAAAACAAAAGTGTGCTTGCACTGTATCTGCAAGACGCCAGTGTGCGTGCTGTAAACGTCACTAATATCCATTGCACTTACTCTTTGATGTAAGTTGAATAGGAGCGGCGAAGACATCGGCACCTGTGAGTAAGAAACAGATACGAAACATGTGAACGTCAAAACGAGCCGATATTTGGCTGTCACTGCCTATCAAAGCGAGTCGAGAATCAAAACAACGAAAAAAAGCTTTGAAGAACTTGGGAAAACAATGCAACAAACAAAATCGATTTAGTTCCTTTTTAGCTATGACTAAAAAGGTCAATACAAGTTTTATCCTCCAAATCTGTCGCAAAGATGTGATTTTTGACACAGTTTTCGCAACAGATATTGACGGATTCCTTGAACATGATACATCGCGTGGCTGTTGTAAAGTTCGCAAATGCACATTTTCACGAACTTTCACGCGGCGCTAAACAAACAACCGCGTCTCACGAAACGTCGCAATGTTATCTCCCATAAGGATAGAGTAAACAGAGGAACACCGCGTGGAATTTTGAGCAAATGCGTCAATACGAAGTCGGCGAGAAGAGATCTATCCAGGTTTTTACGAGCGCTAATGGCCGCCACAATCATGCTCAGTTTCTGGTAGGTAGCGAACGATTTGACGTTTGTATTGTTTCATTCGATCGTCTACTTACTAGTCGACACAAGCCAAATATCAAATCCTTTGATCGCTTCCTGATAGTGAGATTGATTGTTGTTGTCATTACAGCTCTTAAAAGCCTGGATACGCCAGTTACGCCATTATTTTAAATTGATACCAAAGTTCCAAAGTTGCCCACTAAATACAATCTGGTGGGTTTTCTCAGTTGCTTTAATTTTATACGGCGCATTGGAATTTTCTTGAAGATTTATAAAACAATGTGTTACATTTTATGTGTACTATATAGAGCTTCCTCCCAGACACGATTCAACGATAGATCGGACTTGTATTCGCGTTGTCGCACTTATAGAATCACACCGCGCAATCAAAGTGGGCTAAAAAGCGCAATAACTAGGCTTGTTGCAAACTCGGCAGTCAAAATACCATTACCGAGTGACAATAGAAACAATGATGTTTTAAAGCAGCATAGGCCCTTTTAAAAGTTTTGTTGACGTTTATATTTTTGGGTGTAGTAGTGGAGAGCGTTAACTTGTTTATATTTTTTCTTGATTAAAATCAGTACGATTGACATATGTACACAGATGTTAATGGATTAATGTTTTTCATGATATTATTAAAATAGATACATAGCAGTGGCAACTTTTCCGTATTAAAATGGAAGCAAATTATCAGAATCGAATGTTTTGTGTGTTGCTAAATGTTCGGTATTCAGTGCATATTCACCGATTTCCACTGGAGGTCTGCTTATTGAGCTCAAGATAGGTTCCGCTTCCCTATAAGTAATAGCTTAGTTCATTCACAACTGTTGCTTTTGATGTAATGCAAGTTTCCCTTGATATCTATAGTACCCCACTATTTATGTAACCATTAATGTCAAACGAAATATCCTTAATCCCCCAGAAGACTTCTCAGGGCAATCGAGATCAAGATTACGCAACATTTCAACACGTTCAGATGTGGGAATTACGTGGGCTGAAAGTTCAACTCTCGCACAAAATCGCTTCTATCAACTATAAAATAAATTATGCTTTTTACAGCTCTTTGTTCCTGGATGTCGTTTTGTTGTTTGATGGGATTTGGAAACGAACGAAATGTGCGGTCGCAAACATTTTTGTCTAGCTCCGAAAGTTGGCAGCATAGTTATGTAAGCTTTCCCTTTTTCCCCCTCCCCAGCAAATGTTGTTCAGTATCGATTTCTCGGATCTCATTCGATGTGGCTGCCGAGTGCTTGCTAGTTCAACACATCCACTAGCACTAACTTTACACTAGCGTCACTGTCAGTATTGGAGAGGCAGGTCTTTACGGAGCCACTGAAATTGCCCAGCTGCTTTTACTGCATTATATGGCTAGAATGGTAGAGCATGGTGGCACGGCTGGCTGACCCATCGGTGAATGTTCTCACACATTTGCCGTAAAACTTGTAGCTCGTGACTCATGAGTTTGCTAAATGCAACCAATCGATGTAAACAGTGCTTGTGAATCCGTTGGAGTGGTGCATTTCAGGGGGTTTTCAATTAGGGTAAGGGAGCCAGTTTTGGGCACTTGTAGCAGAATTTGACCCAAGGGCAAACTAAAGTTAATAAAAAAGGATCATTGATTAATTAAGCTCTGAAAAGTGCGATACAATAGAGAAACATAATTAGAGTTAAGAGGCATTATATTTATCAGTTCTTGAATATGAAATACAGCTGCATAAATTATTTTTTTCCAAATATTGCTCTTCTGAGCTTCTATTTATGCTTAAACGTGAAGCAAATGATTTCGCATACTATTCAATAGTTCAATTGTGTGGCTAAAAACTGATCAATCAAATCACCGTGTGTTCAAATTGACACTAGTGGAAAGTGTTTGGAATTTTACTCTGGTCGTTCATTATATCCATTTTTTTTTATTTATACGTTTCATGACTACGACATTTTGAAAACTGTTCATTTTATAAAGTGGACACTTGTTTGTTATGAAAAATTATGAATTTTACATCAGTGTGCAACTAAAAGGCTCGTGGAAACACAATTGATAACTGTCAAAATAGATACAACTTACAAAAACTAGGTCCACTATCAACACGCAGATTAATTATGCATAAATGTTATCCCGAAAACTATCGGGGCTCATTAAGGTTTTCACTTCTCGCTAGAAACGAAGTGAGAACAAAAAACCTTATTACGAATGTCAACAAGGTCACGGAGCTTGTACCACCTGCTCCTAAAAGAGTGAAACCGATGGACGATGAAATGTACGTTAATTTGATACCAGTACACTTCCAGCCGCCCAATATTAATATTTTGTGCAGAGCAATGATGTACCCGATGACGTACGGTACATTAGAACCGAAAAGTTCTGAAAAAGGGTGTTTGTATGGCATGCGATTTGTGGCATGAAAAGTTCTTCGAATTTCAGAACGAGCATAATCAACGGTGAGGATTATAAAAGGAGTGCATCAAAAAACGACTTGGCCGTTTCGGCCGGATCTGGTATTTGCTGCTACTCTGGAACTCCTCAAGAATGAAAAAAAAAATCAAACGGCATTTCAAGAAGGATGGAAGAGAATTTGTTTCCGCTGACAATTTCAAGAAAATATTGTCAGGGGTATCAGGAGTAAGGTTCCAGGAAAATTCCCCAGTCTACAGAGTGCAGAAGGCTTCAAACAGCCTTTTAGTTGATCTTTATTTGCCAAATTCTTCAATAGAATCCAATAAAAGGCCGAATTTTAGTAATCATTTTTGTTTTTGCCATATTCCGCGAATATACAAGGTAAAAAATCCGTGCCCAGATCCGTGAACTGCAGTCATGAATTCGAGAACAAGCAAAAATACACCGTGAACTGAATCACGTAAACATGAACTAAATCACGTTTAAATGTTAAAATCCTGGAAACGTAAACTAGTTCACGGTTCGTTTTCATTTTCGGGAACGCTTTTGTTTCTGTGTAGGCTTTATTTCTTTATTCGAAAGCAGTTATAGGTTAATGATTCGTGTAACGCGTTCATACATGCCACGCATGATATTACTGCAGATTGCAAACCGTTGATACGTGAAATAAAGACTGTACTCGAAAAAATGAGACATGCAAAAATAGTCGGATTAGGAATGAGGGGTTTTCTTCAACTTTCAGAGAATATTATGGTTAAATTTCAACTTATTTCAGTGTTTTTTTGGATCTTCTCTCCATGACCGAATGCTTGCACTTTACCCTTGGCAAACACTCCCAAAGTTATAGGAAATAGTGGGGCCGACTTCTTTTGATACTTTTACCCATTGTTTCTTCAAAGCTATTTATTTCTCGAATACTTTATGTGTTTTGCGAAGTTTAGCCTTCATGATATCTCAAATCTTTTTTCAACTTTTAAAAATAAAACATTGTTATCTCTGTACAGCAGAGGCCACACCAGCCTTAGTCTGATTGGTAAGGTAAGGTTAGTATATCTGTACAAGTCTAACACTGGAAGCATGTAGTGGCAGGATACTAGATTCGGCCAAAGTAGCGTCTCGCCTTCATTAGACAGCAGGAAGGGCAGAAAGTGTTTCTAGAGGCACTCGTCTCGGTAGATTTGCCTATTTATGGCACTCGTCGCGATGCATGGCTGGCTCATCTCTCCTCATCCAAAGATGGCCTGTCAACTCAAGATTTTTTTTTGGGAAATTTATTCACCTTCTTCTTTCTTACCTCGTCAGGAACGGCAACCGTGATGTGGCAACGTAAAACTCCTGCTCGGAAATTGCTTTGTATCCACCAAGATGTTAGTCTCGTCGTCCATCACGGCGCACCTCGGGTTCGTCAGCCACTATCGGTACAGCTTCCTGCCTTCTTGGCCTCGTAGATGGGAAGGCTGGCACGTTTCATCATTTTCACAACAAACCAGATGGAAACCTCCGCTTTTCTCGCCACATATTGGATCGAAAGGTTCGGTCAACACTTGAACAGATTCAACACCTTTCTTGCCTTCTCTGGATCAGCTGTCTTCAGTTTGACCGCCGCTGGGTCATCTGGGTCTCTTTACCACCCGGAAAACCGTCGATTGATGGAATCCCATATGTTTTCCGATCCATCTGTGGGACGCAGTCGGATTTTCCAAGACAGCGCACATAATTTTTTGGCGGATCTGCTCTTGTTCCGATGCAATCGCGATAACCTCTCGACAGATTTTTAACATTACACTTTTAGCTAGATTCAGTCACAATTTCATCTTTTTCACCCACTCGCTTAAAAGTTACAAGCTAAACATTGTGTCTATTTTTTTCGAGTACAGTTTTTAATAGTTTAAGCCGAAAACTGGAACACTTCTACGACAAATTAAGGAACAGTTGAAAGCTAATTATTTGCACTAACTTGTGACAAATCTGGCTCACTTACCTTCGGTTGGAAGCGATGTATAGAGGTTCGTTTCAAAATATCTTAGAAGAGAAAACTGTTGTTTGCATCCAAAACCATTAGTGTTAGGTCAATATGGTCTTCGAGGAAGTTTTTCATTTGTTTCATCATACAGTCGAGTTTTCAACTACATGGTGGGGGCTGCCATCAACCCAACCCACAGTTTTGCATCTAAAACTAGAATTATCTAAACTAACTGGAAGACAGCCTATAAATCAGAGTAAAGGCTCAAACGCAGTGATAACGGCAGCGGAAGAGCTTAATCTGACTAAACCTGCTTGTCGGATAGAAAACTGATAAGATTCAAGTTTATTCCAATTGGACATATAGACGTCATTTGCGACAACTGTCAAACCGGCCGTTTCCGTTCCGTTTCCGTCCTCATTGCGTTTGAGCCTTAAGGAGATGGATGTTAACCAATACGCCGGGGTCGCCCCCTAACGCTTATAGATCACCCTTTCGTGTTGCGTTACTGGGTATCAGATCTACCACTTTTACCACACTAATTCAAACTAGGGAACATATTTGTTTTTGTAGTCAAAGGAACGTATATTAGTCCTTATTAGATTGTATGTCTTGCGAAATACTCGGATTGACCCACCGAAGATGAGCTTGGAATAAAGAAAACATGATTAGTCTTCTTTAATACGAATTCTCATTTTCTATTTGGTGTTCTATAGTTTGAAGTGGTTAGGACTAGGATTCTGATGCATGATCAGTATCGGAGTCATTGTTTGTTTTGTTTGTAATGAATCCGGTTTTAATTGATAAAGGGGCGCGCCTTTGAAGAGTGCTGTCACTCACAAAGGGATAAATAGCGGATACTTTTTGTAAAAAAGTTTGTAAAAACACCGAATACTTCATCATTTCTCAATAGTCAACTCGACATGCACTAAACAAAGGATACGGGATATACTACAATAGATCAAATGACTGGTCGCAGTGGTTTACGTCCCAAACAGAGGAAAAAAAAGGGGGATGGATGGTTGCAGCAAACCAATCGAATGAAATGTCATGAAATTTTGACTGCTCAACAAATGACAGGCATGAACCCTTATCATAACGATTAACTGTAAGGTAAGAAACATAAAAAAATATAATCCATGCTTTCATGTACATGCGAGCAATTTTTTATCTAATTGTGTGTGAACTCTTAGCTACCATCTATCCAATAACTATCGATCTAACCAATAGGCCATGTATGTGGCTCATTCTGCATTTTATAGGTCTCATCACGGAAGTAAAACACTCGTTCTACTATACTGCCATACTCTGGCTGTCTAGTGTTTTAAACTATTGATATAAAGAAGCAGGCTTAGCTTTGAATTATGAAAGATAAAAAAATGTGACATCTCGTTCTTACTAATTGTCAGCCACAAGAGAATCTTCTTCCGGAACTTCGTGTAGGAGATTGTTTTTTTTTTATCTGAATATTTTCCGTCGCCTATTTCCTAACGTGGTGAGAAACACCGACGCCAGGAAGACGACTCTACCGCCTGGATCCTACATATCGCACTCATCAAAACATGATCCGGAGCCAACGGCTTTACTTCTACCGAAGGAAGACGTGAGCAGAGATTTTTTCGCCTCTGAAAAATCCCACCGACCACGACTGGGATTGCACTCAGAACCACTGGGGTGACAAGTAGCAGACACGCTTACCACTACACCACCGACGCTGGCTTCGTGTGGGATATGTACTTCACGTCGCTGCTCACCTGTTTTCTGTGGGACGTGAAATAGCAGGTCCTCAGCCGGTCCTCTGTCATTCATTGACGTCGAGCGTCAGGTACGTCTAGTCGTTCATGATCACAACCACGTTGCGATTTGCAGTGAGTAAATCACCTAGAAAATGAAGTTGAATCTAAAGACTGGACTCGGAAAAAATGAGACACACAAAAATGATCACCAAAAATTCATTTTTAATCGGATACTTCTCAAATTTTCAGGGATTAAATAACTATATATTAGCTATGTTTTGGCATAATTTATTATTTCCTCCCCCAAGCTGAATGCTCGTACATTTCTCTTAACACTGCTCATGAGATCTTGGGCGAGGCTTTGTCCATCTTCCTTACACAATTTCTCCCAGTTTTTCTTCAAAGCTTCATCGGTTTTGAAAGTTATTCCGCTTTTCTTCAACTTCTTCTTCATTATTGCCCAAAACTTTTCGATTGGACGAAGTTCTGGTGTATTTGACGGGATCGCCTCCTTCGGGACCACATTAACGCCCTTCGCTTCGTACCAATCTATTACAGGCTTCGCGTAATGGCACGAAGCGAGATCCGGCCAGAACAGCGTGGGACCACGGTGAGAGCGGAGGAAGGGCAGCAAGCGCTTCTGCAAGCATTCCTCTCGATGAATCTGCCCGTTTATGGTGCCGGTTGTAACGAACGGCTTGCTGTACCGTCCGCACTCGCAGATCGCCTGCCACAATAGGTACTTCTTCGCGAATGTGTCCATCTTTCTCTTCCGGAACATTTCCGGAACCTCCATGCGGGACGTATCGACAAAAAACTCGAGGCCGGGGATTTGTTTGGTGTCCGCCTTGATATATGTCTCGTCGTCCATGACGAGACAGCCTGGCTTGACCAGCCACTCAAAGTACAGCTTCCGCGCACGCAATTTGGCCACCGTGTTTTGCTTGTCAGTCCGGTTTGGCGCCTTCCTGACCTTAAAAACACGTAGCCCAGCCCGTTTCATGGTCTGCTGGATGAACCACTTCGACGAATTGACCTTTTTGGCCACGTCTCGGGTGGAAAGGTTCGGGTTATTCTTAAAGTACTGCCTTATCTTCCGCGCCTTCTCTGGGTATTCCGTTTTCGGTTTTCGGCCGCTTCCAGCGCACCGCTCGATGGTCTTCGTCTCCTGGAACATCTTCACAACGCAGGACACGGTGGAATGGTGGATTCCAAGCCTTTTGCCGATCCATCTGTGCGACTGACCAGGATTATCGATCACCGCGCCTAAGATTTGCTGGCGTAGCTCTCCAAAATTTCATTAATTTTTACTCACGCGATAAAAAGTTACACCCAAAACAAAGTGTCGCATTTTTTCCGAGTCCAATCTTTAAAATCTTTTAAGCCAAGAGGATTAGAAATCTATCTTAGTGAACAGGTGAAATTCTTGTTGCCAAACTGAACTGAAATGCGCATGTGGAGTTTGTTATCGGTAAGGCAACCAGTGCATTTTGATATGTTCAAAAACTTTTGGCAGAAAATGGGGCTTAAGACTAAAAATGAAAATGTGGATTTATGCATCCATAATTCGTACAAAAGTAACGTATGCTTCGCTTATGTGGTGGCCAAAAACAAAACAGACTACTGCACAGAAAAAACTTACGAAACTTCAACGGCTAGTGTCCATTGCTATAACGGGAGCGATGCGCAGCACGCCATCAAAATCGTTAGATGCAATTCTAAATCTGCTGCCTTTGCACGAATACTTGCAATTAGAAGCGGAAAAGAGTATGCTAAAACTCAAACGGTTGAAAACTTTCAAATCTGGTCACTTGAGCATTTCCCAAAACTTTCAGGATGGGCCAGTGATGTATATGAATGAAGACTGGATGCAACCTGTAGAAAAAAAATATGACATCCCTCACAACATATGTGAGACGTCACCTATAGATTGAGAAGTCGGAGGTCGCACTGTTCGTAAAACTGTTCCATTAAATTCTTTACAGATAGTTCAAACATGTATGTATGTATGTAAGGTAGCCACCATCCCTTCTAAGACCTTGTCATGTATGCAGCTCCACTTAATAGCAAGATCAAATTGAGATACCGGTTTGCATTCACAGTAACGCTGTATGAAGGGCCAAAAACGGTGGGGCGGACCCGTAAGCAGAGACACTTACGCGAAACCCGCGGGAACATAAAAATCTCCTTCCAACGATACGATCCAACAAATCGAATAACCCAATTCGCAATACTCATTAAGCTTTCTACGGGATGGCTTGTTAAGAAGGGCGCGTCACTCTCACTGAAATTGTTGGAGTAGAATTCACAGCACCACAATCGAATCGGTAGGATAAAGAAAATGATACTGTTTGTTCCCTCCTAGACGCCGGTTGTCATACCACTCCATTGTCCAATTCCAGCTTGAGTGATACCCTGATGCTCCCTCCCTTCCCAATATATATTTAATGTCATATAGTAATGTATAAAATATAGTGAATTAATATTATAATTATAATAAATATAGCGAATGAATATTATACTGACAAATAATATAGTGAATGAATATAAGAATGAAAATAACAATTCCATTTGTGGACCTGAAAGTTTAGACAATGTAGCTGCGAGAAAAAAAATTGATTTAAAATTATCTCATCAAACTTGGAATATCCATGGATAATCTGAAATTATATAGCAATAGAATAGTAAACCTAAAATTTCAATGTGCTGTTCCGTTTCCTTGCAATAATTTATGTAGTGAGTCTCATCGGAAATAGCGATTTTAATGAAATGAATTTAAATGAAATTATGTCACATCATTTAATATCACAGCATAAAATAATAAACTGACGTTAAAATGTAATATAATAATACCAGCAAGCCAGTAAACTATAGTAGAATACATATATCCGTAACTATTCTGACCATCCACTCATCGAAATACTGTTGCAGTTTCTATTGAAATAAGATCTACTAAGATTAGAATTTGTTTTCACAATAATAGTCAGAGAACATAATAAGCGTAGGTGCAAGATATATATGACATCTACTGGTATGTTACTGAAAATAAAAATAATATGTGTATTAATATCATAATAATTTTAGAAAAACTGAAGACAGCTTAAGGCGAAATAAATTTCAGATGAGTATGAATCTAAAAACTGAATCCTAATAAAACTAAAATAAAAAATTAGGAAATTGAATTTTTCTGAATTTTTTTGAAATTTTGAATGACTTATAAAAAAGAATACAAAATGTAGTGAATGGATGTTATAATATAAAACGATAATAATTTCATCTGTATTTACGTGTCTGCAGATTGTGGTCCTGCTGTAATTGTATACGGACCCGCACATCCACCATGAGCCTGAAAGCTTAGATAATGTATCATGGCTACCAGAAAACAAAATGATTTTAAATTATTTTCCAAAACTTGGGATATCCATGGATGATCTGAAATTGTATAGCATATAAAGAATAATGAACCTAAAATTTCGATGTGCTTCTCTGCTAATAAATGTGATATAACCACAATGGAACTGACTCTTAGCTTCGGGTCTTGATCCCTACTGAGCCCTTGCGGCACGTCAAGCCGGCCAGTTCAGCGCAAGGGCTTCTTTACAGATAGTTCAAACATTGGAACAAAAACAGGAGCAGGAATCTTCGGCCCTGGGGTAGAAATCTCAGTGCCGATGGAAAACTATCCAACGGTATTCAAAGCACAGATTTTTGCTATAACAAAATGCGTCAACGTTTGACTAAAGAGGAACTATAGATATGCAAATATTTGTATTTTTACTGACAGCCAAGCGGCAGTCAAATGCACTGCCAAGAGAACTCCGTTAATTCATACTAGGGCAGACGAGCTTGCTAAACAAGGTTCAAATGCACAGTTTATTGGTCCAGAACCATTCCGCGGTATATTATACTGCGCCATTAAAATGGAACTAACATCTTGGGAAGAACAAAGGCTGATGACCACTGGCTGGTAACCACAAAATGTGTTCAATCGAAAAGGTTAATAATTCCAAATGTCACAATCAGTTAAAAGCTCTTAGAGCTCAATAAGAGAGTTCTTTGTTCCTATACTGGCCAAGTAACAGGACACTGCCCAAGTTTATATCATTAGAAAACATTGGCCAGGTTGAGAATGATATCTGGTCATGCAAAATCGTTGGAGCACCAGGATCTTGTACATTGCTGCTCGGCTGTATCCGCACACAAAGTGCGGCACAAAAAAATGAGCCGGGGTGGAGCCGGTGGTAATTACAAACCATCGAGCTTAGTCGCTTCACTGGTTTCACCATGGCTCCTGTAATTTAACTGATAGTGTTGTTTTTTTCCCTGTATAAAGCCTTCTTATTCTTCACCGCAGGACCCACCATCAGGTATAATCGGATGCAAAATCGATGGGCTCTGTTTGTTGGCATTTATTGGTACAAGTTATGGAGATTCATTCATTTTTATTCTGACATTTGCATGGAGTGAATAAAAAATAAGAACAAGAAAATAATGTAATGATGTTCTTGTTTTTTTTTTAAATTAACGATCATCAATATATTTTCGCAAACGTTACTGGATACAGGAGATACTGGATATTTATTGTGATTTTTTGCTTATTACCTTACCTTACCAATCAGACCAAGGCCGGTGTGGCCTCTGCTGTACTCAGCAGTTGTTTCCATTGTGATCGTTCCATGGCTGTACTTCGCCAGCCTCGCTGTCTGCGAAGGTTCCGCAGGTCGCCTTCTACTTAATCGATCCACCTTGCTCGTTGCGCGCCTCTTCTTCTTGTACCCGTTGGTTCGTTTTCGAGAACCATTTTCACAGGGCTGTCGTCCTACATTCTTACGACATGCCCAGCCGACCAGCCGTAGTCGACCGATTTTTGCGATGATGGGAGGTTCTCCCAGCAACTGATGCAATCCGTAGTTCATTCGCCTTCTTCACATTCCACCGTAGATCGTACGCAGCACCTTCCGTTCAAATACACTAAGGGCGCGTTGGTCCTCCACTAGCAATATGCATGTTTCGTGGCCGTTCAGAACTACTGGTCTGATTAATGTCTTGTAGATGGTATATTTTGTAGTTCGGCGAACTTTGTTCGATCTAAGCGTCCTTCGGAGTCCAAAGTAGACACGATTGCCAGCCATAATGCGCCTTTGTATTTATCTGCTAGTGTCGGTATGTGCGGTCACCAATGAGCCCAGATACACGAATTCGTCTACTACCTCGATTTCATCACCGTCAATCTGAACTCGTGGCAGGAGGCTAACATTGTCTTCTCGTGAGCCTCTTACCTTCATGTATTTTGTTTTAAACGCATTAATCAAAAGCCCCATCCTACCAGCTTCAGCTTTAAGTCTGATGTACGTTTCCGTCATCGTCTCAATGTTACGTGCTATGATATCAACGTCGTCGGCAAAGCCAAATAGTTGGACAGACTTCCTGAAGATCGTGCCACTCGTATCTATTCCAGCTCTTCGAATCATACCCTCCAATGCAATGTTAAACTACAAACACGACAATCCATCACCTTGCCGTAACCCTCTCCGAGATTCGAAGGGACTCGAGAGCGTCCCTGATACTCGGACGAAACACATCACTCGATCCATCGTTGCTTTGATCAACCACGTCAGTTTTTCCGGAAATCCATATTCCTGCATGATCTGCCATAGCTGGTCTCGATCGATTGTATCATACGCTGATTTGAAATCGATGAAAAGATGATGTGTGGCCACGTTGTATTCGCGACAGTTCAGCACTTCGAAAATCTGGTCCGTGGTAGCGCGGGCCCCCATGAATTCCGCTTGGTGTTGCCTCACGAACTCCTTTGTAATTGGTGACAGGCGGCGGCATACGATTTGGGAGAGCAACGTGTAGGCGGCGCTCAGTAGCGTGATCGCACGACAATTGCAGCAATCCAGCTTGTCGCCCTTTTTATAGATGGGACACACTATTCCTTCCATCCGATCCTCCGGTAAACATTCCTCCTTCCAAATCTTGGTAATTACCCAGTGCTTCACCACCGTATTTTAATAGCTTGCTTGGGAGTTGGTCAACATCCGCAGCTTTTTCTGCGCGTGTTCCTAGATTTATTACCGTGCTACTTTCGTTCGCTGTAACATTGTCGTTCAGGTGCTCGTCGATGTACTGCTTCCACCTTTCAATCACCTCACACTCTCCTGTGAGAAGGTTACCATCCAGGTCTCTGCACATATCGGCTTGTGGTACGTAGCTTTTGTGCGAGCTGTTCAACTTCTCGTAGAATTTGCGTGTGTCGTTAGCACGGTACAGTGCTTCCATTTCTTCGCGGCCTCGATCGTCCGTCTGGCGCTTTTTCTTCGAAGAATATAATTTTGCCTGTTCCGTGCCTGTCTATACCTTTCCACATTCGCTCTCGTACGGTGTTGCAGCATTCTCGCACGTGCAGCATTATTCTACTCTACTAACTGCTTGCATTCGCCATCAAACCAGTCATTTTTTCGATTCGGTGCAGAAGTATCTAGTGTCACTAATGCAGTACTACCAATGGCGGTTCGAATCTCTCTCCAGCCATCCTCAAGAGTAGCTGCGCCAATCTGCTCTTCCGATCCGATTTTTTCCTTATATTGCAACTTAATTGCACTTTTTTTCCCCCTTGTACAGAATTTAGGCTCCTTAACATACTTCCATGGTGGTATTCACATCTCTAGTTTATTGAAGACTGTAGCAAAATGCCGTTATGAACGTGTTTATATTTTGACAGAAAAAATAATAGCTAGTAATTTCATGGCTTCAGCCCAAAGCCACATAAATACGTTCAATTTAGAAACGTTTGAACTTAGAAATCTTCTAATAGAAAGATAGAAGTGTATGTGTGTGAGAGAAGGAGGGAGTTGTAAGCTTATTTACTTCTAGTTGAATAATACATTTCAGATGCAATTACGCCACCGAATAGCTAATGCTTTGATGAAATTCAGCCGTCATCACTTGAACGACTAGTATCGTAGCTTCTGCTGCTTCTTCGGGACGGATGGATCAACAACAGGATGGCTAGATTGTGAATTATTGAAACGGGGAAAATGCATTTCCGTGCCCTAGATTCAGGATAGCAATCCAATGCAGGTGAAATTTGGCTCCGGTCTAGCGATTAAGGGCTATCCAACAAGCCATCCGAGCGAAAGTAAATGTTTGATTGCATGAAATTGAATTTTGAATGCATTTGGAAAATTGGATAGAGTACCAAACCGTAGAACTTTACTTGTGCAACACTACACAAACAGTTCGGGATGCGAAAAAAAAAGTTGAGCATACCTTCCTAGGTACGACTGTAAAAAAGGTTCATCCGTATTTACAGTGTGTTTCAAGGTTTGATTGTTGGAACTTCTCATCGTTCAGTTGGTTAAAGCTCGAAGATAATGCTAGACCATCGGATTATTTTTTTTTGTAATTTCAACGTCAATGAAGATACACGTCAAAAACCATCAGTTACTATATAATTAACGTAATTGTAATGGCAAGACCAATTTGATCCTACATACAGAGAAGTTGATGGATTTCTTAACCCGTTAAATTTTTTAGGAACTTCGGAATAGACACTTTAACAGCGAACTGAACAAATTTAAAATTCAAAACTCCATCGGACATCGACAACAGCATCGGAGTCACAAATCATCATCGTTTTCGAACCGGTAATTGCATTTGACATCTTCTCCATCACATCACCTCCGCATAGCTTGAAATCTAATATTCGTAACGGATGTATCGATAAGTACCGACAGCTTGCAATGTGGCTGCTCTTCGGCATGATGATGGCACAGCACTGTTAGAGCAGCATGTTGCAACTCGAATAAACTTTTAATACTATTTCTGTTTGGCTGATCTGTAAAACGATTATTACGAGTTGCGTCAAGTGAGCTCGATATGGGCAGAAGAGCAGCTGGACCGGCTGGAGTTTGCAACCGTTAGTATGAAATCCTTTTTCATTGAATAATGTTGCAAACTAATAAAGTTATAAAGACTGCCATTTGCTATTCCAAATATCACATCGGTAGCTGCAGTAACATCAATATTGTATATTAAACATGCCATTTCGATGCAAGAGGGATTTCAACTTCCATAGTCGGATCAAGTTTTGTTTCGGGACAACATATAATTCAACCGATATGGAAGCTGAAATTTAACAGTAGGATGGTGTACGCAAATGTGTTGGCAGGAGTGATTGATGTTGCAAATAATACCTTCCTGGTTCACAATGTAAATTCGTGTATTGCTATTTTAAATACATGGTTTGATGCGTAATTTAACGTTTTAATTTAAGAAATGGACAACTTTCGAATGGCGATGAAAAAATAACTTCAAAAGATAATTAAATGGAATAAATTTTCCTTAAATTCTACGTTTACTAAACCTTCTACAAAAATGCATCGAAGCTCAGCCGGGCAGCCTTTCGACAGTTGAACGCAATCTTAGCCATAGCCAATGAAAAGGTGAATGTTGGCATGTCCTGTCCTCTTTCATGGCCTTGGTAATCAGCAGCTCCTCCATTTAACCACGAAATTATTGGAGTAGATCCTGCGTTTGAGGTTCACCCAGAAATTATCTATAGGTCCCAACTGGTGGACGTTGGGAGAGTTGGCACTCTTCGGTAAAACGTTTATTATCAGTCGGTCCATCTCCTTTAGTGATCTCTTGGCATAATGGGTTAAGGCCAGCTTCGGTCAAAAGACCATATCCTCCTTCGTGTAATATTTACTAAGCCCCGAAGGAAAGAACTGTGGTTTGGACACCGTATCGCTGATCGGTGTTGGAAATATATTTGACGTCAACGCTTACCTCCTTGATGGGGTTGTAGCCAGCCCGGACGAACCGTTTTTTATAAGTGTGTGGCTTAAGCGACACTCTATAAAGAAGACCACCCAAGTAACAATTTTAGTTTTATTACAGCCGTCCTATAGCAGTCCTCTCGGTTTTGTCGATAAAACTACATTCAAAACTGTTTTGGCTACCTACACTTCCTCGATGCTTTTTCAAAGCCGAAATTTGTACAAAGTGGCCCACTCTATAGATGGTTGTGAAAACAAGGTAATAAAACCTTTATAAGATCATAAAGATTTTAAAAATGTTCTAGTGAAACATGTTATGACCAATTGAGAACCTACATATAACCTATTGGCCACCATGTGGCCAAATGGCCACAGCTGACAAACTTCACTGAGATATCGTGGTTGGTTTTGGTTGTTGTACTTTGTTCGATTCTCTGCTTTTCTGATTCATTTAGCAGTAAATAATACGAAATTTATCAGAAACAGATAATGTACCATCAACATGAGAGGCTCTAGGAGTGGACAGTAAATTACTGTCCACTACTAGAGCCTTTCTTGTTGATGGGAAATTATCTGTTTCTGATAAATTTCGTCATAGATCGTTACTCCGCGTATTGAGAGAATACAACAAACAACAATCAAAGTGTAGTAAATAATAGCTAAGAAAAAAGTATTATTGTTGCGGGAAACTTTGTTTGATAGCAAACTATTCAAAACATATTGAGTTTTTTTTACAGCGTATCACCAAATTATATGCACGATCAAAATGGCACGATAAGAGTCGAAAATTAATGCACCTCGGAAATTTTGCGAGTTTTCAAAAACAAAAACAAAATTAAAACAAATAGGGTAGGGAACGGCTTAATCAGGAGTCACTATTTTAATAAGTTGTTAGGAAATAGGTCTATAACTCCTACATTTTCCAAATTATTTCATTTTTAATGATACGATCATAAGCTTTATCTATTGGGGCAATGATTCGATGTATGAATCATGATTGATTACCGATTTATTACTGTCATTTTGAAGATTCAAAATACATCATCTAGAAACCATCAGTTTCTGACCTGCTGAAGAAGTTCGCTCAAACATTGCCTTTGTTTATTTTGCATTTACATCGCATGTACCGGAGAGCATGTCTTCACCAGCTCTCTCCCACAACTAGGCTTGTTGCCAGAATGTGATGTTGAACATTGAGTTAAATTTATTACATATTTAGATAATCTGAAATCGCTATTTTTTTCATGTTTCTTCCAGTCATTGGAAGTTGATCTATGCTTATGATTATATTGTCCATCATCTGGCACTATCATTTGCAATAAAAAATATGCTTTAGAGCTGTCCAATAGTACCCAACGATAAATAATGCTTCGCTGTTGAGCGGCAGCTATGGCATCACTGTTGAGCGGCAGCTATGGCATCACTGTTGCTTTTGATAGAGCCCATGTTTATGTCTTCTTTGTTAACCATGGATATATCGCACCGGTAATGTAACGTGAAGCTTGCTGTCTCTTGAATTTGTTTGTTTTTAAACGACTTACATTTGCGTGAGAGTAAATGAAATAAGAAATACACATTGCCAATCTAAAGATCAATGACAAACTAAAAGTTTGTTCGTGTACGTCTGTCTCATAACCTGCTAGTAGACGAGTTTGAGGTCGTAGCAATCGACATGTTTTGGTTGATTGTTTTCGAGAGCGGATGGGTAAAACGAAGGAGCGGGTTGAGGACGTTTGCAGCAAATTGTCAACTGGCCTATTTCATTTCGCCTTCGCACACATGCACAGAATCGCACTCATACAATATTGTTAGTTTATGTACAGATTGAGGAGCTGAAGAAAACATTTTTTTAATAGGAAAGCAATCCGCATGCGTTTAAGAAGTCCCTGCAATTGGGAACTTTATTCCATGGCTATGAAATTTTCTGAGCCTAATGCTCGTTGCTGAAGGTATGTTCCGATAGACCAGACGTAAGCAGAGGGATTAATGTCTAAATATTGGCATTTCTAATTATAGAATACATACAGCTTCATCAAATGTCTTAGGGGCTGACTAAACTGCTTAAAACCCGTCCCGTACCCTATATTCGATAAATTCATCATGACTTCCCTTGATGGAATTCAATAAGGTTATCTAAAAGAATGCCAAAATCGGTCTCAGATCTACGGTTCATTTGCGTTTCATTCAAAATTTGGTGCATTTATTTTTCCACGTTTCAATTAATTCTTATATTTCAATATGGCGATTGGAAATAATCACAGTTCTTCCAAAAAGCCAAATTATCTTCGAAATCACTACCATTAAACTGTTTGGTCACGTTTTTTGCCGATTAAAAACCATATGACTTCATTTAATGCCAGAGTGCCGTTTAATGCATTTACTGGAGGCAAAATGGTTTTGAAATGATTTTTCAAGTGACCATAATAAGATAATACGAATTAGTCCTAAAACTGCATTCCAGCACAGCATTTTATGAGTTCATAAAGTCAAAATAAAACCTCTGATAGGAGAAAAGGTATTTGTGAAAACAAGGTTTTAAGATCGTAAACCTGACTAAAATATGAAACATATTGGCACCTCTTGGTGCCATAATTAGTCCAAATTGATTTCTAGTGGCTTTCATAAAACTTTAATAAAACTTAATAAAGCTAGATGGTTTTGGCAACGTTACTTAGGCACACACCCAATTTATGTTGCCCGGTTAAGACTCCCTCAGGGCGAGTCCATCAAGTTCCTAGAAAGGAATTTATTTATTTATTATTGTCGCCAATCATTAGCAGACCGTTTGTTACATTTTGTTCTTAATCCTTGTTATAATCGAGGTGATAAAATAAATAACATTAGACTAAGCAGCCTGGTTTACATTGTTCATATGGTGTGTTCTTCTTTAGCGTATAGCATTGAAGTATCGCTTCAATTTGGATTTTGTTATTGTAAAATCAATTGTTTCGTTATGTGAATTGTAGGTTGCCATTATCTGATTCAGAGGTCCAAATTAAGCGTAGTTTGTGCGATAATGATTTGTAATAAAATATATCGATTACGCAGTTGCTGGGAGGGTTTGTAAAAATCTAGTTTTGATAAAAGCTCCACACAAACGAAACCTTTGCAAACTCTCGACGTTTTATTAGTATTTGCATGCTGAAAAGCCTGCAGCGGGTTTCATAGGTTGGGAGAGGAAATCTTTCCCTACCTAATTTGCAAACAATACAAACTGTTTTTGAACAGACTCTATTCGCTCTTCATGGATGACACAAAAAGGTGACCAGACTACACTAAAATATTCCAGTATTGACCTCACGTAGGCAATGTATAATTTTTTAATTGTCTAAGGGTCGTAAAAACTATGACTAAAGCGTTTTATAAATGCCAGCACGTTATTGGCGAGCTAACTCCTTAATTTGGACTTCTTATGCACTTTCCTGCAGACTGATTTCCTAGATTGATCTGAATGTGTGTCTTGTTTTCTGCTACATGCTATCGCATTACATTTTCGCACATTCAATTGTAAATGGCTTTCAATACACCAAGTATAGAAAATATGTATTTTGTCCAGAACAATCTTGTAATCTTCATGTTTCTTATTTCTAGAAAGAGCTTTATATTGTCAGCATATATTATGACATTATCATTTTTAAGAATGAATGAAATATCGTTTCAAGAGGACCTAGATAGGATACTAGGAGGACACCTGAGACTTAAATAGGATTTTATTTCTTTCCTTTAAATCTTACTATTTGTTATCGATTAGTTAGGTAACATTTGAGCCATTTAAGAAGACTGGCTCAATTTCCAGTTTTTGAAATTTGAATAGTAGCATGGGAATGTCAATCCAATCAAATGCCTTAGTAAAATATCGGACTAAACGGACTAAACGGATCGAACCTGCGAACCTTACACTAAACGACTAAAACAGAAACCCCTATTAACTTCATGAAATCATAAACATGATAGTCACTTGAATTCGTTTTCTTGGTAGCAACGTTTTTCTATCTATTTCATCATCGCGCATAATTGGCGGAATTACCATCGCGATCCCGGATAGTGACAAGGAACTTGGAAGGCTTAGACTTAGACTCGGAAGTTTGAATCACCAGATGGTTTTTTTTTTCACCTGCGTGTGTCATTTGTCGCTGTCAATGACCTATAGACATGTTGAAGACACTTGAGTTTGATGCTCTGATTAATGTGATGTGATGTGATGTGATGTCATCAATGTGTAGCATTTCACGTGAAAGACACATTTAAGCACGCTAAAATACCTGGAAATTGGCAACCCATCTACTATTTCGCACACAATTTTCTAAACGCGCATTTTAATTAATAGTAGTCTGTTTAAATGAACCAAAAAAAAAACTTTAACTAATCTCAACACTGGACATCACTTTATATTACATACTTTACCTAACCAAAAACGATCACGAGTAAACGCGAGCACTTCCAGATTGTTGAGAATTCACGGACGAAATGATCTAGACAGTAAATCCTCAGAATAAAGAACATAATTCTCAAATAAACTGGAAGTTTATCATTTCCCGAAACCCTTCGTGTACTATTGTGAATCTGAAGGCCCGAAAGATAATTTGGATCGTGTAGTACTACGACTGTCCCTTTCACCTTATACATAAAATTAAATGGACCAATCTTATGAAAGCTGCCCAGATACATCTTCACCGTTTGACCGGTTCCACCAACTTCTCGGCCCAAGGCGCGGAACAATGACGCTAGTTTTACCCTCGGTCTTCCTCTTCAACGTATGCTGCAATTGACTGTCACGCAGCACTGTCATGTGGCAGGAACCGTTAAACACTCTCCCCCGTGTCCAGTAGGAAGACCATGATGTAAATGCCGGATCAGCTATGTCTGGTGGACAAGAAGTGCATTACGATGTTCTACTTCTAAGCTCTTCACAGGAAAAAAAATGAATTTTAACAAACGCGTAAAATTTACCCTTGTTTTATTTCAAGCCAAAGCAAGCGTAAACAACGTAATTTTATTCAATGTTTCATACAGCATACAGCATTGTTGGTAATTCTCCATACAATAGACCTTTTTTCAGCGATATCTGGCTTAAAGTAACATGAAAGATCCCATTAATTTATGACAAATCTAGCATTCCCTTCATGTGCAGCACAACTATCAGCTGGAACAGTTATGGGTTCAGATGCGCATGGTATAAAGACTTCCCCAGGAAGTATGGTCGCAGTCAGAAACCGCTACCATTTCGCAATAATTGATAACAAGTTATTTTTTAAGGTTGCATCCTGATGTTTACCTTTATCTCTCAGCATTTTTATAGCAGTTTAATCGTTTCCAATAGTTTAATTCAAAATGCGTGGACTTTCAGTGTAATAACGTCGAAATATTGTGCAAAAATGTTGTACAGAACCCGGGAAGTCACAGAAGAAGTGAAACGAAAAGCGATCAAAATGTTCAGTGAGGATAACACGTATAAGGATAAACCAAAATCTTGTCCAAAAAAGGTCCTACTAACTCACGTTTGGATAAATGTATAAAGAACGTTTGAATCTTCGAAACTATAAGAAGCAGAAGCAGTGGAAAGGGAGTCCGAAACAAGAAGCAACGATCAGGCCCAGAGATCGAAAGTTGTACGATACGAAACTTGCTGGGAATTGTTATCGTGGATGACGAAACCTTCGTGAAATTCGACTGCAAATGTTTTCCGGTGCCACAATATTATACGGTGCGTGAAGGGGAAGTATTGAACCAATCGGAGAATTCCATTCAAGTCGAAAATCTTGGTAAGAAAGCTATGGTCTGGCAAACTATTTGTGGCAGTGGTAAGATTTTGCAACCCTTCATCACAACTGCATCGATGAACAGTGAAATATACATCAAAGAGTGCTTACAAAAACGATTTCTACCCTTGATTTGAAGTCACAAGGATTCTGTTGTCCTCTGGCCAGATCTTGTGACTTGCCATTACGCGAAATCAACGGTAGCATGGTATACCACCAAGAATGTTTCATTCGTTCTAAAGGACATGCCTCGGTAGCAACAGTCAACAGTTAAAAAAGACGTCGCTAAGAAGTCTGTGCTGAATCTTATGAAGAACGTTCGCAAGAAGGTGCGCCAGCCAGCATACAATCACTAGATTGCAAATATTGAGAACACTTACCCGATGGGCTACTCTAATGTTAACAGTATGTTTAATAAAAATTGAATTTCTTACATTTGTGAAGTATTTAATACTGAAAACTGTGTGCGTCCATACTTTCTGGGGCAGAGAGATACTACCAAATATTACAAAGCATTATTTGAGAGCTAAAATCACGTTGAAATCACGGAAAAAAACACCCAATGTGAAAAAGAAAAAAGTAATGTTTTTTTTAATTTATGTAAAACTTCATACATTTTTGAGCAATTGACAAGTCTAGCACTCCACACTGAAAAAGTTTATAAGGCGCCGACGACATATGTATGTTTGTCATAGGATAAGCTTTCTATAGTGGAATTTAACGAAATTCCCCACGTTTACTAGTGATAGTTTGAAAAAGTGTTAAAGTGACCAAATGAAGTGTCAATTTAAGTTCTACTAGTTTTTCAATCTTAATTAAGATTGCTTAGCACTAGATTATGAATGTTTAAATTTGTTCTCTTCCGTGATTGATTTTAAAACGAGTTCTCCACGTTAAATAAAATATTTAACAGATTGAATTTCATTGCACGTTATTGTAATCCTTGCCAATTAAAGGTAAAATTAAAACGCAGCGTAGCACGAGATTATTTGCATATGACATTCATCAATCTTAACATGGCAACAATTTCTAGCATCCTTTAAATATTTTTTGGCGGTGGCCTAATGACGAGCACTAATTTAATTTAAATATTCTCATTTTTGAGATGAATGAAGGAGGAGACCTCGCATTGGGAGGTGAAGGAACAACATTAATCCTTCAGAATAAGATTGAGCCATTTTTTACCACCACATTGAAGAACTTTTTGTATTATTTAATTTAATTCACTTTCCCTTGCGCTTAACTGGCCGGCTTGACGTGCCGCAAGGGCTCAGTAGGGATCAAGACCCGAAGCTAAGAGTCAGTTCCTTTGTGGTTATATCACATTTATTAGCAGAGCAGCACATCGAAATTTTAGGTTCATTATATGCTTTATATCCCATGATTCCTTATATACTATACAAGTTCAGATCATCCATGGATATCCCAAGTTTTGTAAAATAATTTTAAATCAATTTTTTTTTCTCGTGGCTATGATACATTGTCTTAGCTTTCAGGTTCATGGTACAATTGCAGCAGGACCACAATCTGCAGACATTTAAATAAAAATGAAATTATTATCATTTTATATTATAACATCCATGCATTACATTTTGTATGCTTTTTTATAAGTCATTTTCAGCTTCGCATATATGCATCCTTGTCAGTTATGGCTCATCTAGCCTACGTTATGTATTTGAAAAGATAGAAAGGTTTTTGATGTTTTTTTTTTTATTTTTTAGAAAAAATCATATTTGAAAAATTCTACTTAAAAAAGCTCTTTCCTTCTTCATCAAAAATATATATTAATTTAAAACCTAGCAGTTTACAATCATTCATTTCCGGTTTCGCGGACGTAAGGTGTCATTTATGGGTCCAGATGAACAAGAGCTATCGAAAAGTTCAATTTTTTATCTTTTTGTATGTTTGTTTTATTAGGATTCAGTTTTTGAATTCATACTCATATGAAATTTATTTCGCCTTATTATTAGCTGTTCTCAGTTTTTTCCAATATTATTATGATATTAATACACATCTAATTTTTATTTTCAGTAACATACCAGTAGATGTCAGATACATCTTGTACCTACGTTTATTATGTTCTCTGACTATTATTGTAAAAACAAATTCTAATCTTAGTAGATCTTAATCCAATAGAAACTGCAACAGTGGAAGTCTTTCGATGAGTGGATTTTCAGCTTAGTTACGGATATATGTATTCTACTATAGTTTACTGGCCTGCTGGTATTATTATTTTGTATTATAACGTCAGTTTATTATTTTATGTGATGATATTAAATGATGTGACATAATTGCATTTAAATTTCCGATGAGACTCACTACATAAATTATTGCAAGGAAACGGAACAGCACATCGAAATTTTAGGTTTACTATTCTATTGCTATATAATTTCAGATCATTCATAGGTATCCCAAGTTTTATGAGATAATTTAATATCAATTTTTTTTTTCTCGCAGCTACATTGTCTAACTTTCAGGTCCACAAATGGAATTGTTATTATCATTCTTATATTCATTCACTATATTTTTTGTCATTATAATATTCATTCACTATATTTTTATAATTATAATATTAATTCACAAGATTTTAAATATTACTATATGACACTGAATATATATTGGGAAAGGAGGGAGCATCAGGGTATCACTCAAGCTGGAATTGGACAATGGAGTGGTATGACAACCGGCGTCTAGGAGGGAACAAACAGTATCATTTTCTTTATCCTACCGATTCGATTGTGATGCTGTGAATTCTACTCCAACAGTTTCAGTGAGAGTGACGCGCCCTTCTTAACAAGCCGTCCCGTAGAAAGCTTAATAAGTATTGCGAATTGGGTTATTCGATTTGTTGGATCGTATCGTTGGAAGGAGAATCTCATGTTCCCGCGGGTTTCGCGTAAGTGTCTCTGCTTACGGGTCCGCCCCACCGTTTTTGGCCCTTCATACAGCGTTACTGTGAATACAACCCGGCAACTCAATTTGATCTTGCTATTAAGTGGAGCTGCATACATGACAAGGTCTTAGAAGGGATGGTGGCTACCTTACATACATACATACATACACCACCAAAAAAAATATAAATTAATATTTTTTTATAAAACTCCACCACACACTCTCACCCCCCCACCCAAAAACAATTTTATTTATGGTTATTTATAAAAAAAATATTCCCCCCCAACATAAAAATAAAAAATAAAATTTAAATTTTTTTTTATCCAACACTTTTTTTTTTTCTCTCTTCTCTTTGCAAAACAACAACCATACACATAACGTTTTATTTTTTTTATTTTTTCTTTTCCCCCCTTCCGCCTATAAAAAGGCGTTTTTAAGCAAGTGTTTCGAATGATTGGCCGTGCATTCATTACCATTGCTGTAAATATTCATCTCACTAAGATGTTCGAGTATGAACAATCATGCATCAATTATTTGGAATGTTTACAATACTCAATAGATCCAATCATACACACTACCAAAACGTCATGTAAATTTCTGTCCGAGACAGACACAGGCAAGCGTCCTTTAGCACATAAGAATGAGTTGAAAGAGACGAGAAAATAAATTCAATCAAATACACCTTTCGTCGAATTGCGTATGGTTCAGTTTCAGGAGACTTAATTTTACACGAAATCTTTCTTTACGTTCTCCGACTTTTTACCAACATGAATTACGTCTCGTGTAAAACTCATAATTTCTTAGTGTGTATCCCTTATATCAAAACAATAATTAATAGCTGCGCTTGGCGATTAATGACGCTATTAAAAGCAGAAAACAATCTTTCTGAAAATTATGGTTACTAGTAAACAAAGTTTTGAATAGAGGGTGGGGGCGACCCCGGCGTAGTGGTAAACATCCATACCTCTCACGCCAAAGTCACGAGTTCGAATCTCACCCCCGGACAAGTTACGAAAATACCCAAAAGAGGTATTTGAGTGACTACGACGGGAGATGAACCAGCCCGAGGCTAAAAATCTCGATAATCCAGACAAATAAAAAAAAAAGGAATAGAGGGTTTCTTTATTTTGCTTATAAAATTCTTATAGCTAATTTGTGAATATAATTTAATCCATTAATGGAGGTTTTTTAGTGTGTCTGTTGCAATAAATTGTTAGTTTGTTCGTCTATACAACCTATTCATAGGTTTTTGCTGTGTTGAGCTCTCCTTCCATAGTTTAGTCGATGAAACTGTAACTACTGTAATACACTTATACGCATACACCATAAGCGAGCGTTTCCCCTTGCGAGCTATTCCGATTCAAATAGGAGAACTAGGAAAATTTAAACTAATATTTTCCTTTTGACTTTTTAAAACAAAAATAAAATTGAAACTATTGGTCTGTTAGAAGTAAACGCGAGCAAATTCCTTTAAATTCCAATAAATACAGTTTATTCTTTGACAAGTAGGCCTATTTCGTCGGTGACTTACAGACATCTTCAGTGTCGAGTGCTCGGTCACCAAGTGTTAACATCCTCAGAAACACGCAAGTTACTCTCATTTCTGTCATCACCCATACGCATGTTTACATCATTTCCAGCTGGCTTCTACTAATCATAAATTATTGATTGAAGTTTTGACAGACATCTTGAAACACCGAAATACCCAGGGAAACGCCTTGCGGCACCCGAAAAACGATCAACACATACAAAACGTGGCAGTTTGGGTTTTCTACAAAGATTCAAAACTGTACATTCGCGAAATAATCCGAGGGAAGCAAGGCACTTCACAAAATAAACGTGTTTTACAAGCTAACAATAATAATAAAACATTTGATCAAACATTCCGTACCGAATCCAACAACAAACACCAGTGTTGGTTCAAATATTTTAATAAGATGACATTTGGACTAGTTTAGTAAGGTTCCGTTGCAATACAAATTGTTAATAACTATAATTGTTGAATAATAATAATCTTTGTCTTTCCAAAGACTTACTACCAAAACCGTATGCAGGGTAGGGCTGAGCAGATCTCTCTATCTCTCTCGTTCTCTCTCTCACCCCCCCCCCCCCCCCCCCACACACACACCTTCGTCCTTCGATGTGTTCAAGGCCTATGATATGACATGAGTACAAATCTTCCTTTATAACCAGAAGTCTTCAATTTTGACGCCGGCGCAACCTCAGAGCCGAAGATGCTAGAGAATGGCATTTTGCAAGGGTTTGTCATATAAGTCACACTGTTTCTCATTGCGAAGCACTCAGTGTTTGAACGCATCCCAACTAATGTCTCCCCCAATAGCTTCCCTGTTAATCGAGAGTGGTAAGCTCCCCCTGGCGAACGTAGTAACCGAGGACCTGGCTATCAGAGCGTCTGGAGAGCTAAGGGGTAGTAGCACGAACAGACAGGAGAAGAGTTTTCCACATTATGTCAGCGGCGTAGGCTGTGGCACTGGCATTAGACTCAACGTGTCCCAAAGTAGATTGGATCATCAAATAATTATGTGGAGCAAATGCAAACCCTGAAAATTTTCAAAGTTCCGACTCCGCGAGTTGTCTATCAGTACAATAGTATAACTATTGTCTGCGTACCTGGGCAAGTAGATATATCTGGTAATATGACTACTGATAAACTAGCAAACCATTATCGTCACGACATAATCTCACGACCAATGAATGAGTCAATTTTTGTGACGCTCCGAATTTTAGTTTTTCCAATTTTCATACCCCTTTTGTTGCCGAAGCGTGTTATCCAGCATTTAAGAAAAATGAACTTTAAAACCTTCTTGAAACAATCTTACTTCTATTTCATTGCTCCATTATCGTTACCTTGCACAGCTTTGATGCTAGGGACCGGTCGAAAATTGTTTGCCTTCGATTTTCACGTTGAAGTGCGCATCAGTGGATTTAATGGCGGAGCTTATAAAACAATCGTCTGTTTAACTGCCTGCTGTGCAATTATCACTTCCATTTACAGCCGACGTCAATTGAAAAAAGAGTTTTTTCCTGCGGATTAAATTGTTCGAAAACAACGCCACAGTAACAAGTATCTAAACTGCATTGTACCACTGTTTACTCCTTGTCTCTTAACCCGTCGTTTCTAATTCCAACATTTCAAAGCCACTGCACTCTACTGTCGCCACTTATGCAAAACGATCGCTGGAAAATATCATTCTCCCCTTCCCACGTATTAGCTGGCTGGGCAAAATCAGTACACGGTGTCTCCAACAGAGCAGCATTATCGATAAAAATCATTGCCGCTGAATCATTCTGGTTTGGGCTCTGGTGGGCTTTTTGGATTTAAGCCTTTTACAGAAGAAGGAATCTTTATTTCCTGTCCACTCTTGCTGCGACAGTTTTGTTATTTTTTTACTTTAAGGGGTTTTTGGAGCACCGTGAGTCAATGTCCATTATTGATGTTCCAATCTATTTTTGTATTCATTTCGCAAATTAACATACTGGAACATCATTTCCATTTTAGTGACGTATATTATGAGAGAAAAAACAGAGACGGCTAGTAGATAATTGAACAACTGGATGAAGATGGATAACAAAACTGCTGTAGAAGAAATAATGCAACATGAAAAATAAAAAAGGAAAAACGCATCAGTTCCAGGTCCACAGAATAACAAACAACTACGCTTCCACTTATTAATGGCAACATTCCACGGAGACGCATGGTCGGTGGTGGCAGTGGACTACTGGACGGGTAATGAACCTTGCGTGCTGGAAATCATAAAAATTCTGAAAGAAATACATGATACGTCTCGTGCCTCGCCTGCTGCCGTCGGTGAGCTAGTGTTGATTGTGTGTGTGGGTAAATTGAAAATCCAACAACCTGCTACGGTTGGTAATTACCACCCACTCGGTGCCAAAAGTCAGTACCTAAAATAAAACAGATGAAAAAAAAACTTATCTTTGTGTACAAGACAGAGTTAGCCAGTGCGCACCGATTCAATCCACAGTGGTTCCATTTTTTGGTCATAACTTTTTCATTACAACGAACCTTTTCGTCTGCTTGTTGCATGGGATTCTTGCGTATTTTGCGATAACATCATGGTTTATCATATGATGCTAAAATATTCCATTTAATACCAGCTGTTTACTATAAAGATGCATTGTTGATTTCAATTTGAATTCGTCAAAAACAAACACAAAAATTTTGATCAAATGTTAACTGTTCACGGTTCATGTTTTTAAAAACTAGTTATTTACATTCTGAGAATAATAGTTGCTTCCCAAAAACAACAATAAAATTCGCAGTCTTTGACCTTTTGCGGCACTACTGTGCAATCCCTCGTTATAAATACTTTTGTTCTGTTGAAAAGTCCGCCTTGTTTGAGTGTGTGATGTGGGAAAAACATTCGGCAGTCGTTCTGTCGTTTGATACATGTAGGAGCGTTGTCGCGGTCGATGTCGTTGCAGTTAGTGGAAGAGCGTTGCTAGCTGTTGAGGCGCCAGCGATCGATATGGAGGCAATTTAGCTGTTTTGCCTGAAGTTCATTGAACTTGTATTGATTATCAACAGCAGAACAATTAAGACTTAAAGCGAAGTTAGTGAGACGTTATCATAATTAATCCATCACATGTTTTGTGTAGAGAAACTTTGAAGACTGTGGGAAGAGGCATTTAACAGTTTTTAAGAAGGGTCCCCTCTACATAGGGTAGAGCACTACATTGACATTAGCGCCTATTTTCGTTATTTCAAAAAGAAATACTACATATATTTATCATTAACAAAGTCAAGTATTCCTACTTGAATTTGATCACTTATATTTTATTATTGTAGTTCTTCTAGTTTTTATTGCGAAAAACTAATTACAGCGTACTGATTTTTATTAAGTGGTGAAATTTTATCAGTTTTCACAGCTTTTTATCAGGTGACTGGACTATTGATTAACCGATTCCATTGGTTATTGCCAACCCGGAGAACAGAGGTCTCAAGCTCGAGCCCGACGGTAAAAACCAAAAAAGGTCTTGTGAGCCCCCCTTCACTGATCCCCGTGGCTTAAACCAGGGATCGAGAGACTATAACGAGGAACCGTCTGATTCCATAGTAACAGTTCATCTCTCTAGGCTATATGCCCCGTGAAAGTAAAGGAATAAATGCAGATGGATTCTCAATTTTTGGCTCCAATGTTGCTTACGATTTATGAGACTTGTGTTCAATGTGCATAAACTGTGTTTAAAAAACGAGCGTCAGCGAATTTACGACAAAAAAATCTACACACTCACATTGAAAACCCAAAAGTTCAATTCGAGGAGTTCGGTGAATTTGAGATGGTTTTTGTTCTTAGCATGCCAGCAAACACCCCAACAGATGGCCAAAAACCGTGCAATTAAGTATAATGAATGTATGTTGATGGACGATAGAGCATACGTTAAAATGGATTTTGGAAAAAAAAATCCCGAATCCCAAAATTTTAACTTACTAAACCGAAAAGAAGTTATTTGGAGATAAATTAGTGTTTTCTAATAAATTCACTTGCAAGGTAATGATTTGTCAAGGTGTTTGAAGTGGTGGAAGGTAAACCAAGGTTTTCCTTTACTGGTTCGACTATGCATGGACATGTTTACAAGGAGGGATGTCTCCAGATGAACATTCTAGTTCGACTCAGCTAGCTGGTATTGCAGCCGACGTGCACAATATGGTTTATGCAGAATAATATCGATTTTATTAAAAAATGTTTCGATCCACTAAATTGTCCCTATTTTCGTCCCATCCAAATGTGTAGGACAATCATCACGAGAAAATTTAAGAAATGTGGTAACTGTAAAACGGTCTCACATGAAGAAAAAAACAATTTTGTATTTGTAAGATAATACGCCGGCGACCAAGAGCTTCACAATACGGCTAAAATCAAGGACTTACGACTCCAATTGCTTCCGCATTCACCGTACTCACCCGATTTGGCTCCCTCGGACTAGTATCTGTTTCCAAACCTCAAATGATGGCTCATCAATAAAAAATTCAGCTCACGCGAGGAAATCATCGACGCCGCGGAGGAAAATTTTGCAGACCTTCCAGATAATTACTTTTCGGACGAGATCAAGAAGTAGGAAAAACGCTGGAATACGTGTATCGAGCTAAAAGGAGACTACATTGAATAAAATAAAAAAAAACATAAAAAAAATATGATTCGTTCCCAAGGAGGTTACTTTTCACCCCACCTAGTAGACTTCTCTCTTTCATGTTAATGATGATTAGATCACAAGCTGGAGAGTTGGTTAGAATTTAAAATTTTGACAACAATTTAATCCAGTATATTGTACTTACACCTATTTGTTGAAAAACTTTTACTGCTGATTAATTATGATTAAGATTCGTACGGTCAAAGTGATTGTTTTATTCCTTATCCGAGAAACAAAAAGTCATTGTGAGAATATTTCCATTAATTTCTCATATGCGCCCTGCACGCCATTATATACTAATACCTTCTTTCTCTACTCCATTATATGTTATCAATCTCCATGGCCGAAAGCGGTTATGAAATTCAAGCACCTGCTTAGTCTGCTTATGACCATGGCCCACCAAACACTGTATCATTTGACCATTAATAACTAACTAATACTGTCTTCAATCACTTACCGCTGACTCATCCCATCAGCTTAGAAACATAACAAGTCATAGAGCCTAAAATTCAGTGAGAAAACAAGATCTAACAACAAACATACATGAGACAAAACAGATTACTGAAGAAAGTTATGCGGTACTAACAATAGTTCAATAGTTATCAACAATTTGACTTTTCAGTGAGATAACTTGACATAAGTGAAATAGATTTAGATTTAATATTAAATTTATAAAACCGTTACAGATCATTATCATTAATAAGGCAAGACATAAAAATACACAGTATACTGAGGAAAACTCAACATTGATGAAAACATACTGAATACATGAAAGTGAATCTATTTTATTAAAACTATTCGAATGATCACTATGAAAACATCGAACAAATGGGCACCATAGCCTATGAATGTCTATGAGTTGATTTCAAATAGAGGCTTATAGAAGCGAATTATACCAATTAAAGGATCCGATGTAAATAAAAAGCAAGGGCCTGTTACCACTGTGATACCTAAACAAAAAAAAATGCAATGGCAATGTTTACCCTATTATTGAGAGCTCATTTTCTTACTTCCCGATTAAAGCAACTTTCAATGACTATTGTTAATATATTTCTTTCATAATAACACTTGGTTTAAGATTGTAAACACAACTTCTTAATTATGTAATTACAGTTATCTTGTAATCTTATGTTCATCACGTGGACTCGTTCAAAACCTGTGTATTTGAGTAATCAGAATGGAAACTACCCAACAAACATCGGTGTTGAATTAGAGCTTGTTCAAGCAAATTTGGAGAAGCTATTCAGCTGTTTCTTCTAGAATAGCTGAATAGCTTCTCCAAATTTGTTTGAACAAGCTCTAATTCAACACCGATGTTTGGTGGGTATTGTATTGTTGGCTCCCGTTGCATTCGACCATGTAATTTTACATGTTTAAGAAAAAGGCCTCTTGAATGCTTATTAAGGTTGTTTGGGTTTCCAGCACTTTCGGCAATAGAATTTAATACAATTATCAATTTTCAAAACAGTTGTAAGTAGTGTGTAAGTGGATCTGGAAGTGGATAACACACTACCAAAATGCCATGTAAATGACTGTCTCCTGAGACCAACACATGCAAGTGTCCTTCAGCACATAAGAATAAGTTGAAAGATATGAAAAAATAAATTCAATCAAACACATCTTTAGTCGACTTGCGTATGTGTCAGTTTAAGGATACATAATTTTACCCGAAATTTTTATTTACGTTCCCCGTCTTTTTACAAACACGAATTACATCCCGTGTAAAATTCATAATTTCTAAGTGTGAAGATGTTATCGAATATCTGATGCAGTTTGTTATTAAAAATTATCAACTTAATTTTTTCTCTGTGTAAATACAGCACAACTTCGACAATCAAAGAAAAATTCGAAGATGACAAAGAAGCCATTCTTATAAATCTCTGATGGAAAATCCTTGTCGAATTCGTAAATAATGAGTTTTAATGTTATGATTGCGTATGTGAGTACTTCTATTCTCACATCTTAACCTCAACCTTAACTAAGCTATCTGATACTGTATAATATGCAGAGGTGACCACTAATTTCTAGGTGACTATAACAATTCAACCACATAAATGCCATATCCACAAATTGCGGAATGTATAGATTTTTCTGTTCGTTGTCTACACTCATTCACTAGCCCTGCTAAACACCCTGAAGAGAGTGAGTAGACACATTCGTGTGTCAGTGAACAAACATATATACTCGCAGTGGAGAGGGAGCAATTTATTTTAGTTCCACTCGGCCAAACGAAAACGCCAAACAATTGCCACACAGACATTGGCTTTGGCTCTAGCCGAGTGACCATGAAAACAGCAAAGCACAACAATTCTAAACAATTTCCTTTCCTTCCGCCCACGGGCGGCTCGGATGGCACGTTAGTAGATGCATTCTTATATGTATCCACATGCCAGCAGAGAAATGCACCCGACCTTCCTTCAAGCCAAGCAACGATGCATGTGCTGTTTTAATGCAAACAAAAATAAATTTACTTTTGCCAGTGTTGGCGCTTTCTTTCGTACTTTCGTTTATTCGGCATCGTCGTCGTCATTGTGCCAAGTCTTTCACAAGTTTCGCACCATCCATAACAAGACTATGATGACTGTAATTTCATTCATAACGACTTGGTACTTCATAGCGATTTCATGCCAGCCTTAGAACGTTTTCAATTTTCTAATTCAGTCCACTTAAACTGCAAAAGTTTTTGAACGATTTGTTTAGGGCTAAGAATCATCGACAAAGCAGAACTTTGAGCAGATTTGCAGGCGTATTTCTTGTGTAGTCGAAACCTACATGGTCGCAACGGTTCACTTAGAGAGCGAGTTTTTTTTTACTTAGTTAATCTTTTAATCAATTTTATGCATGATAGGGTAAACGCAGCCTTAGTGGAGGTAGTACCAAAAGTGGAGGTATGGGTTTTCATACGATTGCATCATCAATATGATCGATACACTTAGTGATTAATCTGAATTATACTTTCAACTTCTTTCAAAAACTTGATGGTTAAATGAATAAAAATATCGAAATATTTTCAGGAGTTTTATTTACCATGTTCATTTTAAGTTTCATTCATAAAACACTGAGGAAAAGGCGAAAAAAAAGCATTGACAAAAAAAGTGCCCACTTCTTTAACTTTTCTAAAGAAGATCAATCCAACGCGTTTTCAAAGGCGTTCAGTAATTTATGTATGCTCTTTTCGCCTTCAGTACCATTTGCAGACATTTTGGCATACTCTCCACTAGGTTTTGCATGTGCTGCGGATCAAGGTCTGTCCAGGCTCTCTCAAGGGCTTCAAAGCAGTTGTTTTTGTATGTAACTCCGGTTTTATCAACGCGGGCATCGAGAATGGCCCTCAAATTCTCGATGTGGTTCAAATCCGGCTTTGTGGAAGCCATTCCATGGGCTTGATTTGGCATCACGAAAGAAAGACTTGGTTTTCTTTGCTGTATGCCTTGGTTCGTTGTCTTGCTGGAACTCAGACTGATTTTTCAGCCCCGTTTTATTCAACGGTACCTCGAGATGTTCACGCAAAATGTTGATGTAGGAGTCTGAAGTCATAATCTCATCGGGTTTCACAAGAGCCCCCACTCTAGCCGAAGCAAAACACCCCCAAACCATAACGTTACCTCCACCATGTTTCACCATGCCTTGAATATGTCGTTCCTGAAGCTCCTCTCTTGGCCTGTGCCATACATGGACACGCCTTTTATTATTGAAGAGTTCTAACTTGGATTTATCAGTTCACAGAACCTTCTAGAAGTACTCTATGGGCTGATCTGCATGCTCCCGAGCAAGCTTCACCCGTTTGGCTTTATTAGCTTTGCTGACGAATGGCAACTTCGGGGTAAGCTTGTTTTTCAAACCATGCTCGGCGGTTCTCCGGCGGATTTTTGATCGGTTATTGGTGGCTGAAGGGTTTCCTGTATGTCCCTGACAGTAGTTTTTGGGTTTTACTTAATTTCCCGCACGATCTTACCCAGACAACCACAAGTCGTATAACAGTGTTCAAATAGTATCGTATATTCCTATATTTTAAGTCAAAATCGCAATTTATTGTGGCTTTCATCGTATTATGTTTAAGTTAAATCGTAAAGAGAGCAAATTTTCGACTTATATACGATTTGTCATTTATTAATCGTACTGCGTCACAAATTAAATCGGATATACATCGCTTAACCTTTTAAACCGAATGTTTTATTACAAATTCAATCGCATACGATATCAAATCAACTCGTTGGAGAAAACAATGGAATTTGCACGTATATGGCCTCCATTTTTGCACGTATAAGCCATATTTTTGCATTCTATACGATTTGTTTTCTTACATATAGGTTTGTATATCATCAAAACAACTTTCAATATACGTGCATTTTGGTTGTCTGGGTAGTGTCCATTCTTGTATTCGTTTTGCGTTTCTTACCTCTACCGGGGCGATCTGCCACTGATCCAAACGTTTTGTACGTTTACCATTTTTTTTCCGGCAGGTGCTTTGCTGATACCGTACTTTCCCGCGATACCCCACTGCGATGCTCCATTATCCACATCTCGAACCACCAGTTTACCAATCGGTTATCATTTTTTGTTCTTCTCAGCATTTAATTTCCATTTTTAAAGTACCCGGAACCCAATACATGTTTACTGAGTTCGTTTGACACATTTGACATTCTAGTATTGCAAAGATTTGTACTTAAAATACTGTTGACCACTGTCACATAGCCACTGACATTTATATTCCAGGGCCATAGATTCCTGCTACAGTTTCCGTTCCAATTTTTGAGCCATCTGTGAAAAATGTAATGCAGCCTTGGTGAACAGTGGGCCCTCTGGCTTCCCAGTCTGTACGCGACGTTTTGCATACCTTGTAGGGAACGCCATAGTTGTCCTCCGGATTCATCTTGTCTCCGTTCATAGTTATCTCCTGTCCTCTTTTAAAATGTTGTAAGATACCCAGATGACCGGAAGGATCACCTAACAATATATTTCTAGACCTTTCTGCATACGAGTGCTTCTTTCCGCCTCTAACTGCACAAATTCAGGCAACGGCAACACAGTCCATTTCCTGCCAATGGTTTTGGAGCATAACCATAAAGCACTAATAGCTTTGCTTACCGCATATTCAAGATGTGCATTCCAGTTCAGCTTAGCATCCAGAATTACGCCTAGATACCTGTTCTCTAAATTGGATGTGTTCTCCTCCAAGCTCGAGTGCTTTAAGGTTAAACTTTCTCTTTCTTGTGAAAGAAACGATTACTATAGACCGTCCCAGAATAAAAGGGCTTAACTTCAGTTCGTTAAAAAATATGTGGATTTTTATTCTTACATATGGTTTCAAAACATTGTTTATGAACAGTTCATGAAAGAATTTTGATAATTTTTTTCATGTATAAGCAAGTTCTCGAACTTTTACTCTAACGATCTTCATAAGGATCTGCAAAGATTGATTAGCAACAATTTTTGACGCTCTTGTCCAATCTCTTTTGAACTTCTCCACTGTATCAGCTGGTTGAATATGTTAACGAAGACACCCATTTGGGGGATTCATGTGCTTATTTACAATTATCACGTTTTCCTATTTGTACCAGTTCATGGTCAACTTAGCGTAATGATACGAAGAAAGGATTTTCATGTTGACGAATTAGTGGCAACAGGTATTTTTTCAAGCATTGATTGACGTAAATATCTGCATTCATTGCTCCATTTAAGATGTATGGCTTTACCGCAAGAACAAATTGCCTGCCAGACCATCGCCTTTTTGCCATATTTTTCAGTGAAAACTGAGGTGGTCAACATCATCATCTTCACAAATCGTGTAATATTGCGATCTCGGCAATGCTGTATAGTCCGTCGTTTCGGACGTTTCGTCGTCCATCATGATGCAGTACTTATTTTTGGCGGAAACTGGGTCACACAGTTTCCGCGCCCGTGGTTTAACGCTGGCTGCTTGTGTAGGACTTCTTTATGGCTGCTTCTTCTTCTTGTACGTCTTCAACTTTAATATCTCTTTGACTCGTTGAACGTTGGACTTTGAGGTGTTCAGTTTTTTGGACAAATCGCGAACTGAGACCTCTTTTGCCTTAGAAAAAGCTCGTGACAGGTCCGCAAGGGTACTCCTCCCCGAACTTCCGGATCGAAATACGCACCGCCTTCATACCAACATTTTCATCGGCTGCTTCGAGGGAATGTTTGCGTGTTAATCCATCTTGCGCTTCCGGGAATTGCGCTTGTATACAGTAGCCAAATGTTGTGACATTTCAATAATTTGCAAATTTCTCAATAACTACTTCTCAATCCATCGAGAAACGAAATTTCACTAAATGAAGAAATGAGAAAATATTTCATTCTGTCAATATATTGGTATTGGATATTGAAGTCCGTGAGCGGGAACTAGCATTAAAGTAACAGAAAAAATCCTTCTACTTTAACATTACCTTTTTGGACTTTTGAGCTTATTACTTGTCATAATTAGCATATTTCGTCGTTTTTTTGCAATACTGGCACAACTCAGAATGAAAATTGTCGAAAATTCTCTTTGCTTAAGTTTTTATGTAGATGTATTGCCTGAATTGCGATATTTCATGAATACTCTGCTCTAAAAATGTGAAATAGAGTGATAAAATTACGAGTCGGACAGGATTTACGAATTAAGTAGGCGTCATGCTCATATTATGAGCAACCTCTTATAATAGTTTATAGCCCAGAAATGGGCATTTTGTGAGATATATATATAATTTTGCTACTCGTGGTTGCGTCAACCGGCTGACTAAGCATTCTCCATTGGCTGGGTCAACCGACTGCATAACAACCCGCATTCTAGCAACAACCAACTAAACCATCGCATGTATGGCCAAAGGCTGCTCTACAATGCGCCCTCCACAGTGCTTGCCACTGTCAGCAACTAACCTAATCTACTTAATCCACTATGTATAACTAGGAAGGACAATATGGGCACACATGGTCAATTAGCCGTGTTGCAGTTCGACTCGAATTAACTCCTAATATTTCGTTTGTTGGTTGTCCAATGTGCTTGTCCATTTACTCCGGTACGCGATGTTTTAAGCAATGCCATACTAATGGAAATTTCGATGAGCGCCAGAGAAACTTCTATTAAACAAACTCTTAAGTTGGGTAAATGAATATGTTTGTCCTGAAAATGACGTATTTCAGTTGTTGACGGGGGGAACATGGTTCGCGATAGAACTTAGGCTTTTTACTCGGTCATCTTGTGCAGCAGGACGGCCTGAAAAGGACAACACTCTGTGAAATGTTCACACCGCAGAAAAGTTTTATCAGCTCCTCGTCGTTGCGGATGGCCCCCCTTAAATATCTTATTCTGATTAGGAGACGTTCCTTACTTAAATTTGAAGTCTGTGATAGGAAAGTACTATGCATTTAGTAAATTTATTCTGAAATATCGGCATTATAAGATATCACCTTTTATTTGCGTTATTTTAAATAGTTGAATGTTAAAACTCAAAAGTTTTCATCATTGGAATCGACGCGTGGAAATATTGTCAATCGATTGGTGCAGATATTTAGAAAAGGTTCGAAGAAACGACTAAGATATTAACGCTCAAAACCTGACCGTATTGCGTGACGGTCGCAATAGATATTTTTTAGATTGTACCTCAGTATAGAAAACAAAGACGTAGTCCTACGTCAAAAATGTCTTACCTGATTACGACACAAACAACAATGAACGAACATTATCTTCGTCACCCTGAAGACAAAAGAATGTTACATTATATAAAAAATAAATAAAGTTGAAGGACAAAATTCAAATCCTTTCCCTGCTCAAAATGGGTTATCAAATTTGATGCCTGCATTATGGAAAAAAAAAACAATTTTTCCTTCATTTTGTAAACAAATTCATAAAATAACTCGCAACCCTCGCTTTCCTGCTACGTGTGCAAACTTTAGCACCATTTGTGAAACTTAGTCTGTAGTCATCATGGAATCATTTTGATCGTATTTTTCAATTACCCGCCCAGCATTGCATCAGCTGGTGCCTGGCAGTCTGCATGCTTTCGGGAAAAAGAACATCGCCGTCGTTTTTCATGAACACCGAACTCCGCTTGTTGCTACACATGCTATCAATGATGATGATGACGGTGGCGGTAACACATGATACAGGCACCCTTACATTTACCGCACGAAGCAGAAAATGCAGGCACGGAAGGCTGCAATAAGTACTTTGTTTCGCCTGAATGTAAAATTATGGCCGTAGTCCTTGACTCAGTTATCCTAGCGCTGCAGCAGTAGTCATTTGCACAAATGGTTTGAAGGTGATTTTATGACCACAAAGCACGTTGCTCCGGCTGCACGATTATTAAATGTTCCTCATATTTGCTGGGAACTTTTTTCCTACCTTCTAATTATTCATATTTCATTCAGGACCTTTTACCCGACTCGGTCGCTTCTGGGCCTGACCAAGGATTTTCCCTAACGTGAACATTATTTCCATTCATTCAAAGTCACCGAGAACAGCGGAGCCAACTCAGACATGAAATACCAATAAAGTAGGGTTTATTTTTCTTTTTTCTCAAGCCAGGCAGAGAATTTGCATCGATTTAGAAAGCGTTTGAATTTGTGAGTGAATTCACTGGTAGAAAATATGTGAGCGATAATGTAAATTGAACGTACCACCGATTCCAATGAGTCGTTATCGTGTTTTGCCAGTGAGGAAAGACAATAATGATTCTTTCTTATGATGTTAGGCTTTATTCAAGTTAAATTCGATTTGTATTATTATTTTTCTTAATGTTATGATCGTTTACATTGCAAGATAGTGTAGGAAATTCGAATAGAGTTAAACCGAAAGAATTGACTCACCACCTAAAGATCGATGATACTTGACATTTACCAGCTAAGCTGTCTCAGGACCAGGCTAAATGTGTTGCTCTTAAGAACTAACACATTCGATTGCGTCACCGCTACAATACTCAAACCACACAGCACAACTCTCAAAATGCCCGCCGGTATGTTTTTGCATAGAATTCGAGAACTGAGGACCCTGATCTGTATAACAATATAAGCAGCTGAAAAAGCCAACGAAGAAAATTCCATGGCGTGATGGGATTCCGTTTCTCGTTGAGATTTATGCAACCGGAAATGTAGCACTGAAGATAAGTTTACACTTGTGCTTCAATGTTGGTAAGTCTGTTGTTTAACATAAAAATAAACAGACTTTTTTCACAACTACACTTCATTTTCAAAACCAATATACAATGTCAGTTAAAAATTTGGCACATTGCTCCAACACTAGTGTAAACACGGGTTTAAACAACCAACAGTACCAGCATGTTACGCTGTTGCCATGAAACCACCGAAACGCATCACCGCGTCACAACGCTCCAAAGCGTCGCGCTAAGTTAGAAGGATATGATTTGATGAATGCTCGAGACTTCCATTCAGCCAGCATGTTGTTGGTTTCGGTAAAGCTAGACTTCCATTCAGGCATTCGCTTTGCAGTGGTCGGTTGATGCTTGCACATCTGTGCATAAACAGGTTAAATACTTGCTGCTAGATAACGAGCATATGATATGCTGTCCATAACTCGTTGAATCATGAATGGAATTTCGCAACAGGAGGTTGAAATGCAGAGATATGAATGCCTGCTATAGAATTCGAACAGATTATTTAATAAGGGTGCGGTGTTCAGTCCGCAGAAATTGTGCTTTTCGGAATGTTTTCCACAAAGATCATAACACCGGTAAAACTGAGATTTTTATATAAAAGCCTGCAGAGTTAGGAGGCGTTAACCAATTTAAATGATGATTCGGTTATTTAAAAAAAAAATTGCTATAATATAGCTTTTTTTAGAGTGATACTTCGGGAGAACCAATGTTATTTCCTACAAAACATTCAGTTATGAAATCGCTTCTCCTTGGTTGAAACATTTCAACAAAAAGGGAGTAGCATTTTCATAACTGCATGTTATGTTGGGGTGGGGCTTATTTAAAAAAAAAAAAAGATTCGGGCACATGTTGAAAATGGTCCTTAGGGTCCATTAGATGACGTACTAAAATTTGAGAAGCCGATTTACTTAGTTTGACAGTTGCACCAAGACGAAGTGGCAGCGTTTTCATGATTTGTCCTACGCGCAAATGTCACAAAAGGACATTTCAATCTCCGTGGAAGTGTCCCGGTGGACCGTGAAAAGGGTCTTAGACCGAAAAAAGAAGCGACAACTATCCGCGAAGGTGGCTACAGGTCGTCTGAGGTCAGCTCGGATTCCAAGAGTTATCGCTGACATCAAAAGATTCGGGTGAATCCAGTGCGAATAAGGAAAATTGCGAAGGAACACGGGATCAGCGACATTTCGAAAGAT
This sequence comes from Aedes koreicus, assembly GCA_024533555.2. NCBI lineage: Eukaryota > Metazoa > Arthropoda > Insecta > Diptera > Culicidae > Aedes > Aedes koreicus. The sequence goes on along the minus strand of JAHHFK020002372.1, from coordinate 491,077 downwards.
TGTAAATAAAGATTGCGATGAAAACGATCGATGAAAGAAAATCTTGAACTTTCTCAAGCGAAGAAATCCGGTAATCCTGTTCACTGACGAGAGCATGTTTACAGTCGATCCCGTTTTGAATTCCAAATGGCAAAAAAAAAAATGAACCCGGTGTACATTCCAGAAGGCGACAAAGTACACACGGAGGTCTTCATCGGAATTTGAAGTAAGCGTGTTCTTACGTAGATCTAAGAGCAGTACGGTGCAAAACCAAAAGTTGTATTTCAACAAGATGAGGCTCCGTGCTCAGAAACGTACATTTTGAGATGTTTTTTAAATTGTGTCATTGCTCAATGGTGCAAACATTATCACGCATACGATAGCATGAATAACACAAACTATTATACATAATTCAGTGGGTATGATAACCGTGAAACAAGAATCGTACTTTTGATGCTAGAATACAAAACTTGTTATTTGAGGTGATAAACACGTTTTTTGTCTGACGTTTTGTTTTGATGAAAATCCAATTTAAAAATTGTAGTGTATGTCTTTGAAACGTATTAACGCTTTTTTTTTCAAAGTCATCATGAGTAACCTTTCTTGGATGGCTTATGGTTTTCCATTTCTTCACAGACAAGCAATTTGCTGGATTTGCTGCTTTTAGATTAATCAGTGATTTTAATATCCTGTATTTTATTTTTGCTTTGAGCATTTCCAGCCAGAAACGCTAAAAAATATATTTATTTTATCTCGACAGTTTCCGATTTTAACGAAAGTTTGGTCCATATGTATGTTTCTATCCAAGAAAACATTTTTCATAAAAAAATCCGAAAATTTCCTGGACTAATTTTCTATAAGGGCTTATGTAAAATATGAATTTAATTTTTTCAAGAAATCATAACATGTTCTGATTAAAATATCGTCTGAGAAGTAGTTGTAGGTCATTGAGTGTTCTTTAAGGAAAATAATACATTGAAGCTAAAAAAATGTAAATTCATGCTAAAAAACATAAATCATTGATTTTTTTTCGGAGGCCCCCCCATCGAATTTAAAAAAAAAATTTGAATCCTAAAATTTGGTGAAGAGTTTAAGATGGTCACTACTTTAATTTTTTCAATTTTTGTTTTTAAATTTTAATGGATTTTTTGAAATTTGTGAAATCGCGTATTTTTTAATACAACTTTACCAAAAAAAAGACTTGACGTATTTATTTTGATAAAAAAGGATTTGGAAACGTTCTGAAGTTATTGCGAATTTCATTAAAAGGAAATTTTATTGTAACAGTATTTTCAGCCATTTTCAAATGTTAGTCGCGATGTCCACAAAACAATGTTTGTTACATGATAGATTATTAAATAAGAAACAAATTTTTCTCATCCATTGAGGCTGTCAGCCTTACCCGTTTCTGTTTAGACGCAATACAAACTGATGCTATCTGAAGTAAATGATCAAACTCAAAACTTCAAACTTCTTTATTTTTTTCAAAAACGCTTAATATATCGGGATTTTTTAAGCCTCTCGTTGAGAAAACAACAGTTAGGTAAATTTTTATTTATACCCGTGTCTGGAACAAATGTCTTATAGGTACATTTCAATACAATGGAGTCGGCCATACATTTGAAATGAAGATAGGTACAAAGTCAACAAATTGCTATATATTGGGAAGTTCTTCACATCATCAATTTAGCTTCTCTTTCATAGCTTTTCAAGTTAAACAAGCAAGTTTATTTTCAAACATGGATAATACTTTCAAGTGTTGTAAACCTCTACCCAAGTCGAAGAAGTGTGGTTTAGAGACTATAAACTTGACAGATGGTGTTATTGAAAAATTAAGATCTTTAGGTTGGAAGATACCATTGGATGATTCGATGCGAATCTGCAATAAGTGTCGTCCCTTTAGTGAATCGTCCCCAACAAAAACCACCATCTTCGAATGATGAGGAAGTGCCTTCTAGCAGTGGTGTGCAATCAACGAGACCTGTAGATATGGAAAGTGAATCCATAGTCAATACCATCCCATCCGTTACGTCTCTAGCTTCATCGACTTCAGCGGAGTTTATTGTTAATAAAATAAGTTTGTCATATAAAATCGAGACATTCAACAATGGCATCATGGGAATTCATGTATCGCCAATTTCCACGAAGAAAATGAGAAGTGCTTCCTACTCCAGGCAAAAAACCATGGAAATTATGGATGGAGTTAAGCGTCATATATTTGACGTTTTGGAAGATGAAGACCAAACAAATCTCAACGTCAATGGCTAAGGACTTCGAGGTAATAATGAACCAGTTAAAGGAAAAAATTGCCGATCTTGAATGTGCTTGTGATCAACAATTTCAAATTTTGTCCATATTGCCAAAGTCTTGGACTACGCAAAGAATCGTGGATGAATGCAAAGTCAGCAGATACACTGCAACACAGATAAGGTTTATGAACATCTTTGAATATTATTTCATGTCATGTTGGAAAAATTAATCAAAAAACTAATTTATTATTTCTTTCCTTGCAGGTAAAGGATTTAGTTGCCGAAGATGGAATATTATGTAAACCCCGTTCCAAATTAGGACATGGACTGAATGCAGATTTAGTACGTAAATTTGTTCAATTTTACGAAGATGACGATATCAGCAGAGTTATGCCGGGCCAAAGAGATTATGTATCTGTAGTGACGAGTACGCCAGATAACACAAAAACGTCTCCTGGCGATGTCACTCAAAGAATCATACTTGCATTTCAATGAAACCCATAAAGATGTTTAACTAAGCTGTAGCTCATTTGCAGCCTTACGGCCAAAACATTGTAAACTTCTTAGTAAATTATGATCCCATAACGTCTGTGTTTGTACGATTCACGAAAATGTGAATCTTATGCTCAACAGCTTAAAAATAAATCGCATTTTATGTGATCGCACTATCTATATGGAACAAATTCTGTGCGATGCACAATTTAGAACAGACTTTTGCCATCTTCGCGCTTGCATAAATTGTTACAATACGGATGAATACAAAGAGGCCGAAAAGGAATTGGATCCGATTTTTAACAAAGCAAAACCAATTCCTGGAACTCAAAAATATATAATTCTTACATTCCAGTTTCAAATAACCAAATTGCAGTTAAGGTATTTTCTAATTCTAATGATGGATCCCAAATATTCAATGTATTCAAATGATCTGAAATGTAATAAATCTAATGAATCTAAAGAACAACATTGTATGAAATATTGCCTCTTCTCTCCCTAAACAAAACTATCTGAAACACACACATATCCAAAAGCATCAACTTGATTCTTTTCCATCGCGTCCTAACAGAGACGGGTAAGTCTGACTGCCATCGTGTCTGAGGAAAAATTGCCTGTTTTTCAATAATATATTATGAAAAATACATTTTGTTGTGGACATCACGACTAACAATCAAAAAGGGCCAAAAAAATTGCCAAAACATAATTTTCTATTTTTTTAAATTCGCAATACCTTGAGACAGGCTAGGCTTACGAAAAAAGTCTTTATATACTTTTTAATTAAAAATAATGCACAAAACCTTTTTTGGTATTTTGGTATTTTTAACATTTTCAATAAATTAATGAGAATTTAAAAACAAAAAATAAAAAAATTAAAGAAATGACCATCTTAAACTCTTCACCAGCTTTAAGGACATAACAACAGATTTTTAAAAAAAATAGGAGGATCGAAGTGGGGGTCCTCTTAGAAAATCAATGTTTTATGTTTTTTAAGCATGAATTTACGATTTTTTTAGTTTAAGTGTATTTTTTCTTAGAGAACACTTTATTACCTATATCTGTTTTCAAGACGACATTTTGATCAGATGAGCCGTTTGCGAAAAAAATATTTTGAAAAAATATAATCCACATTTTTAATACGCCTTTAAAGAAAATTAGTCCACGATAACTTGGATTTTTTTATGGAACACGTAATTTTGGGTGAAAACCACCATATGGAAAAAATTTCATTCAGATCGGAGAGAGTAGGGTTCAACCGTTTTGCTATTCTGGCTGGAAATGCTCCTTGTTGCGATGTTTTTGTTAGTATTCAAATCGTCCATCGCATCCTTAATTGATCACGAGTTTGGCAGCACTAGGAATATCTGGCACCTCTGCATGGTGCGTGGTAATTCCTGTCAGTGATTTTAAAACATGTATAACTTTGTAAATTCAAATGTCAACAAAGCTTACAATTTTTTTTTTGAATTTTCATTCGCATGAGCCTAGCGAAAAACTTGGACAGGAAAAGGAAGCTCGTGATAAGTCTGTTTTTGAAACATTTAAGACCGCGTTCTATTCTAAAGAAATTGAAACCACTCGGAATAAACGAAGGAACCATCTTTTGCGCCATCGAACGCTACAAAGAAACCGTTTCTTGGAAAATACCGCTCAGATATGGCCGTAAACGCACTGTCAGGTGACCGGAAGCCATCAAACGAGTGAGAGAGCGAATTCGGCGGAATCCTGATCTGGCCAAAAGATGGCCAAAGAACTGGGAATGTCGCAGTCAACGATCAGGACTATTTTGAAAGACGACCTTGTACTGAATCCGAAAAAAACAACAGATACATGGCTTGACTGAAAAGCAGAAGATTGCAAGAGTTGAATGATGTCGGAAGCTGCTCAAGCGGCACGATGATTGTGAAATTCTGTTTTCGGACGAAAAAATGTTCTTGCTACAGGATCACCACAACCAGCAAAATGGTCGAATGTATGCAGCACATCTTTCTGATATTCCTCGTGATAAACTAGCTTTTTTAGGTTCCAGAATGTTTCAAGGGTGATGGTTTGGGGATGTTTCTCCAAAACTTTGAGGGTTCCATTGCTGTTCATCGAACCTGGTGTTAAAATCAACAGTAAATATTACATCGATAATGTTACATCGATAAACACAACAAGAATGCACCATACTGCTTCCAAGAAGACTCTGTCCCGTCTCACTAGGCAAAAACAACACAGATTTGGTGTGAGGACAATTTGATTTGAATGATCTAGACTTCTGTGCATGGGGCTTCATGCTAGGCAAACTGGGGAACACCAAAAGACTAACCGTGGAAACTTTTAAGAAATGTTTGATGAAAATATGGAATCACATGCCTCAGGACGTGACGCTTCCAACTATGCATGCGGCTGGCAATCAAAGCGAAGGGAGAATAATCACACTATCTATTAAGGATATTAAGAATCATGTTGCAACTTTAAAATAATAAACACCGTAAAAAACTTATTAGTTTTTCATGAAAATTTCAAAACCATGAGATTTATCCATACCTAATTGTACAGTGTATATTCTTCATGATCTGTGTTATAGTTATTTTTTTTTTTATTAAATCATTTATTTGTACAGGCTCAATCGAATCAACTTTACAGAGCCAAGTTTTCATATTTATATACATCAGTTATCTTAAAACTAAAGTTAGGGGAATATAACCGATTACTCGCGGCCGTCTCGAGGTTAATAGGAATAACAATTTAACGGATGGGAAGATGGGAGGGAATTTCAAGTATAGTTTACAAAACACATTTATTTCTAATTCTAAGTTGTCAAAAAACTTATAAAAGGACAACTTTTGGTATTCTTTTGACTTGAACATTTTTTGAAAAAGAAAAAAAACACACAAACACAGATAAAACAAAACTTATAGTAAACATACATGTTAAACAAACTACAATCTAAGGCTAATGTTCGTCAAAAACACATACATGAGTTTCATAAACTCCAGATCACGTACAGCCAAAATATCTCGAACTGGTACATTGGGTTGTTTACCTCGAGCCCGAAGGGAATCATAAAGCTCAGATCTGACTTCACGATGCTCGGCACATGAACAAATAATGTGATCTGCGTCCTGGTAACCTTGTCCACATTCACAGAGATTGCTGTCGCTCAGTCCAATACGGTATAAATGAGCTTTCAAAGAATAATGATTGGACATGAGGCGAGACATCACACGAATGAAGTCTCGACCCACAGCTATCCCCAGAAACCAAGATTTCTTCAACACCTTTGGGATGATAGAATGTTGCCATCGCCCCAAATCTCCTTTACTCCATTTATACAGCTGACGAGTGACTGTTGACGAAAAATAGAAAAAAAAAATCATTGAAGGCGATTTGTCGATCATAAATATCGCCTTCCATAGCGCCCACCTTTGCAAGCGAGTCCGCTTTCTCATTGCCCAGGAATTGAATAATGAGATGGGACCCATACAAAGGTGATGATAAAATAACGCGAAGATAAAGCACTTAGAAGCTCCTGTATTTTCATGAGAAAATACGAGGAGTGCTTTACCGGCCTCAAGGAGCGAATAGCCTCTATAGAACTGAGACTATCCGTGAAAATGAAATACTGATCCGGTGTAAGTGAGGCAACAATTTCTAGCGTAAAGTGTATTGCCGCTAATTCAGCGACATCTACGGAACAAGGAGCTTGAAGTTTACGTTTGGCGCTATAAATTTCATTGAATATACCAAAGCCTGCCTATCAATGATCCGTCAGTGAAGAACGATTTAGTGGAATGAAATTGGCCAAACTTTGCAGCAAATATTACCGGAGCAATTATAGGACGATGATGCTCTGGGATTCTTCTGACTCCTGCTTCGTGGATAAATCAAAATGAACCGAACTGCCGAATTTGGAGAAGCAAACACGATTGGGAATATTCGGCAAAGGGCTGCCATCCTGTGTTATGTACAAATGGGTCAAACTCATAAAGCGAGTTTGAAGATTCAACTCGAGAAGCTTCTCAAAGTTTTCGATCACCTGGGGGTTCATAACATAACACCTGGTGAGGAGCCGGAGAGATAACTCCGAAAACCGATCCGAGAGTGGCAACATGCCAGCCAGCACTTCATGCAACCTCACGCGATACGAAGACACCAATACTGAATACGTTCGAGTTTTATGATGTGCGACCGAGCCGCTGACTGAAAACAAAAACTACCGTATTCGATAACCGACAAAATCGTTGTCCGGTACAACGTTAGAAGATCTTGCGGATGTGCTCCCCACCAGGTCCCGGTAATTGTGCAGAGAAAGTTGATCCTTTGCTGGCATTTTCGCATCAGATACTCAATGTGGGATCTCCAGGTGCACTTTGAATCGAACCAGACCACAAGATATTTAAATGACATGGGATGAGTTATCGGTGTACCCCAAATTTGAAGCTCCGGTTGTGCTGGGTTATGCTTCCTAGAAAAAAAAACTACCAACTCAGTTTTCTCCGTAAAGAATTCGATACCTAGCTCGAGAGCCCAAGTAGACAAATTGTTTAAGGTATCCTGTAAGGGTCCTTGCAGATCAACCCCATTGGGTCCCGTGACAGATACTACGCTGTCATCTGCAAGTTGTCTCAACGTACAGTTGTCACTTAGACAACCGTCAATGTCTTTGACATAATCATTATACAAAAGGGGCTTAAACATGATCCCTGGGGGAGACCAATGTAGCTAAATCAGAAAGCTGTAGAGTTTCCATGAGAAAAGCTCATTGTTTCTCTGACAGCAAGTTGTACAAAAAATTATTCATTAATGGCGAAAAGCCACAAGCGTGGAGTTTATCTGAGAGAACTTCAACAGATACTGAATCAAAAGCCCCCTTGATATCCAAGAATACAGAAGCCAAAAAACAAACTAACAACCTCACACATAATATAAATTTTTACTTTCTCATATTATATCATATTTATAACAAATTAAGATTTAAAACCTGGGAGTACAATCTGCGTGAAGAAATGATTGATCTAACAATAGCTGATATAATTTTGCTACATCGTAACAAAATTGTTACAAGTTTGTTTTGTTTATGTTATATCTATATCATGTTTGTTTTAATTTGTTACTTCTGAGGATTTTTTGTTACAATTTCTGTTATTTTAACAACATCCGCGATCTTAATTCTAGCAACCTTTGTTATAAAAACAGCGTAACTGAATAACAACACTTGAAATAATTTTGTTGTTTCCTTCTGGTCGGGATTTGCTCTTTTTTAGCAAAAGCTAGCTGAATATCTGTGGAAAGCAACGCGAGACAGTCGTTCGTTCCCTTACCCCTACGAAAACCATATTGAGTATCTGAAAGCAGATTATTCGTCTCAAACCATTTGTCCAGACGGAAGAGGATCATTTTCTCCAACAACTTTCGAATACTAGATAACGTCGCGATGGGTCGATAGGAGTTTTGGTCGGACGCGGGTTTACCAGGTTTTTGAATTGCAATAACTCTCACCCGTCTCCAATCATCCGGTACAATGTTGAGTTTCAGAAACCGATTAAACAAGTTCAACATGCGCCTCTTTGCGACGTCTGGGAGGTTTTTAAGCAAGTTAAACTTGATCCTATCAGCCCCTTTAGCCGTATTGCCACACGAAAGGAGTGCGAGAGAGAGAGTTCTACCATTGAAAAGGGTTGGCTGATCTCATCTATCGAATTCGTGGTTTCGCGTGGAATCATCCGTACCGGGACTGTCTTATAGTTATCTAAAATGTTACTTTAGACACAATTTTGATTAAACGAACTGTTTTCACAGTATAGTTTTCCTTATGAATCAGTTGCATACTTACATAGATCCTCATGGAAAATTATTCGTGACTTAATATGAGGTAACGATTCAAATGGCGTATTTAATTACATGAAATAACCAAGCAAATTTCAGCTAAATTAAAAATGATGAATTAAAAATAATGATATATTTTCGTTGTTTTTTCTAACGCTCTCTACGATGTTTTGTAAAACTACTTGTATTACAAGATTTTTTTTTATAATCTTTACCTATTTGCGCTTTGTTGGTAAAAAAAAGTAATATTAGAAGTATTGGTAACTAAATTTAATTACTGAACATTAAAGTTAGGGTAAATACCACATGAACTTATGCCAAATCTAAAATTAGATAACGCATAAAATTACTTGTTTCTTTCAAACTGTGTACGTATTGAAAGTCTCTATTGTATATTATTAAGTATTGAAAGTTTTTCCCGATTTTCAATGAAAAGATTGTTAAGTCAGTATTAAATTTATTATATTGTGTATTTTTTTTGCCAATGATACACTAAGCACGGTAAGTTAACAACACATCCAACCGTGAAGATGTCCTCAATCGTACTGGCACTCAGACCCACCGTTTCGGATAGTACCACCCTCTTGCCGACACAGCTATCGCAGTCCCCTTTCAGTGTAGCATTTCTTGATCTTGAATCGTCTGCCTCTCACAAAAAGCAGCTTCCATCACGAACCACACGCCATAGCACCAGGCGGAAGCTGCTTCTGTTGAGATGTTTTTTTCATTACCCACGCCCAGGATAAAATATTACACACAGGGGCTAGGTACACCGTCTAGGGAAAAAGTGAAATACACAGCTAAACAGAAAGTGTATGATAAAGCACACGATGATGTCTTAATTCAAGTCACACAATCTGGAAATAGAAGAAAGGCGAAAACAGTACGGTGTTAGAACATAATGTTATTTCCATGCTTCGCCTTACCCTCACGTATCGTCTCCCAAATTAGCCCCTTCCTCCCTGCCAAAGTGTCCGAGCGTTACTTGTTGTGTGCTGTATCTCATGGAGTGTTTGTATGAAGGCGGTATCCATGTACCAGCTTCAACAGTTCTTTATTGGACCCTACACTCTTGGAAAACATCACGGGCTGATGGCGGTGGAGACCTGGGGCCTCATTGGGTAAGTCAAAACGGAACGCATTGTATGGAAGCATTCATACAGACTTGGTTTCCTAATGAAGCCCCAGGTTCATTGTTGCTTTGTTTTTTACGAGCGGACCTAAAATACAAGCACCGGTAATCAAGCATGTATAGCTTTTGGTCTTCCGACTTGCGCTTGCCTTTTCTAGAGAAATTCCTAATAGATACCAACCTTCTTCAGACCTAGACTTGGTTCAGTTTTGGGAACAAAGGAAGTGATTCGATTTCAAAATGATGTTTCGCGAAAAACACGCGGTCAACGGGCGCTGTTTTCTTTGGATCCTTCCTGCGATGATGATACTCGGAACTGGTGTGGATCCATTTTATGTTTTTGCTAACAGCAGGATTGTAATGAAGTTTCCTGAACTCATGATTTATTTTTCGGCATGTTACGGTGGTTGTTGGTATTTTCATATCATTAGGAAGACTTTTTGCATCGGAGATTATGGGATGAGAGACGCATGGTCATATGACAAAGCGATTTTAAGATGAATTTCGAACAAACACATAAACGGTCGGCATCATTTCTGATTTTATCACAGAAAACAATTAAATTATCATTGGATGAATTTTGAATTCTACAATAAAAAAACAATTTTGCTTATGGTTTGATAGCAAAGAATGTATGGTAAATGGGAGGTTGTTATGTATCTTAACCATTGCTGTAAATAATCATTTCGACGCAAGGCTATTCTTGTTCTCGAAGATGATTTTCAAAATATTAAGGATGAAGGATGAAATTGTTGTGTTTGATTATTTTTACGAATTTGTATCAAAATGTTTTGCTGTAATTTTAATATATAATGCGTGAGAGCGTTATATCGGAAAATTTAAATGATATTCCCTATTAAATATCATATGAATATGACAGTAAATTTAAATCTTTCGATTTAAAATGTTAGTGCAGTGTACTGTTATACAATGCTGTAGAATCAGTTAAGAGTTTCATCATACACTAAAATAAAAAAATTAGCTTCTGAAACAAGTTTACGGTACATTAATCCAACTGAGTCGAATAGACTTTTTCAGCACTGATATTAATTATTCACAAATAAGCTATTATCCATGCAAGTTTTCAAATTTATTGAATTTTGATGATTTTTTTCATATTTTAAAAATTTCATTGAAATTTTCTCGGATTGCACCCAAGTATTGATACAAGATCTGAGAAGTAAAATAAGCAAGAAACAAAACTACCCATCAAGTGGGTAATTTTTTACGCTGCATTGAGTGTTATTAGATTTTTTATTTATTTTATTGCTAAGTGGTTTCGATCCTGGCATGGTTCTATGTTACTTTTAAAAAACGCACATACATGCCACAACTTCCCAATGAAATTGTTCAATGATGTGATTTTAAGTGCAATATTTGTATCGATGAGTAAAGATATTCAAAATTCTGACAGAATCCTATGTCGGCCATATTTTAACGATGTTTGAAGATATTAATTTGTGTAAGGGTTGTTGTTCCAAATCCTAGTAATTAGGGTAAACGTACATTTCATTAGCAACATGCAGAAGAGTTGTCATATTAAGTTGTGTCGATTAAAAAAAAAAAGAATTTACGAACGTACATAGTAAATTATGGTTGGAAATATTTCGAAACCATCCTTGAAAAGTTTCAGATTTGAAAAAAATAAATTGTTTAACCAGGATATTCCACAGTATTTCTCACTTTTAACGCAACAGAAGCCACCATCTTGGATTCCAAAATGGCATCAGGCATCGATTTACGGTTTTCAGGTGGCTACCTGAATGAATTCCAAAGTGCTTCGCAAATTGTTGCATAGCTACCCTTTTCTCGTAGCCATGTGTTCAAAACCTTTATTTTCACGTCTTTTTCAATACGCGACATTTTGAAAAAAAAAAAAAAGAATTTAAACCGTGCAAACAAGTAAAAAAATGAAAGATGACGCATAGCATGCTATGATGAACACACTAAACCCATCAGAAAAACACGCATACAACGCAAATGTAGCCATTTTGGGTCTCCGAATTTCTCTGCTGCAGTTGCTATCCGATGTTCCAAGGTACACAAACTCCGGTTTTACACAAACGGTTTTTATTTAAAAAACGTCCATATTCAATAGGAAGTATGTATTTCTGTTGTGAAATATTTGATTTTGGATTCACCTTTTGAATGTTGGATTTGATTTTTAAAGAATGGACCTCCCTGAATCTATTGGTGCTTTGAGATTTTTTCGAACGCGTATGATTGATGTTTTAAACTGGTTTTTATTCACAAAATTACGAATTTTCATAAAAATTCTGTATGCCTGTATTCTGTATTCTGAATTTGCATTTTTTTTTATTAAATGACGATGGATAGTTGCATTTTAAAGGAGTAACCAAGCTAAACCCTGCAATTTTGGCGCCGTCCGCGTATGTGTTATTTTTAAGCAATGCCGTGTTTTCGTGTGTGGGAGTGAGCAGGACAGCCAATAGGTGAAAAATACAATAGGACAGAAAACTACAAAAGAAAGTGTGCACAGTCACTTGCAATGCACCGCTGGTTGTAAAAGTAGTATGCCATTCACATTTTGTATGGGATACCTTCAAAGAATCAGAGGATTTTTGTAAAAATGTCGCAAAATTGACTAAATGATCCGGAAGATTGTGTTGTTGTGAAGAAACAGATAAGGGGGTTAATAAAATAATTGCAGACAGCATATCAGCTGTATTTAGCAAATGGAGCCCAGCAATGTTAGAGGAGTACTGCTGGATGCTACAGCGACAAACACCTTTGGAGAACTATAAAAGGAAAAAGAAGACGAAGTGAGTTTTAGTTAAAAAATACAGCGAAAATTTCAATTAACTAACTAACTAACTAACTAACAAACTGACTGACTGACTGACTGACTGACTGACTGACTGACTGACTGACTGACTGACTGACTGACTGACTGACTGACTGACTGACTGACTGACTGACTGACTGACTGACTGACTGACTGACTGACTGACTGACTGACTGACTGACTGACTGACTGACTGACTGACTGACTGACTGACTGACTGACTGACTGACTGACTGACTGACTGACTGACTGACTGACTGACTGACTGACTGACTGACTGACTGACTGACTGACTGACTGACTGACTGACTGACTGACTGACTGACTGACTGACTGACTGACTGACTGACTGACTGACTGACTGACTGACTGACTGACTGACTGACTGACTGACTGACTGACTGACTGACTGACTGACTGACTGACTGACTGACTGACTGACTGACTGACTGACTGACTGACTGACTGACTGACTGACTGACTGACTGACTGACGCGGCGGCGGCGCGGCGGCGGCGCGGCGGCGGCGCGGCGGCGGCGGCGGCGGCGGCGGCGGCGGCGGCGGCGGCGGCGGCGGCGGCGGCGGCGGCGGCGGCGGCGCGCGCGCGCGCGCGCGCGCGCGCGGCGGCGCGCGCGCGCGCGCGCGCGCGCGCGCGCGGCGGCGGCGGCGGCGGCGGCGGCGGCGGCGGCGGCGGCGGCGGCGCGGCGGCGGCGGCGGCGGCGGCGGCGGCGGCGCGGCGGCGGCGGCGGCGGCGGCGGCGGCGGCGGCGGCGGCGGCGGCGGCGGCGGCGGCGGCGGCGGCGGCGGCGGCGGCGGCGGCGGCGGCGGCGGCGGCGGCGGCTGACTGACTGACTGACTGACTGACTGACTGACTGACTGACTGACTGACTGACTGACTGACTGACTGACTGACTGACTGACTGACTGACTGACTGACTGACTGACTGACTGACTGACTGACTGACTGACTGACTGACTGACTGACTGACTGACTGACTGACTGACCATTTAGCTCCTACTCCATGCCTGAGCCATTTTGCTCTCACCTACCTTGGTTGAGCCGTTCAGCTCCTACCCTCAACGTAATCGAATTTAGTAGTCCCCGACGGCGGATCTACCCTACTCCAACGGAGGATTACCCAGCTGTGGATCCCGAAACCAAACCACGGTGAGCCATTTATCTTCCACATACTGACGCAGTCGACTCGAGTTGTCCCGACTGCGGATCTACCACACTATTACGGAGAGATTCCCGACGTTGGAGCATATCCCGAGAACGATAACCCGCGACTCAACTCGCTTCTTGATTCTCCCGCCATTTTCGCTGTAAAGCCGACATGATTTGCGTTATGGCTCCGTTAATCGCGTTTCACGCACTGACTGACTGACTGACAGACTGATTGATTGATTGATTGGCTTGGCTAGTTGACTGATTGAAAAAAATCAGTGAGCACCAATGGATTCAGGGAGGTTCGTTTTAATTTTCATGAAAGTTCGTAGTCTTGTGTATAAAAAAACCGGTTTTAATCAGCAATCATACGTGTCTGAACAAATCTGTGAGCACCAATGGATTCTGCAACGTCAATTCCATATAATCTAAGCCCAAATTTTGAAGGGCAACCCATTTTTCATAAATATATGTGTTTTTGTGAATTTAAAACTCATTTTTCTCAAACACTAGACGTGTTACAGTATTTCTGAGCTCATATTTGGATTCAGCGGGAAAAAATCTTCAATATTGAATAAAAAATGCCGATGGGAGCAAAAAAAACTTTTATTTTGCCGACGAGTGTGATTGGCCTCACTCGCGCTAAGCCTACCATGTACTACACAAATCACATAAGAATTGAAAACCAAGGTCAGTAGTGTAAATTGAGTGTCACAATCCGAGCATGTCCCGTAATAAAGTGGCCAGTTTGGCCATTTACCAAACCTATCCAGTGACTCCTTAAGTAAATCATTTGAAAATCCAATAAAGATTTCATTGGGGTTCTAAATTGAGCGCCTGGGACTGCATTGATCCATTTCATATAATACTAGAAAGAGGCTGAAAATTATAAATATTCTGTAAGAATTGGGGCCAGATCATTGGTTGTATTTTGTTATTAACAAAAATTGGGTCTCCACCCTTTTTTAAGGTGAGGATTTATAGGTTGCTTGAAAAAGTTACTAACGATCCATGACGCGTAGATTTAGATTTAATATGCCATTCCTCTGTGGATTGACTTTGTCACAAAAAAATTACAAAAAAGAACAAATGTTTTTTTTCATTTGCGATATTCGCTCTTTTGTATTTTTATAGGATAGAAAACTTACATTCAAAAGGCATTGGCAAACATTTTGATAAATTTAAATAGATAAATCAATTATTTTTATATGCCAATATTGTTCATAATTTTATATGAACGTTAAAAACCATCTTTGATGTGGTAGGAGGAGAATGCAGCTCTTGTCAATCATTCAAAAATAATCAAATCTTTGCGGATATTGAGTTAGAAAACGTATTTCTTTTTTTCTTTTTTGGCATTTCAAGCTTATTTCTCATTACAATTATCTTATTAACTACCCTCAACTTTTGTGTACTAAATGCATTTCCACAGTTATTAATTGAATCTGAGTGTAATCGGTAGGCAACTACAATAATACTCTACGCTCCGAGAATCAAGAAATTTTCCCCAATAAATAATTCCTAGACCAGACTGGGAATCAAATCCAGCCACGTCCAGCCTTTTATCTATGCCTATTTAATACAGATTAGTTTGATTTACGGTTCACGGCAGTATAAATGTAATAAAACTATATAAAACTATTTATCACTATCCAATGACTCAGTTGAAGCAATAAATTTACACACCTTGTTTGCTACCGTACTAACAGTTCTGACATGTTCATTCGACGAGGGACCTTCTGTTATTGAATTTGTTTATTATCAGAATTGGAACCAAAACACGGCAGACCCAACCTTGATACTCTATAAAGGTTTAAACCGAATAATGGAGCAATTTGCTAAAAAAATTATAAAAAAGTCAAGCTTTGACGAGAGCAGCAATTCAATTTTATATCCTTCCTAACTACTAGGGTAATTACGAATCCGTATCGATCACTTTGCAGGCTCTTAGCAGTAACGTATGGAAGGATTAATGCTCCGTTAGTAGCAAAACATCAGATCTGTCAAGTTTCTATGGTTACAAATAAAGCTACCTGAATCAACAAATAATATCTTCTATACAACGGCAATTATGAAGTTAATTTAGCGCTTATAAAACTGTCGTAATTTATTTGACTACAGTGATGATAACGTCATGAAGAGTTTTTCCCACACAATTCTCGGAAACTTTTTCAAACAGACGTATGTCATTTTGTAAACAAAGAGGGGAAGTAAGATTCAAAAGTAAATTTCTCGAAATTCTCAGTACCCTCACATAAAGTAGCATCACAATCATGTAAAGCAATGTTATTCCTTGTGTTGGTGGCCCAAGTTTGCATGAAAGTGCTAAGGGTTTCGAGAAATTTACGTTTGAATCTTACTTCCCCTCTTTGTTTACAAAATGACCTACGTCTGTTTGAAAAAGTACCCGAGAATTGTTGGATGGAATTCAACAGCGTACAGAAAATATATTACTTAAAGGCAGGCACCTAAAAAACAGCAAAAAAAAAAGCATGATACGGGCGCCAAACCAAGCCGACTCCTATGGCCATCATTAGAATTCCGAAGGGACACAATCCAACACACGAACAATGTTTTGTTTGTAGCTGGCGACCCTTTCCTTTTCCTCTGGACAGTGGTAATGTGTTTGATGACGGTCGTTGGCGACTTCCACAGGCCAATATATGTCACCGTGAAATTTGTGGCGTCCGAACAAGAATGCTTTCACATATGCTGGGTCAAGGCCTGAAACTTGAGCAGTGCAAATTTGATCAACGTGGGTCAATTTCCCACCATGTTATTTATCGTGATCCTAGTATGAAGCTAGAAAAAGCACTGGTGAAAGTCGTTAACAATACCAACGCACTATTTCCGATACTTTGTGTTGAATATTACCGTTTTCAATAAATAGAGCATGCAGAAGTTGAAGGCTATTAGAGTTCCATAATTGAAATAGATTAAAATAATAAGGCTTGGCAATCACTTACACTACACTACAACATTTCCACGGCAAATAATGGGTCGGCCAAATTATAGTGACTCTGATTTGAATGAGATTTTGCATTTGATTATATAGACTGAGTATTTTACACTACTAAAAAAAGTGACTCTTGAGTAATTTTTGAAAATGGTAGCGGCATTTTTGCATCGGTTTTAGTTAATTTAAGCTTGGAATCCATTGGTTTTATGAAAAAACTGTCTAAAAACAAGTTGTTGTCCTACTTTTGAATCTCTAAAAAAATCACACACTTAGAAAAATAAATGTGTTCTTCCCGTAAAAAAAATTAAAACTTTGAATAATTCAAATTTAGTTCTTTTTTTCTTTTTTACACATAAAATTTCAAAGCAGCAAATTTGGAGAAAACTCATGGAATAAATATGAGATTTTGTGTTTCAGCGTGCTGTCAGCTTCTTTTATACCTGTGGACGTTGCATCTACTTCAAATGGGCACAGATGTCATTTAAAAAAATGTAAGAAGGTCATTGATTAACGAAATTAGTATTTTACGTTTATAAAAAATAGAATCAAGGGGTATTTTGTTGACTGGGATAATAGCGGTATGGCGATAATAAAAACCAAAACAAATTATTCAAATTAAACAAATCATGCGTTCTTAATCGCAATCACAATTCTGAATTTAAAAGCCTAAATATAAATGACATCACATGGGTCAGAAACCCATTACTTTAGCCGAAGAAATGTTATCAGATTGTGCTTGATACGTAATTAATGGGTGCTGAAACCAACATTTACCCATTAAACATTACTATTGTCAAATTGCAGTCGACGGATACTGCCGCTTCAAATACCATGCAAACTAGGCCAGGATTGAGATCTAGCAGGAAAAAAACATAACTCTTTCTCGAAATTGAATTCATATGTTCAACAAAGTTTCTTTGTTTATTAGAACTATATTGCTTAGAGCGAATAAGTTCGAAACTTTGTCACAGAGATGGCGTTGCAATGCACACTATTTTACTCCACATTTTGGACCACTAGTAGCTTCAGTAAGGTTGTATAGCGTAAAATTTCACGAAAAAATACCAAAGACATAAAAGCTATAAGTTTTCATTGTAGTGAGATTTATTAGGTTTTGTAAAATTTATTTGTTATTTTAGTTTAATCATTTTCAGACATCAAATGATTTTTTTTCATTCAGTTACATATATTTAACTTGACATTCGAAAAAATACGTTACTTTGTGAAGGATTTTTTTTTTCAAAAACGCAAGTGAACGCAAAATGTTATCAGTTATTCGGAATGTTCATCATATGCTCTATTTGTGCTTTAAATATCTCAGAGCTGTATTGGGATATATGGATATAAAATATGTTGGATTTTGGCATATGGGACGCATAATTTTCAATAGAATTTCTCACTCCAGTATTTAATTAAAAACCAAATGATAAATCCATGTGTGTTTAGTAGAGGTGATCAAAGCTTATTTACGCTACTTTGACCATTCTGTTCACTGTTTTATGGATTTTTCTCCAAAAGCTCCTCTCCTGTTTTCAACCAAATCCTGGATCGCTGCTTGTGTACAAATAAATCGAACTCACTCTCATCTGTCCAGTCGTTAGTCTGTTAGTCGACTTGTTTCATTGCAAATTTCAAATGCTTGATTTTAATGCATTTACTTATCACTGGCGGGCGAGATGCAAACTTATTCTTCAGGCCTTGTTGCCGCAGCCAAAGTTTCTCTTACGGACAAGCTTTCCTTCATTACTTGACTTTTTAACCTTGGTTTTGAGGAACTTCTCTCATCTGTATCATATCTGCATTTGTCTGATAGCATAATAGAAGAGTTCAATTACATCAATTCATATTGGGGACAAAGAAGTTATGTGCAAATTTATGAAACGCAATTGAGTAAATGATATCCAGTTTTGTAATTTTGAAAGATTTTTGTGCCGTTCCCGATGCATTCAACCGATTGTCCTATGTATTTAGCGCTTGAAAATAACCAATTAATAATGCATTTAAAAATTAATTAAAATATTTTCTTACTATCCCTTTTTCAGATCCAACAGATAGTCATCGAATGTTTTGGTAAGTTTTGTCAGAGTTTTTTTTTCTCTACAATTTTGGCTTCAGATTTAAGTTTTAGTTTTAGCTTTTTGGAAGTCTGTGCTTGTTTCTTCATACCCATTTAAACATATTTTGAATGAATTCTTTCCGTCCAATTCACCCTGTTATTTAAGAACTACTGCTTTTGGAGGCATTTACAAAACTCTTCATGAATTAAGGGGTGAGTTTTTTTAATAAAAACAATTCAGTTTTTTCTGTTGTAAAATAGTTCAATTGAGAAAAATGCAACTATACGCTTGTGATCTGAAGATGAAACTTAGGAATATACGCCCATTCCAAACATGCACATTGATAAGACCATAAGACCATAAGAATAAAATAGCCATATTATTGCATACTTGACATACTTGTCTAACACCGATAGTGGCCATATTGAATTTCAAAATGATGTCATACTTCCACTGGTTTACTTCGGAACGAGTCCGAATGTGTCCAATGCGGTTCTGGGTATGTGATCTGAGGTGTCGCATGATGGGTTTTGGTCCAAGTCCGAAACTGATCATTTCCGGGCTTCAAATGGTGAGTTGACAGCATTAAAGAAGGGTACGACAGACCTTTGGTCCTCACAAGTTCCTACCTCACGCCTCCACGAGTCATATGATCACAAAAGACTGCCAGCTGAAACATGGAGACGCTGGTTGGCGTAGCCTGGGCAATGTTATCAATCTGACAATAGCGAAGTGAAGGGGTGCGACCGAAGATCTTATACCTTTAAATCATATTCTATATTTTCTATTCTCATTTTACTTATAATTTCAGCACGCTTTGGAATCATCTTTGCATTCCAAAACCATGTAAGAGCCGGGAGCAACATGCCAGGCATCAAAGGCAGAATTTGTATCTCAGCATTTCAGCATACCATTTTATTTAAAATTGCACTTCTGAACTTCAACTATTATATTCATAAAAGGCTGGCATGTGCTTATACGTAATGTAGGATTATATGTTAATGTTGTGTTTGTGGTATTATGGTAAGATAAGCCATTTCTTTCAGAAATTATCCCACCGGACTCTTCGTTCACTCTATCTTTGAAATGTTGCTAGAAAAGTATAAAGAAAAATATTACAAATATTACTATGTTTTATAAAATAATATCTTTTATTGAAATTTTATCTTTTATATTTCGAATGATCTATTCTGTTTTCAGCTTTCCCAGGACTAGTAGGATATTGATACATATCTAACTTTTATTTATTTTTCAGTAACAATCCATTCAAGTTTGAAATTTGAATAAATTAGCATTTTTGTCTATAATGGTATCTTAATTTGTTGTGTACTAAACATATTATATATTAAATAACATATAACGGGGAAAGGGAGGGACCATCAGGGCACCCAAGTAAAACGATTTGGATAGGGAGCATGGGACTGCCTCCTCCCAATTGTTAACATTTCGTGGAACGAGGGCGGGCTCTTCGACCCCATCTATTGGGTTTATTCTGTCAATCGAGGGCTCGATTCTAGTGCTGTGAGTGTGAACTTGCTTTTGGAAGGAGATTCTCTTCCCTATATTCGCGGGTTTCGCGTAAGTGTCTCTGCTTACGGGCCCGCCCAAACGTTTTTGGCCCTTCATACAGGAGCTTGATGATCACAAACAATAATAGAATCCTGATCAAATCGTTTTTCAGATTATTCCACTGCTATGGAAAGTTTCCTTGCTGCAATAGATGGTAGTATTACATCATCATCATCATCAAGTCCGAAACTGATCATTTCCACTTCCCAAGCAAAACAGCTTGTTATAAACTAGTTAAATCTACTGTCCAATAACAAGCCGAACTAATTATTGTTAGTTTATAATGCATTATTTCATACTTTAATAATACATAAAAAGCGCAAAAAGCGAAGCTATATAAAACATATGAAAAAAATCGATCTTCATACAAAAATATAACATCGCCAAGAATGGGATTCGAACACTAGTCCTTGGCATGACAGGTTTGAAGCTTCTTTGCTACTCCAACTCCGATTGTTGAAAAGAAAATTCTTAGTAGGTATCTATGATTTTCTTCTCATTTGCAATGAAACCACATTATTGTACAACAAATCCATCGTTGTGTGTGTGTGTGTGTGTGGGTGTGTGTGTGTGTGTGTGTGTGTGTGTGTGTGTGTGTGTGTGTGTGTGTGTGTGTGTGTGTGTGTGTGTGTGTGTGTGTGTGTGTGTGTGTGTGTGCAATCTAACACCCACTGGCCGGCACTGGTATTATAGAAGAAATCTGTTTACAACAATCATTCAAGTGACCATTGGCAGCAGCTTTAATCCGGGAGCTAGAAAGTGATAGCTCTACTGCAGATCCAGCAACCCATTTCAGAATGTCTGGAGAGTCACGCCCATTCCGAGGTTACTTTCACATACAATAAGCCCCGAATGTAAACATTACCGATATCATTTGGATAAGGGCACTGCAACACACTTCCAGGTTTGGAAATGTAAAATTTCCAAACCAGGCACGTATTTAGTATTATTTGAAAATAGGATTAGGATATAGGATGGTATATAGTTATAATTAGATAGATCTCACCCATGACCGCCTCCTTAATGACACTACCTTGTTCATTCGTAAAAAAAAAACTATAAGGTACAGCCCAATGGGGTTGTGCGCAAAGGTGACGTAGGACTACGCAGAAATGTACATTAATTTTTGTGATTTTTCTAATTCCCATATAATTTCCATACACTAAACGTTCGCAGTACAGCCTTAATTTGCAGTTGCGCTCCTATTATCCGTTTTTTATTTTTTTTTTTTTGTTGTTCAACTCCGGTACGCCGCCGACACCCCCTAGAAAAAGAAATCATCACGCGCCATGGTTTTAGAGGTAAGGACACCACCCCCTAATGCAAAAAAAAAAGCCCTTTTCAGGGACAAAACCAAACCAAACCAAAGAGAGTCGAGAAATGGACATATATTTCGTTTGTTGGTTATCAAACATGCTTGGCCATTTACTCCGAGACGCGACCTTTAAAGCTATGCCATGTTGAGCCGGTGCGTGGGAATGTAAATTTTGATGAACGCAAGAGAAACTTCAAATTAACAAACTCTTTAGATAGGCAAATTATTTTGTTTGTCCTGAAAAGGACGGATTTTAGTTGACGGGGAGAACATGGTTCCAATTGAACGTAGGCTTTTCACTCGGTCTTCTTGTACAGCAGGACAGCCTGAAAAATACAACACTCTGTGAAATGTTCACACCCGAAAAGTTTCATCAGCTCTTCGTCGTTGCGGATGGCCAGCTGAATGTGACGTGGTATGATTTTGATCTACTTGTTGTCGCGGGTTGGCATTTCCTGCCATCTCGAGCACTTCACCGGCCAGGTATTTCATCACCGCAGCGAAGTAGACGGGGGCTTCGGCACCAACGCACTCGGTGTAGTGCCCTTCCAGAGCAGACGGTGAATGTAACCGAGTGGGAGCTGCAATCTGACTGCAAATTTGTCACGGCAGACATGTTACTTGGTAATAGAGTCGGTCGATGGTCGACTCGACGGTACGTAGCCGAGCGCTGACTCAACATCTTCGAGATCGCTGAAAGACTGAAGGAATATTCCAACGTGTCCCCCTTAAATATCTCTTCCTGATGCATAGGAGACGTTCCTTACTTAAATATGAAGTCGGTGCTAGCAAAGTACTGTGTATTAGGTAAATTTACTCTGAAAAATCGGCATTACAAGACATCAACTTATATTTGCGTTAATTTCAACAGTTGAATGTTAAAAATCAATAGTTTTAAATATTGAAATCGAAGCGTAGAAAATGTTCCGATCGATTGGTGCAAAGATTTTGGAAATCAATCGTGGAATGACTTAGTTATTAATGTTCAAAACCTACATATTTTTCGTGACGCTCCAAATTTTCGCAATTCGAACGTGTACCCCAGTATTGAAAACACAGACGTAGTCCTACGTCAATAAAAAAAATTGACGTTGATTCGTAATTAATTTCACGCACTCGCACAAAATAAGTGCACAAATTATCGTTGCTAAACCGCCCGTTAGCTAAGCAACCTGCATAACAAAACTCTGTACACATCGCATCGAGCTCTCATGCCGTGCGGTTCTATTTTCTTTTGCTGAAGGAAGTATTTTTGCTACCTAAAGCTATGAAAAAAATCAAACAGCACTTTTCAGTGCTTAACATTACCTGCACATTTTTTATTTTTTACCCTTATTCCTTTTCGATCCTTGTCTGGACCCTACGCGAGGTAATCCGACTTGGATATCGATTTGGAAAATTCCTCTTTGACCCTTCGGATTCTTGTAGAATCTGCTTGGAAGTTGATTAGGAGAAAACGTATAAATTCTAATCATTTTGGAGAAAATGGCGCCTAAACGCAAAAGAAAGGGACAATCTCTGGATTCCCCTTCTACTAATATTGATTTGAGCAATCAATTCGATATTCTGACTGATGATGAGAATGATCCATCAGTCAGGCAAAAATCTTCGAAGCATTCCCGAATTAATGCAGGGAAAGAAAAGGTTCCACCTATTGTGGTAACAACATCTGATTTTCATGGGCTCCGTAAGGAACTCACGAATTTCATTAAAGATTCTAAATTTTCCTTTCAAATTGGTCGTCGGGGTGAATGCCGTGTATTGGCTGAAACCTTGATCGGATTTAAACTTCTCGTGGAGTATCTTGCTCAAAGAGGCATCAAATTCTTTACACATGACACCAAAACTGAACGTCTGTTCAAGGTGGTCTTAAAAGGTCTAGCCAGTGGTGAATCCCTGGATGAGATCAGACAAGAAATTATTAAATTGCTTGGAGTTACACCAGTTCAAGTGATAAAGATGAAAAAGAAATCCCAACCTGGCGATTCTCGCAATGGGATTTCAAACGATTTTTATTTAGTTCATTTTAAATCAAATGAACTGAATAACCTCAAGGCATTGGAAAAAGCCAGCCTTATGCTCCATGTCAGAGTGAAGTGGGAACACTTCAGGAAGACTGGAGGAAATTCTCAACACCTCACCCAGTGCCGTAAATGCCAGGGATGGGGTCACGGGACGAAAAATTGTCACATGGATGCCAAATGCATGCATTGTGGCGATTCCTCTCACGCCAAGGACAACTGTCCTGTGAAGGATCCCAAAAATTTTAAATGTGCGAATTGTGGTGGAAACCACAAATCCAATTTTT
The DNA here is from genome assembly GCA_024533555.2 of Aedes koreicus. Taxonomy (NCBI): domain Eukaryota; kingdom Metazoa; phylum Arthropoda; class Insecta; order Diptera; family Culicidae; genus Aedes; species Aedes koreicus. Next base: position 467,230 of record JAHHFK020002372.1, on the reverse strand, counting down.
GGGAATGCAAGACTCGCAAAGCGATCTTGAATTCTCGTGTTAAGCAACAGGTAGGGACCGCTTCACGTTCCCGGCCAGGTAATTATTCCTCGGCTGTTAACAACGGTCATCGAGGAGGAAATCCAACATTGGTACCGGAAGGTACGATCAATGCCCAACCGTCAAATTTTCCACTGCTATCTGCTGTTAACAATGGTCAGCGAAGTACAAATGTACCCGTAAGTACAAACAGAGCACAAGTTCTCAATGCTCAATTCTTACCTGCTGGTAGCAATGTACAGCTAAGTAATGGAGCTTCCTACGCTGCCGTTACAGCCGGTAGAAACCAAAATTCTACCAGAAATGTTGAAGATTTCGACTTAGGTAGCATAACCGCTTCAAAAATGGATTTTTTACAGAAATCATTAATCGATATGATTAATGGAATGTTAAATACAAACTCCATGTTTGATGCAATTCAAACTGGTATAAAATTTGCAAACAATATTGTCATGACCCTGAAATTCAGCAATGGGTATTAAGACACTGAATATTTTAAATTGGAATGCTCGATCTCTTAAAAAGAATGAAGATGAGCTGTTTAACTTTTAACGAGTTCATAACGTGCATATTGCCGTTGTAACTGAAACTTTTCTTAAACCAGGTGATAAAATAAAAAGGGATCCTAATTATTTCGTACACCGCAATGATCGTCTTGATAGTCCAGGTGGTGGCGTTGCCATAATTGTTCATAGGCGTATCAAACATCAAATTCTTTCTTCATTTGATACCAAAGTTTTTGAAACTTTGGGGGTTTCTGTTGAAACAAAATTTGGTCAACTTACAGTATTAGCTGCCTATTTACCATTCCAATGCGTAGGTCAGCAAAAGAATCTTCTCAAGGGTGACCTACAGAAGCTTACCCGTAATAGGTCAAAATTCTTCATTATTGGTGATTTTAATGCAAAACACCGATCGTGGAATAATGCTCAAAGTAATTCCAATGGTAATATACTATTTGATAATTGTTCTGCGGGCTATTACACTATCCAATACCCAAACAGCCCAACTTGCTTTTCTTCTGCCAGAAATCCCTCAACTATTGATTTGGTCTTAACTGATTCATGTCAACTTTGTAGCCAATTGGTTACCCATGCTGACTTCGGTTCGGATCACCTTCCAGTAACTTTTGAAATATCTCAAGAAATAATTTCTAATCCCAACAGTTCTACTTTCAATTATCATAGAGCTGATTGGAATCAATATCAAACATTCATGGAATATAACTTTGATCCTAATATTCCTTTGGAAACTAAAAATGATATCGATAATGCTCTTGACTCTCTGACTACTTCCATAGTTGAAGCAAGAGCTGTCTCAGTTCCAAAATGCGAGGTAAAGTTCAATACAATTATAATAGACGACGATCTTCAGCTTTTGATCCGTCTGAAAAATATCCGTAGAAGACAATATCAAAGAACACGCGATCCCGCCATGAAAGTTATCTGGCGAGATTTGCAAAAACAAATTAAAAAGCGCTTCTCTGCCCTGAGGAACAAACAATTTGAAAATAATGTGTCAAAATTAGAGCCGAGTTCCAAACCTTTTTGGAAACTCTCAAAAATTTTAAAGAAACCTCAAAAGCCTATTCCAGCGCTCAAAGAAGGTGATAAAATATTGCTAACAAATGTGGAAAAAGCTCAAAAACTTGCTGAGCAGTTTGAGAGTTCCCATAATTTCAGTTTGGGTCTTACTAGTCCTATCGAGAATCAGGTTGCTCTTGATTATCTGAATATTTCCTCATGGGAAAATATTTTTGATGAATCCTGGGGTACTGATTTGGATGAAGTAAAAACTATAACTAAAAAGTTAAAAAATATGAAGGCTCCAGGTGATGATGGAATTTTCTATATACTCATCAAAAAACTCCCAGTGAGTACCTTGTCTTTCATGGTACAATTATTTAATAAATGTTTTCATTTGTCATACTTTCCTGGCAAATGGAAAAATGCCAAAGTTGTTCCAATTTTGAAGCCCGAGAAAGATCCAGCTGAAGCTTCTAGCTACAGACCAATAAGTTTACTTCCTTCAATCAGTAAACTTTTTGAAAAGCTAATTTTGAATAGAATGATGCTTCACATCAATACAAACTCAATTTTTGCAGATGAGCAATTTGGATTTCGCCATGGCCATTCAACTACTCATCAACTTTTGAGAGTTACTAATTTAATTCGTTCAAACAAATCTGAAGGCTGCTCAACTGGAGTTGCTCTTCTAGACATAGAAAAAGCATTCGACAGTGTTTGGCATGAAGGTTTGATTGCTAAATTGAAAAACTTTAATTTTCCGCTCTATATTATAAAATTAATTCAAAATTATTTAACTGACAGAACTCTGCAGGTAAATTATCAGAATTCCAAATCTGATCGACTACCTGTTAGAGCTGGAGTTCCTCAGGGTAGCATTCTTGGGCCGATACTATATAACATTTTTACTTCCGACCTCCCTGATTTGCCTCAGGGTTGTCAGAAATCCTTGTTTGCTGATGACACAGGCATCTCCGCTAAAGGAAGAAGTCTTCGTGTCATTTGCAGGAGACTGCAGAAAAGTTTGGACATTTTCTCTTCTTATTTACAGAAATGGAAGATTTCTCCCAACGCTTCCAAAACTCAACTAATAATATTCCCACATAAACCTAGAGCTTCTTTTTTGAAACCTAGTAGTAGTCACATCGTTACTATGAGCGGTGTTACAATTTCCTGGTCAAGCGAAGTGAAATACCTTGGTCTATTACTTGATCAAAAATTAAATTTTAAAAATCACATTGAAGGCATTCAAGTCAAATGTAATAAATATATAAAATGTTTATATCCTCTTATAAACAGAAAATCCAAACTATGTCTGAAGAACAAACTACTAATATTTAAACAATTTTTTAGACCGGCCATGCTTTATGCTGTTCCAATATGGTCTAGTTGTTGTGCTACCAGGAAAAAAATACTTCAAAGGATTCAGAACAAAGTTCTGAAGATGATTTTGAAGCTGCCTTCTTGGTACAGTACTAACGAAGTACATAGAATTTCGAATGTTGAGACTTTAGAACAAATGTCCAACAAAATAATTAATAATTTCAGACAAAAATCGTTGCAATCTTCTATTGCAATGATTAATTCCCTTTATGCTTAGTTAAGATTAATTTTAGTTTGTTTTTAGTTTTAAGATTATTATTGTTATACTGACACGCAGGAATAAAAACCTGTTTAAAATACTGAACTGCTAAGGCATGAACAATGTAAACAAAATTAGGTACATATTTTAACAATTAAGGTTGATACGTTACGGTAGTAGCTGGAGCACCTAGATTAACATGAAATGTAAATATGAATAAATTTGGAACAAATAAAGAGTTAAAAAAAAAAAAAAAAAAAAAAAAAAAAAAACACAAAAAAGAGAAGAAAAATAAATAAACCTCCCCCCCCCCCCCCCCCCCGTGTTTTTTTTTTTTTTTTTTCTGCCCCCCACGCCCTTTTTTCCTTTCCCCCTCTTTTTTTTCCCCCCCCCCCCCCCCCCACAAAAAAAAAAAACCACAAAACAAAATCCCAAACCCAAAAAAACCACAATCACCCCCCACACCGAAAAAAAACCCCTCACAAAAAAAATTTTTCTGTGTGTCACAAACTCCCACAAATAAACAAAACAAAGCAGATGTAACTCTTCTTCCGGGTGCGGGAGCGAAGCACAAAAATAAAAATAAAACGGGGAAATTCAACCGACAATCACACATTTCGGGAGGAAAACGATTGTATTCACTATTTCTTACACAAAGCACGCGGAGTTTCATGATTACATTGTTTGTTTATGTTAAATTACGAATTATATGCAATTAGCAATGCTCGGTTTCTTAAAGCGTAACACCGCCCACTTCGATGATGTGCATGCACTTAAGCCGCTGTATTGTGCTTTAGTTCGTAACGTGCTGGAATACGGAGTGCAAATCTGGGCTCCGTACCACGCCGTTCATATTGCACGCATCGAAAAAGGCCAGAAGCGGTTCTTTCGATACGCTCTACGCCGCCTTCCCTGGAACGATCCTATCAATCTGCCGCCATATGAAGATCGATGTGCGCTGCTAAATATTCAACCGCTATCGAATCGCCGAGTGATGCTTCAACGGCTGTTTGTCTTCGACGTGGTACAGCATCGATTGTAGCAGCATGCTTCAGAATGTTCGGTTACATGCACCAGTTCGTCAGCTCCGGAATCGTCAACTGTTGTGGATTTCTGGCCACCGTACTCTTTATGGACGAAATAACCCGTTAGATTCATGTTGTAGGTTGTTCAATCAAGTGTGTGACTCTTTTGATTCTAACATAAATAAATTAGTATAAAAGAATAGAATTAAAACATTTTTTTGATCAGTCTGTGCGATGTCCTTGTCGAAGATGTTGTGTTTTAAACAAATTAAATAAAAAAACGAGATCCCTAGACCCCAAAACCACCCGGAATAATTCTGGCGGACATGGTTGTTCCCTAAATCTAGTCTTGCAGTCTAAACTTGAAACAAAACTGGATCTTATTTGAAAATGTCATAAATGTTGGATTGGATTTAACCACTTAATGAGGATTTGGATTTAAACTAACTACTTTGGAAATTTCGTTGGCTGTATGGGTGATGAGTAAGCCATATCTATTTTTTTTTTCTAAAAATTTGAGTTTTGAGTTTTGAGAATGTCAATGATTTATCGGTGTATTTTGGCCTTATGTTGTTGGAAAGTGGCTGATTTATCGGCATAAACCTTTCCTTTAAGGTATCCTCACAGGAAAAAGTCAGGTGCGGGCTAAACTGTTAAGCGAGTCGTACAGTCGAAATCGCCGTATTTCAATATCAACCGATTCGAGAACATGGTATAAATCAATTGTCTGACGTGCTGTATGGCATGTTGCAGCGTTTTGCTGGAAGCAATAGTCGCCCATATCATGTTCGTCCACCTTATATGACACAATATCGCGTAACATGGTACGATATCGCTCGACGATCGGCCGATAAGCACAACCACCGCACCATTCCTTGTCGAACGTTCGAGTGTGCAAGTTCATCTCTTGTTAGCTACGTAATCGAATTACGTTTTGGTGTTTTTTTCTCTGCGATCGTGGTTTTTTTCTGCACTACAGCTGGTGTAACAGCTAGTTCAATAGTGCCACAGTGCGACGTTCGGAACGAAGGAAGTGGCCTTTACAGGCGAGCCTTGTGAAGGACCATTCAACGACCCGTCATCGACACAGAAAGTGATAAAAATATCGTTCTCCCCCACGACGACTATCATCATCATCATCATCATCATCATCATCATCATCATCATCATCATCATCATCATCATCATCATCATCATCATCATCATCATCATCATCATCATCACACAAGGTCGTCACCCGACAGCAGCAGCCGCAGCAGTAGCAGCTCAACAATACATATAAGATAAGTGTTTTGTTTTTCCTCTTCTCCCCTGAATAGATTGTATTTCCATTTTGTGTTTTCGTTTGTGTTAAGCTAAATCTCTATTGTATTGAATTGTATTGTAATGTGTGTTTTTGTAATTGCCTCAGTGGTTGAGCGTCATAAGCTCCCACGGGTGCGACATGGATGATTTGTAGGAAGATGATTCATCCATGCCGCCAAGTAATGAGGTGTCTCAAAACGTCGCCCGGTCACGGGCCTATCCAGGTGATTCAGCTGGTCCATGGGTTGTCTATTTTCAGCCCAAAACGAAACCTCTGAATGTTTATCAGATTTCTAACGATCTGACGAAGCGTTTCTCGGCCGTGACTGAAATTATTAAAATAAGACCCAATAAACTCCGGGTCGTTGTGTCCAACCTGAAACAGGCTAACGAGATTGCTGTCTCTCAGTTCTTTACTCTCGAGTATAGAGTGTACATCCCAGCTCGAGGTATTGAGATAGAAGGTGTGGTCACCGAAGCGAATTTGACCCCTGAGCTCCTTTTGAAGCAGGCGGTTGGTCGTTTCAAGAATTCTCTGCTTTCTCCAGTGAAGATACTGGATGTGCGAAAATTAGGCACAGTATCGATCACCAAAGATGAAAAAAAGTTCACACCGTCAGACTCGTTTCGTGTGACCTTCTCTGGTTCAGCCCTCCCTCAATACGTCGAGTTGGGAAAACTTTGACTACCTGTGCGGTTGTTTGTACCTCGGATCATGATCTGCCATAAATGCCAGCAGATGGGGCATACAACCTCCCATTGCGGCAATAAGGCACGCTGCTCCAACTGCGGGGAGAAACATGAGGATGGCACCTGCACAGACAGCACACCAAAATGCGCTTTCTGTAAGGGAACACCTCCTCATGCTCTCTCGTCGTGCCCGCCGTACAAACAATGCTCGCTAAAACAGTGTTCCAGGCAATCTTTTGCCGAAATGGTGAAAAAAGCCTCACCATCACCCGATGCCAATACAAATCCCTTTGCTCCTCTGTCAGATGACGAGTCTGACTTTGATTTGGCTGAAGAGGGAACAACGTTCAATTTTTCGGAAGGTGCTTCAAGGAAGCGAAGACGCGTCCGCCCACGGAAAGTTGCTGAACAGAAGCCCCAAATCAGCCTGCCCATTTCAAGGAAAGGTGGAAAAAAGGAAAATCCAATTCCACCTGGTTTTCGTAGCACTAACTACACCCAGGACTTTCCATCTCTTCCGGGGACATCCAAAACCCCTGATGCCCCAATTTTAAGAACAGAAGCCCCTTCCTCTACTGGGCTGTTCTCATTTGATGACATTGTCGAAGGTATCTTCAAGTACCTCGAAATTTCTGACCCTCTCAAAAGCATTGTTATTGTAATGCTTCCCACAGTGAAAACGTTTTTTAAGCAATTGACAATCAAGTGGCCCCTCCTTGCAGCTATCATTTCCTTCGATGGATAATTTTCCAAATGAGGTCGAGGATTTGATCAATGTTCTACAATGGAATTGTCAAAGTTTGATTCCTAAATTGGAACCATTCAAATTTTTAGCTCACAATACCGGTTGTGATGCATTCGCTCTTTGTGAAACATGGCTCTCTTCCGAAATCGATCTTCATTTTCATGATTTCAATATTATTCGTCTTGATCGTGAGGATTCACGTGGAGGAGGAGTACTTTTGGGGATCAAAAAGTGCTACTTCTTCTATAGAGTGAATTTTCCTTCAATTCCAGGTATTGAAGTTGTCGCATGTCAGGCTGTTATTAAAAATAAAAGCCTTTGCATTGCTTCCGTTTATATTCCTCCTAGAGCCTCAATAAACCGAAAACAACTTTCAGATATTTGTTCGGTCCTTCCAGCTCCGCGGATGATCATGAGAGATTTTAACTCTCACGGTACAGGCTGGGGAGAACTGTACGATAACAACCGGTCTTCTTTGATATATGACTTCTGTGACAACTTCAATATGACAGTTCTTAACAATGGAAAAGTAACACGTTTGGCTGGTCCATCCTCACTTGGCAGTAGATTAGACCTCACACTTTGCTCGAATTCATTATTGTTGGATTGCACATGGAATGTGATTCAAGATCCCCACGGTAGTGATCACTTGCCGATACAAATTTCGATTGCTACAAGGTTCAATTCGTCAGAATCCATTAACGTCACGTATGATCTTACCCGTTACATTGATTGGACAAAGTTCAGCACAGCAGTAGGTGAAGCCGTAACGACGGTAGAAGAGCTTCCACCGCTGGAGGAATGTACCTTCCTCTCCAACCTGATCTTGGACAGCGCCCTTCAAGCCCAAACTCGACCAATTCCAGGAACGTCATTTCGCAGGAAACCTCCTTCTCCATGGTGGGATCAGCAATGCACCGAGGTTTACCGTAAAAAGTCCGACGCGTTTAAAGTTTTCCATAAACGTGGAACACCTGAGCACTTCGAAGTATACACGGCTCTCGAACGCGAACTTAAGAGCCTCATCAAGGGCGAAGATTCGTGGACGGGCTATCGCGCGAGACGTCGATGAGTACTCTTTGGAACACGGCGCGAAGATTGCGTAATCGAACTACGAACAACGAGAGCGAGGAGTACTCGGACCAATGGATTCTTAAATTCGCGCGAAAAGTTTGTCCAGATTCTGTGCCGGCACGGTTAATTCCCCGCGAAACCACGAATTCGATAGATGAGATTAGCCAACCCTTTTTAATGGTAGAACTCTCTCTCGCACTCCTTTCGTGTGGCAATATGTCTCCAGGGGCTGATCGGATTAAGTTCAACTTGCTTAAAAACTTCCCAGACGTCGCAAAGAGGCGCATGTTGCACTTGTTTAATCAGTTTCTGGAACTCAACATTGTACCGGATGATTAGAGACGGGTGAGAGTTATAGCCATTCAAAAACCTGGTAAGCCCACGTCCGACCACAACTCCTATCGACCCATCGCGATGTTATCCTGCATTCGAAAGTTGTTGGAAAAAATGATCCTCTTCCGTCTGGACAAATGGGTTGAGACGAACAACCTGCTTTCAGATACTCAATATGGTTTCCGTAGGGGTAAGGAAACGACGACTGTCTCGCGTTGCTTTCCACAGATATTCAGTTAGCTTTTGCTAAAAAAGAGCAAATGGCTTCTGTATTCTTGGATATCAAGGGGGCTTTTGATTCAGTATCTGTTGAAGTTCTCTCAGATAAACTCCACGCTTGTGGATATTCGCCTTAATGAAAATTTTTTGTACAATTGGGCTCTCGAGATCCTCAATTTCTAGGTATCGAATTCTCTACGGAGAAAACTGAGTTGGTAGTTTTTTCAAGGAAGCATAATCATTCTATGTCATTTAAATATCTTGGGGTCTGGTTCGATTCAAAGTGCACCTGGAGATCCCACATTGAGTATCTGAAGCGAAAATGCCAGCAAAGGATCTACTTTCTCTACACAATTACCGCGACCTGGTGGGGAGCACATCCGCAAGATCTTCTAACGTTGTACCGGACAACGATTTTGTCGGTTATAGAATACGGAACTTTTTGTTTTCAGTCAGAGGCTCGGTCGCACATCATTAAACTGGAACGTATTCAATATCGGTGTCTTCGTATACCGTTACCGTTCGTTGCATGCATTCGACTCACACTATGAGTCTTGAAGTGCTGGCTGGCATGTTGCCCTTCTCCGAATATTTCCAATCGTGTTTGCTTCGTCGACTTCGGCAGTTTGGTTCATTTTGATTTATCCATGAAGCAGGAGCTTCATGGTCTCCCAGAGCATCATCTTCCTATGATTGCTCCGGTGATATTTGCTGCAAAGTTTGGCCAAGTTGATACCACTAAATCGTTCTTCACTAACGGATCATTGATAGAGGAGTCAGCAGGCTTCGGTATATTCAATGAAATTTATAGCGCCAAACGTAAACTTCAAGCTCCTTGTTCCGTATATGTCGCTGAATTAGCGGCAATACACTTTACGCTAGAAATTGTTGCCTCACTAATACCGGATCAGTATTTCATTTTCACGGATAGTCTCAGTTCTTTAGAAGCTATTCGCTCCTTGAGGCCGGTAAAGCACTCCTCGTATTTTCTCATGAAAATACAAGAGCTTCTAAGTGCTTTATCTTCGCGTTATTTTATCATCACCTTTGTATGGGTCCTATCTCATTGTTCAATTCTGGGCAATGAGAAAGCGGACTCGCTTGCAAAGGTGGGCGCTATGGAAGGCGATATTTATGATCGACAAATCGCCTTCAATGATTTTTTTTACTATTTTTCGTCAACAGTCACTCGACAGCTAGCAGTATACGTGGAGTTAAGGAGATTTGGGACGATGGCAACATTCTATCATACCAAAGGTGTCGAAGAAATCTTGGTTTGGGGGGATGGATGTGGGTCGAGACTTCATTCGTGTGATGTCTCGCCTCATGTCCAATCATTATTCTTTGAACGCTCATTTATACCGTGTTGGGCTGAGCAACAGCAATCTCTGTGAATGTGGACAAGGTTACCAGGACGCAGATCACATTATTTGTTCATGTGCCGAGCATCGTGAAGTCAGATCTGAGCTTTATGATTCCCTTCGGGCTCGAGGTAGACAACCCAATGTACCGGTTCAAGATATCTTGGCTGTACGTGATTTGGAGTCTATGAAACTAATTTATGTGTTTTTGACTAATATTAGCCTAAGACTGTAGTTAGTTTAACATGTATGTTTATTATAAGTTTTTTTTTTATCTGTGTTTGTGAGTTTTTCTTTCTTTCTCAAAAATGTCCAAGTAAAAAGAAAACCAAATATTGTATAGTTATAAGTTTTTTGACAATGTAGAATTTTAAATAAATGTGTTATGAAAACCATACTTAAAATTCCCGCCCATCTTCCCATCCTTAAAATTGTTATTCCTATTAACCTCGAGACGGCCGCGAGTAATCGGTTCTATCCTTCTAACTTTAGTTTTAAGATAACTGATGTATATAAATATGAAAACTTTGCTCCGTAAAGTTGATGCGATTGATCCTGTACAAATAAATGATCTATACAAAGAAATAAAAAAAAATAAAAAAAACAACCATTGCACAAAATAGTGACTTAAGGTTTTTTGCGTCACACAGCGTGAACATTTTCACAATTTCAGCACTTTGTTGTGCTGCTGAAATAGTTGATGGTTAAAATTGTAGAGGGCTGACGGTTCTTAAGCATAAACAAACCAGGCGAGCTGTCACCTGGTTGTCAAGTTGTTTACATGAATGTTTGGATACCTCTTTAAGATACACCTTGTACTAAGCAAAGTCATTTTCCCAAAAAAAATCCACTTGAACTGGCATAGGGCCATTAGGCCGAATACTATTAGGCTGAATATCATTATGCCGAATGCCATTAGGTAAAATGGCTCAGTAGGCCGAAAGTGACTCGGCCGAATAGGTTAGCAGGTTGGATTTTGCAAAGTAGAAGATTGAACTTAATATTTCATGAAATCTTTGCTAATGAACTTTTATGGGAGATTTTTTCTCTTTGAATCAAGTGCAGTTCTTTGAATTTTAAGAAGTTTGAAGTTTTTCCCATCATTGAAAGCGTTGAAAAAAAAAGAAACAAATAAATGAAGTATCTGTCACTCAGTCAACATAGTGACTGCATCATTCTAGGAACATATTTGGCCTAGTGACCCATGCGGCCTAATGTTACAGCACTAAGCTTTAGCAGACGATGAACTTACTGAGTTGAAATTGGTTGAATAATTTTCTTACATGAAAGCACAAAAGTCAATATTGGACCGTAAAATATATAAAAATGTTTTCTTATGGACCAGTCTACAACAGAGCACTGGAAATGCAAAGAAGACAAGTGCGTGAGCATTTTGACGATGATTGAATGCCCGCTGGCCATTGGATGCTGGATGGAAACAGTGAAAAGTCCGAAAGGATCACGCATAATGGCATCCTCCACTGAAAGGGGAAAAACTGTGCTCCATATAGGATTTAAGTATGAAGTTATATTTTCAGGTCTAGTGGGACTGCAGCAACCGATGTTTGTGGTGAGTTATGAAAACAACTGGAAAATGCGAACAACTGAGCGTGTGAAATGGCAGTGAATCATCCATTCCATTTGTTTGTGACATTCGTTGGGAATACTAAACGACAAAGATGATGGCAAAGGCAGAGTGGCGCACCAAGGCTCTAGAAGGCATTATAGCTCACAGTAGAATCTGAAATGATGGAATACATGCCACTGCGTAGAGGCGTCAGTACGGGAATCAATAATTCAATGAGCTCCAGAATTGTTTTGCCAATGAAACTTACATTTGTCAGCTTGAATGGCACCTTGTCAAAAAGAAACTGGAACAAGTAACAGGCCTTCTCCCGATAGATTCTGATTGATGCTTTTCTAAATAGACGTCAGAGTAAGTTTAGGTATTTTTATAGAAACTTTTATGTTCTTTTAGGTTTTTTTTTTGTAACATTGCAATGAAAATTACGCATAACATAATCAGTATTGTTTTCAGGGATGATTTGATATACAATTGGATAATCTAAATGATGAAATATATTTCATTCGAAAGTCTCTTGTTAACTCATCATTCCTAGCACGACCCAGGATAATGGTATTATTCCCGTATTGAACCAATGAGATTTTGTATCATAAACATATGTTTCAATTAATGTTCCGATCAAAAGGCGTATCTGACCGCTTTTTACTATTCAAATGTTTTCATAACCTTAAAGTACTCAGCCAATGAAACAGGTTTTGCCTGATCAAATTATCTCAAATATGATATTCTGATTTGACTTTGTTAACATTCAACAAACTGAACTAAAATGAAATCTGAATTTTCCATTTATTTTTTTCTGTAATGATTTAATTTTATTGTATCATAAATACTAGGTCTTCTGTAAAGCTTATATGTGGTGCATTAAATAATCTATTTGATTGTTTGAAAGTTTGAGCAACAATGAAAACTTGCGGTTTTATAGAAGGCTGCATATCGCTTTGGTCAAGAATGCAAATTTAGGCAGAGAGGTACTTTCAGCCTTTTAAAATTTTAGAACAAAGATTTCTCAAATGATGGCGTCAAATGTATCTCTCACACCAAGTTCCCGAATATGATCTTTGTGGCTGACGATTAGCGAGAAGGGATTGTCCAAGCCGTTGTTCTTTTCTTCGGGGCTTGCAGTGAACGGGGAGAATACATAGACAGTACAAAATGTCTACCGAAAGTTTTCGCCTTCATCAAGAACTATGACACGAAGCACGATGTAGTCTTTTGGTCTGACCTGGCCTCGGCCAAATATGCCGAGTGATCACTTCAGTGGACCGTCTGAAAATAAACGTTGTACCGAAAACCGTCAAAATCAAGCCCAACGAATCTCAACGAATCCCAGCGATGAGAAATGTTTGTGAGAACTTTCCATCTAACAGTTGACAGTCTGACAGCCATGCACGGTGAAGCCAAAATAACAAGTGTGATAAGAAGTCACCACCAGTGCAGGCCTTGTCATGACGTACGGTTCCTTCCAATGACAAGGTCAAACTATACATACCTGTTATCCGCACTCTTCCGTTGTAAGTAGGGCCAAAAACAAGGGTGTGGACCCGCAACCAGAAGCACTTACAGAAAACCCACGAAAAGGATACAGAATCTCCTTCCAACGAAACGCTCTTATTTTAGGACATGAACAGTAAGCAATGCACATTAGGATTTTTGTCTGGTGGTTTGTTAAAAATAGGGTTAGCAAACTCACTGTTGACTATCGGAAGACACCTTCTAGGGGAACTTGGTGTGTGAAATGAACTTCACCTCGGAGCTCACTTCCTTCGTGGGGGGAGTAAAATACGAAGTGCCTTGTCAGTCGTTGCCATCCAGGGTGAGATAGGTCGCGTCGTCTATCACCACCGCCACGTTGCGATTCGCCGGGAAAATCGAGTTAACCAGCCTGCAGCTCCGAAACCAGTGGACGCGACTTCCGCTTCCTGAATGCTCATGTTCGCCAAGTACTTTTTCACTGTTTGGCCGGTTGAACCGACCTCCTTTTCCCTCGGTCTTCCTCTTCAGCATCCTCTGGAGCTTCTTGTCGCTCAGGGTCGTCGGCCGTCCGGAACCGGGCTTTCTTTTGATGCTCTGATTGTTGTCTAATAGTGCCAACCCAAGTAACACCACTTGTCATATTCATGTTAATAATACACGTTTTAGACCAAGCTCATGTTTTTTTTTTCTAACGTCAATAACTTAATCTCATTCACGCATATAACCGAAAAAGCGCAATAAATGTGGCATTTTTGAACTTGTTCGTTTTGTAGAACATCCATAAGACAAATATTATGTTCTATGGGTGCTTCCAACAGCATGCTTATAACATAATGATATGTTTTGTCAAAGCAAGCACGGTATGAACAAAGTCAAAAAAATATAAACAAGATTTTTTAATGGCGAAACGATATCGTAGCTAATGGTATTTTACGCGATAAAGATGATTGTTTATAACTTTTTTCAAATATGAAATTAAAAGTGCCTTACGCATGGAAGTTGTATCAAAATTGTATATACGGCTCAAGGTTAGCAGTACAACTTTCCGTTTTGCCTTCCATAATTTCATGCGCCATCGATTGGATTAAAAAACGTAGAAGGTAGAAGGTAAAAATCAACATGGCGATTTTCCAAGTCTACAGTCCTACAGTACAAGTCTACAATACGGATAAAAATATTAGTAACACATTTGATTTTCACATGTTTGTTTTGTCTTTTCTGCGTTTTTTGTTATGAAATTCAACCGAGTAATTTCAGTATGAATGAAAATACAAATAAAATTTTTCTATTATGTAGTGCGTAGCTATATCTCAAAAGACTCCCCCACAAATTAAGCGTAACATTTTATAAAAAAAAAACAATCTCCCAAACTGTTGCTTTATTTTACATTGGAATAAACCCCTATGCCCAGTTTGGCTTCTATTTGAATCAGTGAGTGGCATCACAATCTTACATTTAGGTAGTGTTTATTTCTATTCCAGTATTTCAAATAAACACATTTTCAGCCGTCACTGTATTGGATTCACTATCTATTCTGAATAATTTCACTATTGCATGAGGATGTTAAAAACATGTTTAAAATTAATCTTGAATGCAGCCTATCAACATATTTACAAACATCTAGCATACACGCTTTTTCCAAACAATCCAAAATTAAGTACATTTGACTCAAATCAGTCGAAAGTATGGATACTCAAAAGTTAGTAAAGATAGTTCGTAGTGGTAAGATGACAAACAGTCACCGATGTTTTCAAGAAGTAAAATTGAAGTTGATCGAACAAAAATAGAACAAAAATTTGTTCGCTGTTCTGGTACCACGTTTGAACCGAATATGTGTGGAAAAACATCCTCAAAACTTTTTCAAGACCAGACATGTTTGGTATTTCATCCTCACGACTTTTTTACAACAAACTTCTTATATTCTTGTCAAAGAAGATGTTTCTGGTGTTACTTAGGAAGATCTTGTAGATGCGGAATGGGCGTATCCGGTGTCCACTAAGTGCCGCACGATGTACGTTTTCGACGCGGCGGGATGCCGTTCTTTGAACGCGCACACTTCTGAACGGAGTTGCTTCACTGTTTTTGCCATCGCGGTTAGAGTTCGACTGATAGAGCTGTCAAATTTTGTCTGCTGACTCATGGTTTACTATGATTGATGCTGCATGGGTAGTTTCGTCAGTGCGGATGAAGGTAAGCCCATGAAAAATCGGCAATTTTTGTCCATTTAATTTCAATGCAAACGTTAGTCAGGATTCTACGCTCCTTTTATGCTGTGTTAGATAGCTTGAACACACCATAATTGGAAAATATAGCTATATCTGGTACACTCACTCTATGAAGGCAAAAATGAAAGAAAATATAATTTACCTCAATCACAACCTTCTAAATCATCTCGTGAATAGCACAAGTGACATAACAATGAAACGCACGATCACGGTCATGCCCAATAACAAGAGACAATACGAGTGCATTTCTTTTGTTATCGGATCATAACAAACACACACAGCATGAAAACTGAACCATTCCAACTACGTTCAGTAGATTGACTAACAAGTGAGGAATCATGCGTTTAAATTAAATCTTTATTTGAAATGCAATTGAAAACTGTCTTCAAATGAAAGGTTCACAAATAAGTGCTTCAGATTCAGATAGGGTGAGACTTTCTTGGCGCAGAAATACAAATACTTTTTCCGAATTAAATTTGAAAATACGCTGTACGAAGAACGATTTTAACTTATGACGTATTTAAAGATAGCGCAATTTACCTTTTTGTTTAGTTTCACCCCGTCGTAGCCACTAAAATACCTTTTGGGTATTTTTGTAACTTGTCCGAGGGTGAGATTCGAGCTCGTGACTTTGGCGTGAGAGGTATGGATGCTAACCACTGCGCCGGGGTCGTCCCCCAGCACAATTTACAGATTTTAGCAGAATAAGGACCATGTTTCAATATTAGCAGAGAAAAATTTTCTGATTAATTTCCTATGAATTTCCGAAGCCCACCTTTGGGCGGGCTACGATTTAGCTTTTTTCTTGCAAATATTTTCCTTCTCGTAAACGCAGACAAAAAAATCTTCAAAGCGAAACTTTTTTCAACCTGACCCCTGTCGAGGCTAATTATTAAAATTGATGAAGTAATTTTCTACATCATAATCCTCGAGCTAACAAGCGTACAAAAAACGCAAAAAAGTAAAAACCACCATATTTCTAATCTTCCACCGGAGAGAAAGGAGAAAAGTTTCACTGGTACAAGAAAAAGTTTATATGGCACACAAGGGAGTGTGAAATAACTGACAGTTGCTCGAGATTTATCCATTTGAAAAGTTCTGGGAAAGCAAGAGTAGAGCTGGAGAGCAAAAAAAAACTGAAGCAAAAAGCCAACAGGATAGTATTTATGTTCAAACCGCGGTCTGAACAGTAGGGTTGACCCAATTTTGCAATCTTTTTTTGTGCGAATCTCTCTTCTTTTTATGCTCCGTCAAATAGGAAGAGTTGATCTTATGAATGAGTAATTTCTCCGATCCCAGTTCGCTCGTTTTGCCTAGCTTTAGCTATGATTTGGTCATTTTCGGAGCAAAAACCCAACGCCTGGAGGCACCATAAATGTCATGGCCACCATTTCCGACGGCGAAGGGATAAACGTACGTATCGCTAGTTGGATGGCTTGGTTCGGTGACTTTGCTAATGCACTCTGTCATGTCCAATGTTTCTTTAACAGAGTGATCATGACCAGAGAGGGGAAAATCTGCAGGCACCAAAAATGGCATGTCCAGCTCCCGGTGGATGCAAAATGAATTAATATTCATGAATTGCTTGAACCATAGCGTAAATTTTGCTTCCACGCAGATTTGTTGTTGTTGTGATATTTTTTTTTCACGGATCCTTCAAATTAATTATTACTCATTACCACTGAGAAAAATTTCTTCCATCATTCAATTTCAAACAAAACCAGGAACCACGCTTGCACTTGTTCAGAACTAAGAAAAGACCAAAAGTGTGCTTAGCGTAAAAGCTCCTTGTGGAAAATAAGCACGTGCTAATCGTCTGTTTGCGTGTGATAAAGCGTGCCTGCTAAATTTTGCCGCGTCATTATTGGTCTTTACTGTGCGGACATCCCGGAAAAGGCTTGCCACCATTCATTCTGCTCTGTTGAGTTTTTTTTTTATTATTTTACTTGTCGTTTGCCCTGGCAACGGAGCCCGACAACAGCCCGGTTACCACGTGGTCTTCCGTGCAAATCCATCAGCACAAGAACACGCATCGTTTGCTGGGTTTTTCCTGTTGAAGATAAATTACGACGACTGTTCGAGAGAAAGCGTGTTCATGTGGCGGCTGATGCATTGAATTTTTTTATGGGCTGTTGTTTTGGATGTATTACCAAAAGCACTAACGTGATAGAAATTGTTTGTTTTGTTTTCTGATCAATTGTTTGAAAGAAAACGATCATATGTTTGAAGAAGACATCTCAGTGGGAAAAATACAGTTGTTAGATCATTGAGTTAGATTTACTCGTTCTTTACCAAAAAAAAACAATATTGATTGAATTTAGATCATAACATATGTAAGAAAGATTAACCAACTACAAGGGTTGAAAGTAGATCTGAACATTAAAGTACAATCGATTGGAGCGATTGAATAGTTATAGCGAATTTGTTTTTGAACCTAGGTTGGAACCAGTTCCAACCTGCAATACCCGAAATAATCGCCAGTGCAAACCCCAACCCGATACGAGTTACAAATAAAGACAAACACACAGAAGTTTAACACACAACAAGCCGACCCAATCTTGATACCTGATACAGATTGGAACTGAATCAAAAACGAATTCACTATTAGATTGTTGTGCAATTAGTGTAGTAAACAAATAATCATAGAATCTTGTCGTGCATTGCGTTAAATGTTTGGTTTAATCCTAAAGGGTGTCCACGATATGATTGCGTCGCTTTCAAAAAGTTGTAAAAGCTGCAATAGAACTTATTTCAGAGAGAGCGTTCTTAAATCCATAACCAGTAATTCTTTCTTTGAAGCTAATTAAAATAATCAATAATAATTCTTACTTGGGATGTGATAGTGGCAGACCTTATGTAATTATACAATATATAATGTTGCCAACGGAGGAACCAGAGAGAGAGAAAGAAAGATACATCATAATTAGTTTTCAATTTGATTTCAGGCCCTACTCGGGAAAACTGCTGTTACGTTATCCTATTACTAAAGGCTGACTGAAAGTAAATTGGTACGCACAAAAGTTTTGTAATTTGTGATTCAATAAGTTTAAAAAGTTCATTAAAGGTTGTTTTGCAGTAATTTTTTCAAAACTTCAAAGTTACAGCAATAGATGGTTAAATTTCTTCAGTTCGAACGAAATCCTTAACGTTTATCTTGATGGAGCCCACAAGCGCCCGCACAGTGGAAACGGTAATGAAATCAGCGCATGTCTTCCATTTTGCCCGCATTTGCTGGATGTTCTTGACTGCCCCGCCACTTCGTTGAAGTCGCTGCTTTGAAATTGCCTAGTATTTTTCGATTGATCGAAATTCCGGGCAATTCGGAGGATTCATTAGCTAGGGGACAAAATCGATCTTGTTGACAGCATTCCACTCCAGAACCAACTTGGGGTAGTGGCAGCTGGCTTAACCGGGCCAAAAGATGACTTTACCCCAATGGCTTCAGACGAACGGCAATACACGCTTTTTGACGCATTCTTCGATGTAAACTTGGGATGTCATCGTCGAGGATGTGACGAATGGTTCCGTTTTCAGGCCACAACTGCAAATCGCTTGCGAAATCATGGCCTTCTTCGCGAATTTGTCGGCAAACATGAACTTGAATCTTCCCGGCACATCCCCACGTCCACGATGCAAAACTTTTGACCGAGAAGATGCTTGAAATTGAGTTTGACGTTTGTTTCGTCAGTGCAGCCCGGTTGCACAAGAGCCACGCTTATTGGCCTCGGAATTCTGCTTCATGTGCCGGTTCGGATGTTTACTGGCTTTGTACGACCTGTATCCTTCCCTGGCAAGGATGTTCCGCACAGTTTGAAAATTGGCGGTGTACCTTCTGGCCACATCTCGGATCGAATGACCAGGGTTGGCTTTAATGCACCTCAACACCTTGCTGCACAGCTGACGATCCCTAGTTACAGTTTTTTCATAGGTCCACAGATTCCTTTCCATACTCAGGGTTTCCTTGTAGGTTTTGAGCGCTTGACAAACTATTGTTTTCGGCATTTTCAGAACTTTAGTCAGCTTGGACCCGGACCACCCCGGATTTTCCAGGTGTCCAGGTGTACAATATTTTTTCTTCTTTCGAGTTCCATTTGACGTTATTTCTGAACGTGATCGACTATTTTGATCAAACTTAAAAACCACTGTCAAAGATTTTTGATTCCCCGCACTGAAGACGTGCTAGCAGCGCGTAAGGGGCGTACCAATATATTATTGGTCAGCCTTTAAATAATATAAGTTTTAGTTTTAAGATCTAGTTTTTCATCTTAATTATAAGTTCTACATACCAAATAATCTCAGTTCAACCCAACAATAATCACTGATATATCTTGCTCCAAGAAAGTAATGTAAAGTCAGTTTTAATGAAATTAATACTTTACATGTGTTTGGTTTTGAAAAACGTTCGTTATCTAAATGACAGCATCATGTAGCTTATTTTTCGCCGAAGCCATCTGTTACCTGCCACAAGGTTAGACAATCATTGTTAAGTTCATCAACGAATTCGTAGGTGCGGCGGTGCGTTAAGAGCGTTCGCAACAGTGTATCCCAGTTGGACCATGGTTTAGATGTAGATGCCTCCTTTCACATGTACCTACATCTGCCAGTTTAGCTACGGATATATCGTATAATCCTGTAGAAATCTGCACAACCGTTGAACGTCCATCTGAAAAAGTTCTTTAGGCCAGCAGTTCCGTGCCTAGTCACCCACGGTGGCGAGGTCACCCACTGAAATTCGCTTTACTGGGTGGAACCGCTTGGTTCGACCTGTGATTGTAGATAAGTATTCCGACACCCATCATGGCCAAAACCGATTTTCCAGAGCCTCCGACCCCTTCCAAGACAGTGGAAGTGCCAGCGGACAATCGGTATAATGAACGAGTGGTTAAGACCCGTCTGACGACCCCACCAAAAAGTGGTTGGTAGTTAGTGCCGTTTAAGAGTAATCATCCACCGGACCGTGTGTCAGCGGACGGCTGTTGATTATTCTCTACACCTGGATCAGATAACTTCTCAACACTTCCTCCTTAGGAACCCGCTTAGGTTTGCCGATAGATAAGATCTTTTTCACGGATTGGATAAGCCTTTCCCACGAACGATGTTGTCATAGTTGTGAATTTAGTCTCTAAATTTTCTATGTTCAACCCTGTCACCGCAGTCAATAACTCTTTTTCCGCGCCCACAAAATTCGATCCATGGCCACTCTTAATCACTTGTGATACTCACACCCCAGCGCTTCTCGTAGTGCCGACCAACAACAACAAGAAACGGGCCAAAAAAGTCAAAGCCCATGCATGAAAACGGACGTTAGCTGAAGCTAGTTTTGAATTTATGATCTTACACAACGATCAGTTTCGACGCATTTGATCACAGAGTAGGAAGCACGATTGGGCGATGATCAGTTTTGTTCACGAAATCTCACTCTCCTAAACGACTGTGAATTCGCTTAACACCATGATCGTAAATTAAGATTTTAACTTATACTAAAGATACTTTTAATTCAAACGTCCGTTGTTCGTTGAAATTGTCACTTACTTTTCACCGTATACATCTGTCTGAGCTTGCCGAAACTGGGACATCTCCGCTGTGGAAAGTTCTTCTTATGTGAGCTGATCTGTGGCTCTCTAATCAGATTTTTTTTCTGATGTTTACAATAAAGCATTGAACGAAGGCCGCCACACCCTGCGAGCTTCACCATGAAGTATAGCTTTATGATTGCAAGATGCTTCGAGCATTTGCTTTGGTGTGATGTAGCAGGTTTGCTCGGAGCTCGGTCGAACTTTCTTCAACATTCATAACCGACGCAGGCCACTCATTTTTTAGCTTCCTGAGGAACGGAGGGCCGGTAAATCAATGGCTTGTTGGTTTGAGGTCTGGCCCAACCCTCCACTTAGTGCCATCGTCGGCGACGTTGTGCTCAGTGCCCAGCCAATTTCACTCGGTGACAATCGTCGTCTCCAGAATTTTGTTAAACAAAAAGGCCAGGAATTGTGAATAAGGAATCACCGGATCAGATCGGACTGTAGCCAGCAAATGACATCCAGGGCATTCGTTCAGAAGTGACGACGATTGGATAATGTGTCCTTCCGCAATACTTTGTTCCAAACGCATGTCATGAATCGTTGCGTACAGCTCAAGGCGAAGGATAGAGCCGACTTTGATAGGTGTCACTCTTGTCTTACTTCCAATGATAGCTCAATCTATATGATTACTCATTACATAGCGGATATAAAACACAGAAGCGAACCCACTTTCGCTGGCAGTATCGAAAGTGTGTAGTTCTACAGTTGCTTTACCGATCGCTGTGGAAATACCAGCGAGGAATTTCGGCGGACTTGAGCTCAGGTAGTATGCTAAGCCAAGTCAGCCATTTCTCCATATGTTTCTCGCTGATCATCTTATCCTACCTGGCTTTTGTTCTCCAGATCTCCCGCAACAGTACTTTCAAATATATTAGGTAGTGCGCGATGAGTCCCAAGGAATCGTAGAGTGCTATTAGCGTTCACATAATGTCCCACTTGACAGAAAACAGCTCTATGTTGCGGTTGTGCATAGTTTGTAGCGAAAGACGTCAGTTGTGGTGATTTACCACATACCAAGTACCATAACGGCGTTCATTTCCATCAATTTCTCAGACTTCGGATTTTTTCTTGAAGGCTTCTAGCACGACTTCTGATTTCGAACCCAGTATAGTAAGTGGAATCCGCCCTGGTGATGAATATTTTGTACTTCGTTATCCAAATCGATCGCCTCCTTTTCCGTATCAACGCTTGTCAACATGTCGTCGACGTAGTGACGATGGCAGATAGCATCGACAGCGGTAGGGTACAGGATCTTAAACCTTGACAGGTGGTGCCAAATGTAAGAACCTACGTTACGTAGTCGCATGGATCCGTTGTGTCTTCGCTAGCACACCGCTAGATTTTTTGACTATCTTCGTCGTCAGGATTCATCCGAATCTGATGAAGCTGGAATCTCAGCGACGTTGTCTGCGAGGGCTATGAACCGCTCAAGAAACTTGTAAAGCAGTGGTGGCAGAGCGTTCAAATGATCCTGTATGAAGATCAGCAAATCACCTTCTAAAGGTTGCAGTGACATCAAATACAATTTGAACTTTCTCCGGTTTGTTGAGGTTAAAAACTGGATGGATTTAGTTTCTTTATTAAAGAGACTTTCAGCCTGTGGCTGGTTTGTCTCTGATGAGACAGAATGACGGGAACGGGGGCCTGAAGGGCCCTCATAAAAGGTGGGATTGTAAGTCCTGTTTAAAAATGATCTGCGTAATATGTAGTAGATGAACTCGCTTGGTGCTGTCTCATGTTGGTCGTAGTACCGAATATCATTCGTATGTCCTTGTCGTCTTATTTTTCATGTAAGCTTATGGTCAGTTCTTAAAGGGTAGGGGTAGTTTTGGTGGTCCGTGGTCAGAGCGTTGTGTTCATGTGGTATGGGTGGAAATGTGGTGGACAAAAATTGTATCGTTTGGGTTTGTGAGAGGGGAGGGGGGGGGGGGGCACTAACTGGTGGTAAGCATTGTTAAGAGGTCCACCATGTTTGGTCCACCATGTTGGGGATTCCTTAAAGAAGCAGACCACTGCGGCTTCTCTCATGGGTCATTTATTCTGCCCGCGATTCCAAAGAGCTTCCTTGGCTCCACATACTGGGGACAATGGAATAGGAAATGTTCTACTGAGCGGTACGTGTTACATAAGGCGCTGCTTACGTGGAAGGGTCCGTTTTCAGACATGTTGTACGATGCTCCTGCGTGTCCAAAACGTAGGCGCGAAAGTATCTGCTGCTGTCGGTGGTCAGGTGGGTCCTTTTATGGGTCAGGTGAACGGAACCTTTTATTTTCCCATTCGTTGCCCATTCCACTTTGCCCATTCGTTGCTCCAGACGTACCAGATTATTTCTGAGAGCCACTTTTTGGTTCATCTCCAGGCACAGTTTTGGTGAATAATTTTGAATCACCACTTTTGCTGATGGAGGCCAGCCGAACAGCCTTGAAATGTCCAGGGATGCCGCAGTGACCGGGTATCCTTGAGATTGTTGTTCCGGGTGGGGATTGCATAATTATTGCCTGGATCCATGGTTGGTTTGAGTCGGTGAAGACGGCAATTGGGCGTTCAGATGGGGTGGTCACTATCAGCAGGAGCTTGGGTCGAAAAAATAGAATACTGTTTTGGAAGCTTTTGGTACTGGGCGAAGTGCTGGTCGTTGATTCCGATGCCCACCCCGTCTCCTCGATCGATGGTTGACAAGCTCACAAGCAAGCTGTGCAAGCATCGTTGCTTGCACAGCTTGCGGATTTTTTTCGGCTCTAAAGGCCCTACGGAGAGTGTCGTCGATGGTTACAGCTGGCTGGTTCCAGCTCTTGACCCCACACCAGTGAACTTCGGCCACCAAAAGAAGCATCTGGTTGGCGAGGCTACGAAGAAACTAGAAGAAACCCTCCATCGCTGGACCTGGTGGTTTTCGCCAAGTATTGGGCAACTTGACGGCAAACGGCGGACGCAATGTAGTGCTGGAATGGAAGCACCCCTGTCTCCAGGCTGGCAAACTGTGACCCCGGATACTGTTGACAATGGCTGCATAACTCCAAGTTTGGTTGACTGGTTGCAGTTTAGTTGTCGCTCGGTGATGTTTCGGAAGAGGTTCAGTCGTTTACAGCAGTTTTCTTTAACTTCATCGAAGTACTGTCGGAACGATAAGGAACGGTCGAGTCTGACACCTAGGATCTTGACTGAATTCCGCTGCTTCATGGGATAGCCTCCGAGGTTGATCGGTGTAGCTAGTGTCCGGTGGTTGTTACCGCAGATATGCACTTGTCACCGATGATAGCTGAAAGCCGGAGATTGAGGTCCAGTTCTCGGCGTACCGCACATGCTAGCTTTTTTGCGAGAGCAACTACTGTGCTCCTCACGACCATCAGAGAGATGCCCACTGGTAGCCTCGAGAAAATCTCGTTCATCTGAACGAGGAACAGAGTGACGGCAATAACCGAGCCTTGTGGGACGCTTGCTTCCTCGTTGAAGGTTTTGGAGTGGTGGAATCCTTCAGTGACTCGATATGTTCAGTGTTGGAGGAAGTTTCGTAGGAAATGTTGAAAACTGGAAAAGTTACGAAGTACCATGTACGATTGCTCACTTTCCGAATCGCTTCGGGTTTTCCAGATATATCCTTTGCTCTTGTAGTCCACCATTTTGATCGTATTATTTCAGCTAGCAGCAGCTCACGATCCATTCTCTTCATGAAGCAGCGGTGACATTTCAGTGCCATGGATTGTATTTCCAAAGTAGGCCCACTTGGTATCTTTCATTCTGAAAAGAAGTTACTTCATATAGCTTGGCTAAGGCTCGTTCATCTTTCAACAGTATCCCAATTCCCTTGGTAGATGAGTCATCTGTTTTTCGATTGCAACTGCTTCCGATGCCGCTTTGGTGTGCGCATTCAAGAATGCATCGTCTTCTGGACAACGGCGAGATTTTTTATCGCCAGCACCGCTCAATTGTGGTATCGTTACTGTACTTGCAGCTTCGGGTAACTTGTACAGCCAGTTACTAAATTCGACCAACGTAACAAACTGAAACCCCTGCGACGAGTTGCCCACTTCAACCAAATCATTAGAGAAAGTCGTTCGGTCAAACTTTGTAGAAGCGTGTGGTTGCATAGTTGCTACTCTAGTCTTAACAAGCCTTAACGGTTGCTACCATATTGCCTACGAAGGAAGCAAAGTCGACGAGCGTGCCGAGACGATCTGCTTTGGAGCCGGCAGATTATTAATCTTATGTAATAGCGAACGATTATTTCTGGGCCTCAGAAAAGTATCTTGAGGACGGTGTGAACTTGAGCCACGTTACTAAGGGCTAACACGAAATTATTGCAACACTTAAAACTAGCTGCAACTTTTTTTTTCCACTGGAATTAATCAGATTTTGCACAGCTCCTATTTGAAGTGTAATTTTTACATCCTGTATATGCGTAGTTGTGTGGTTTGTTGTGGCCAAGATGTGAGTGAGTCAAGTGGAGACGCCTGAAAAAACATGTACGTTCTCATTGAAAATGCGGAGCTGCTCCATCAGTCATTGAAAAAAATGCTGCAAATCTTTAATTCAACCATCTCCAGAGTATTAAAAAGGTTCAATAACCGGTTGACATGGATCACTTTCTTAGACCATTCTGTAGACAAGGCGTAATATTTTTAGGTTGCTGCAAAAATATCAAAAATCTAACGGGAAATTACCGAGTTATTTAAGTAATTCAAGTAATTGAGTAATTAAAGTAATTAAGAGTAGGTCATTTTAAAGCATTTCATTGAACTTCTTATACTAAGAGCACGTTTTTAAAATTTGAATGATAAACATTGTGATTTTTTTCCGTTCGAATCGTCTAAGAAAGATGTATTTTTGTTCAGTAGAACGGGAGTTATTAGCGTAACCTTCCAGCTTAGCGTAACGCTTTACTTTTTCAAAATTTTGAAATGACACCCGGTATAGAAAAAAAACGTTGTTCTTCAAGTGACTGGATAGTCAAGAAGATAATGGATGTACACTAGTCTTTTTTTACACGTTTTTTTTTCATGGATTGTTTTCAGCGATAACTCCAGAACAGAAAAACTTATCGACCTAATTCGACTCACATTTTACGTTTTGGGCAAAAAGTATGTGGCAGTTGGGTGTGTGTGTGTGTGTGTGTGTGTGTGTGTGTGTGTGTGTGTGTGTGTGTGTGTGTGTGTGTGTGTGTGTGTGTGTGTGTGTGTGTGTGTGTGTGTGTGTGTGTGTGTGTGTGTGTGTGTCCAACCTAACACCCATCGGCCGACAATGTTATTATGGAAGAAATCTGTTTACAACAATCATTCAAGTGACCATTGGAAGCAGCTTTAATCCGGGAGCTAGAAAGTGATAGCTCTACTGCAGATCCAGCAACCCATTTCAGAATGTCTGGAGAGTCACGCCCATTTCGAGGTTACTTTCACATACAATAAGCCCCGCATGTAAACATTACCGATATCATTTGAATAAGGGCACTGCAACACACTGCCAGATTTGGAAATTTTAAATTTTCAAACCAGGCACGTATGTAGTATTATTTGTAAATAAGATTATTGTTATATAATTGTAATTAGATAGATCTCACCCATGGCCGCATCCTTAATCACACTATCTTGTTCATTGATAAAAATAAAAAAAAATCGAAGTTGATTCGTAATTAATTTTATGCACTTGTGATTAAATAACGCAAATAATAACGTTTCTAAACCGCCCGCTAGATATGCAACCTGCATTACAAAACTCTGTACACCCCGTGATGAATGCACCTAAAATTATGTGCAAGCATTTCACCCGCCATGCGCGTCGTTTTCGTTTGCCGCTTCTAACCAGCAAATGGCCGTTCTCCACATTGCACTAGTCTTCTTTTTTTTCACTCCACACTCTGCTTATAATGCAAATCCCCGCTATGAGGCGACTCTATATCGAGCTTCAAAACTGCTAATAATCATCGATTCACTCGCGACAAAGCGGAAAATACTGTAAAATAATAATTTATGCCCGAGTGTCACAATATTACCACTAATAACCAAAACTAAGCTGATGTAACTCTTCTTCCGGGTGCGGGGGCGAAGCACAAAAACAAAACAAAAACGGGGAAATACTACCTACACTCACACATTTTGATAGAGAATCGATTGTATTCAGGACGGCTTACACAATGCACGCGGAGATTTAATGATTTTAATGTTAGTTCAAGTTAAATTACAAATTATTGTTTGATTTTTTTTTTCGCGAAAACGCCGCAGCAAAAACAAAACACGTCCGTTTCGAAGCACGGCTTGCTGCGATCCGTGGGTAATCATGTGGCAGTTATTCAAAAAATTCACAATTTTCGGTGTAAAAACTCAAAATTTTAAAAACTCTATTTTGACCACTGCATGGAAAGGTAACACATGCAAACAAAATAGAAGCAATTTAAAATGTTTATTCATGTGAATTTATCAACTCTATTTAGTCTTCTTTTACACGGTTTCATAGTTAAAGTGGAACGTATCCCCCATGTAAAAAAAACTTAGTGTATAGTATTTGTCTCAGATCCCAAAATCGGTCCCAAGCTTAATGAATCACTCGTAAAAACATAATTCACACCTATTCTGTCCAATTAACACAGCGAATCAAAACAAAAACGAAGATTCTAGTACCGAAAAGCGCAAGAATGTATTGGAAGGTGCAAGATACAATGTGTACTTGAGATCAAGGGGTTCTAAAGCAGTGAGCCAATTTAAAATCGCTAGTTACCTATTGATTGCTGGTTACACGTAAATATTGGATTTGCGTCATTTAACTTAGCCAAATGTGCAGCGATAGGTTCATTTTCTATTCAACTGATTATATGCTTGCTAATCTAAATATGCCGTTTATTTTTAAGGCTTTAAATTCAACGATCATTTATGTAAAACATTTATTCCGGTTTAAAAACAATACTCTTCATACATACTGCCAAACGTTTCCAATTTCCAAACGAACTTGGTCATTCTGCTCTCATCAAATCATCAAAATCATCATCCCTGTTCTTGGAATCCATCTTCAAAAGGAAAACAGATTATCTTCAGCCTTGTATCGTTGTGGAGATTCTTCGCTTGTGGCGACCCTTGGGCACCATTATTACCATTTATGACCTTTCGTTCCAGTATGCGGATCACGTAATTTCTCATTTTTGAGTCCTAAATAATGAAAGATGCTACTAGCGACGTATTCATCGAAGATTGATTTGAATGATTTATGAGCCTTGTTGTGAAAATTTATAATTTAATAAAATGCTCCCAATGTCGTCGTCTCTAGGTTGCAAACAGAGTAAAACATATTCAAGTCATTTTATGTGCAGGTCTACCCGTAGAGCGGAAAAAAGATCCAATCACTGCTGGTTGTTGCATTCAGGAGCCATCTTGCCAAGCTTCAATCACCGCAATGCAGACTGTGGCGGTGGGATTTACACGGCTTTGGGAGGCTGCAGGTTTTCCGGGCCTTGTGCTATTGTTGGAGAATGATTAATTGATTAGTCTCACTCATTTCTCATTCAGCGAACATTGGAAACTGTGGAAAATGGCATTTGATGGGGGTGGGGTCTAATGGTGCTATAAATGACTAGTCACTGCGTGGTCTATATTGTTAGAAGTGATAGATGTTTCCCAATCATTGTTCATGAGTGCTACAAGAATGAGGGTTATTAAAATTATCCTAGTGCTAATTTGCTACCGTGATAGCTTCAAGTTTTACTTAGAATTTTCCTAATTTAATTAATTGTGCCACCTAACACTTTGCCTCGTTTTCCCATTTGTTTGATTTGTTTTTGAGACCAATGGATTTCAAATTTGATTACTTTTCTAAACGTATGTTAAGAGTTATTGTGTTGTTATAAATTTCCGAGATTTTGTTACTTCTTTTTATTGGCAAATGGTTAAGCTTGTCCTAAAAATATATTGCATTTGTATTGGCCTTTCGATGTACCTGTATATGTGCTGGAATACTTTAAGCAGCTTCCCGGAATGTCTTATTATACTGCCATGTAACGAAACGGCGTAGAGGAGCATTTCAGGGCGAAGAAAAAGGCCAAGTTTCCCAAAAACTATTTGGTTTGGCACGCTTGGCAGCGATTGTTACCATTCCTACGCAGCCATGACGCTCCCTCGCTATTCTGGCCTGATTTGGCATCTTGTCACTACGCCAAAGATGTTTTGGAATGGTATAAAGCGAATGGAGTCCATGTTGTACCGAAAGAGGCGAATCCACCTAACTGCCCGGAGTTGCGACCTATCGAGCGATATTGAGCTCTCGTGAAGAGAGAACTCTCTCAATATAAACAACATGCTACAACTGTAGATAAAATTTGAAAATCTTGGACAAAAGCAGCTAAATCGGTTGCAGAGAAGTCTGCACAGACTGGAGTAAACTCAAAAGTTCGTAGTTTCTTCATGCAGCCCAATTAAGTAACTGTAATAAGTTTTAAGATGACTGAAAATGCACAATTCAATGAATAAAAAATGTATCTTGGATTGAACTAACAGCAAAGTTGTTTTATTCCAAATTTAATTTGTCCAGATTTTGTCCCGAACAAACCTATTTTTTCCTCTGTTTGGAGCATAAACCACTGCGACCAGTTATTTGATCTATTGTAGTATATCCCGTATCTTTTGTTTAGTGCATGTCAAGTTACTTCATCACTATTGAGAAATGATGAAGTATTCGGTGTTGTTACAGTTGTCATTGTTTTTTGTTGGCAATGAATCGAGTTTTATTGAAAGTTTCCGCTATGTAAACCCTTTGAGGAGTGACAGTACTCTTCAAAGGCGCACCTCTTTATCAGTCAAAACCAGATTAATTGAAAATAAAACAAACTATGACTCCGATACAGACCATGCATCAGAACCCTAGAAATAACCAATTCAAACTATAGAACATCGAATAGAAAATGAGAATGCACAGACATAAATGAAGACTAACCATGTTTGCCTTATTCCAAGCTCATCCCCGCTGGCACAATCCGAGTATTGTCACTTCCCACAAGACATAAAATGTAATAAGGACTATGATATGTTCATTTTATTACAAAAAACAAATATGTTCCCTAGTTTGAATTAATTCGGACTGGGGTTCGATGGAAGATCTGATACCCCGTAACGCATCTCGAAAAGGTGATCTACCAGCGTTACGGGTTAAACAAGCCTTAGTAGTGATGATAGCTATTGACCACGAGACGGATTGCGTGTAAATTTTTAACCTGGTGATGTCCCCCGGGTGAATTTCCAACCAAATGCAAAGTTCAAAAGATGTAAGAGTGTAAGAGTGTAAGACATTTTATAAAAATCTGAAATTTGGTAGCGGTCCGAATATACAACTTAATATGTTTATATTTTTAAAACCAATTGGTAAATCTGAATCGAATTTGAAAAAAGTCTTTCTAATCAAAATTAACAAACCCAACTGTGGCCACCAGTTAAAAAACTTTGTTTTAGCCCCAACTGTATATAAACATGGGGGCAACGTAGAAATGATTCACTTGAAAATAGCTATAAAACTTAAACAGGTAAATATTGCTCATTCATTGCACTTTAAATAATAAGTCAAAGTATTATACTTACATTGTGTTTAGTGAAGTTCAAATCAAAAAGGGAAAGGCGATTAAACCTCAAAAAGCCTAATAAGTCACTGTTTCAAAACGTGCTCAAGGGGTTCACCGATAATGGTATAAATTGTACCGAGGGGACCACAAATGCGTATCACTTTCATGTTACCACCTTGTAAATTAAAAATTGAAGAAAAAAATGCACACTACAGTATGTCCCATAAAAAATGTGGAAATCCATACCATAGAAAATGAGGAAAAAATCATGATTTTATTTAGAGAATCGTTTATTAAGTCTTTCATGATTACATTACTCAATATGTCCACGATTTTTCTCGAACACCTTCTCAAAACAGGGACGGAATCGAAAGCATACCTTCTCAATGTATGAGTCAGTCATCGAGTTCCAACACTGGGGTGAGAACGTTCACAGGCCTCAGCCTGAACATATGCCAATATTGAGTAATCCAAAGGATTCTAGTCCGGGCTGCTAGGAGGCCAAATGTCTTTAGGCAAAATTTCATGTTTTCCTTCAGCCACGCTTGAGTCCTTTTTGAGGTTTGACACGGTGCTCCGTCCTGTTGGAAAATGACGTGTTGGTGTGCTCCAAAGTTGGCGTTCATCCGTGGCAGAACGTGGTTCTTCAAAATGTTCATGTAAACCTCGGTATTAACTTTTAATCCAGCTTTGATAGATACTGGAGGCAGTTTCAAGCCATTGGACGCAACTGCCCCGAAAACCATCACTCCGGCCGGATGTTTGGTTGTAAACTTGAATTTCACGTTCTCTGGAACACCTTAAATCTTCTTCGGTAAAATAAACCTGTCTGTATGTGTGTTAGATACGGGATCGATGGTGAATGTTTTCTCATCGGAGAATACGATGATGGTATGCTTCTTTTGTAATGCTAACACCAAACGCTTCGAGCGCTCCAGCCGAAGTTGTTTGATTCGGTGCGTTACAAGGTGGCGCTTTACTCTTTCCCTGGACGAACATTTCAGGTCATCTTTGCCAACCGTTGCATGGTAGATTTTGAAATATCGGCTTCCTTAGCCAATTTCCGGATCGATCTGATAGGATTTCGCCTCACTTTGTCTCTCACTGATCTGATGACCTTCGGTGTGCGAGCGGACCGTGGATGGCCACTTTCTGGCTTCCGTGGACGTGGTGCATCACGGAGTGAACGTTGGATACGATAAATGGTAGCCAGGTGGTATCCCACAATCGTTGCAATTTGTTTTACGGGCTTTTGGGCGAGCAGCAAACTAGTCACAACCTCCTTTGCGTATATTTTTCTCAACTTTGTTACTCGCGAACTACTGTTTCGTTTACATCGTCTCATAGTATACAGTCAGATGATTACACACACGCATTAAAACAGTAAAAATAATTTTGAAAGCTATCGAAAAATAAGTATTGAAAACTTTTGCATTTTTTTATGGGACATACTGTATACGAGAGGAAATCAATTTTCCCATTTTGTAGCCGGTTCCGGAAAGCGTCAGTTGTGATACTCAAGCACATTAGATACATTAGATACTCAAATGTCATTTAAAAATCTTAGGGTCTGAAAACTCATTAGTCTATCTTTAAGGTACAAAATGACTTATTTTCACACAAATAGGTCATGACTGAACGATGTGGGAAGAGCCGTTGGAATGTAAAATTAGCAGCCTTGGAACACAACGTCATTTGGATTATCCAAGCATATTTGGACAAGGACGGTGGGTAGGAGATACCACGATAAAGGGTGTATTCGCGGAAAATGCCAAAAACAAAAATGTTCACCAAACTTTATGATCTTATCGGATACTTTTGTAACTTTTAGACAATGCAGATGTTATTTAATCTAATGAACACTCGAAAGAAAAAACGACGTGAGACAGGACATTACCCTGATGGTTCTTACAAAACAAAAAACAAACAAAAAAAGGATTTAATTTACCTTTTTAGTCAACCGGTTTTGGGGTAGATGTTCCTTATCTACAGGGTGTCCGACCTTAGTTCTTGTTGCCCTTCTACAAGACCATGGCTGACCTTAGACTTTAGCTTAGTGGGTGAAACATCGTCTTGTAGATGAGCAACATCTAAGGTCAACAAGCAAGGTGAATTTAATCCCCTTTTTACGTTTTTTAAGAACAATATGTGTTGTGGAGCTTCAAATGGTGAGTTGACAACTAGGGAGGAGGGTGCGACCGACTTCCGGTCCTCACAAGTTCCTACCTCACGCCTCCACGAGTCATATGATCACAAAAGACTACCAGATGAAACATGGAGATTCTGGTTGGCGTAGCCTGGGCAATTTTGTCAATCTGACAATACCGAAGTGAGGGGGTGCGACTGAAGATCGTGTACCTTTAAATCAAATAGTACATTTTCCAATCTCATTTGATTAATTTGGAAACATCTTTGGAATTCAAAAACCATTTTTCTTAGGAGCATGGAGATCAATTAAAGGCTCAGTTTGTTTTTGAGCCTTTCAGCATGAACATATATATTGCACTTTTTAAAGAAAGAAAAGTTTACTAATTTTACTATGATGGGATGCCAGAAAGTTATCCATTTTACCCGATTTCCAGTAATATTATAGTAATAAGTAGTAATAAATACTAGTCACATTATTTGGTCTTGTGCTGAGCATTGTGGAGTCAGATCTGAGCTTTATGTTTCCCTTCGAGCTCGAGGTAGACAACCCAATGTACCGGTTCGAGATATTTTGGCTCTACTTACGAGATCTAGAGTTTATGAAACTAATTTATGTGTTTTTGACTAACATAAGCCTTATATTGTAGTTTGTTTAATCTATTTGTTTAGTTTTAGTTTTTGATATCAGTGTGTGTGTTTGAGTTATTTTCTTTGAAATTGTTCAAATAAAAGAAGAGAAGTTCAGTTAGAAGAAGATAATTAGAATTAAGAATACTTGTGTTCTGTTAATGATAAAATAAACTCCAACCCTTTTTCCCATCCATAAAATTGTTATGCCCGCTAACCTCGAGACGGCCGCGAGTAATCGGTTCTTCCTTTTTTAACTTTATTTTTAAGATCATTAATGTATTTTGAAGAAGATATTTTGGCTCTGTTAACTTGATTCGATTGAGCCTGAACAAATAAAGGAAATTTTTCAAAGTAAAATGATTAGCTTACAACTTGTGGGTAAACATTGATGAAATTTTGACTGAATCTAGCGAAGGGTGTAATGTTGGCGTTGGCAAAATCACAATCTGTCAAGTGTTTATCGAGGTGGCATCAGTACATCAGTAGATCCCTAAAATAATTATGCGCGCTGTCGTGGAAAATTCGAGAGGTTTCAGGAGGAGTTTCCCATCCAAAAAATAATGCAACTTGCTGGCCTCCACGTCTACAAGGTCAGAAAAGCACCACATGGAACGACAAACTAAACACGGTAGCCAAAACCCGCGCCAGGAAGCTTTACCGAGATTGTCTGATGAAACCGAGGTGCATCGTGATGGACGACGAGACTTACACCAAGGTGGACACAAAGCAATTGCCGGGACAGGAGTTAAACGTTGCCACATCACGATGTGCCGTTCCTCAGGATGCAAGGATGAAGAAGCTGGACACATTCACCTATAAGTTCTTGGCAATTTGTGCGTGTGGAGAGTGCCTCAATACGCTATTTTGCCCGGATTTGGCATCCTGCCACTATACGCCGCCGGCTTAGACTGATACATAGATAACAATGTTATTGGAAACCAAAGAAACTTAAATTAACACTTCACTTGATCACCTTCAACCTTATTTTTTTAAGAGTGACCAGGTGAAGTGTTATTCTAATATTCTTAGTTTTCCAATAACAATTGGTCTACTAATACGCCCTTGAAAGTGTTTTTTAAAAAAAGTATGTTTTCAAAAAGCGAAGATAACAATACTGTTTTTGTACCAGAACACTTCAACCCACTGATCTCACCGGAACTTCCTCCGATTGATAAGTGATGGGCCACCATGGAGGCCAAACTTGGTAAAACATCTAAAGTTTTTGAGAACGAGGTGGCTTCAAAAAAACAGTGGGTAAAAAAAATCGGACTCACTATTACCCAAAACCTTATGACTGGTGTCAAGGACGAAGAATGGGCATTCAGTCAAGGAAATGGGAACCAATAATTTAATGAAATCGAAACCTAACCAAAATGTTGTAGTTTATTCCCTGAAAGTTTGAAGTAAATCCGACTGAAAATAATTTTTTGGCGACCCTTTTTGTGAGTGTTATTATTTGCGAGTACAGTCTTTATCATATCTTTTTTGTATACAGCTCAGTTATTCAATGAGTTGCAATGAAAATTGCAATCGACTACTGCATAAAGGTGGTAGGAATCTAAGAATATTATAGAAATATTAAATTTTTGTGTAGAGAAAATAAAGGTGTAGAGAAAATAAAGGTAAAGGTGTAGAGAAATACCGAAAATATTAAAACATATGAAGTTGCACGAATAATCATATCAGTGTCTGAGTACTGCTGTGCCGCTTTATTTGGCCTTAAATTTGGATTTGAGTACCACTAATAAAACCTGTTGTGATCACAGAACTGAAGGTGCTGTCATCCACGAACAACAATCGTGAATCCGAAAACTTGGTGGTACGTGTGGTGTTTATTTGACAGCTCGGTTTTCTTGAAGGCTATATGCAGCAAACACAATATTCGCGGCGGAAGTTGTCGTTAATTTGATTCGAGAGAAAAATCTTCCTTGTTGTTCTTAGTGAAGTGGTTATCACAACGATAGTATGTTTTCATTGTTTATCAGCGAGGTATTATAATGTTTTATCTAAATTATTGATACTAGTAATTCGGTAGAAAAAATTGTCAAGCAATATAATCCGTTGTGAATCGAACTTAAAATTTTAAAGTCGTCACTAGCGCCACACCTAGTCAGTCCTCTGGTTGTGATATGACACATTGCATTGGATCATGTCCTATTCATTGATTTCCATTGTTCGAGCACAAAAAAGCTTCGGTGGCTGGTTAGAAACTTCTAGAGATGCAAAACATCTCTGAACAATTCTGAGAACATCTCTTAGGTTTATAAAAATCCTTAGAAACTCTGATGAATCAGAAACTTTTAGCTAAACAAACGCTTCTTCTTAAATTTATGAAAAAAATGCCGAGATGTGTGCAATAAACTCATTGAAAGTGTTGAATCACGATTAGGGTGTCATGGTACTGAATAGATCTTCTTGTTTTTATTAACAACCACACAACCACAACCACACCACATGACACTCATAGCTATAACAAGTATTTTTCAGAAATAATTTTTTTTTCCACCAAAATCACGTTGTGCTGCAGATGCTCTACTTCAATTCCTCCAATGGATGTCTAATAATATTTATATCAACAAATTATAATCAGCATAGGTACTCTACTCTTCAAGAGGCAAAAACAAATTCTTATCCAAGAGATTTTGAGTGCCTTTTTAATTGTTTCATTGTTGTGGAAGTGAATGAAGAGAATCGATCGAAACAAGAGAAAATCTATGATATTTTTACCTAGATATGGATTCCAGAAATAAAACCGCAAATTGATAAAATGTCAATGATATTTACCTTCTTACCTTCGAAATCAATCAGAAAACTACCTCCGTTATCCTATCCTGTGAATTGACAAGAGTCAAATACGGTCCATCGATCTGGTGGTTAGGTACTTTATCATGCATGAAATTGAGGCTGTCTTTATAGCACTTCTTCTTTCGTTGTTTCGCTCTTTTCGACATTGCTTCGATCGATATGATTTATTACGCGAGGAACGCGAGGGGCACCACTCTTCATTTGCGTCGATAAATTATGTATATACCTTAATGTTATTCCGAATAATTCAATGTTATTTTCTTGTGGCATCGTTTGCAGTCATGAGCTACCGTAGGGGTGCCAACATTCAACATGCATTGGAATCTGTTATAATGGATGTTGGATATTGAAGTCACTTTGAGTATTGATATTCTTGGTATTGATTATAACTTAACTTAGTGCAACAAATTTTGAGGCTGGATCAAGAACAATCTTTCATTACGTCGAATTTAATAAATCTTTAAAAAAAAAGACATCGAAGTTAATTCGAACACGATTTTGGGTTCAAGAAACGATGTAGGGGAGGATGGTACAAAACGCACCGTTTATGCAAAATCGTGAATTACTAGGGAATGGAAGCTTACATTTAAGAAGTAGTTATTGTGTATGAAGCATTGTGATGTTTTCGTTGTAGATCAAATGTGATTTAAATTAAAAAAGATGATTTTCATGATTTTCTAAACCTTTTCCAATTTGATCCCAAGGAGACACCGGGGTAAAACGCCGGTGTCATTGCTCAATATGCACCCCAAAATTGGGGTAAGACGCACCACAACACTGGAATATGATGCACTCTAATATTGGGATAGCATGCACCGGTTGTAAAAGGTAAAAACACGGATTTAAAAAGTTACTCATTAGAGTTGTAAAGTGAGTAGGTTGCAACATATTGCCACATCATTTTAGCTCTGTTTAGTAGTGAAGCAGCCAAGTATAGAACTTGAAACAGCCATAGAATAAAAATAGTAAAACGTTGCTATATGTTGCCAACTCCTCATTATATACACGCTTAGAAAAAAGTACCCTACGGAGCAGTTAAGTGTGAGAAGCCAACGTTGGGTATAGTTATATTTACCTACCATTGGGTTCAAATGACTAACTTTTGGGTAGAATTTGACCAGAAGTAAGTTATTTATACCTAACGGTAGGTTAACATGATTATACCCAACGTTGGCTTCCCACATTTAATTGCTCCACTGGGTACATTTTTCTAAGCGTGTTGACGACGTAGACAATGCCACGGTGCGTTCTGTCCCAGTTTTAGTTTTGCATTGTTTTGTCTAAATATTCTGTAAATACATGGACTTGTAGTGAAGTTTTGTTACTATCTTGAAGTTTTGTTGGGTGCAATACATGTGAGGTGAATTTATTATAAACCATGGATAGTAACGCTTGGTAAAAACTTGTTTTGATAACACTATTATTTACATGTGTGGTACAGTCATGACAATTTCTTCAATTTTGATAACATTTTGGTGTTTTAGTGCCTTATTGTACGACAAAATTATGAGTTATACTGTTTTATGTATAAATTGGTAAAGTATCATCCCATTAAAGCAATAGTTTTGAAGATTTGAGCATATTTATGGAGTGGGTCATAATACCTCACCAGTGCATTTTGTACTGTTCTCTCATATCAATTAGTCAGGATAAAATCCAGCATATTTTGTCATGGTTGTTTGGTGTGAGTAAAAATTCAAACGAAATGAAAGCAATTTTTTTTTGCCGGAATCATTGGTCACATCCGAATATAAATTCAAATAATATAACCTAGTTATTTATTCATGCGACCGTTACATTAAAACCCCACTTCATCTGTGAAACGATTCTAACAAGGAAAATTCCTAATGGACCATTTATATCTTGCAAAAGACAGTAAAGTTGAAAATTAAATAAAGCTTACCTTTTATCCTTGCAATTTGAATATGGCATGAAAGTGTAGCACAAAAAGGTTTGCAAAAGCGCCGGAAGATTTACCTTCGTCAGGGAGCTTATGACTTATCGTCCAAATATTAACTTTTGTTTTGTTGCAGTGGCACTTTTAAGTGGCGAAGGGTAATGAATGTGAGATATTATTTCTCTTTCGAAAATGAAACGGAATTATCAATTGGTGACCCAATAAACTGTTATTATTCCATACGCAAGTTTTTCGTTGATAATCAAGGTTTTGTTTTATGGTAAATCTATTCAACATGTTCTGGCTTTCAAAGAAAATGTTTATCGTTTAATCGAATTCTTCGAAACCGGTATTCAAAGAAAACTTTGCATCAGCAGAACCTTTTAACCCTTCTTACACCAAAAGATTAAGGGTATTAAGATCGCTTGAAAACTTTTTATCCGAGGCCCAGATGGCCGAGTGTCATATACCATTCGACTCAGCTCGACGAACTGAGCACATGGCTGTGTGTGTGTGTGTGTGTGTGTGTGTGTGTGTGTGTGTGTGTGTGTGTGTGTGTGTGTGTGTGTGTGTGTGTGTGTGTGTGTGTGTGTGTGTGTGTGTGTGTGTGTGTGTGTGCGCGTTACAATTATTGTCACATCGGTTTCTCAGCCATTTGTGAACCGATTTCAGTTCTGTTGACGGCTAATGAAAGCTACAACATTCTCATAGAACGTTATTGATTTTTTTCATTTTTTTCATTCGGACATTTTGTTACGAAGATATGAACGAAACAGTACTTGACGGCTTATTATGATAGTAATCAAACAGTTAAGTCTCCGATTACATACTGAGCTATTTGTGTACCGATTTAAGTTTTGTTAGCGCCAAATCAAAGTTATAAAATTCTCAAATAACTGGTCAAAATTTCATTATGATTAAATAATCCGTCACGGAGATATGACCAAAACAATACCTGAGAGCACATAATTGTGAGATGAAAATATATTCGTTGCAGCTCAAAACCGAACAAGACCACTCTCCCCAATCGATGCCGCTTGCATTCTATTGTTCCGCATCTGGTGCGTTGTATAGCACATACAGCGGACTAACCACATTATGCAACTCTATAAAATTAGAGCAGGATCGATTGGCTCGAGTGATCCGGTTTTGAATTGCAACGAGTATATTCGAAAATTACACAAAGTCTCCATTTACTATAACTTCACAATTTTCAACGAACATGTACTTAATAAGCATCCTGAATCCATATCGATAATCAAAATCGACGCTTAGGATTGTGAAATAATTCATTCTCTGGACTGATTTTATGAAATTTCTAATATTTATGTAATTTCCCCTTTTATATAACAAACATAAACAGGTCGTTAAAGACTATTAATGGCAATATTTTAATCACATCGATGAACAAAACGTTCAGGATTGACAAATAGTTCATTTTATAAACTAAATGTATGACATATCGAATATTACAGTACAATATTGGCCGCATTTGAGTTCGTAATTCTGGTAAAGTATAAGAAGGGTTCAGTCTCACCATCGGTGGATTAATTCAGGTTTTTGAACTTGACACAGAACTTTTAAATCGCATTGAGGTCGTGAACGATAGTGAATTCAATTGTTTCTTATATATAATTTCGTACACAACATTTTGACAAATTCTCTAATTTGTGATAGAGACAAACCATCAATCACTTAAGATTTTTCAGTACCATATAACGAGTGTGCTCAGTCACAGTTTGGAAAGGTTGTGTACATTTGTGTTTAATATCATGCACATAAATGAGTCGTCCTAACGCAAACAAGTTTGCATTCTAAATCGTGTAAAGTTTTTTTGCATTTCATACATCGTCTAGAATGTTTGGATGTAAAATTCCGTCTTTTCTAGCAATGTTTTTGCAACATGCTTATTTTTTTCTGTGCATTCGGAACTGGAACGTTTTGGTTCTTTTTGTATTTATTAGTAATTATCAATGAAGTTTGCAAATAAAATCGTGTGACTATTTTTATACATTTAGCTAATTGTATGGCTATTTTTATATATTTAGTTAAAGGTTTTTGCTATTTCTTGAAACAGTTAAATCAATAGCGATTTAATAGCTTCGCTCAGCGTAGTCTTCCAACTTCTCTCGATTGAAGAACAACACGGGATAGCTTTCCCTCTTGCTTTGTGTAAGTTTGTTAAAACAGTGCTTCGCTTGTTTTTGACGATCATTAAAATGGACCTTTGCTCAGTTTCAATAACTTAGATACAGTTTTTAGACGAGGAACTATCGATGCTATTCTTCGGTAGTGAACAAACTTCCACTTTAATATAGCCTTGTTTCATAAAACAGTCCTGATTTAGGCGACTTTTGGCTTAAATTTACGTGAAATACCTCATAAATTTATACCAAATCTAACATTCCAAGTATGTGCATTTTCGAAGAATATTACATGTTTTGGGAAGCGATCCAGGCGTAGTGGTTAACATCCATACCTCTCACGCTAAAGTCACGAGTTCGAATCTCACCCCCGAACAAGTTACGAAAATACCCAAAAAGGTATTTAAGTGACTACCACGGTAGGTGAAGAACCAGCCCAGGGCTGAAAATCTCGATAATCAAAGAACTAAAAAAAATATATATATATTACATGTTTCTTTCAAACTGTGTGTAAGTCCTTCAATGAAGTATAATTGTCTATATCATGCATGGAGTAACTGAAAAACATAATTACAATGTGCTTCTCGATTGTTATCGACTCTATATTAAAGGGCGAACACGAAATTATTGCGACACCGAAAATGTCATGCCA
The DNA here is from genome assembly GCA_024533555.2 of Aedes koreicus. Lineage (NCBI taxonomy): Eukaryota > Metazoa > Arthropoda > Insecta > Diptera > Culicidae > Aedes > Aedes koreicus. The sequence continues at coordinate 426,664 of JAHHFK020002372.1, read as the reverse complement.
ATTTTCTTATAATGTTTAGAATCAAACCAAAATTTTAGGGTAGTTTTATACATATATTTACTTCAAAAATCAAAAGAAAAGTTAATCGATGGAGCCTTGAGTGTAAAATTGAACGCATTTTCGCTTGATGCCCCCCATCAAAGTCTTTACAGTGTCATCCGGTACCAGTTTCTCAGTTTTTTTTTCCATGTCCTTAACATGTCCTTCTCGTCTTTGACTGTCTTCTTGCTCTTCCGAAGTTCCCGCTTCATCATTGCCCAGTACCGCAGCTCCGGACAGTTTGGCGGATTCATGTCCTTTGGAACAAAATGGACAGAATTGGCCTCATACCACTCCAGGACACTTTTAGAATAGTGGCATGATGCCAAATCTGGCCAAAATAGCGGAGCTTCGTCGTGCTGCTGCAAGAACGGCAAAAGGCGCTTCTCGAGGCACTCAGATTTGTAGAACTCGCCATTTACTGTGCCCTTTGTCACGAAAGGCTCACTCCTCAGTCCGCAAGAGCAGATGCCAAATGAGATATTTGGAGGCGAACTTCGACATTTTCTTCTTCTTAAATTTGTCGTCCACATAGAACTTGCTCTTGCCGGTGAAAAACTCCAACCCCGGAATGATGATGATATAAAACTACCATCTATTGTAGCAAGGTAACTTCCCATAGCTATGGAATAATCTGAAAAACGATTTGATCAGGATTCTAATATTGTTTGTGATCATCAAGCTCCTGTATGAAGGGCCAAAAACGTTTGGGCGGGCCCGTAAGCAGAGACACTTACGCGAAACCCGCGAATATAGGGAAAAGGATCTCCTTCCAAAAGCAAGTTCACACTCACAGCACTAGAATCGAGCCCTCGATTGACAGAATAAACCCAATAGATGGGGTCGAAGAGCCCGCCCTCGTTCCATGAAATGTTAACAATAGGGAGGAGGCAGTCCCATGCTCCCTATCCAAATCGTTTCACTTGGGTGCCCTGATGGTCCCTCCCTTTCCCCGTTATATGTTATTTAATATTTAGTATATTTTGTACACACAATATTAGGATATCATTATAGACAAACATGCCAATTTATTCAAATTTCAAACTTGAATGATACTACCAATGGATTGTTACTGAAAAATAAATAAACATTAGATATGAACTAATATCCTTCTTGTCCTGGAAAAGCTGAAAACAGAATAGATCATTCCAAATATCAAAGATAAAATTTCAATAAAAGATTTTGTTTTAAAAGACATGTAGTAATATTTTTTCTTTATACTGTTCTAGTAAAATTTCAAAGATAGCAATTGGAGTGAACGAAGAGTCCGGTTTGATGATTCCTGTAATAAATGGCTTATCATACCATAATGCCACTAAACACAATATTAAAATATAATCTTACATTGGTTATAAGCACATGCCAGTCTTTTATGAATATAGTAGTTGAAATTCAGAAGTGCAATTTTAAATTAAGTGTAATGCTGAAATGCTGAAAACCAAATTGAGCCTTTGATGCCCGTCGTGTTGCTCCCGGCTCTTACATGGTTTTGGAATGCGAAAATGATTCCAAAGCGTGCTGAAATTATTGATAAAATGAGAATGGGAAATATACAATATGATTTAGAGGTACACGATCTTCAGTCGCACCCCCTCACTTCGCTATTGTCAGATTGACAACATTGCCCAGGCTACGCCAACCAGCGTCTCCATGTTTCAGCTGGCAGTCTTTTGTGATCATATGACTCGTGGAGGCGTGAGGTAGGAACTTGTGAGGACGAGAGGTCGGCTGCATCCTCCTTCGAAGTTGTCAACTCACCATTTGAAGCCCGTGAAAAACTCCAACCCCGGAATTTGCTTAAAATCGGCTTTTATATACGTTTCGTCGTCCATCACACAGCAGCCATATTTTGTCAGCATCTTCTCGTAGAGCTTCCGTGCCCTAGTTTTAGCCGTCGATTGTTGCCGCTCATCGCGGTTTGGGAAGTTCTGTACCTTGTATGTATGTAGTCCAGCTCTCTTCTTTGCATTCTGGACATAGCTCTGCGACATGCCGATCTTTTTAGCCAAATCACGGCTTGAGACGTTGGGATTTGCTTTAATCATCCGCTTCACCTTTCCCTCCGTCTTTTTGTTCTCCGGTCCCGGTTTTCTTCCAGCTCCTTTGCCGTGGTCCAACGTCAACCGCTCCTGGAACCGCTTCAACACTCTGGAGACGGTTGAATGGTGAATGTTCAACATTTTTCCCAACTGCCGGTGCGACAGGTCAGGAAATTCCAGGTGTTTGGAAAGAATTTGTTCTCTCGACTCGCGTTGGTTCACCTCCATTTTCGTTGAATCGAAAAACACGACTTCGAGTTTGACAGCATGTAAACAATACACATCAATGAGAAAGTGTGCAAAATTTGGTTGATTTTTACACAATGGTAAAAAAGTTATGCCCTGTTGAATGTGTCACAATAATTTCGTGTTCGCCCTTCAAGCGTTTTACGAGCATTAAAAAATTACGATGAGCTTTTGCTTGAATTTATTTACGATGAAAACTCAATACTATTTTTGTAGTAGTTTCCATGATTTACAACATTTGCTCGAGAACATAATGTAGGTAAAAACCCTAAAAAATATATCATGCCTCGTTATTCCCTTAACAACAAACGGCTCCTCAAACTCCATAATGACATTAAACTTAATAATGTTCAGATTGTTCATGCATCACTTTTAAGACCCCACATGCATAAGTTACATCTCTTCTGTGAACTTTCAGCGCCATCGCCCCAAAACGGAGATAAGAGAAATTTTCACACGGGGTGAACTTTTCCTAGTGAGCATAAATTACAGCGCTCGTCTATGGTGAGTTAAACGCGTCACATCGTCTAACCGGTCGTTGCCCGAAACAACCACGAATAATCGTTTGGAGTAAAACTTTTCCCATTCATGCAACATTTTGATCATTTCCTTGTGCTTCTTCAGTATCTAGCATGAACAATCCCGGGTGGGTAATAACATTTGATCGAATTAAGCAATTTGATAAAATTTTTACTGGTCTCAAAATTCGGGAATAATCTGTGGTATATCAATATGCTATATTCGATTTAAGTAAAAGGTTAGTTCCGTCCCTACGCAAAACATGCTTATCATATTGTATTCTGATAGTTCCTCGTATTTTGTATTTTATTTATCCGTATTTGTGCCCTAAATTTAAAGCATTGTAAATTTACCGATGAAGTTAATTTCAGAAGGTTTTAGGTTTTCTTCTTTTGATGAATTAATTTGATGATCATTTGATGATTAATTTACTTCAAAGTGAAATTTAGAACATTGTTTTCACAAGTTTGAGATAGGCCAACCCAACTAACAATTGGAACCTACAATAATACTAGTCTATCGAATAGTAGAAAAAGAATGGTATTGGGTACTGAATAGCTATGTGTTCCGAATATGAGTTTGACTAAGCAATGAATTCATGATTTCAGCTTAAATTTTACGATTTTTAAATTCATAAGGTGCTTTTTAGTAGTAAATCGTTACTGTTTTCAATGCATTCCTTCCTCCTAAATTTAAAACTATTTATAACTATTTTTGGTAATAATTAATTAGATCTGTCATGTAACGATTAGTTTTAACTGGTGAAGCTGATAATATCAATCAATTTCTGAAAAGTTCTTCAAATTTAAATAGTCTTACATTGAACATGTGCAGAGATCTTGTAAACTATGTATCAGCCATCTCTCGAATTGTCTCATAATTATACCACTAATGACTTAGAATAACTTAGAAACGTTAGGAGTTCTCGTTTTATAATTTTTTCAACTGTGAAAACCAAGATTTGCTTAAAACATGTTATAACAGCTCTGTCCTGTTTTTCTAGAGAAGATCCGGTGTTCTCTAAACTTATCTGTTTTTCACCAAATTTAGAGTAGCATCGGACACGCGTGTAGGATATACTGTTGACACAACACATGCTTAAGTATGCCCTCTCAAGTAAGCTCTATTATCATACAAATAGCAATTGGACAACTTATTTTGATATAAACATCATTTTGAAATCATAAGTTGATCGCACTTCAAAATTGACAAATTTGATATCAAATTTAGTTTGCATATTGCTGTCATTTTGCGTTTACTTTTCTACACATAGTTCACATAGTACATAGTTTTGTTTTCGTTGCCAGGACAGAACATCAAATGAGATACTCATTTTGCTATAAAGAGGAAAAAATGTACAGTAAATTGACTTTTCAATTTGCTCTCACTGATACCAGAGTCAATTCAAAATTGGTTGTCACAGGATTTAATTTTTTGCCATCAATTTTGATGTTTGAACTGTTAAAACGACCAAAACAAATCGAGTTTCAAAAACGCGTAGTGCTCAAAAGTTTTGTCTCATCGAAAAAAATTCCCATACAAAATTCGAGCTCACTCGGACTTCGTTATGTGGACCCCCAAAGCGGCCAAAGAGTGACTTTTTTGACCCATGAAAAATCTTTTTTTAAGCTCAATTTATTAGACATTAGAAGAGATCGAGATCTGGTGTTATCTAAACAAAAAATCTGACGTAGGACTACGTTTGGGTTTTCAACAATGGGGTACATCATTGCGAAAATTTGGAGCGTTCCGAAAAGTGGTCAGGTTGTGAACATTAATAACTAAGTCATTCCATGATCGATTTCCAAAATATTTGAACCAATCGATCGAGACATTTTCTACGCTTTGATTCCTATATTTGTTTATTTTTATCTTTCACATGAAAATATTGAAAATCATTCAAATATATGGCAATGATTTATAATGCCGATTCTTCAGAGTAAATCAACCCGCGAACAACTTGACACTTCTAGTACATTGTCACTGAAACTCAAAAATTTGGTCCGGTGGTGCTGTCAAACGTGTCAAACCGAAAAAAAATCTAGCGTATCTTCTAGAAAAGGTCGCAATGCGGATATTACATGCGGTATTGTTTGCGATAAAAATGATAGTGCAAAGTTTGTAACATTTCACGCTTGCAATGAACACGGAACCAGTGGAAACATAAAAGCATGTCGTACATAAATTACATCCCGCACTTAAGGAAGAGAGAGATATTAAGCGTGACAATCTGTACAAAATTTTGAATTGCTTCTTAAAAACGTTTTTCAAAGGGGAAGAGGGAGCCGATAAGCGTTTCCTAAGGGGAGTGGTCAATCATCAATTGCGCAAGAGTTTCAAGGGATCGATCAAACATGAAGTCCATAATTTTTTATATGTTTTTGTAAGCCGTTTGTATATTTCTGAAACCGAAATAACGTATGGGAGGCAAAAGCGATTATTGGATTGTTTGTCAAACCAGTAATTTAAAGTTCTTTGTGTAGAAAAGATTTTATTTTTTGTAAAATGTAACGTCATTCTATGTAACAGATTAAGTCATGTTTTTCATTAAGTGTTGCAGAGCTCACCATTCATTCTTTTTTGAACTATGTATTTATAAACAAGATATAATCGTACCAGTCAAAATCTGGAAAATCTACTTCCAAAAATCGATTTGTCTCGAGAATTATATGAGACACCTTAAGTCGGAGGTGTAGCGCTGGATTCACAAAGCGATTTCTTTAAACTGTGATTCATTTAATTCGATTGGTATTAAAACCTTACCTGTGACTCCTCACATTCAACGGATCATTAAGATTTCACAAACATTGTTTACATTTTTAATAATTACTAACTAAATTTAATTCAATCTTACATAATCTAATTTAAAATAAAAAAAAAAAAAAAAATAAAAGTTTTAATAATAACACAAAACAAAGAAAAAGTGAAGTACTTCTTGATGTTTGGAGTTATGATTTTATATATTTGAATATATTTATTTTATTTTATATTTAAATAACATATTCGTGTTGGTGGCTGTCACTTCTCTCCTTTTCCCCCAAAATTTACAAACTGAGTTCCCTGGAATTTATGATGTATGATTTTTTGTTTTTAATCACGCCATTCTCATTATTCCTACACAAAACCCTCTTCTGTCTTTTCACAACAACAAAAGACCAAACACAAAAACAACTTTCCAGCAAAAAGAGGTGCTCTTTACCACCCGATTTATAAAGGAAGTATATTCAATTTCCCTTAATTAACTAACAAATATTTGTTTAAAAAAAGCAGATTCGCCGCAATAAACTATGCCGTGAGTATACAACATGCTCCTAGTTGCGTAAAATGGATCTTGTTTCGACGGGGGGAAAATGGTTCGCGATTGAATTGTTCTTATCAGTTTTCTTGGGCTGCAGGACAGCCTGAGTGTTTGGCGGCACGTGATACTACGATAAAAATAGGCATTTACACCGTCTTCAACTCGAGATTGTACAGACTGAAGATTGAACATACACCCAAAAGTTGAAAAGGTGGCAAAAAATGCAATTGCAGTTTTTGCAATCATATCTTGATAAATCCGCATGATTCAGAAAAGGAAATGTTGCCCATTTGATCCACAAAGTGTTTAATGGTACAAATGAAGCCATGCAAGTGTGTGCAAGCGACTGGCAAGCAAAAATAGCTCGAAACAAATTTATCGCCGTAGGATCCTTTTTTCAATCATCACCAACATATCAATATACAATATGGATGAGTCGATATCACAAAATGCCGCAACGCTATTGGCCACTGTGGTATTGCCGCCGTCAAGTGTTCTATGTTTGTTCTCAATGATCATCGACAAAGCGTTTTATGAAATAAACAATGCCATGCAATGCAAGTTTGTTAACGACAGAATGCACATAGCTTGGTGGAAAATATATCCATTTGCTTCATTGCTGTATCCTGAATTCCTCGCCAAGTGAACTAACTGTTGGGGTTTTATTCCCCACGATCTTAGTTTGTCAAAGTGGCTAAATGGTTACCATCAAGGCGCTGACGATCACGGATCGTATTCCGATCTCGTAAATGGTAGATTTTATTTTTGTGAGCCATCTGACTTTCGGACACCCACCTCTTCTTACTCATCAACTAAATATCACTGCGCACAACCTCACTCACACGTTTAGTTTTTCATTGCGATTACTGTTGCTTTTTTGTCCACAACTTATGTTAGATTTTTCATTCAAGTTACGATCAATAGCAAATCAAGCGAAATTGTATTACAATCTTACTTTCTTAGTTTGGGTGTAGAGAGAATTACGAACAACTTAACCTAACACCAAGTGGACCAGTTTGGACATTTTCGTTTTGCAAAAAGTTCCACAGGCTGGAGCGGGAATCGAACCCTCAACTTCATGACAACAACCGCTTGAACGACGGGCGACGCCGCTAACCACTTGACCACGAAGTTTGGGTGTAGAGAGAATTACGAACAACTTAACGTAACACCAAGTGGACCAGTTTGGACATTTTCGTTTTGCAAAAAGTTCCACATGGCTGGAGCGGGAATCGAACCCTCAACTTCATGACAACAACCGCTTGAACGACGGGCGATTGATTTGACCATTTTCTCCGGGACGCGGCAGCTTATGCAACGCCATGTTGAGCCGGTGCGTGGTAATGAACATTTCGATGAGCTCAAGAGAAATTTCAATCAAACATACTCTTTAATCGGTAAATTGATTTGGTCGTCCTGAAAAGGACAGATTTTAGTTGTTTACGGAGGGATGATTTACGTCAGCGTCGACGTGGGGCTTCTTCCGCTTGCCTCGTCTAGCGGACGTGCCAGCCACGTCAGGCGCCACATCAGCGTCTACTCGATTTCCAGCAGCAGGGCGTACAACTCGGAAAAGCGCTTTTTTATCACGAGAGCGGGATACACACGTCTGAACGTGTCGATGATCCAATAACGAATGATTACTGTTCTTTTTCTTCTTCTTCTTTATTGTTTTAACGGGAATGCCATGCCTGTTTTATATAATGGCATATACCATTACATGACAAGAAGGGGGTTCTCAACGAAGGCAATCAAATTTTACAAAAGGGGACGGGCCTCAGTTGTTACGTCAGACAGCAGCGTGGAAATGCAATCATTAGTTTTCATGAGAGCGACAGGGGTTTTGGAGGTTAAATTCGCATCTTTTCTACTCAGGCAACAGAAAAACGGCCCTTGTCAGGGCCTCAGAACCCTATCCCAAGAGAGTTGAGATTTAGACACACTTGCGTCTGAAACTGTAAAACAATAGAGTTTTTAAAAATTGGCCAGAAAAATTACTCACATTTTAAACCTACCTTTAACTAACCTTATCTATTATCTGCAACTAATCCACTATGTACCTATGTACAACAATAACTACAATGAAGCTAACCTACCCCCTACACTGAATATGTAAAACACATAATTGGTCTGCCGTGTTGCAGTTCCGCTCAAATTAACTGTTAATATTTCGTTTGTTGAATGTACAACGTGCTTGCTAGTTTTAACATGGCAATTAGAGATTTATATATGGATACTAATAAAAATGTTGCTCATTTTCTCCAGAACGTGGCTTTTCAAGCTACGCCATGTTGAGCCAGTGCGCGGTAATGAACATTTCAATGAGCTCAAGAGAAATTTCAATCAAATATACTCTTTAGTTGGCAAATTTATTTGTTCGTCCTTAAACGACCGGGTTTTTGTTGTTAACGGAGGGAACATGGTTTGCGATTGAAATTTTCTTCTCGGTCTTCTTGGGCAGCAGGACGGCCTGAGTGTTTGTTGGCAGCACGTAATACTACGATAAAAATTGACATTTGTAACGTCTTCCACTCGAGTGTGTACACACTGAACATAGACCATAGAGCGAATTACAACGAACAACTTAACGTAACACCCAGTGGATTAGACTGGACATTTTCGTTCTGCAAAAAGTTCCACATGCTGGAGCGGGAATCGAACCCTCACTTCATGGCAACGAACGACGGGCGACGCCACTAACCACTTGACCACGAAGATGATGTGGGCGATTGATTTGGCGATTTTCTCCGGGACGCGGCTTTTTCAACGCCATATTGAACCGGTGCGTGGTAATGAAAATTTCGATGAGCTCAAGAGAAATTTCTATCAAACATACTCTTTAGTTGGCAACTTGATTTGATCGTCCTGAAAAGGACGGATTTTAGTTGATAACATGGTTCGCGATTGAAATTTTCTTCAGTCTTCTTGGGCTGCAGGACACCACTCTGTGAAATGGTCACACCGGAGAAAAGTTTGTTCAGCTCCTCGTCGTTGCGGATGGCTAGCTGCAGGTGACGTGGGATGATTCTCTTTCGGTCTTCTTGTTTTCACGGGCGGCGTTTTCTACCAACGTGCTCCGCAAACACGTCTGTCGCATACGGATGCACAGCGAGAACTGATGATTGGTCGGTCGTCCCCACATGTTTGAAATTCGCTGGCACGGTAACTGTGGCAGTATGAACCAATCAGAGCGAGGCGCAAACATGATGTCATTTTCGACCAATAGCGTTGTGCATTTAGACATTTTTCTTTTAAGTACATTTTAATTAGTTTAAACAAACATTATGAATTAAGTTTGCAACAGGGATTCAGCTTTGATGTTCTACCTTGCGAATGAAATACTTATCGTAAAATGTCTGTAGGCCAGAGAGGAGATATTATCGTTCAAAGTCTCCAAACCCGCGTAACGCTTGCGATTTCAGAAATTTTAGAACGGCGCCCCTATACAGGAATAGAAAAGAGAGGCGTAAGTCCTACGTCAAAAAAACATGAACACAAGTCATAGTACGCTGTACTATGTAAAAAAGACAGCTACACAATCGAAAAATTGTGTAAAACACTGACTGTTACAATAGTAGGATGGAGCACTATTTTCACAAAAGATCCAATTCCATAATTACGCGTCTTTAAATTAATACCTCTTGATTTATGTAGGACTAAGAAAATATAATACTACAATCATTGACGAAAATGGATCAGCCGAAGAAGTGCAAAAAAACTATAAGGGACAGCCCAATGGGGTTGTACGCAAAGTTGACGTAGGACTACGCAGCAATCGAATTCCCATACACGTCAGGGCCATCCGCTAATTGATTTAAGTCAGTCCTGAAAAGGGCCAAGAAAATTCTATTGTACACTCTTTAGAAAGCATTTGGTGGCTCTTAATTATGATACGGCCCCGGTTGTAGTTCGCGATGGCCACTATCTCTAACGCGTAGAAGATAGTTATGGATCTGTTGGTTCATTGGTTGTTCAACGCGCTTTGCCATTTACTCCGGGACGCGGCGTTTAAAGCAATGCCATGTTCAGCCGGGGCGCGGTAATGGAAATTTCAAACAGCACAAGAGAAAAAATTCATCCAAACGAACTCTTCAGTTGGCAAACTAATTTGGTCGTCCTGAAAAGGACGGATTTAGTTGACGGGGGAGAAACAGTTCGCGATTGAACTTGGGCTTTCTTTCTTGGTTCATCTCGTGGGATGATTGATTCTTGTCTCGTTGTCACGGGCGGCTTTTTCCCGCCAAATCGTAGGCTTCAGCAGCCATGTTTCTCACAGCGAGGTTGACGGGAGCATCGGCAACAACAGCCAACTGCAACAACGCCTCTCTGGGCAACGACTGCTCGCCGCCGCCAACTGCGATCCTAAGACCACTGCACAGCTTAACGACTGTCGTAAGACTGAATCAAAATGTTCTGCTAAGAGCTATGAGGTAAAGGGGTCGGATGCTAGTGCACGAAAGAAGGCGGTACCAACGAAGGCAATGTGATACAAATTGCACCAAAGGGGACGAAATTCAGTTATTGCGCCACAATAATTAGTTTTAATTACTGCACGCTAGACGGATGATTTTCTTAACAGAAATATGCCTTAATTACTTGCTATCACCAGCAACTAATCCGCTATGCACAACTAGGAACTACAACGAACTCAACCACATGGTCGGTCTGAAGTGTCGCAGTTCGGTTCGAATTATCCGTTCTAGAATTTCGTTCGTTGGTTGTTCAACGTTCTTTGTCATTTACTCCGGGACGCGGCGTTTAATTAATGCTATGTTCAGCCGGGGCGCGGTGATTGAAATTAATTTGAAACAGCACAAGAGAAAATTTTAACCAAATAAACTCTTTAATTGGAAAATTGATTTGGTCGTCCTGAAAAGGACGGATTTAGTTGATGGGGGAGAAACATGGTTCGCGATTGAACTTGGGCTTTCTTCTTGGTATTCTTGGTTCAGCTACTCGTCGTTGCGGGTGGCCATCTTCAGGTGACGTGGGATAGTTGATTCTTGTCTCGTTGTCACGGGCGGCTTTTTCCCGCCAAATCGTAGGCTTCAGCAGCCATGTTTCTCGCAGCGAGGTTGACGGGAGCATCGGCAACAATAGCCAACTGCACCAACGCCTCTCTGGGCAACGACTGCTCGCCAGTGCTGCTGCCGGCTACGATCCAACTGCAGATCCTACTCTGCACAGCTCCACGACCACCGAAAAACTAATTCAAAATGCGAAGGTGTACCCGTTATATAACATTCATGGCTGCCTAGGAGACGTTCGTTACTTAAATATGAAATCTGTGCTAGAAAAGTACTGTGTATTTGGTAAATTTACTCTGAAAAAATCGACATTATAAGACATTACCTTATATTTGCGTTAATTTCAATAGTTGAATGTTATAAATCAATAGATTTAAATATTGGAATCGAAGCGTAGAAAATGTCCCGATCGATTGGTGAAAACATTTTGTAAATCGATCGTGAAATGACTTAGTTATTAACGTTCAAAACCTATATATTTTTCGTGACGCTCCAAATTTTCGCAATTCGAACGTGTACCCCAGTATTGAAAACACAGACGTAGTCCTACGTCAAAAAAAATACAACAAAACCCAATATTCAATCATAAAAACCACACTTCTTGACGACATCTACGATTTGCAAGTGGTTGCACGAAACTAAGTGGCCGTGGCAAATTTGCAGTCGGATTGCAGTTCCCACTTGGTCGCATTCACCGTCTGCTGCGGAAGGGTACTACAACGAGCGCGTTGGTGCCGGTGCCCCGTCTTCCTCGCTGCGGTGATGGAAAACCTGGCGGCTGAAATCCTCGAGTTGGCAGAAAACGCCGCCCGTGACAAGAAGTAGACCAGAATCATCCCACGTCACCGGTAGCTGACCATCCGCAACGACGAGGTAAAACTTCTCTCCGGTGTGACCATTTCACAGGGTGTTGTCCTATTCAGGCCGTCCTACTGCACAAGAAGACCGAGAAGAAAGCCTAAGTGCAATCGCGAACCATGTTCCTCTCGTCAATAACTTAAACCCGTCCTTTTCAGGACGAACAAATTAATTTTCCCAACTGAAGAGTTTTTTTCATTGTAGTTTCTCTTTCGCTCATCAAAATTACCATTACCACGCTCCGGCTCAACATGGCATTGTTTTAAACGTCGCGTCCCGGAGTAAATAGCCAAGCACGTTGGACAACCAACAAACGAAATATTATTAACAGCAGACCGACCAGGTTTTCACATATTGTAGTTCCTAGTTATACTTAGTGGATTAAGAAGATTCGGTTAGTTGCTGGCGGTGGCAAGCACTCTGGATGGTGCACTGGCGAGCAGCTGTGAACGATATAAACCTTCGAAAATTTCTCACTCGTTTGGCAGTACAGGAGCTGTGCGGAGCAAAGAGCCAGTATGGATTTGTAGCTGGCAACGGCATGTACCCTGGAGGGTGAACTAGCTTTATTCGGCAGTGCGGAGTGGAAAGGCGCCAATTTGGATTTGTCAGCTGGTGGTGGCAAGTACCTTAGAATTGGTCAGATAGCTGATTGCTATGCAGGCTGTTGCTAGCAACCCGTTGGCTAAGCAACCGTTGTTAGGCAGCCATACATTATGCAATGGTGTGCTAGGCAGTCAGTTGCCCAAGCCAGTGATGTATTTGTTGCCAGCCGGTGGGCGCAACCACAAGGAGAGAAATAAGGTGCTTGTGTGTGAGTGTAATCTTGTTGGTAGCCATCATTAAGTAAGGCGCAACATGCAACGGCTAAAATAACCTGCTTCTTCAAAAGACCGAGAAGGTTTTAATTCAGATGCGGACCATTTCAAATCCGTCCTTTTCAGGACGACCAATTTAATTTTGAGAGCGTTTGTTCGATTTGAGTTTATCTAACATTACTTTCTTACCTATTGGCAGACAGCGGTGGCTAAAACAATTTTGTACGAATGGAAATAGAAGTATTGAAATTTGATCGAAGGACTTGGATATAGCAGTACTAGAACCAAGCATCCGAACTCCCCAAAAGTTTTTCCGTGGATCTCGTATCAAACTAAATACTGTAGTCGAAAAAAATTAGACACGCGAAAATGGTCGTCAACAATTCAGATTCGGATTTTCTTCAAACTTCCAGGAAACAAACAACAACGTTGTGGTTAGGTTTCGATTTCATTATTTTATTGGATCTCCTCTCCACGACCGAACACACGTACTTTGCCCTTGACTCCACTCATAAGGTTTTGGGCAATAGTGGGTCATTCTTTTGATACTTTTACCCACTGTTTCTTCCAAGCCAGCTCGTTCTGGAATACTTTAGGTGTTTTACGAAGTTTGGCATTCATGATGGCCTAAAACCTCTCAATCGGACGAAGTTCCGGCGAGTTTGAATTGTTTTATAGATTTGATAGGTTAAGTTTGAAGCGAGTTGAAATTGTTTGATACAAAAACAAGATTGTTATCTCTGTACCAGTCGAACACCGGCCGTGTGAAGATTCAACCAAAATAGCGTCCCACCTCCATGAGGTGGTAACCGTCGTGATATATTGCTGGCACATCTCTCCTCACCCACAGATGACCTGCCAAATCAAGAGCATTTTGGTGGATTTGTCTACCATCATGCTCTCTTTCCTCCTTAGGAATAACCAACCGTTATGTGACAAGTTTAACTCCTGCCTCGGTAATTGCTTTCACAGAAAAAAATAATGAATTTTAACAGACGTGTAAATTTCCCCTGGTTTAATTTCAAGCCTAAGCAAGCATAAACAACGTTATTGTTTGCAATCTTTCATACAGCATTCAACATTGTTTGCCATCTCCCATACAAACAAACCTGATTCCAATGATATTTGGCTTAAATTTACATGAAAGATCCCATTTATTTATTCCAAAACTAGCATTTCCTTTATGTGCATTAGATAACGCAGAAAACTGAATATTTCTTTCAAACTGTGTTGTGTCCGCATTGAGGTGAGTCTCGTTGTCCTTCACGACGCCCCTCGGTTTTGCAGCCACTCTCGGTACAGCTTCTTGGCCCGGATTTTGGCTACCGTGTTTTGTTTGTCGTTCCGGTTCGGTGCCTTCCTGATCTTGTAAACGTTTCTTCGTTTTTCCGACCAACCAGATGTAAACCTCCGCCTTCTGCGCCACATCGCGGATCAAAAAGTTCAGTGGACGTATGAACAGATGCAACACCTTCCTTGCATTTTTTTCCCCCCCCCCCCCCCCCCGGCCTTGTTTTTCCCAAACCTCCCCCCCCAAGACCCCCCCCCAAAAAACCCCTGTGTTTTTGACGAGACTACGTCCCACGACAAGGGTAGGGTGTCAATTGAACATCTTAAAATAAGCGACGAAATATTGTTACAAATTAAACGCTTATAACTTCATAAATGCTCGATAGATTTAAGGTCTGTATCCGCAATAATCCGGACACCTCAAAACATGAATAAAACATAAATTTCGCATTATATTTCCGTCGTAGTTGTTTATTTCAGATTCATGGGTTGTGTTTTAACAATTCGTGAAGACAAAACATAGTTATTCGGTATTTGCATAAAATTTTCGAACTTTGCGCTTAACCCCGTCCATTAGGGTTTGTACAGACTCTTCAGAAATCGTAGAAAACGTCTTTGTCCAAATTTGCTGGAAGTGTTTGATGTCTTTGATTCCTTGCTTCTTTCCAGAAAGCTTCCGATTAATCAGAGCCCAATATCTCTCGATTGGTCGTAGCTCTGGGCAATTTGGCGGGTTTGAGGTTTTTGGTACAATGTTCACTTGAATTGCTTGGTACCACTCCATCAAAGTTTTAGCATAGTGGCATGATGCCAAATCGGGCCAGAACAAAGGTTTTTCTTTGTGACCTTTGATGAAGGGTAGCAATCGCTTCTGAAAACACTCTTTCTGATGGATCTCCTTGTTGATTGTGCCTGTAGTGACCCGGACACACGTGCAAATTGCTTGCCACACAAGGTATTTTTTTGGGAAATTTCGATGCCTTCTTCGTTCTGAAATGCTCAACTGTAGCATTTCTGGCCATAGCAGAATAAAAAGCCAGCCCTGGAAGCTGCTTGAAATCCTCCAGGACATAAGTTTCATCGTCCATAACAACGCATGAAAACTTCGTCAAATATTCGCAGTACAAACGTCGAGCCCGTGATTTTGCTGCCAAGTTCTGTTTGTCGTTGCGATTTGGAACTGTTTTTACTTTATACGACTTAAGTCCCAAACGTTGTTTTGATTTTTGGAAAAAAAACAGGCGACATCCCTATTTTACGAGCCACCGTTCGAATGGAGAGATTTGGGTTTTTCGTTAATATCCTTTTCACCTTTCGGTCCATGACAGAATCAGCGCGTCCAATGTTTTTGTCACATCTCGGTTTCCTCTCCACCGTCAAACGTTCCGAAAATGATTTGAGCACATCGTGAACAGTGGATTTAGGCAAATCCAATGTTTTTGCAAGGTCCCGTATTGACAAATCAGGATTTGCCGTACGCCTGTACAAAATTCGCTCGCGCACTTGTTTTTCTTTCGTCGCCATCTTGAATACTAAACATGAAATGTCAACATCAATCATAGTCTTTTTCATCATAGACTCTCAGCTACACCACAGTGAAATTTTTCATTCCTACGTGCAAAATTTCAAAAGTTACAATGATTTGAAGGTGTCCGGATTAATGTGGATACAGGCCTAACAAGGGTGTTTACATCAATAGGTTGAAATTTTCCCGCGTATCAATTCAACAATCAAAAATTATTTGTTAACAATTTTAAACTATTGAAAATAACGAAAACGAAAGGTAATGTCTTAAAATTTTATTTTGCACGCTATATTTACTAAATGCACAGTACTTTCCTATCACAGATTTCAAATGTGAGCAAGGGAGATCTCATATGCAGCAGTGAACGCTATTAAAGGGGTACACCATCTCAAACATTCTCATGCGTGTTGCAGTACTGGAGCTGTGCGGGGCAACGAGCCAGTATGGATTGGCAGCTGGCGATGGCAAGTACCATGGAGGGTGCACTAGTCACTTTCGGCAGTGTGGAGCGGCAAGGCGTCAACGCTGAATTTGGCCACTGGCGGTGGCCATCGTTGGTAGGCAGCCATTAATTATGCAGTGGTTTACTAGGCAGTCGGTTGCTAGCCGGTGGGCGCAACCACAAAGAAGCTAAATAAGGTGCTTGTGTGTGTGATCTTGTTGGTAGCCATCTTTTGGTAAGGCGCAACGTGCAACGGTTGAAATAACCTGCTTCTTCTAAAGACCGAGAAGGTTTTGATTCAGTTGCGGACAGTTTCAAGTCCGCCGTTTTCAGAACGACTAATTTAATTTTGAGAGAGTTTGTTTGATTGGAATTTATTTAACATTACTTTCCATGTTTTTGCTAATTGGCAGCCAGCGGTGTCTAAAACAATTTGAGTTTTCTCTCTGTTGCATGCATTGAGCATTGTTTACAATTTACGAATGGCTACCGTCACGAAAAATTTAAACACCGGACGCTAATAACTCGATTGATTTATTTTTGGGATTTTTGCACTTTTCAACTAGAGGTTTTTAGGACATTTTATTTACTCAAGTATTTAAAATTTTATAAATAAAAGATACATATATTTTGTGTACATATTCATCCATCGGTGTTGGAAAATGTTAAAGAATATTCCGGCAAGTTTCAAGAAACTCCCTATCACCCACAACGTTTTGTTTCTTGAATATGTTATTCCGAAGTAACATTCTCTGCACATTCCAATTAGTGCTGTAATCAATAGTTATTCTGTTGTGTTAACGAGTCGCGTTGGATAGAGTTTTACTTTTAGGAAGAAATCAGTTTTGAGAAACTGTGAAAGTGAGAATAAGTGTAATTCCTAATCGTTTTGATGCCAAACGTATGCGCAAATTTCGGAAGCGTATTAAGATTGACAGCCCAAACATTATTTCTCCCGTTATATGGATATTTATTATAAATTTAAGGCAGATAACGCCTGAATGTAGTTTGTTGTATGAAAGAATGCCAACATTGTTGTATGGCGTACAAAAGATTGCAAACAATTTCGTTGTTTACGCTTTCTTTGGCTTACAATTAAAGAAGGAAAATTTACCCGCCTGTGTTTTTTTTTCTGTGTGTATGGCAACATAGTTTGAAATAAACATTTAATTTTCATAACATTTAATCTTATCTAATGCATATGAAGGGTATGCTAGATTTTACACAAATTCATGGAATATTTCATTTAAATGTAATCCTGATGTCGCTGAATTCATGTCTGTTGTATGAAAGATTGCAAAAAAATCGTTTTTACGCTTGTTTTGGATTGCAATTGAATGAGTGGGAAATTTATGCGTCTGTTAAAATTCATTATTATTTTCTCTGTGAATGTTCCGCTACGAAACTAACGAAACGAATCAAACGGTTTACCATAGTCTACGTCAACCGGTCGTGTGTTAAACACAACCCCACTGATTTTTTATCCATCTGTGGGACGAAGGTAGATTTTTCACGACTCTCAATCTCAATAACCACTTGTTCGATTGTGATGAAAACATTACACTTTTACCAAGTTTTAGTGAAACTTTGATAAATTTTTACTCACTCGCTAAAATGTAACAAGCAAATCATTGTGTCTAATTTTTCATTGGAATGGTCACCACAGTCTCCGGACTTGTGGTCAATCCGATCAATTCAATCCGATTGAAAATATGTGATCTATCTTAGATTCAAAAATGGACAGAACCAACGTAACCAACATGATTCTACTCTAAGAATCTTTACAAGCGACATGGCAATCAACCGACCAGCGTTATTTGCAAAACCTCGTTAAGAGCATGCCACGTCGTCTGGAAGTGGAACAAAGTATGATTTTTATTATCAAACAATGGGCATCGATAAGGGAATCTGAAAAATACGGGTGTGCAGTATATTTTAGCCATTACTGTATTTGTTATCCACAGCTACGATGCTTATAAAAGTCCTCAAACGATCTACTCTACTAAAATCAACAGGAACACCGTTATCAATAGTTAATACTCCTCGTAGCTAGAGGTCAGATCATTTTTGAGATGGGGGTTAGTTCAAACAGACCTGATGATTGTCTATACGAATAACTTATATTCGATTTCAGCAGCTGGATTATCAGTCTAGGGTTGAGCATTATTTAATTTGGTTTTATGGTTCAAATTTCAAATAAAGCTCTTATTGTTATAGTTTACGTGCATTAAATACAAAAATTGTTTGATGATAATGGCAGTTATCTATTATATGAGTCAAACAGTTCATACAGCGATCATCCCTAGCCAAAATACTCAATTTGATTATCATGGCACGTAGGCATTATTGGAAATAATAGCTCGTCAAAGGAGAGGTTATATCCTGAACCGAATGATTAAAGCCAATCTCGATGCATATTGAAACGTGCCGGCGGTTGATGACGATGGGCATCATACATTCGGTTGGGCCAACATATACACACATACACACTGCAAAGGATTTGGTTGAGCAGACCACAGGCATGCAACCGACTCTACATACATCTGCTGCCGAGAAAGGTCAAACTGTATAATCTGGCAGCCCGCTTCTGCGGTGTGGCAAGTTAACGGGTGACAGGTACGCTTTACGTGCTGTTTTCCAACTGGTTGACCAATGCGATCTGGCCGAGCCATTACCTCACTCTTCCTTTTTCCACCTCTCTAGTTGGTGGCACCGGACATAGTCCTAACTGAGCTCATGCCGCCGCACCGCCGGTTTGATCTGCAAGTCAGCTCAGCATATTGGCTGACCTTTTCCAGGATGTAGTTCCTCACTTCTCTGCTAGTGTCAAAGGGGTTCTGAACTTCGACAGAGTAGTCATTCGTTTTTTTGCTGCTACCGAACCATTCCATCACTATTCATGGGCTAGTGAATTTATATAGCTTTTCGATGGAATGAGCAATGCTTAAGGTGCAGGTTGGTTGAATCTCCACCATTATGATTGTTTGGCATTTCCGTTTCCAGTTTTTGCTGGATCAGAACTAGTTTAATCAACTAAACGAGCATGCATGGCAGCAGAAGTGCAGATTCAGTATGATGCCCGCGATCGAGGCGGATTTACAGATAAGCATAGAGGTAGCTATTTATTGATTCGTCCAACCTTCACCTTAAACTCCGAAAGTGAACATACAATTTTCCTTTCGTGTTGTGTTTGTTTTATCAAGCTTGTGATTTATGTTTTCTACTCACGTGTAAAAAAAACATGAATGTCAAAGCAATGGTTTAATCGCTTTTTCGTTTTATATTCTCTTTACAGATCGCAGTCATAGTTTGCAAAAGGTAAGTTTACCAGTAAATCTTTTCGGGAATGGTTTTATAGAAAAATGTCGGCTTAGGTAATATTGACTATATTGAGCAATCTGAGAAAAGCTTAAAAATCGATCCAAAAGCTCGATTCAAAATCATCTAACTTTATCGTGTGTCGTTTATCAAGTTCGAATTCTCGTTGCTACCCCTGTTCTAAACTTGCTACACTTTCTACTATGACATAACGAAAATTTATGGCATCAGCCCTGTTCTCGGTTGCCTGATTCTGCGATTGCCAGCTACCCGTCTTTGTGGTATCACTTTATCGGTGAACTGAACAGTAAAGCAACAACTACAACAACAAGAGCGTTAAGATAACATCCTGTATATAGTGATAATGCCGTAATTTATGTTATATTCGATATAACCGTTCACTAACGTGGGGAATTTGTAATGTTAGAGGTATTTGGTTCCACATCCTTCGCGTGGGATGCTTCACGGAGGATTAAAAAATAAAATAAAAAATCCTCTTTTACGTAACTTAGGCATCACGGCGCTTCCGGCATGGCGTATGTTGGCTGAGAAGGCATTAAATGAAGCAATAAAATTGAATTAAACATGCTTGATGTAATTAGAATGGAGAGCACTTTCTGCTCGTTTTGGAAATCCAAGCGGCAGAGCGTACCTGCGCCTTATCTTGCACATTCATATATACCTACCTACCCAGTTTGGCAGTTCTTACGACCGAAAGAGGGCTAAATCAGCCGGAAGGAACGTATTAAGCTGCTCACTAATGATCTGTAACGTCAAGCGGCCGCTTTAAAAGATGCTATTATGAGAAAAGGAAGTGGAGTAAATGGTGATTTTTTTGAACATTTCCTGGCAAAAGATGATGATTGCATGGTAATGCTTTTATCATTAACATAAAATTATTAAACAAAAAAAACTTCTTTTAGAAGAACACTTCAGAAGGTTGATGAACTATTTCATCGAAATGTGTAAATTTAGTAAATCATTTCTTGGAATATACATACGTACAATGAGCATTGCAAGTCCTATTCCATTGCATAAATGAGGTTATGTTCCAGTTTGAACGCATGAATTTCAGAAGAAGCAGAAGACATAGGTGCACACGTTTCCAGCTTTCCATCACGTTCATGCTTAAATATTATTCTGCAAAGTTTTATTTCCACCTGCTGTCGGAACTTCCCGCATCCAATCTGCTTTCAATCCTTCAATTAAGAAGTTTTCCGTCGGCAAAGTCATCGTCCAGCACCACCGAATGAAAGTTGTCCATGGTAGTGTGCAAACAAATATCACTTTTCCTGTCCTATTTTCAACTTTCAACCAACTTCCTGGTTGCGGAAAAAATATGAAAAAGAAGAGAAAAATAAAAACTTTTCAATCCAACACCTTTGACGATCACGAAATGCTGTTGCATCCCCTTCATAACTATTTTGAACTGGAAGGATGAAGAAGATGAAATATGGCGCTCGAAGTGGAGAACGGGAAGTTTATTTTCATATAGGGGAATTAGGGGCGAAATTCGAACCAATTATGTCAGCAAAACCATGAAGTTTTGGATGAAATTTTATAAATCAATCACTAAAGAATGTATCAAACATACGATTTTCCAATACGTCAGTTGAAAATGTTGTTTCAATTAATCGAAAAGTATTGTAGAACCAATCTCGTTCGTTGGCAAAAGAAACTGTTCAATAATTCTGACTTACTTAACAAGGCTTAGAGAATTTTTTTTACAAATTCATGGGAGTAGATTTTCCGCGGTATTTTTTTCGCTTAATTAATTTATTTTCAAAGGTTCAATCGAATCAACTTTCCAAAGCCAAATTTTAATTTTTATATACATCAGTTCTCTAAACTAGAACTGAAGTTAGGGGGTAGCATCTATTACTCACCGTCATCTCAAGCTTAATAGGAATAACAATTAAACGGAAGGGAAAATGGGCGAAAATTTAAAGTATGATTCACATAACACATTTATCTAAAATTCTAAATCGTCTCATCATAACCCGTAACTATATAACTATTGTGCCTGCATCGATTGATAAAGATTGTACACGAAAAAAAACGGACAAAAATGATCACATAAAATTAATTTTAAGTCGGATATTCTTGAAACTCTCAAAGAATAAATAAACACATATTAGCTATGTTTTTGTAACATTGGTTTATTCAACCTCCTCTCTTAGGCCAAATTCCCGCCAAATGGACTTAACGCTAGTCCGGTTTGATGATTTCTGAAATAAATGGCTTATCTTACCATAATGCCACTAAGCACAATATTAAAATATAATACTAAACTGCTTATAAGCACATGAATATAGTAGTTGAAGTTCAGAAGTGCAATTTTAAATTAAATGTTATGCTGAAATGCTAAAAAAAAATTGAGCCTTTCTTGCCTGTCATATTGCTCCAGGCTCTTACATGGTTTTGGAATGCAAAAATGATTCCAAAGCGTGCTGAAATTATTAATAAAATGAGAATGGAAAATATACAATATGATTCAAAGATACACGATCTTCAGTCGCACCCAGGCCCAGTCACCCAGGCTACGCCAACCAGCGTCTCCCTGTTTCAGCTGGAAGTCTTTTGTGATCATATGACTCGTGGAGGCGTGAGGTAGGAACTTGTGAGGCCGAGAATCATGAAAATGTTTACTTCAGCTCTGAAATCCATACATAAACTAGCAATATTGTGTGAGTGCGATTCCATGCATGTGTTCGAAGGCGAAATGAAATAGGCCAGTTCGAGATTTGCTGCTAACGTCAATTTTCTCAAGCCACCCTTCGGTTCATCCTTCCGCTCTCGAAAACAATCAACCATAACATGTCGATTGCTATGATCACAAACTCGACTACTAGCAGGTCTGAGACAGACGTACACTTGAAAACATTTAGTTTGTCATTGATATTTATATTGGCAATGTGTATTTCTTATTTCATTTTTATCCCTCTGCTCAGGGCTTATAACACTGCGACCAATAATTTGATCTATTTTATTATATCCTGTATCCTTTGTTGAGTGCATGTTGAGTTACTTCATCACTATTGAGAAATGACGAAGTATTCGGTGTTGTTACAGTTGTCATTGTTTGTTTTGTTGCCAATGAATCGACTTTTATTGAAAGTTTCCGCTATTTAAACCCTTTGAGGAGTGAGAGCGCGCCCCTTTTTTTTTAATTTTATTTTATATATTTATTCGTCAACAGATAAAAATGTTTATCCCAATGACAACTAGATAACACTAGATTTCATACAATAACTAACACATACATCTTCGGAAACAACGCTAATTAACGTCACGGGATACATTAAAATTAAACACGTTATAGCAGCTGTTGAAAACGCGACACATGCTTAGCACAGGTTCATTTTTACCGTAGTTGGTCCTTGAGTGCCGGTTTATAAAGAAAGATTGTAAACTTAGGTTTCGTCGTCGAGTGTTGATGTTCAAGAGACCAAGTAAAGTGGAACAGTCGATGTTTCCCTGAAGGAGGTCACCAACAAAACAAGCTTTGGCCACCATACGCCTCCCTTCCAACAATTCCAGGCTGATGAGCTTACACCGACATTCATAACTTGGCAATCGGCGAGGGTCTTGCCAACGAAGATGTCGCAAAGCAAAGCGTATAAACCTTCGCTAAACGGCTTTTGGACTGCATTTTGGTAGAAAGGGGACCAAACAGCAGCACAGTACTCCAAAAAGGACGTCAAAAAATAAACGTCTTTGAAGTTTTTTTTTGCGAAACGGAAGATGAATCCTAATAGCGATGAGGTTTTAGAAACAATATAGGCAATGTGGTGCAATGTGGTTCTCGAATGACAGTTTTGAGTCTAGCATTACTCCCAGATCCTTGACTGTTGTTCACGTTTCAAGCGTGTTCCTCGAAGGATGTATTCGTGGAAATACATCGCACGTTTTCGGCCAAATGAGATAGCCGAGCATTTGGATACATTTAAGGACATTCTATTGATCCGGCACCAGTCGTCGAACACTTGTAGTTCCTGCTGAAGAAAATGGGCGTCTTCTGGACATTTTATGACATAGTACAGCTTTAGGTCGTCCGCGTAGGATAATTTCAGGCATCTGAGGACCAAGTTCACGTCATTCATATATAACACGAAAATAAACGGACCAAGGTGGCTACCTTGCGGAACGCCGGATGTTACTGAGAAGCTGGACGAGGCATAATCTGAGATCTTCACAGACATAGTCCTACCAGTCAGGTATGAGCGGAGCCAGTTCAACAATTGATCGTGAACCCCCATTTTTTCGTATTTGGAAATTGCAATCTGATGGTTCATTTTATCAAAGGCCGCAGAGAGATCTGTGTATATGGCGTCTACTTGATGATCGCGTTCGATTTCGTGGATGACGAACGATGTAAATACGGTGAGGTTGGTCACCGTCGAGCGCTTGGGCATAAAACCGTGTTGGTCAGGAGCAATAGTATGTGAATAAAGGGCGATACGGTCAAAATTTGGTCAATATCAACTTGACGTATTTCTTTCAATTTTGCATTTAAAAAACCTGAACACCCCTCATTTTGAAGGTGTGTGTGTGTAGAATGTTGCTCCTATTTTGATTTTGGAATTCACTCTTCAGTTGTCAAAATGCCGTCCAAGCAAGAAGAGCAGCGTATCAAAATTTTGCTCGCGCATCGCGAAAATCCGAGCTACTCGCACGCAAAGTTGGCAAAATCGCTAAAAGTTGCCAAATCAACCGTAACAAATGTAATTAAAGTGTTTGGGGAACGTTTGTCCACAGCCAGGAAGTCTGGATCGGGGGGAAATCGAAAACCGGAAGCCGCTGAGACGACAAAGAGAGTTGCCGGTAGTTTCAAGCGAAACCCTAACCTATCTCTCCGAGATGCCGCAAATAAGCTGGGTGTATCGTCTACAACCGTGCATCGAGCCAAAAAACGAGCCGGACTATCGACTTACAAGAAGGTAGTGACTCCAAATCGCGATGATAAACAAAATACGACGGCCAAAGCGCGATCCCGGAGGCTGTACACGACGATGCTGACGAAGTTTGACTGCGTGGTAATGGACGACGAAACCTACGTCAAAGCCGACTACAAGCAGCTTCCGGGACAGGAGTTTTATACGGCAAAAGGAAGGGGAAAGGTAGCAGATATTTTCAAGCACACAAAACTGTCAAAGTTCGCAAAGAAATATCTGGTTTGGCAAGCCATCTGTACCTGTGGCTTGAAAAGCAGCATTTTCATAGCTTCCGGGACTGTCAACCAAGAAATTTACGTGAAAGAGTGTTTGAATAAACGACTGCTGCCTTTCCTGAAGAAACACGGTTGTTCCGTACTGTTTTGGCCGGATTTGGCATCTTGCCATTACGGTAAAAAGGCCATGGAGTGGTACGCCGCCAACAACGTGCAGGTGGTTCCCAAGGACAAGAACCCTCCCAACACGCCAGAGCTCCGCCCAATTGAGAAATACTGGGCTATTGTCAAGCGGAACCTAAAGAAGACCAAAAAAACTGCTAAGGACGAGCAGCAGTTCAAGGCAAACAGGCTTTCTGCGGCGAAGAAGGTGGACAAGGTGGCTGTACAAAATCTGATGGCAGGGGTCAAGCGTAAGGCCCGGCAATTCGGATTTGGAAAAGCGAAAGCCTAACTGAATATTTTTCCTGAATTTTATACTAATTGAACTTGAAAAAGAAATTTAATTTGATTTTTTAAATAAACGATTTCACCGATTTACACGCGTTTTCCCTTGACCAAATTTTGACCGTATCACCCTTTAGTCATGGACCAGCCTTTGCAGAACAATTAGTTCAAATTGCTTGGATACGGCACTTAGAGCAGCAATCTCACGATAGCTGGCGACGGATCGTTTGCATCCCTTTTTGTGTATTGTGAAAACAAACGACTCTTTCCAGCATTCAGGAAACACACCTGAATTTAATGACAAATTGTAGACCGTAGCTCGGAGCGCAGCGAGTGTGTGAAGGCAATGCTTCAGGACAATTGAAGGACTACCATCGGGACCGCATCCAGTTGAGCTTTTCATCTGCTTCCCTGATAAAATCACCATATCATTATGGATAGAGAGTGCTGAGCCAAATGCAGACAAGCGGGGAAAGTCACTGCTGAACTGCGTACGGAATAAGTTAGCGATATCCGCGACAGAGTCAGCTTCATGAGTGCCGTCAGTCATGGTGGAGGGTAAACCGGTTTCCTTCCGTTGTTCATTCAGAACCGCTAAAAGCTCTTCGGTTTCATTTTGAGACGACTCTGCAATTGAGACTGATGAGAGTTGTACAAGCTGTTATTGTGGTGTTTGTAATTGTCGTTGGCGCGTGCGTAGTTTGTCCTCGTAGAACCGGTGCGATATTTGCTGTTTCCTCAGAGCAGCCTTTGTAACTCGTTTCAAATGTTTGAGGTCGGAATTAGACCAAGCAGGTTTGGGAGGCTTACGATTGAGTTTCTTAGGCACGAATTGATCAACGGCGTACAGCAAAATACAACTTTTAATCGAAGCAGCAAAATTCAGTAGCAGAGGGGAATGATTTCTGCAGCTTTTGACAAGCGGTGTCGGAGCTTGAAGAACGGAACATCTTTGACCCAATTCTTCGCTAATGAAACAAAAATCCAGCAAACAGTTATTCGCGTTTGGAATGCCATTAACTTGCTGAAGTCTGGCGGTAGAATAAGCATCGAGCAAGGAGAGCGAAGCCGGTCTGAATGACGAACATGAATTGTCTGGATAGTGAAGCCGTTAGTATCGATATGCCATGAAATCGTGCTGAGGTTAAAATCTTCAACGATGACGATGTTGTCGCTGGGTCCCATTTGTGACACGATTCAATCCAAAGAAAGAGCGTGCTTTCAAAAAAGCTGCTGTCGTTAACACGATCGGGACGGTTGGACAACTTCGAAATATATTTTTTCATAGCATATGACAGTCTCAGATGATGGACAATATAATCGTAAGCATCATCTATGCTTATAATTATATTGTCCATCATCTGAGACCTCAAAAGACAAGAAGAAAGGAAAAATAAATAGTGATTTTATATAATCTACATATGAAATAAATTTTAATTCATTGTTCAACATCACATTCTGGCAACAAGCCTCGATGTGAGAGGAGCTGATGAAGACATTCCCTCCGGTGCCCGCGACCAAATGCAAAATACGCAAAGACAAAATTTATGCGAACTTCTTCAGCAGGTAGGAAACTGATGGGTTTTTAGATGATGTATTTTAAATCTTCAAAATGACAGTAATCAATTGGTAATCAATCCTGATTTTGACATCAAATAATTGGCCCCATAGGTAGAGTTTATATTCGAATCATTAAACGTGAAATAATTTAGAAAATCTTCGAGTCTTAGACCTATTTCCTAACAACTGATGAAAACAGTCACCCCTGATTAAGCCGTTACCTACCCTAATTGTAATTTGATGTGCGTAAGATTCTATGTTTGAGGTGCTCGTTATGCCCCTAATATCCCTATATGCGGGGACAATTGACGTCTGACTTCAAAGTTCAGTGGCACTGTAAAAGCGTTAAGCAAAAGTGCTGCTGTTTGGCGGTAAAAGTTTTTAATACAATGAGCTTAGGAAGCTGACCAGCCATCAGCCCTCCAACAAAGCTTGTCGTGTCTGGAATGAAAAACTGGTGTACAATCCGGAAGCCATAAAATTGCAACTTTTTTTCGTGTGACTGTTTTGTCTTCTTGAAGGAGGTATGCATAGTTTGTTTTGATTCGTTTTATTCGAGCAGCCTGCACTAAATGTGTTGAAATTATAAACATTTTGTCAAACATATACGTAGAACATACAAAAAAAATCTTAGAACGTATAGTCTTATATTGATAAGACCAAGAGTTCCTCCTTTGATAACCATATCAAAATTTGTTTTAACTGAGTAGACTGACCCTTAAAATTTAATAGAACATGACAAGACGAATGGTTATCATACTGTAACGTACAACTTCAATGTTCCCGAATCGATTGATATCGAAACTCTGTGATTTCGACTTGTTCACCAGATTTTACCGCAACTTTTTCCTGTGGATATACCTAGAGAGAAGGGTTTATGCAGATGAATTAGCCACCATCCAACAAAAATGGTCAATCAAATTTTATAGGTCCCACTTTCAATTTAAAAAAACATTTATTGCCAAAAATTCACAGTTTGTTTAGTTATTTAAACAAAAAAACCATACCACTATAAGATACACCTTAAGAGTTCCACTGCTTATAATCGCATACGACTAAAATATATACTGGCACTAATTAATGAACATTTAGCAATGAAAATGCACAAAATTGCCACTACATTATTAAACACTGTGCCAACGAAAAAATAGCAATTCGCACTAGAAAAACTTAAAATAGCAATAAAAAATTGATAATTCACTTTCAATAATTCAAAAGTGGCCGGTAAAACTTTCAAAAAATGCAATGGCAATTAGTATAAACGCAATAATAAGCTGATAGGTTTTCGTCATAATAATAAGTTCTAGCACTATACATGTGACAAAAGTCTTTAATTTTTCAAATCTTTCCAATTAAAATCAAACAAATTATTTTAATTTTTTGTTCTTTAATTTTTTGTTTTTTTATTGCGATTTGTTTGGTTTCAATTGGAAGATTTGAAAGATTTGAAGATTTTTGGCACATGTATAGTGCTAGAACTTATTATTATGACAGAAAACTACCAGCTTATTATGGCGTTTATACTAATTGCCATTGCTTTTTTTGAAAGTTTTACCGGCCACTTTTGAATTATTGAAAGTGAATTATCAATTTTTTATTGCTATTTTATGTTTTTCTAGTGCGAATTGTTATTTTTTCGTTGGCACATTTTTTAATAATGTAGTGGCGATTTCACACATTTTTATTGCTATTTTTTCCATTTTTATTGATGTTTTATTACCCTGCCAATCGCATACCAGCCCCATGGGGAAGAAGTTAGCATAGGAAAATGTTAAAAAATGCAATTCTTAAGCAAATATTTAAAATCAGATACAATTGAGCTCGCTTGCATGGCAGTATGAGCACAACATTGGAAAAGTGACTTGGGATGGTGCAGAGGAGTAATTCTCTGTCAAACCAGGCCATGAGAGGTCTTTTGAAATTGAATTTTTTGAGCTTGATTGATTGAAAGTGGTGTAAAAATGAGAATGGCACTTTCCTCAACTCGAATTGACGGACCCCTCACTCACCAGGGGGTCAAACAATTTTGTAAAAAGCTCGATTTTGCACAGTTCTGTACCTGCTTATCATTTCATATCTTTTAAATTTGCTTTAAAATCTCTTGTGAACAGCATGTTTCTAGAACGAAAAAAATAAGGGGATTCAATTTGGCGGCAAAAAAATTGACCGCCATTTTAAATCTTATCAGAAAAACGTATTGTTCACTATGTTTGCAACCACCGATTTTAATTCTGTTACCATCATCGGAAAACTGAGAAAAAATGAAATCAGATACATTTATAAAATTAGATGAGCATTGGACCTAGGCTGTGTCCCAATTCGCGAATTTATTTTAATGTTCACTTAAACTTGCCAGACGGAAAATAATCGATTAAGTCTGCTACTCGAGCTGACTTATTTCTGACAGACGGGAACTCAATGTTGACAGACACCTTACCGAAAGTTGGTTGATCATTAAAAATGAGATTTTAATCGATTAATCGATTATTTTCCAGCTGTCAAGTTCAAGTAAAATTAAAATTCATTCGCGAATTGGAACACAGCCTTAGCCTACTATGCTGGCTAATGTTCTGAAGCGATTTTTGCAATTGACAACATATGACGCAAAATCAAAACGAGGTAGGCTGGAGCCATTCTTTGCGCATGGTGTGTGTGTGTGTGTGTGTGTGGTTTAACGTTGTTTTTACATAGTTTGTGTTAGTGATCTCGTTCAAAACAATACTTGAAAATTTGCTGAGCATTATTTCACGACTGTTTGTTCGGTGCATTTTTCCTTAACTGATTATGACCCGGCGCCAGCAAAATGGTTCTTCTGAGGTTATGGTGGTTTCTGAACAGGAAAGTGCAATGAATTTGGGCGAATCACCATCGGTTGAAAGCATTTCTGAGGAAAGAAACTTTGAGAGCATGAAAGATATTCTATCGCGACTTGGAATCCAAAACATCTGTGTTGGAGAGCTTCGACGTGAGGGTTCCCGATGTCAATTATTCAAACAAGCTGTGAATGCACTGAAACAAATGTTGGCGGTGAATTGTTCAGTATACTATCAAGGCGCTGAGGTACCTGTTGTCAAAGATATGATTGTTAACTACAATGCTTCATCAAAACCGGTACAGTTCCAGATTCTACCATTGTTCACACCGTCGTGGAGTAGGCAGACATTACTTTTCAAAATTATAACACTAAATTAAAGGTTGAGACCAAAACACAAAGTGGTTACCAAGTGGTACGATGCACATGTTGGGGAGGTTATTGAGCTAAGAAACCTCATCCAAAATCTATTGTCTGCATCTCTTTATTTCTATTGCCATTTTGGGAGGGATCTCTTGAGGGTGCGCGTTTGCGTTGGATGTATTGGTGACCTCGACGCACTTACTAACCTTACCTTACCAATCAGACCAAGGCCGGTGTGGCCTCTGCTGTACAGAGAAGTTGTCTCCATTCTATTCGGTCCATTGCCGCACCTCGCCAACCTCGCTGTCTGCGAAGGGTCCGCAGGTCACCTTCTACTTGATCGATCCACCTAGCTCGTTGCGCGCCTCTTCTTCTTGTGCCCGTTGGTTTGTTTTCGATAATCATTTCTGGTTCTCCCAGCAACTGATCTAATTCATGGTTCATTCGCCTCTTGCACATTCCGTCATCCATCTGCACTCCACTGTAGATCATCATACGTAACACCTTCCACTCAAGAACAAAAAGGGTACGTTGGTCCTTCGCGAGCAATGTCAATGTTTCGTGGCCGTAGAAGATTACTGTTCTAATTAATGTCTTGTAGATGGTCAACTTTGTAGTTCGGCGAACTTTGTTCGATCTAAGCATTCTTTGGAGCCTAAAGTAGACACGATTGCCAGCCATAATGCGCCTTTGTATTTCTCTGCTAGTGTCGTTATATGCGGTCACCAATGCGCCCAATGCTTCAAACATTGTCTTCTCGTGAGCCTCTTCCCTTCATGTATTTTGTTTTCAACGCATTTATCACAAACCTAGTCCTACTAGCTTCAGCCTTAAGTCTGATGTACGTTTCCGCCATCGTCTTAAAGTTACGTGCTACGATAGCACCGTCGTTGGTGAAGATAAAAAGTTGGACAGACTTCCTGAAGGTCGTACCACTCGTGTCTATCCCAGTTCTCCAAATCACACCCTCCAATGCAATGTTAAACAGCAAACACAATAATCCATCATTTTTCCGTAACCATCTCCGAGATTCAAAAGGACTCGAAAGTGTCCCTGAGACTCGGACGATGCCCTTCCTTCGATCCATGCTTTGACCAACCTTGTCAGTTTTTCTGGAAATTCATATTCGTGCATGATTTGCCAAAGATGGTCTCAATCGATTGTGAAGTAAACTGATTTGTAATTGATGAATAGATAATGTGTGGGCTCTTTATATCGGGACTCGCGAAAAACTTGGCCGTTGTAGCATGGGTTCCAATGAATCCCACTTGGTATTGCACCACGAACTCCTTTGCAATTGGTGACAGGCGGCGGTATAATATTTGTGAGAGCAACTTGAACGTGGCGCACAGTAGCGTGATTGCATGTTTATTGCAGCAATCCAGCTTGTCACCTTTTTTATACATGGGGCACATGATACCTTCCATCCAATCTTCCGGTTAACAATCTTCCTCGCAAATCTTGGTAATTTACCAGTGCACTGAGAGTTGGTCAGCACCAGCAGCTTTATTATTTTTCAACCGACCAATTTCCTCCTCAACTTTTGAAGAGTTGAGGTCGGGATCCTGTCATCTTTTGCACATGGATTTATTACCGTGGCTCCTTCGTTTGCTGTTCAGGTGTTTGTTAAAGTGCTGCTCTCACCTTTCAAGCACCACACACTGATCTGTTAGAAGTTTACCTTCCAGGTCTCTCCCGTAGTAGCGCAATACTAGGTCGTGGCGTCCTAATTTGACGCGTGTTGTACACCGTCGAGAATTTTGAGCGCATGCATACTGCAACTAGGTAGTGGTCCGAGTCTATATTTTTACTTCGGTTTGTGCGAATGTTGATGATATCGGAGAAGAATTTCCCGTCGATTAGAACATGGTCGATTTTATTTGTTGATCGTTACCGTTCGATGTGGTATGCAGGCTGTTCGGTCCAATTCCCGGTCTTTACATTGTCTTCCGTCCTACTTGAGCGTTCATGTCGCCAATGACGACTTTCACGTCCCGCTGCTCTAGTTGCGCGTAGAACGCTTCTTTTTCGTCATTGGGTCTCACTTCGTGTGGGCAGTGTACGTTGATGATGCAGTAGTTGAAGAAACGACACTTGATCCTCAGCTTGTACATTCTCGCATTGGTCGGAAACCATCCAATCACGCGTTGACGTTTTTTTTTTTCCAGCAATACAAAGCTGGAGCCTAGTTCTTTTGTGGTGCCACAGCTCTGGTAAAAATTAGCTGCCCGATAGCACTGTTTAGAGTCCCACGCTGGCACGAGGAGGATAAACTGCTCCTAAAAGGGAGAACAGACGCTGTTTCGAGCGGCCCTGTCATCGAGAACACCCTTCGGAGAGAGCAGCCCTCCTTCCATGTCAGCATATGACCAAGGACCCACCGGGATTGGTTACCCGATCTTTCCTATGGTTACTCATACCCAAGACGGCACCACGGGCAGGTAGGAATAGAAGTTACTGGACAAGAGTCAAGGGATCACAGTAGGATCTATTTCATACCGGGAGGTACGCGAAGTACCAATGGCACGCATTGTCCAGTCATTTACCAATCTCGGCCCATTTGCTGGTGGGTTTATTCGGGCACGTAGAGGAAATGTTCTTGTCTTCCAAAAGAAAACCCACCATTACACTTTGTGAGTGACACCATCAGCATTTTAATTGTTGGTTTAAGTAGGAACAAATAAGCGTTCGGTCGTGTTTAACTAAAGGGTGTCCACAGTTAAACTGCTTCTCTTTAAACTCGTCCTCAAAAACAAGTCTCTCAACCGATTGTCATGAAATAATCAGGGAATAAAACCCTATGTATAATATTGGTTTAAATATTTTTATTTCACTGTATTTCTTTACCAAATCCAAAATCCAGAACTTTCTTCTTAATACCACGCATAAGATTTTGTACAACGCATGAACCGACATTTTTTTCCGCTTTCAACCATGACTTCAACATTTCCTGTTCTGTAGTGACAACTTTAGGATGCTCACGAAGTTCGTGCTTCATTATAGCCCAATATTTTTCAATTGGCCGCAACTCTGGAAAGTTTGGGGGATTAAGATCCTTCGGCACGAAATTGACACCATTTGTCTTGTACCACTCCAGAACATCCTTGGAGTAGTGACAAGAGCCTAGGTCCGACCAAAAAATTGTAGGAACGTTGTGTGTTTTGAGAAACGTAAGCAGTCGTTTTTTCAGGCATTCATTCATGTATACTTGACCATTTACAGTTGAAGTTGTCACGAAAGGCTTGCTCCGTTTACCACACGAACAAATCCCCTGCCAACTCATGAATTTCTTGGGAAACTTTGACACTTGCTGTTTCCTGAGAGACTCTGGAACATCGAACTTTTCTTTCGCAGTCACATACTGGTTGCCGGGAATTTGTTTAAAGTCCGCTTTTACGTGTGTTTCATCGTCCATGATGCAGCAGTGTGGTTTCGTCAACATTTGTGTGTACAGTTTACGCGCACGTATTTTAGCGGTCCTATTCTGTTTTTCATTGCGGTTTGGAGCTTTCTGAACTTTGAATGAACGGAGCCCGGCTCGTTTCTTGGCTTTCTGCACGAAACTTTTGGTCAAGTGCAGCTTTTTCGAGACATCCCGAACCGAACAGTTGGGTTTGCGTTTAAAGGCAGCAACCACTCGCTTGTGATCCTTCACACAGTACGGAACACTTTTTCTACCACTCACCTTCTTCCGATCGACAGTAAAACGTTCCTCGAAACGTTTTATGCCACGAGACACTGTAGGCTGATGAACTTTTAACATCTTTCCGATGGCTCGGTGCGAAAGAAGTGGGTTGTCGAGGTGCGTGTGCAAAATGTTCTCGCGCGCTGTTCCTTCGACTCCATTTTGGAAACTACGACACATTTCACAATGAAACTCATGCAGTGTAAACAATACACGCTGAAGTCATTTCACCCAAAATTTCGTTGAAATCAACCCAAAGGACGAAATGTTACAGCTTATTGAAAGCGATGCAATTTAACTGTGGACACCCTTTAGCATGTCTTCTTAATAAAAAATCTCCATAACACCCTGTGAGTGATATCTTCAGCAGCTTTACTGTTGGTATAAATTGGTCCAAATCGACTCTTAAACATAACTAAAAATACCTTGTCTTCCCAGTGAAGAACCATCACCATTCTTCGTGAGAGGCCCCAACAGCATCCTTATTACTGACATAAATCAATCGACTCTCTAGCGTCATTAACTACCTTGCCTTTCTTTTACATTAATTACCTTGCCTTTGCGATAAAAAAACTGCTATCACAATTTTTCAGTAGCTCAAATAGCATAATTAATGTTGGTTTAAGTCAGTCCATATTGACCCTCAAATGATTTAAATAACCATCTTTTCCCAATCAAAAACCACCATCACATTTTGTAAGTAGCACTGCAGCATCCATACTGTTGGAAATAATCGCCTTCCAAGCAGTATTAAAAAAAAAATTTTCACAATATAAAAATAGGGAAATCTAAACTAACACTTCACTTGATCACTTCTTAAAAAAAACCGAAACAATTTTTCGAACTATCACTAGTTAACGTAACCAGATTTCTTGAAATTCTACTAGAAACTTATTCTTTCACAAATACTCCAGTGCACGACACTGAAGAAGTCTACTACTGAATGAAATATTTAGCAAAAACCGAATATGGTACACTTTTAATAGTAAAAACATTCTGTGTAACTTTCACAATATCTCAATATTCTATTTGTTTTAAGTGGTCAAACACATAGACGGTGCAAAATGGGCCAACATTTCTGAATTACCCTAAACAACATCATCCACTGCTCATTTCGATGGATACCTGGACAATATTTTACTTAGCAAATAAATAGATATTGGGTCCTCCCTAAGGTCGGTCGGTAAAGGCGCAACTTCGAATCAGCACCATGCTGAAGATGGTTGGGTTTGATTCCCGGTCTGTTGTTGGATTTGTTTTATTTGTTCGGAAAAATTTGTCGACTCCCTGCGCACAGGGTATGATTGTTCAAGCCACCTATGCAAAAATGATACCGGCATCAAAAGCCCCTAATTAATAACTGTTGAAGTGCATTTAGAATACTAAGTTGATAGCAGGCAATATAATAATTTTGATAGGCAGAAAGCTTGAAATGCCAATGAAGAAGTTGTATAAATTGATGACTTTCAATGATACAAATTAAAATATCTTCTCGAAAAATTCCGCAGCCACTTAGCACGTCATTGCCATTAATATTACTAGTTATAACAACCACCATCACTCAAAATCACCTTGACTTGAATCAAATCTTCGGAAACCTCCAACAAAGATCTCAATGACCGGGTGCCAAGTCACTGCCCTCGTCAGCAGCTAAGAAAATCACGTTTCAACAATAAACTGCAGAGCTTGACATACACTCCGCAACTTCGGTAGTCGTTATCACACCGTTCCAGAGTCGTGTAACTTTCGTCGGCGTTAGAGAACAGGCATGTTAAAGATGACAATAATTTTATTCCACACCGCAACCCCACAGAAAGAGATGATTGTACGCCATAGCTTCAAACGCATCCAATGTGTAATTCGGGGGGTGGTGCTGTCATCTTACTGAGTTATGTGTCTACTTCTTTTCTTTATAAAAGCGTAGCAATGAAATATTAGCCTTGCGGCTGGGGACGACTAACTTTTGACATCAACAACAACAGCCCTGCCCAAAAGAGTAATCAAAAGGATAATGTTGCCGTCTCTGCGATGAGACGGTGAAAACATAACCTTAGAAGTAATGTGTGTGCTTCGAAGTCGCCAATGGCACTGTGCGTGTTTATTCCCCCGTCCTTTTAATGCGATGCATATTATATGTTAATGCGAAAAAATGAATTTCACATGGACGAGTAGACTTTTGAGCGGTGAAAGTTTTCTGTTTTTTTTCTCTGAAATATGATATAGCTACCCTTATCTCTTCTTAACATACCTTTGTGAATAATTGAATAAATTGAGAGTGAACGTTCATTCCAGATGAATTAATAATTATTTGAATCCTTAAATTAAGTAGTTATCTGTAAAACAAATATTGTTATCAAAATTGGTTGAACCACATATCGATTTAGCACAAGAATTGAATTATTCAAGCCTCGCCACGTGTTGACACTCTTTTCCGTAAATTTGTCATAATTGTTCACACAAATACAGTATGCCCCCGGGAGGCCACACAGACTCACAATAAGCTCTGAACTGTAGCAAGTTGCTTTGTGTTTTACCCATCATCCCTTTCTGCATAATTAAGATGGTAAGGGCAACGATTGAACGAGATTCAACTCCACGTCTCAATCCCTACCATCACTCCACAGTTCCCTGGAGATTTTGGAAAATTTGCGCTGCCAAGTTCGTCTTCACGTTCATATATGTAGCTAGACACATGATGCCTGCGCTGAGCAACTCAGCCCATGGAAAGCAGGTGGGAGTTTGCACTGGAAACGTTCTTGTTCAAACACAGCCGGTTGCTCGGGTTGGCATGTTATTTATGTTCAATTATGCGCTACACTTGTTCGAAGTGCAACTATATCCACTATATATGCATGGCCGTTCTTCGTACGGCAGAAGAAATAATCAACAACGTTTTCGCTGCCACTGATTTGGAAGCTGTGAAACTCATGTGGTTAGGTCTCAGGTAACCCGGTAGGTATAAACATGGTGCTACCAATCCAAAGGTTCTAGGTTCGAATGCCGGTCTAGTAGGACCATTAACATTTTTGGTTCGAAGTTTTCTTCCCTTGGCTTCTCCTTGCATTTATTGGGATGGAAAGATCTCAATGAGTAATTGTTGAAGCGTTCCTACACCGCTAAGTTGAGCACCGACATAACGATTGCTACGAAAGTCTGAAAACCACAGAGAAAGAAGAAAAAGGAGAAACCGAAGGAAGAAAGTGCAATCAACTGAGTTCGTTCACTTGAGTTTTCAGTGCCGTTAAATGAGGCAGTGAGTAGGCTCTGTTTAAATAACAAAAAAAAAAAACGCTTTTTGCATTCCACACCGTCACTGTTGCTACTGTCACTGCTACTTACAAGCACAAGTTTTGACTGGCAGGATATAAATTACACCATAGAGATTTGCGTGAGAGAAAGAGTAAATGGTTCTAACGAGCAACCCGGTTCCGTAATTAACTTGTATTTGAACAAAAAGTTTTTAATGCTTGAAGCACTCAACGGATATTGTACGCATGGCACAATCTCGTATCGAATCGAGAAATTGTGCATTCCAGAAATTTTGTTTTTAAATTAACATATCTTTTATTATATTAAGTTCTATCATTGTGTTTATAGTGATTGCTTTCCTGAAAACTGCATAGGACACGATTATGATAAGAAATGAGTTGAAGAATAACATGGCAATTTCAAACTCAGAAGATGAACTCGACATGGAGTTTTCAGAAGGGCCAATGTCGCAAACGTAAACAATGGCTTCTTCCGCAAATTTCTTGAAAATGCAACCTAGCTCAAGTAAACTACCACTTCTATTGTGAAGGGGAACGCCTCTTCTAAACAATCATCGTGGTAATTTATTATGATTAAGTTAGCATTCTCGAGAGAAATTAGCGGAAGATGCCATTGTTTACATTTGCGACATTGGCCCTTTTGAAAACTCCATGTCGAACTAAAGAAATAGTAGTTACTAAAGAAATGTTTGGGAGTCTCACCAGATCACACAAGCAGTGAATTTTTGCACTTTTAAAAGCCTTGTCCCATTTAAGAATCAAATGACAGAACTCATCCCTATCTTCCATAACACGTGGGCCTCAAACATTTCTAACAAACTTAAAATAACCCTTCGTATCCGTGGACCAACTCTCATGCCTGTGTCTGCAAAGTTCAACAAAGCGTTTCGAGGGGTTCCCCCACTCTCCTGTTTCGGACACATCCACTCAACCTGTTACCTACACATACGTTGATTCTCGCCCATGACACCCTTCATGAATTTTAACGTCCAATTACGTGATGACAAACTCTTTGTTTAGTTGTAAATTGCTCTCCAGTGGATACCGTTCGTTGGCAGTGCCCCGAAGAATCTGCGATCTCCACTCTCCGTTCCAGTTGGCCGGTGTTTGCCTTAGCTCACGTACCACACACTACTGATACTCGACGCATGATGATGCGGGCCTGAGTACGCTCCCGACGGAGGTGTGGAACATCCCAGCAACGGGTAAGCGCCTGGTACCAGCTGTAAAGCGATGTTTTTGAAAATTGAATCATCCCGTCATGCACGAGCTCGGCTGAAAGGGTTATCTGGTAAAATGTTTAGACGGGTGACGTTTGAATCTTTTGGGCGTGCAACAACATACCTATTCGTAAGAAAGAAATTCTCCATTTGTTTTGTCATTCCGACCTCTTACTTACAACAATATAACTTGCAATAATTTTGTTTTCTTCCTGGAAAGCCGCAAAAAGAAGAAGTAAACGGTTTGGCACATGTTTTAACATTGCGTGTACAAAATAGGAACATTGTTTTTGAAAAAAAAAAAATACCAACATGATATGAACGCTTATCATGTTGGTATTTTTTTACATAGCGGACCGTTATTCACTAAAATAAAAATAACCGATATTATTCACAGCAGCAATCCAATTGATTAACGGACAATTGAGGCAATGACTGGATTATAAATCTATTTAGATTTACTAGAAACTGTCCTTGGAATCTGCCTCGTAACACAGCAGATCAAAGCTGTAGTTCATGTATTGCTTGTGAACTTACAACTAGATTAGATTGTCCATTAAAAAATTATATTCTATTGAAACGGTGAGAAGAAAACGGCGTGTCGGAGGTTTTGCATTGCCAATATACTGAAAATTTATTTTCGTAAATAAGCTTTCACTCGTTTCGTAAACATGGATTTTATACATAGAAAAAATGTCTGGTAAATTGTTTGAACTATCCTTAATGCTTTTCATTTGGTGAAATACTATCATTACACCTTTTTGTATAATGCACGAATTCATATTCATTTATCAAATAACTTCTAACGAGTCACCATGGCCTTATGAGATCAACCACGGATTCAATAACAGCTCTTCCCAAAAATACAGGATCGAACCTCATGTCAGAAACATTAATAAAAAAATGCCGAAATGCCTCATGGTTTGCGTTTTTTTTTTTTCAATTACATGCAAGCACTAGAAAGACTAGTTTCTTTTTTATTGAAAATGAAATATTCGTACCACTGGGGCTTCAAATGGTGAGTTGACAACTTCAAATGAGGGTGCGACCGACCTCTGGTCCTCACAAGTTCCTACCTCACGCCTCCACGAGTCATATGATCACAAAAGACTGCCAGCTGAAACATGGAGACACTGGTTGGCGTAGCCTGGGCAATGTTGTCATTTTGACAATAGTGAAGTGAGGGGGTGCGAACATTTACATTCAATTTATAATTTCAGCCCGGTTTGGGATCAACTTTGGGTTCCAAACCATTTACCTTATGAGCATGGAGCAACATTATTAGCATTAAAGGCTTAATTTGTTTTTAATTATTTCAGCATAACGTTTACATAAGATGTCTTTGGTCTAATGGATGGCAGATATGTTGTGTACATTAATATATTATGTTCTCTTATTATTATTATTATTATTATTATTATTATTATTATTATTATTATTATTATTATTATTATTATTGTGGATACCAATATTAATCTTACTAGATATTAACGGTTAATACTACAGTAGCTGCAAAAGAAGAAGTCTATTGATGAGAGGATGGCCAGCTTAGTTACAGGTATTCATTCTTTTATCGTTAACTGTCGTGCTCATATTAATATTTTATTACGTCATTATATTATTTTATGTTGAGAAATGAAATGAAAGTATATTATTAAATATAAATTAATTGTATTACTTGAAATCATATTATAGTACCTTTGAGATCCACTACAAATGATTATTGCGAGGCAAGGAAACAGAACAGCATATCGAAATTTAAGATATACTATTATTCATAAATATGATATATTATTTCAGGTAATCCATGGAATTACCAAGTTTTGTAAAATAATTTTAAATTCAATGTTTTTTTCTCATGGCTATGATATATTGTCTAAATTTTCAGGTTTATATTGGTTACGCAAGTTATTCTACAATTGCAGCAGGACAACAATCTGCAGACATGTAAATAAAAATAGAATTGGTATCAGTTCATTTTATAATATCCCTTCACTGTATTATGTATATCAATTTGTATGACATTGTATATTGATTTTATTTTTATCATTACTTTTGTTTTCGTGATTTATATATTAGCATTAACATAATTTTATTATTTTCGCTTCATAAGTATAGATTGTTTTGTCTTATACGTCCAATGATCATTTTAATCCTTCCTTCTTCCTCTTATGATAAAGAAGTATCTAGTGCCTTGAATACAAGAAGCTGCAACTGAATCAGCAGCAGAAATAAGTACTTATTACCTAAAGTCCGTTTAGGCTTCCTTGTTCGTTTATTATATCTCTCTACAGGCTCGGCTGTTGTAGTTACTAATTTTATCAATTTTAACATCTATTGACCATCATTTTGATATTAACTGTTAACACAGAGTACGTCGGATATTATTCTGTTAAAATATCCTAATATATGTTATTACTCCATAGAACCAGCAGAAAGGAAATCACTATTTTAGAAATTTCTACATGCAAGGTGTACAATTCTAAAACATTATCCAGCCCAGGCTACCCATTTTGCTGTATAACATTACTTACACGCTTTAAATACTTATTTCCTTATTATATTCTTTATTTGATATATATTGCATGAACCTTATTATAATTCATTGATTTAAAACATTTCAATACTGGGATGGGAGGGTGCACCAGGGCATCATTGAAGTTGCAATTGGACAATGGAGTGGACTGCCAACCGGAGTCTAGGAGGGGATGTGTCTTTCATTTATGATTGTTACATTCCACTCCAACATTTGTAATGAATTTGACGCGCCTTTCTCAAACAAACCATCTAGTGGAAAGCTTAACTGAATTGCGAATTTTGTTATTCGTTTTATCGGATCATATTGCTGGAAGGAGATTCTTTTATTCCCGCAGGTTTCGCGTAAGTGTGTCTGCTTACGGGCCTGTCCAACCCTTTTTGGCCCTTCATACAGCAGTATGTTGAATTTAGAACGGTAACAAAGCATGATCTTTCTGTTAAGTGGAACCGCATGCAGGGCAAGGCCCACGCTAAGATGGTGGCTTCCTACATACATACATACATACATACAAAAAAAATTCTTTCCAATTTTTTTTTTTTTTACACAAAAAATAAATTTTCTTTCTTCGGTCCAAAAAGTGTAGAAACCAAGAAGAGGGCGCCCACCCCCCCCCCCCACCAACCCCCCCCCCCCCCCCCCACACACAAAACACACAACAACCCCCCCCAAACACAGATGCGCGCCCCTTGTCCAACCCACCATTCGGGAGGGGGTCCCCACCCCCCCACACAAAAACAAAAAAAAATCCCCCACCCCACCCAACAATTTTCCACCACAACAATAAACCCACCACAGCCCAAAAAAAACAACACTAACAACAACACAAAATATCACCACAACAAAACCCTTTTATTTCAAATTTATACCAATTCTCTTGAAACAGTTCACTGTTTGCAAAATCATCATCGATTAAAACAACACATTTCTTCCCCCCCCCTCTCCCCCCCCAACAAAAAACACCCCCCAATACCCGACCCCACAAAAAAAAAAAAAACCCCCAACAACATTCCACCACCACATATTCCCCAAGAATCCATACAACAACAATTCAACACAACAAAACCCTTTTATTTCAAATTTATACCAATCTCTTAAACATTCACTTTTCAAAATCATCATCGATTGAATTAAAGATGACCACTTTTGACAGGAATGACCTGCTTGAAACGATAAAAAAAAACAGTTGTATGCTGTCTGCAGGTGTTCTTCTGCGATGAAAATCAAATTTTGAATATACTATGTTTATACCACGAATCTATTCGTTGTTGTCCGCAACGAATCTGATTTGCACTTCTTAAGAAGCACGAAGCATTTGTTAACATAGAAATACATTAGTTCATTGCACGGAAAGAATACAAAGAGCTACTAATATTTTGTAACAAATAAAAAAGAAACGACTCTCTAGTGGTTGCATGAATGGCTGATAGATAAACTATATAGAATCGAAATGTAATTGAAAAAAGAAGTGCAATCACGAGGAGTTGTTCAACGTTTTTTTTAGTGTTTATGACATGTGGTTCGAACCTGTATTTATTATTATTTTTATTATTGTTACTGAATCTGTGGTTGATCTCACTAGGTCACTCGTGAGAAATTACTTAATTGATGTCTATGAAGTTCTAACTCTCGACAGCGCTTTAATTTTTATTTTGTGATGCATCAATGATTGCCGCCCAGCCCAGCAGCAACAGCACACATGTATGAGTACGATAGAAGAGAAGCAACGATTTGCTAGTCGGCATTCAAGCCAAATGTAATAAATATATAAAATGTTTATATCCTCTTATAAACAGAAAATTCAAACTTTGTTTGAAGAACAAACTTCTAATATTCAAACAAATCTTTAGACCGGCCATGCTTTATGCTGTGCCAATATGGTCTAGTTGTTGTGCTACTAGGAAAAAAGCACTTCAAAGGATTCAGAACAAAGTTCTGAAAATGATTTTGAAGCTGCCACCCTGGTTCAGTACTATTGAATTACATAGAATTTCAAACGTTGAGACTCTAGAAGAAATGTCCAACAAAATAATTCATAATTATAGACAAAAATCATTGCAGTCTTCAATTGCAATGATCAATTCTCTCTATAGATAAGAACTAGTTTTAAGAAATCAATAATTATTCTTACACGCAGGCAAAAGGAACCCTGTTAAAAATACTGAATAGACAAAGTAAAAATAATATTAACACAATTAGATATAAATGATAGCATATATGGTTGAAATGTTAATTACTTAGCAGGATCACCTAGGTTAATATATGAATGTAAAATAATGTAAAATTTGGGATGAATAAAGAGTTAAAAAAAAAAAACGATTTGCTAGTCTTCGCGAAATTCATTTCGTGCATAGTACAAAAAGGTGAAAAGATAGTATTTCATCAGATGGCAAGCAATATGAATGTTTCATACAGTTTACGAGACATTTTTTCTGTGTACAAAATCCATGTTTACGAAACGAGTGAATGCTAATTTACGAAAATAAATTTTCAGTCTGCTATAAGATCCCATTCAGCCACTACATGTCGCTTCAGGTTTTACAAACTTTCATGTTTCTAAAGCTGACCTCCATCATACTCCATGCAGTCAGGCGAAAATGTTCAGCAATCCACAGTTGAATCTGTTTCGTTTAATGAGCCGGTGTGGAGTTCTGTTGGAAAACCCAAGGTGAACTGAAACTGAAATGAGCTTGTGCCCACGGTTCAACAACATTCTGTAGAACCAATTCCCGATAGGTTTATTGATTTATTTTTACCTCTTAAGGAACAAAAACCAGTGGAGTTTGGCCGTTCAGGGTAATTCTGGCCCAAACCATCACTAAAATAGGTTTTTGTCATAATGTGGCCGTTAAAACGTCGGAACTTCTGGTGGATTATACTGTCAACCAAGCCCTATCGTTTACCTTGTTTACGAATAGCTGAATAGTGAAAAGGTTTTCGTCCGTAAACACGGTATTTTCCAACTTTGTTTCCGCAGTCCAGCAGCCATGCCTACAAAGAAAAATATAATGAATTTTAACTGTCGCGTAAAATTTCCCCTCGTTTAATTACAAGCCAAAGGAGGTGTAAACAACGAAATTGTTTGCAATATTTCATGCGCCATACAACAATGTTTGCAATCTTTGATACAAAAAGCTAGATTCTGCGTTATCTGGCTTGAATTTACATGAAATATCGCATTATTTTCTGCAAAATCTAGCATTCTCTTTATGTGCATTAGATAACGCAGACAATTCAATGTTTCTTGTTATCTGTGTAAACATTTTTCACACGCTCCTTCTTTTGCTTG
Source organism: Aedes koreicus (assembly GCA_024533555.2). NCBI lineage: Eukaryota > Metazoa > Arthropoda > Insecta > Diptera > Culicidae > Aedes > Aedes koreicus. The sequence continues at coordinate 382,894 of JAHHFK020002372.1, read as the reverse complement.
ATTGTAAGCTCCTGTATTTTTTTGGATCTTGTATGGATTGGTCTTAAGCCTCTTTTTTAGAATTCCTCGGATACTGCGATCTGATATATGAAGATCTTTCGCGAGTTGAATGGTACTCCGTCGCGGATATCTTTGCAAACGCATCATCACCTTTTTTACCATGACAGGTGAAGTTGCGATGGCTTGACATCCACCATCATACCATTTTTTAGTAGAGCCGGTCTCCAGGTATCTTTTGATTGTACGGTTTACAAAACTTCTGCACACGCTCAAGCTAGCTAGCTCCCGAACAATATTCTACTGCCTTTTTCCCGCTTTGAATAAAGCAATAACTGAACTAATATTTTTCTCCAAGATCCATTTTCAGGTTCAAATACGATTACGAAAAGAAATTATGCCTGGGACAGACATACAACGTACAGCGTTGTTCTTCTTTAGTCTAGTACCTGTTTTTAAGTACTGGATTACAGTATTTGACAGTTCGTACAACGCTGTACGTTGTATGTCTGTTCCAGGCATTACACGCTAGCTTACATCTAAGACTCAGAGTAAGCAAAGCGACACGGGGAGGCCCGTTGTTATTATATGTGCAACATTGTAATAGCTCTAATGTTTTGCAGCAATTCAATTGCTGGATTCTGTAGAGCTGTGTTCATAATAACAAGTTCAGACATAAGGTTCGTTGTTGTCTAAAACAAGAAACTAAAAAAAAATCGCAATGTATTGTGATAAAGTAGGCGAATTATTATAATTTGAGATAACTCAATGCAGACGTCATCCAAATTTGACAGACCGACAGGCATTCAGTGAGTAACCACCTTGTTTCTCACAGCAAACAGCTAAGAAGCGGATTGGAAGATTCGATGAACTACCTCCCTCCATTAGGGTTCATTTTCAGGGCAACCAAAAACCTCAGTGACATCTACAACCTGATTTCGCTTTACTGCTCTCTGGTACGATCGACACTCGTATACTCTTGTGCGGTTTGAAACCCACACTAAAACAACGGTTTCAAGATAATCGAATCGGTTTAACGCCTCTTGTTTTGCCCTCTTAAGACTGCCTTAGCAGATCCGTTTCGACAGATCAACTACGAAAACCATTGGCAATTGAATAACTTTCAGCCTCTCCGGATAAGGATGAGACACTTGCAAAGCCGTTGTCATCGTCCACATTCTACAGGGGAGAATAGATTATGAGGCTATCCTCAGGCAAACCAACCCGAATCTTCTACCTCGATCGCTTTGTAACAATATTATGTCAAGGCTACTTCTACGACTTACAAACTATGGAGTTAATGATGCGATCTCTGGTCTTTAGTGTGTGCATAGCCTAGTAGCATCTGTATTTGATTTTCATGTCCCTCGTGATGCAATTCTCCGAAAGTTTTCTGCATGTTTGGCAGAAGGATTTTCGAATTTAATTACCTACGCTTGTGTAATGTCTATGTGTTAACCATAATTAGGATGATTTTTCGTTTTTTTTTTTATCTCTTTTTTTTCTTTATATGTGACGCGAATGACATCATTTGAGCAGGCTGTTGATGAACAAAAATAAATAAATGAATAAAATTATCTATATTTTCGCATGAAACAGTCTTAATAAGAAACCGAGTCCCTAAATGTCCTTGAAAGCTATTTTAATAAATATTTCTGAATATTTTAAAACCTACAATAGAAACCCGAAAACACTCCTACTTCCGATTCTAAGTTGACCATGGTTTTCTTTTACGTAAAGCCTTGTAGTGCAGCATCAGAATTCAGGATACACAACTCCAGCAGACGTCAAGAGTCAAGCGTTGAAAGCATTTCGAAGCTGAGCAAATACTTAGACAAATAAAAACCACAATCCCGGATAGACTGTCACCGCTTCCTTGGAATTGGTTTGCATTTGGTGGCGGTGGTGGAGGCTCTTTGTCAGCGCCTCGTACTCAAAGTGGCACACCCTCCGATAGCATCGCATCATCATCCCCATAATCGACATCGGAACGCTTGAACAGCTGCGCACGGAAAAATGGTTCACTGTCTGAAAAAGGAAAGTACGTAGTAGAGAAATTATAGCTTTGTCGAATCGATAAGAGAAAGAAAATATTTGCACAAAAGACTACATACAACATCCCAGATGGGGGCATATCCCGTGGCGATTGACCGTTGGTGGTGTATTTCCAAATAATTCAATTTCAAGGCTGCTATAATGAATGAGTTCGTATGGCTTGATGTAGATTTTTGGTGATTGGTCGAACCGATACCAGAAAGGTTACGAAGCAACTGATGAGTATACGCTATCATAAGATTTTTTTATAATGGGTTCAACATTATTTAAATCTGTTTTCGTTAGCAGGCACTAAAGTTCTGAGTAGATCAAAGGAGCCATCCCCCAGAAAGGTTTTCCCACCCCCCGCTTCCCCCCTCATTCCCCCCACAATTTTTCCTCTAATTCCCGAGAATCAATTTTTCAATTTCCGAAAGTCGAAAAATAATAGTTTTACAAAACCCAAATAAAAAACATAAACAAAACATACAAAAAAACTGCAATAACCCCCCCTGAACGAACCAAATTCCCCCCTCCCCCCCGAACTCCCACCCCTCCCCCCCCACAGACCCCACCCCCCCCCCCCCAGCGCACCCCCCCCACATCTCCTCGCTTTTTTTCCTTTTCTCCTCTACCCCCCCGTTGCCCCGACCTCCCCCCCCTTTTCCCCAAGCTCTCTCCTTAAAACGACAACACGGTTACCCCTTAGACTTCATTCCCCCCCCCCATCGATTTTGCTGGCTTCCTCCCCCCCCAGACCCCCCCCAAACCCCCAGCAGCGGGCCAACTCGGGCCCAAAGAGGACTTTGTCCCTATTCTTCCCCATGATCGCCAATACACGCTTTTCCAGGCTTTTTCCGGCATTCACCTGGGATGTCATCAACGATAAACGATTACATACTCGTGTGCTTTTCAGAAATCGCAAACGTAATTTGTGATTGAACCTCGGTCCCTTTCATTTCATGTATCGTAATTTTTGAACAAACTTGAATTGTCAAGATTGACAAAGAGAAAAGTCAGTGTGATGTCTGTTTCCAACGTATATAAAGTACAAGGTATTATAGTCGCTGCAATGTTTATGTAGTGGTACGAAAAAGACAAAAGCAAACAAAAAGTTATGAAATGTCTTCAGAAATGCATGAAATTTAAGCAGTTTCGATTCATAAGCCAGCCAAACGCAAGTTTCTTGCATGAATTTCTGCATGCAGGTATTAAGTAACTCTTGTACGTTACTTAAGTATACAAATTGATTGGAGGAATACGTTATTACTGAATATTTTTGAATCAATTAGCGCTAATATTTGAGGTGTTCGAAAACGCGATGATGATTGTTTCACAATTTCGAGTATCACACTTTTTCAGGCATTGTTTCTGAATAATTTTAAGAAAAAGCTTATTTTTTTAAAATAAAGTTAGAGTAGACCAATTTTATTATTGCAATGAAATCTGCATGCGTACGCAAAAACTGAAGCATTTATTTTTTATGATAATGATTATCGTTAGAACATATAGCTCAATTTCACTTTAGGCCTGGCCAGAATCGCTGTTTCAGGAAGATCCACAACGATTTAAACTCGAAAATTTGATAAAATTTATGCAACTAGAAGGAACTTCGCGGTTTCTCATTACAAACATGGATGTTTGTTTGCCATCCGGTTTTACTCACATATGAGTAACATTAACTCAAAAACTTCAAAACCAAACGTACCCTAAATTGAGTTTCATTGCCACAACTCAATTTGAGTAATCCCCGTTTTTTTATTATTTTGGTATGAAATTGAGTGTCGGGCCCATTGTTTTTTGAGCATTACTCGAAAAAAAAGCTTTAAAAGAATTAACGAACAAGAAAATATTTTTTTCAAAATTTTCCATAATTCATAAAATGTTTTTTTTTCGGCTTATAGCCCAGTATGCAGCTGGCATGTATAGTCCAGAAGTAATTCTTACCATTTTTACCGAAAGTAATTTTGACAACTGCTCCAGTATGGGTGAAATGTCAATATTCCTTGCAAAATAATCGAAAGGCATATTATTCCACGAGAAAAAGAGACAGCCCAATTTAGTTTACATGAGTAGACGTTACCGTCTTCAGTTTTCCCTATTTTTCAACTGACAAGGTGAGAAATTTACTAAAAAAAGTTCAATTCATTGGACGCAGTGGTTCTTCACCCCAACAACAACAAAAGAAATCTCGACAGTAAAAGCATTTCTTGACCATTACTTATCCTATGCTAATGCACATTACTTTTGAGCTAAATACTGGCCTTATCCAAGAAATTTTCCTCCACTATGGAAAATTTTGCAGGATTTTTTTTATGATAATATTTTCTGAATTATTGAGAAAATTTCATTGAAGTTTGAAAAAAAAATTGTTCTACGATGAGGTGTTCTTGATTTATGAATATTTGAATTTAGTGAGGTTCTTGAAAATCAGAAAACTTCAATTTGCGTTTTTCGGACCAAACCTGTACGATAGTAAAAAAATCCCCTAATCCTGATATTTATTTAGTTTCGAGTTGAACTTACATTAAAACAAAAATTTATTAAAATGAGTTTTTTTTATTTCGCCGTTGATTCTTAGTAATGCCCAAGTATGCTCTGTAATATGAAAGTATAATATGTATATTATGTTTTGATAGTAAAGAGTTCGTGGATCGATTATAAAATTTGTAAAATCAAACGACAAGGCAAGGGTGATGAAATGCTTGCTTACCATTTTCAACACCAAGAAATTTAACCAAATTGTTTAAAAGCCATCTTGCCAATAAGTCTGGTTTCGATTCATAAGCCAGAAAAGTTTCGAAACTGTTTGGTTTATCTGTAATGTAATATACTATTAAAAATCAACGAATCCCAGTCAAGATAAAACAGCTTAGCTTTTTTTTAAGACACGTTTCCACATCTATAGTGGCTGCTTTCTGCTCCATGTCGCGACTGGTTATCAATTTTCGAATACGAAATAGATTTTAAATTAACTTCCGAACAAATTGACAAATACGTTATCCGACCCATTTTATATTATTGAAAAAAATAATATGTAGCTATCTCAAAATTGAGTTTGGCGCAGTTTTCTTGCGTTTTGAATAACAATAAATCAAATTGATAAAATACGACTACTCAGCGTTTGACGTTTTAGATATATTTAGAAAATTGAGTAAAAGTTACTCAACATTGAGTAAGCTCGAATGAGCGTATATGTGAGAATAATATGACAGCTGGCAATATGCTTTATCTTGTTCTCAAGGTACTTTGGTTTTTGTTTGCAGAACTAGGGAACGGCATGAGCATAACAAGATCTGTCAATCCATCTACTGGGGAGTGCTCATTCGAAATGGACTGATTTTAATTTTTGAAGAGGACACTGAAATGAAAAAATATTTGTACCAACTGTTCCATCTTAGCATTCTTCTTTGATGTCATCGTCGAGGATGTGACGAATGGTTCCGTTTTCAGGCCACAACTGCAAATCGAGTGCCAAATCATGGCTTTCTTCGCGAGCTTGTCGGCAAACACGAACTTCAATCTTCCCGGCACATCCCCACGTCCAGTCTCGAAGTAAAACTTTTGACCAGGAAGCTGCTTAAAATCGCCTTGCCCGCTTTTTGGCCACGGAATTCTGCCTCATGTGCCGGTTCGGATGTTTGATGGCTTTGTACGACTTGCAGGATGTTCCACACCATTTGAAAGTTGGCGTTGTACCTTTTGGCCGCATCTCAGATTGAAAGACCGGAGTTGGCTTTAACGCACCGCAATACATTGCTGCGCTGCTGACGATCCCTGGAACTATTTCTCTCATAGGTCCTGATTTCTTTGCACACTCAGGGTTTCCTTTTAAGTTTTGAGCACTCGATAAACTTTTGTTTTCGGCATCTTCAACACTTTAGTGAGCTTGGAACCGTACCGCTCCAGATTTTCCAGGTGTTTGTGCACAATATTTTTTCTTCTTGCGAGTTCCATTTGACAATATTTCTGAACGCGATAGACTACTTTGATCAAACTTGCACCAGTTGCTCTCTATAGAAGTAAACACAAACCACTGTCAAATTTTTTTGATTTCCATCACTACACGCTTGTTCGTAGTTACTCAAAACTCAGTAGAAAACGACTCAGTTTCGTTAAAAGTGGAACTACCCTAATTGAAGCGTTACTCATTTTTTATTAACTAAGTCACCTGTCACAATTAGAGTAAACTACCCTAATTAGAGTTGCTATAGGGTTACTCATTTTTGATTAACTAGGTCACTTGTCAAAATTAGAGTAAACATTACTCAGTATCTAATTTTAGCTGATTAAGCAATCTGAGTAAATGCTACTCACTTCCATTAAAACCCATACAGAGTGTTTTAAATTCTATAATTTGTTTTTTTAATTCCAAAATTTATTTTATTTTATTTCTATAATTGATTTTTCCGGATAGTCCGCACTGGAAGAGCTTAACAGCGATCGTCCGATAGTATTGGTGATACGGTTGTTCGTCCTGTAGTATTGGTGATACGGTTGTTTCCGAGCAATTCAATTTTTTCACATATCCCGGAACGAAGTTTCCACAATTGGAGATGTGAGAGCCTTTTAAGTATCGATATTTTAGTTCTATTAACATAAAAAAAAATTCCTTACCTCTTAACTTCCGAACCGTTTCCGAATCAATTTCCGATGTATCGACTAAACCTTGGACTGAACCAAGTATTTCGTATTTGACAGCTTTATTATAATTACTCTATTTTTATAAGTATAGCGCTTATACATTAAAAGTAGCATTTACTCAGTTTCCTTATTTCAAGTTACTCAGTTTTTTACATTTATCATGGAAATACGAAACTGAGTGAAAGTTACTCTATTTAGAGTAGATCTGAACGAGCGTGTAGAGGAGTGCTGGTGGCGTGCGAGGATTGTACCAATTTACTTTTAATCAGCCTTTAGAGTCTTCAATAATTGAAATGTATTATTTTTTTTTAATTCATTTATTTGTACAGGCTAATCGAATCAACTTTATAGAGCCAAGTTTTTATGTTTATATACATCAGTTATCTTCGCACTTAAGTTAGAGGGGTAGAATCGATTACTCGCGGCCGTCTCGAGGTTAATAGGAATAACAATTTAGTGGATGGGAAGATGGGTAGGAATTTAATGTATGGTTTACATAACGCATTTATTTAATATCCTGAATCATCTAATCATAACTCATAACTTTAAAACTTTTGATTTACTTTTGAAATGAACATTTTTGAGAAAAAAAAAACACACACACTAAACACACAACACTAAACTACAATACAAGGTTTATGTTAGTCAAAAACACAAAAATGAGTTTCATAAACTCCAGCTTAGACAATTGGTAAAAAAGAGAGCCATATAACCAGAATATGTCCCATTAAGTAAATGGAGAGAAGAGCTCGCCTTCTGTGTCCGTTATTGCTATATCAGCTGTTATTACACAGGGAACTTACAGATGATGTTTGGGACTAACATCCTCAATGTGAAAAAACTGGTGATCCCGAACTAAAGCAATATTAGCGCCGGCCCCGCCTGAATGCAGGTCAAATAAGGAAAGGTTAGGAGTATGTTGACGTGATTCTCGTTTTATTGTAATGCGAGAACACCTCTGCACCTTCACGAGAAATTACTGAGATGTTGAATAACAAGGTGCTTGGGTGCCAGCAGGATCCATTTTGGTAAATGATAAATGGAATTCTCGCGAAGACCAGTGAAATATTGAAGTATAAGTACCAATTTTCCGATTTAAACTGATTTATACCAACAGTAAAGATGCTATTGGGGCCACTAACATTGTGTGATGGTGGTTTTTCAAAGGAAAAACAAGGTTATTTATGTTAACGGTTGAGAGCCCATTTTAATGGATCTATACCAACAGTAAGGATACTTTTGGAGCCGCTCATAAAATGGAATACTTGCGCCTCTAAACAATAGGTAACTAAAAAGTAAAAAATAAACTCTATCCGATAGTAAGATAGTGCGCAATAGAGCATCGATAGAAACGTTTCGTACACTTACAATTTGAACAACTAAATTCTACAAACTATTTTACTACTGCAACTAATATTTACATCGAGCAGTTTGAACGTCATAAAGAGCAATATATTCTAATCCACCTAGTATTTTTTTGAAACTCACAGGCAATAAAAAAAACACCCAAGTAACACACACAACATCTTTTTAAGATCGACGGATAAAAGCTTGTTTGATAAATGTATTATAAACGTTTTGCAGAACATGTTAAGTTTGGTGCTGTTTGGATCTCTCATATTTTATATGACGGCTTTATTAACTGCTTCACTTATTCTTGATTTTTCCTAAAAACATCGTTCCATACATTTATTAAACATTAACAGGACAAGATTTTATAGATAGTATAAAATATTGTTGAAATAACATTACATCAACCATGTTTTTCAAAACGTGTTTTGTGACATAACGTTGGATTTAATGTAAGAGATTTTGGTTTCACTGTCAACGAGAAACAAATCATAGATACTAAGAACTGACTTTTAAACAGTCGGAGTTGTCGTAGCAAAGAAGCTGCAAACCTATCATGCCAAGGACTAGTATTCGAATCTTATGCTTGGGATGTTATATTTTTGTATGAGGATAGATTTGATTCACTACATGTTTCATAACCTTCAATTTCTTGCCTTTTTACGTCAATTTCTACTAAAGTATGATATGAAGTATCATGAACTTATATTGATTACCTGTATTTGGAATTGAAGAATTTATGACGGATATGAATATTATATGATATGAATGGTATATGAAGAGAATAATGACAAGCTGTGTTACTTAGGCACATCTTTGCTATGTTTTTGCACAGTTGGTTTAAAGGGTGTCTCACATTAAATTGCATCACGCAGTAGAAAATTACCCATTGGGTATTTTCTCTTGGAAATTTGGGTAGAAGTAGTTTAGAATGTTTTAATTTGTTGTTGTATTTTTATCGCTGGCATTTTTTTCTAAAATTTAAAAAAAAAAGGCGTCACCCGAAAAGCAGCATCGTGAATTGATTTTGCGCAAGCACCTGCAAAATCCTCAACTCTATCATCGGGAAATCGGAAAACATCTCGGAATCCTGCAGTCAACGGTGATTCGTGTGATTAAACATTACTACAAAACTAAGAGCATCGAACGGAAGGAGAAATGCGGTCAGAATGAATGTTCTATTAGTGATCAGGATCCAAAACGTGTCGTGAATGTGCTGAAGTGGAATCCCAATGCTTCGGTCAGGGATGTAGCCAAAAAGTTGAATCTGTCCAAGTCTTTCGAGCCAAGGAGTGGGAGAGATGACATACGTACAGAGTGCAGAAGGCTCCAAATTGTGACGAACGGCAAAGTACGGTGGGAAAGTCACGGGCCCGGAAACTGTACACCCAGATGCTGACGAAGCCTCATTATCTCATCATGGATGATGAGACTTACGTCAAGGCGGACTTCCAGCAGCTTCGGTACTACTTTTCTTCACCGCCCAGCACAAGTTTGATGTTCCGGAGGAAGTAAGGAAGCAGAAACTTTTAAAGTTTGCCAAGAAATATATAATTTGGCAAGCGATTTACTCATGTGGCAAACGGAGTGCGCCGTTCATGACTACCGGGACTTTAAACGGGGAGATCTACTTCAAGGAGTGTCTATAGAAGCGTCTGCTTCCTTGGGTCCCTACGATCTTCGAGCCGAAAACTTCTGGGATACTATAAAGCAGGCACTACGGAAGCATCCCAAGGAAGTCAAATCTGAGGAAGACATGAAGAAAAGTGGGTTTTCGTACAGAAAAAGCTGCAGCCAGATGTTGTACAGAACCTAATAAGTAGAGTTAAGCGTAAGGTGCGAGCGTTCGGTTATGGAATTGAAGTTGAATGAAATAAATATGCCAAAAGCTTACTGATGGGTTATCCCTTGCGCTGAACTGACAGGCTTGTCGTGCCGTAAGGACTCAGTAGGGATTCTTGGTCAAGACTCGAGGCTAAGGGTCAGTTCCATTGTGGAAATATCACATCAAGTAATTTTTCCACCTTCTACAGAGGATTTTGTGCCTGAAGGTCACATTGAGAATTAGGTTCGTAGTTGCAGTGCGCTATGGAATCATCTTTGCCTTATATCCACCCTAATTACATGGAAGAACATTACAGGAAATAGAAGCAAAATACATTTTTTATCTTTTTTTTTGTTGCTGTGATATCATAGTATATTTTTGCATATAAATTGGTTTCAGGTTATCGAAATTTGGGATGTACTGTCTTTTGCATGATGTATTTCAGGTCTTCCAGCTCATCAGGTATTGTAAAATAATATAAAATTTAAAATTCATTTATTTCTCGTGTCTAAATTTTCTGGTATTTGATAATATTGTTTTATTGATTTTACTTCATAGATAATTTAAACATCACTTTTTGTTTTTTATGTCTATTTGTATTTAACTCCCTTTCAATTAAATCTTCCCTGTTTTCATAACTCAGGAGCAATAACTATTAGGCCAGCAAAAAAAACAGATTGCTGCTATAAAATCAGCTTTAGGTAGTTAATAGTGATCATGGCAACAGTAAATTAAAATGCTGAAATGTTAGCTTTGTAAAATTTCAATATATTTAATTAACTTTTTCAGGATACCTCAAATCAAGATTTTGGTGAAATGCTGCTATCGCTGAAAACGAACGAAAACGTGCTTAAGCGCGAACCACAGAACTCTACACTTCAGCATTTTACAACATTTCTTGCATTTCTGGATCAACCGAATGAAGATCATATTCAATAGATACGAATGCTTGAAGTATTTTTCATTTACATAAATGTATACACTATTATATAAATATTTCATGGGAATGGGAGGGACCACCAGGGCTCCCGATTGAAGCACTCTGGATGGGGTGAGTGGGAATGCCAACTCCCCATTGCTAACAGTTTGTGAATAGAGGGCGGACTCTTCTCCCCGCCCATTAGGGCATCCTCATGTTAGATAGCTCGCTTTTATGACCAATTGTTCAATCTTGTTGTGGGAAGGAGATTCTTTATATCCCTGTGGAAACGTATAAGTGATGTTGCCTATCGATCCACCCAACCCGTTTTTGGCCATTCATACAATAGCATGATTAGGATAATCAGTGGTTATTAAAGCTTGATCAAGTCTAAGAGAGAGTAGAGCCCATTGCTGTCGGGCTTAGTTTCCGTGCTACAATGGGTTGTAGTACATAGCATAGATCATACATAATACATTCTTCCTACAATTGCCACCTTGTTGCACATTGAAATAAACGTCCTGTGTCCAATCACTCATGACTTGTTGCAACAGAATTTACCACGCATGCAATATCTTATAAATTCATTCAGAAATGAATCAACGAGATAATGGAAGTTATCCAAATAAAGTAATCTCAATTTAATATTTATCCCTTTTTGGAAATATCATTCTTAGACTCAATAATGCATTAAGTGACCTTTTTCTTGACAATCAAGACACGTGACTCGCAATTTATTTTTTGCAGTGTTTTGGATAGGTATATTTTTTCGATAGGTATATTTTTCAGTCAATTTTTTCGCGTCTATAATCAACAAAACATTGTTTTGTTCTAAATACATTTAAAATAATCATGTTATATGTTGTTGTACGAAGCACGTAGTTAATTATAATGTTTGAAAATTGGAAATATCATTCTTATCAATATGCAACTCTAGGAGTGGACAGCAATTTCTGCTAGAACCAAAGATGTGAAAAGAAAGTATTGATGGGACCGTAAGAGCACGGCAGGTTATGAAATTGAATAGAAGTAGTTGAAATTGAGCGTAGGGCATTTTTTTTTACTTTATTTTACGTCGGCCTATTTCCTCACATGGTGTCAATCACCGAAGCCAGGAAGACGCCTCCACCACCTGGACCATACCTAACGACTCATGAATATGAGCCGGGACCAACGGCTTTACTTCCCTTGCGAAGGAAGACGTGACCATATTTTTTCGCCTCAGAAAAACCACTGACGTCGACTGGGATTGAACCCAGACCCACTGGGGTGTCAAGTAGCAGTGACGCTTACCTCTACACCCCCCCCCCCCCGTGAAATTTTTTTTCCCCCCCCCACACCCAAAAGGAGAGCCCCCCCCCCCCCTTTTTTTTTTTTTTTTTTTTTTTTTTTTTTTTTTTTTTTTTTTATTTTTTTTTTTTTTTATTGTTCCCCCACTCTAAAAAAAAAAAATAAAAAAAAAAATCAAAATTTCTAGACTTTCAACCATAGGCGTAGCCAGGATTTCAAATAGGGGGGGGGGGGGGGAGTTTTTTTTTAGAGAGAGAGAGAGAGAGAGAGAGAGAGAGAGAGAGAGAGAGAGAGAGAGAGAGAGAGAGAGAGAGAGAATTACATCGTCTCCAACCAGTGGTTGCACATACTGAACAATTAACATTAACGGACACTTAACGGACAATACAACGCCCGGTGGACCAGTAGAGTAGGGTCATTTTCATGTTCCGACAGATGGAGCGGGAATGGAGCCCCATTTATGTGACATTACGCCTGAATGCGGGTGGATTATCTTCTCTACTCTCACCCAAAGTATTTGACAATACCCGTCCGTTTCTTGCAACAAGATTAAACAATTCTAGGCTTGTTCTGGAATAAAAAAAAACGATTTTAAAAACTTTCGATTTTTCCCATGTTTTTAAATCAAACCACATTGAATGCCAAACATTTAACGGGTCATGTTGGATTTTTGTATAGAATAACCACCGAATTTGTTTGCAGTTTGTACTGAAAATGTACTTTTCATCCGCGACCCTCTCACCCAAAGCAACACAGAAGAAACACCGTTTTTTACTCACCATGCTCACACCGTTTAAATAGATTATATTTTTTTAATGGTTGTTCAAATAATAAGTGATTAGCTTTTAACAAACATACATTTTGAGTTTTGGCGGTTTATAGCTTATGGTTTGTGTCCCCTTAGTATAATTATTTTATCTGATATTTTCTAAACAGGAACATCAAACATAACCTTTTAAAACGACGTAAGTAACAAATGTAAGCAAGCTGTGTTTTTTGTGCTGAATTGTTGCTACTTGCATTCTCAACACACGAGTAGTTAGTAAATAATTTAAGAAATTTTATTCATCAATGACGAAAAGAAATTCATATGCGTTCCAACAGCTATTCCTCAATATTTTAAAAATAATTTATATACACATCTGCATCTGCGTTTTGAAATTTGAACCGATTTATCTGATATGATCCAACTGAAACACGTTCTGTCGAAACACGGTATATGTAGCAATCATGTGTATCTGAGTAGTATGAAACCAAAACGGTGTATCATTGAATTACATTAAAATTGTTGTTCAAATTCGAGAAATACAACCATTTTGCATATTTTTCTATTCGTGGTTATTTCAGCTGCATGAAAAAACATTCGTTTTGTTTTGTTTGCTTGTTTTTTTTTAATTACATGCTGGAAAATATTATACTTACTTTTGAAAAACTTTCGAATGTCCATTTATGGTACTTCTGGATAAAATGAATCAAATAACTGCTGTAGACTGCTTATAATTTAAAAAAAAAACCGTATGTATTTTACCCGATGATTCGTTTTGTTATGAAGGTTCTTCTGTTTATAAACACGCGCAGAACCATCGCTTATTCTTCCGGTCTTCCTCTAAACTCTCCACCGATTGCTTGTCGATCTGCCAAACTTGGAAGACATCTGCATGGAGTTATCTCAAATTATAATAATCCGTCCAATCTATCACAAAACGTTGCGATTGGTTGAGTGGACTGGAGATAATGAAATCCTTTTGTATAAGGCCAAGTCTCTCCCAGTTGGTATTAAACCGATGAGCATGGATATAATTAGAAACATAAAGTTACCAGAAGGCACAAAATGCATCTACGGACTCTTATTTTTACGAAATCCCTCAATTGCAATTTTTAATGGATTAGCATAGATTGTTCATTAGACACTTCAACTTGATTGATACAGTTATTAGTTACAGTAGTGCAATAGATTGTAGGATACAGTAGTAAAAATTTAAACTTACGAAAAAAGAGTTTGGTTCGAGCATCGGCTGTGAAAGGTTGTGTCGGTGCTTTATTACGCACTATTTTCCTATCGAGCATGGCGCGTTTCGTGTTGTTTCGGTTATCTATAATTCGAGTTTAACGAGTGATCGAGTGAGCACAGTAAGAAAACAACAAAGCGTCTCTCAAGCGTTAATAATATTAACCTTGTTTTCCTAACGGAAAACCACCATCACACTTTGTGAGTGGCTCCAATGGCATCCTTATTATTGGTTTAACTCGGATCAAATCGGATTTCCAACATTATAAAAAATCACCTTGTTTTTTCAATGAAAAACCACCATTACACTTTGTGTGTGGCCCCAATAGCATTCTTACTGTTGGTTTAAATCGGTTCAAATCAGAAATCGGTACTAGTATTTAAATATTTTACTAAACGAAGCGTGAATTCAGCTTATTGTTTACCAAAACGAACCCTGCTGCCACCCAATCTTGTTATCCAACATCCCAGTGATTTCTAGTGGAAGTGTGGCGGTGGTCTCGGCATCCAATAAAACGTCCAAATAAACGTTAACGCATTCCTACCCTTTCCTTATTTGACCTGCATTCGGGCGAGGCCAGCGCCGGTATTGCCTTAGTTTGGGATCACCAGTTTTACACATTGAGCATGTTTGCATCATCTGTTGATCTTCTGAGTAATAACAGCTGAACTGGCAGTAACGGAATAACAACTTCGGGCGGTCAATCATGCTCATTATCCTGCTCATGCTCATAAAAACGGATACATTTTTTGAATAGGATAAGACAACTGCAACTTCTCGCCCTGACTAGCTTGCTGTTCTGCTTCTCACACGCTGAATCAAACTGTAAGATATGATCAACATATATTCTCAATAATACGAAACTACAGTACCCTAAAACGGGGAAAGCGGGGTAACGGGGCGGTTTGACCCATGCCATGAATAGTTCAAATAAATATTTTTCGTTGATACTCTTTCTAACTATCAACTGTGTTTCTTAATCTAGTATTATTTGGCTTCTGAAAGCTATAGCATAGGTTTGAATATTCAGTTTTTTGATTAACCAAGAACTGAACATTTTATTGATCATAGCTTCTTCAACTTTCAGCTAGCGGGGAAAAAAATCAATCAATGCTTATCTAATAGCTAACATTACAGATTAAGAGATATTTCCCTAGTAGCACATTTGTTTCAACCCAGTAAAGGTGACTGCTCTGTGACTCAATTAAGTCACAATAGAGCTGCTGAAACCAGTTTTGACTGTTGTGTGCTGCTTGGGGTTTTTAGATACTTTAGGCTACATAGGTTGGGTTCTAGGTTAAAGGAAAAATATTGTAATAAAATTGTTACTCGTAACTATTTAAAAACTATTATATAATTACAACTTTTTTCTCATGGATGTCAATTTTCTACGCTTTTTTGCTACAACTTGTTACAAAATCGAGGCAACTTCGCGTAATTTGGCTTTTTTATTTAGGCAAAGGAGCAATCTGACAAACATCCCAAGCAACACAAAATCGTCATATTTGGTTACAGTGACTTGATTGTGACTTAATTGAGTAGTATTGGAGTAACATCAACTGTATTGCAACAAGTTACCTTGCAACCTTCTAGAGATAAAAAATAAATAATAATATATTGAAACAAATAATAAAATTCTAAAAATAAAATCAAAACTTAGGGGGGCCCAAGTAACATTGCCAAAACCATCCGGCTTTATTATGTTTTATTAAAGTTTTATGAAAGCCACTAGAAATCAATTCGGCTTTATTATGGCAGCAAGAGATGCCAATGGGTTTCAAATTTTAGTCAGGTTTACAAGAACCTACACAGCTTCTTTACAACGATCTTAAAACCTTGACTTCTAAAATTCCTTTTACTCCTATCAAAGGTTTTATTTTGACTTTATTAACTCATAAAATGCTGTTTTGAAATGCCGTTTTAGGACTCATTCATATTATCTTATTATGGTCAGTTGAAAAAGCATTTTAAAACCATTTTGCCTCCAGTAAATGCATTAAACGGCTAACTGGCATTGAGGAAAGCTACCAAGCGACCATATAGTTTTATAGTAGCCATTGCTAAGATAAATTGGCTTTTTGGCAAAACTGTGATTTCTTGCAATCGCCATATTGAAATATATGAAATAATTGAAATGTGGAAAAATAAATACACCAAATTTTAAATGTAATACAATTGAACTGTCGATCTGAGACAAACTTCGGTATTCGTTTAGATACCCTTATTGAATTCCATCAATTTTCAGGAGTTTCATGATTAATTTACCGAATATATTTCTTTCAATTTTGTTTTTGTTGTTGTAAACTCGCATAATTTCCAAGGCGCATTAATTTTCAGCTCTTATCGTGCCAATATTCACCATAAAATTAAATGCGCATATGATTTTGAGCATGATACCCTATAAAAAAACTCAAAATGTTTTATATATTTTGCTATCAATCATAATTTCCCGTAACAGAAGAACTTTTTTCTTAGCCATTATTTACTGTTGCATGAATCGGAAGAGCAACACAGCAAAACAACAAAAACCAACCACGATATCGCCGTGAAGTTTGACAGCAGTGGCCATTCAGCCCTATGCTGGTTTTGATGGCGGCCAATAGGTTTTATGATGGTTCTCAAGTGGTCATAACATCTTTCACTAGAACATTTTCAAAATCTTTATGGTCTTAGAAAGGTTTTATTAATTTGTTTTCACAACCGTCTATAGAGTGGGCCACTTTGTACACATTTCGGCTTTAAAGATGCATAGAGGAGGTGTTGGTGGACAAAACAGTTTTGAATGAAGTTTTATCAACAAAGCCGGGAGGAATGCTATACGGCTAGAATAAAACTCAAATTGTTACTTGGGTTCCACAAATCCCCCCCACCCCCCCCCCTTTTCTCCACCTACCTTAAACACAAAATCCTTCTACTCCTCCAGCAGCTGTTCGGTTTTCCAGATTTAGACTATCAGCCGATACAGACAGATGGACAGTCCATCTTGATGAGTTCATCTCCGATACCATCCTTGCCAGCCACTTTGTTATTCTTTAGTTGGATAGCTGTTGGATAGCATCCTTAACTTTTCTCAGCGTGACATCTGGTTCATTCCCACCATCCACCGTGATGGCGTGGTCACTTCTACCGCTATTTTGGTCTTCCGCACTTATCTTCTGCACCATTCAGGTTTTCGTTGTACTACATGACCTTTGCGATATATGTTGTGCTTCTGATATAACTTCCACGTTTTTTAAGTGCAGTGCAGCTGCTCCATTTCCTCACACCCCGCTCCTTACAGGTATTTTTGACGTAGGACTACGTCTTTCATTTCAGTACTGGGGCGCCGTTCTAAAATTTCTGAAATCGACCGTGTTACGGGTCGTTTTGGATATTTTGAGCGATAATAACTAAGTCATTGCATAAACGATTTTCATATCGTTTGCACCAATCGATTGGAAATAATTCTACGTATCAGTTTTAGTAATCAAGTTAATTGATTTTTAACATTAACTTATTAAAAATAACGTAAATGTAAGGTGATGTCTTATAATTTATAAGTTCGATTCACAGAGTAAATTAACCAAATTTCCTAGCACAGTTTTCAAATCTAAGCAAGAGACGTCTCCCATCGTCTTCTTCTTCTTATTATTTGTTCTCGAGAGGTAGATTCTGTTTCACGCTAGTGTTTGGCGAAACATCTGATTCCCCTCCCCTTTTAATGAATTTGATTCACATTGCTTTAGTTGATACCCCCTTTTGTTCATGCAATGGTACCCGATGCCATGATAAAAGGCACATTTCCGAACAAATGCCTCATTCTTTCGGCAGCATTGGAGCTGCGCGGATCTCCCGGTGGGAGAAAAAGCTAGGCAGCACCCAGCAGCATCGCTCGGTACCCAGCAATGCCCAGCATTGGCAGCAGTAGCCGGCGGTACCCAGCAGCAGCTGGCGGTACCCAGCAATGCCCAGCTGGTCGCGGCAGCAGTAGCTGGCGGTACCCAGCAGTGCCCACATGGTCGTGGCAGCAGCAGCTGGCGGTCGGTACCCAGCAGTAGCCAGCAATGCCCAGCTGGTCATGACTTAAAAAGCAGCTGACGATGGCAGTACATACAGTGGATTCCTGTCAAATATTCAGGCCATACATACAAATTTCGATCGCGTTCCCTCGACAATTGATGAAACCCGCCCTTTTCAGGGCGAACAAAACAATTTGCAAAATTATAGAGTTTTTGAACTAATGCCTCATTCTTTCGGCAGCATTGGAGCTGCGCGGATCTCCCGGTGGGAGGAAAAGCTAGGCAGCACCCAGCAGCATCGCTCGGTACCCAGCAGTGCCCAGCAATGCCCAGCATTGGCAGCAGTAGCCGGCGGTACCCAGCAGCAGCTGGCGGTACCCAGCAATGCCCAGCTGGTCGCGGCAGCAGTAGCTGGCGGTACCCAGCAGTGCCCACATGGTCGTGGCAGCAGCAGCTGGCGGTCGGTACCCAGCAGTAGCCAGCAGTGCCCAGCTGGTCATGACTTAAAAAGCAGCTGACGATGGCAGTACATACAGTGGATTCCTGTCAAATATTCAGGCCAAACATACAAATTTCGATCGCGTTCCCCCGACAATTGATGAAACCCGCCCTTTTCAGGGCAAACAAAACAATTTGCCAAATTAAAGAGTTTGTTTTGACGTAGGACTTACGTCTCTCTTTTCTCTTCCTGTATAGGGGCGCCGTTCTAAAATTTCTGAAATCGCAAGCGTTACGCGGGTTTGGAGACTTTGAACGATAATATCTCCTCTCTGGCCTACAGATATTTTACGATAAGTATTTCATTCGAAAGGTAGAACATCAAAGCTGAATCTCGGTTGATAATTAAATTCATTACATTTGTTTAAACTAGTTAAAAAGTACTTTAAAGACAAATGTTTAAATGCACAACGCTATTGGTCGAAAATGACATCATATTTGCGCCACGCTCTGATTGGTTCATACTGCCACAGTTACCGTGCCAGCGATTATCAAACATGTGGGGACGACCGACCAATCATCAGTTCTCGCTGTGCATTCGCATGCGACAGACGTGTTTGCGGAGCACGTTGGTAGAAAACGCGCCCGTGAACACAAGAAGCCAAACCAAGAAGAATCATCCTCGTCACCTGCAGCTAGCCATCCACAACGACAAGGAGCTGAACAAACTTTTCTCCGGTGTGACCATTTCACAGAGTAGTGTCCTGCAGCCCAAGAACACTTTAGAAAATTTCAATCGCGAACCATGTTATCAACTAAAATCCGTCCTTTTTAGGACGATCAAATCAAGTTGCCAACTAAAGAGTATGTTTGATAGAAATTTCTCTTGAGCTCATTGAAATTTTCATTACCACGCACCGGCTCAATATGGCGTTGAAAAAGCCGCGTCCCGGAGAAAATGGCCTAATCAATCGCCCACATCATCTTCGTGGTCAAGTGGTTAGCGGCGTCGCCCGTCGTTCATTGCCATGAAGTGAGGGTTCGATTCCCGCTCCAGCCTGTGGAACGTTTTGCAAAACGAAAATGTCCAGTCTAATCCAATGGGTGTAAGGTTAAGTTGTTCGTTGTAATTCGCTCTATGGTCAATGTTCAGTCTGTACAATCTCGAGTGGAGGACGTTGCAAATGTCAATTTTTATCGTAGTATTACGTGCTGCCGCGTGAAAAGCCGCGTTCTGGAGAAAATGAGCAAAGTTTTTTATTAGTATCCATTTATAAATTTCTATTTGCCAGGTTAAAACTAGCAAGCACATTGGATATTCAATAAACGAAATATTAACAGTTAATGTGAGCCGAACTGTAACACGGCAGACCGATTCAGTGTTGGGGGTAGGTTAGCTTCATTGTAGTTCTTGTTGTACATAGGTTCATAGTGGATTAGTTGCAGATAATAGATAAGGTTAGTTGCAGGTAGTTTTAAAATGTGAGTTATAATTTGTCTGGCCCATATTTAAAAACTCTTTTGTTTTGCAGTTTCAGAAGCAAGTGTGTCTATATCTCAACTCCCTTTGAATGGGGTTCTGAGGCCTTGACGAGGGCCGTTTTTCTGTTGCCTGAGTAGAAAAGATGCGAATTTAACCTCCGAAACGCCTGTCGCTCTAATGAAAACAAATGATTTCATTTCCACGCTGCTGTCTGTCATAACAACTGAGGCCCGTCCCCTTTTGTAAAATTTGATTCGCATTGCCTTTGTTGATACCTCCTTCCTGTCATGTCCTGTATATGCCATTTTATCATTCGTTATTGGATCATCGTTACGTTCAGACGTGTGTATCCCGCTCTCGTGATAAAAAAGCGCTTTTCCGAGTTTTTCGCCCTGCTGCTGGAGATCGAGTAGACGCCGCCTGATGTAGCTGGCACGTCCGCTAGACGAGGCAAGCGGAAGAAGCCCGACGTCGACGCTGACGTAAATCATCCCTTTTCAGGACGACCAAATCAATTTGCCAACTAAAGAGTATGTTTGATTGAAATTAAGCTCATCGAAATGTTCATTACCACGCACCGGGTTGCTTAAACTGCCGCGTCCCGGAGAAAATGGCCAAATCAATCGCCCACATCATCTTCGTGGTCAAGTGGTTAGCGGCGTCGCCCGTCGTTCAAGCGGTTGTTGTCATGAAGTTGAGGGTTCGATTTCCGCTCCAGCCTGTGGAACTTTTTGCAAATCGAAAATGTCCAAACTAGTCTACTTGGTAATTCGTTCTACACCCAAACTAAGAAAGTAAGATTGTAAGACAATTTCGCTTGATTTTGTTCCATTCTTGCTATTGATCGTAACTTGGATGAAAAATCTAACATTAGTTGTGGGCAAAATAGCAACAGCAATTCGAAATGAAAAATTGAACGTGTGCGTGGACGTTGTGCGCAGTGATATTTAGTTGATGAGTAAGAGATGTGTGTCCCGAAAGTCAGATGGCTCACAAAAATATAATATACCAATTACAAGATCAGGATACGAACCGTGACCATCAGCGCGGCGACTCTTGATGGCAACCATTCTGCCACTTTGACAAGCTCAGAGATGAGGAATAGAAACCCTACAGCTAGTTCACTTGGCGAGGAATTCAGGGTACAAAAATGAAGCAAATAAACATATTTTCTACCACGCTATGTGCAACCTGTCGCTATCACACACTTGCATGGCAATGTTTATTTCATAAAACGCTTTGTCGATGATCAGTGAGAACAAACATAGAACACTTGACGGCGGCAATACAATAGTGGCCAATAGCGTTGCAGCATTTTGTGATATCGACTCATCCATATTGTATATTGATATGTTGGTGATGATTGAATAAGGATCCTACAGCGATAAATTTGTTTCGAGCTATTTTTGCTTGCCAGTCGCTTGCACACACTTGCATGGCTTCATTTGTAACATAAAACGCTTTGTGGATCAAAATGGGCAAAATTGCCTTTTTTGAACCATGCGGATTTCTCAAGATATGATTGCAAAACTGCAATTGCATTTTTTGCCACCTTTTCAACTTTTGGGTGTATGTTCAATCTTCAGTCCGTACAATCTCGAGTTGAAGACGGTGTAAATGCCTATTTTTATCGTAGTATCACGTGCCGCCAAACACTCAGGCTGTCCTGCACCCCACGACTGAAAACTGATAAGAACATTTCAATCGCGAACCATGTTCCCTCCGTAAACACAGGATCCATTTCACACTTACAAGCACGTTGGACATTTTAGCGCCAACATTTGATTAGGGCGAATCTGCTTTTGTAAACAAACACTTTGTCTGCTAATTTATCGGAAGTTGAATACAATTCCTTCAAATTGAATATATCAGCGGATAGAGATAAAGCTCCTCTTCCTTAAAGAGCGCTTAATTTGTATTTGTGACCTTTTGTTCGAGAGCAAATGACTACGAAAGCCATAGTTTACAAAAGCAAATTCGCCTTAATCTAATGTTGGCGCTGAGTTAACAAACAAAATATCATTAACAGTAAATTCGAGCCGAGCTGCAGTTTCTATAAATTTTCGTGGAGAACCAATAGCAGAAGAAGAACCGGAGCCTCACACACCAATAGCATAGGGTTTCATGGTTCTATAGACTGAATAGAATATAGTAGAAATTTATTAATTCGATGACATCAATTTCTTCACATCAACAAGCAGTCCTACGTCAACTTTGCAGTTATATCACTGACATAACTCACCCTTTCGTTTTTTCTCCCGGCATGTCTGCTATGGCCCCTTTTGTCTATAATGGTCCACGTCCTGTCGTGTCTCGTGGTGCAACATTACTGCCCGGACTGTGTCATTCTCCTTCCTCGGAACCTTCCTACATTCCTTGTCGAACCAATCGAACAAATGGGCTTTGTGCTACATGCCCAACGACGTTCTTAGCTGCGTCGATTGTGGCTGCTTTGATATTATTCCAGCAGTCCTCAAGAGGGGCTTCTTCGAGCAAACCTTCATTTGGCAACACTGCTTCCGGTTGCTTCAGTCATTTGAGATCGTATCGTGGCAAGCGACGCTACCACACATTGTTAAAGACCGATAGTTTAGGTCACAGTTCTACCATCACCGGGTAGTGGTCTGAATCGATGTTTGCGCTGGAAGTAGGTGTTACTTCTATATTCTTGGAGGTGGAAAATTCAATACGTCTTAGGTCGTTATCGTTACCCTAGCAGCACATTTGTTGTAAATTGGTTTAAGTTACTTCAATGTGGTCCATTGTTGCAACCAATTATGGCAGTTTTGTGTTGCTTGGTGGTGCCGCTGGTAAGCGCTGAACTATTTAAAAGTCGATCTAAACTCCTCTTCCTGACCGACCTGGGAATTCAAGTCTTTTATGATGATATTTGTTTTGTCTTAATGGATAAATCAGTTAACGCTAGCATTGAAATAGTCTTCTTATAAAGTCAATGGCATATACAAAAATAAACAAGGAATTAAATATTATTAAACGCATCGGCAGCAGTAAACAGAGGTTCGTTCATACCATAGAGATAATAACGAGGCTTAAGCTGCTAAAAGTTGCGTTGCCGTATCGCTCGTTCAGAGGTAGAGAAATTCTATTCCTTGAGATGTTCCGGAGAAAAATTTCATCGGTGATCTCCTAAACCGCTAAAGAAAACCTTCGCTCTACGCCTCCTTCGTTCTAACGAATCAATTCTCAGCAACCGACAGTGATCTTCGTAAAAAGGAAGAACCTATGCTGAACAACTCCAGCCTCACAAGCTAACACCGTTAATAAGAATTCCAGACAGTGACACAACTTTCCAGTACTGAGCGCACCCAAACAACCAAAATGCACTTATATTGAAAG
Source organism: Aedes koreicus (assembly GCA_024533555.2). Taxonomy (NCBI): domain Eukaryota; kingdom Metazoa; phylum Arthropoda; class Insecta; order Diptera; family Culicidae; genus Aedes; species Aedes koreicus. Next base: position 359,550 of record JAHHFK020002372.1, on the reverse strand, counting down.
TTGTTTTCATGATATACAAACTGGCAGAAATAAAGTGCTCACCAGCTAAAAAATGATTGCCATTATTATACCAATTTTTTATTGATGCAAAAATATAAAGTCTATTCGACCAAAATGCAGCTTTTGTATAGCATTATCATTCTGTTTATTCAAAATCATGATTAAGTTTGTATAGCTTAGTTTCTGATGTATCATATGCATGTGAATGTTTTTCCGCCTGGCAGAAAAAAAGTGCTCAAAACCGACATATAATTTTCTTGAGTGCATCTTGCATGGCATTGCCTACCAAACTGTCACAGCACATTCAGCCTATCAGAAGGTGTCGAGCACTGTTTGTTTTGGTTCTGTTCGCGCCGGTTCGGATTTCGTGTGAATGTTGAAAATGGATTCGAAACAAATTAACCTATCCGTACGAAAATCAATTGTGAGGGACTGTCAACAGCAAATATCTATGCGTAAAATTGCCGTCAGATATGGAGTGAGTTATTCTGGTGTTCGCAAAGTTTGGAAAAAGTTTCAAGAAACCGGATCAGTAGCTGATAGACATGGACGCGGGCGGAAGCGACTCACGACTCCGCGTGAAGACACCAGAATTATTCGCGAAACCAGGAAAAATCCAACAGTTACGAGCCGAGTGATAAAGGAAAATCTGCAGCTGAGTATTTCAGAACGCACTGTGCGCTCCAGGCTTCAGGATGCAGGTTTAAGGAGCAAATTGGCAGTACGTCGCCCATTGATTCAAAAGAGAAATAGAGTTAAATGGCTAGAGTTCGCTAAAAAATACGCCGAGAAACCAGTTGCGTTCTGGAAACAAGTTTTATGGTCTGATGAGAGCAAGTTTGATCTATTTGAAATGAAAGGGCGTTCTAAAGTGTGGGTTAAACCTGGCGAACGACTTTTGGACCGGAATGTGCAAAAAAACCGTAAAACATGGAGGAGGAAGCATGTGGGGGTGTTTTGCTTGGTCTGGAACTGGTAATTTGACTCAAATCGATGGTATAATGACGGCTGATAGGTACATAGACATTATTAATGAAAACTTGGAGGAGTCTTTGTTGAAAGTTGGACTGGAAGACAAGTTTATCTTTCAACAAGATAATGATCCGAAGCACACGGCCCGTAAAACCATGACGTTTTTCCGTGGATGTCGCATAAAACTTCTTGAATGGCCACCGCAATCACCAGACTTGAACCCAATTGAAAATCTATGGTCAATTCTCGATCAGCAAGTTGACAAAGGAGAGGTAACAAACAAAAAAAAAGCTCTTCGAAGCCCTCGAGTGCGCCTGGCAAAGAATCGACGAGAACCATCTGAAAAACCTAGTTGAAAGCATGCCTCGACGTCTTCAAGCAGTCATCAACGCTAAAGGAAGTCACACGAAATATTAAATTCAATGTTCTTGGTTTTGAAGTAAACATATCACGGATGAGCACTTTATTTTTGCCACTGAATTAAAAAGTTGTTTTGTTTATTGTTTTGTTAATAAAGTTACATGAATAATTTTTCGTTTGTTGTTTCTCATTTCGAAAGAAGAATTGAAGTCATTCATTTTGACCCAATATGTTACCACTGAATCGCTGCAAATCAAAAAGTTGTATTGAGAAAATAAACATAAACCAACGTGAGCACTTTATTTCTGCCAGTACTGTATGTAAGTTAACAAATCGTATAGCATTCAAAACTATAGCTTATATGTGCAAAAGTGGAGGTGCAAATTCCATTATTTTCTAAAACGAGTTAATTTGACATCGTATGCTATTCAATCTGCAATAACGAATTCGATTTTATAAGTTTAGTGATGTGAATCCTATTCAGTTTGTGACACAGAACGATGAGTAAATGACACATAAGTCGAAAATTTACACTTATTACGACTTAACTTAAAATCAATACGATAAAGGCCATAATTGGATTTAGGATAGTAATATACTATCAGAACACTGTTATGCGACTTGTGGTTGTCTGGGCAAGGAGCAGTCTTGAGATATTTTGAATCCAAGTTGCCGGTTTGCCTTCGCTATTACATTATGGTAGTGTAGCCTGAAGGTTATCTCTTGATCGAGAGTCACTCCTAAACCCTTGACTCGTTGAAGATAATTACCGGTAGTACGATAATCTCGTTTAGTCGGCTTGTGCTTTCGGTGGAAAGATATAACGTTGCTTTTATTTAATATTAAGTTTCAGGTTATTTAAAGAGCATAACGTCACCATATCATCTACAAATGATAGAAGGTTTCACATTCCTCAAAACAGTTGATGAACATTTTTACGTCATCCGCATAAAATAATACACACCCTGAAGGTAGAAAATAGGAGAATTCATTAATGAACAGCGTAAACTGAAGGGGCCTGAGATCGCTGCCTTGTGGTACTCCGGAGATATTGGTGAAACTTTCGGTAAATGATGATCTGGGAAATTTCTCATCCGGATCAGCAGTATAAGAAATTTTCAGCTCTTTAAGGGCCGAAGGGACGAGGTGTTCGTCCATATTAAATGCATGATAATTATTTGCATTACTTGGAGTGTATTTAGCTGCGGATGCTATATGAACGGAAGTGACAGAGTTGTCATTGAAGATTCTCTTAAATTGCTTATCAAATAGCTGACATTTAACCAGCTCAGAGCTGTTGTTCGCCGAGAAGAACTGATATTAAGCTTATCACGTCTGAGTGTGGTAGCGTGCCTTCAATAAATGGGTTAGTGCGGATGTAAACATAGCAAACAGCTGTCAAAAAAATTATTACTTGACTATAGACTTGATAGTGTGCGTGCGTTAAACGTCACTAATCTCAATAGGCAGGCCAACCTCTTTGCGCTTGGAATTCACAAACGACCAAAATCTCTTAGTGGTAAGCATGGTTGCTAGAGGTTCTGGTATCCATTCCAGTCGATTTTCTGAGACGAAAAAACTCTGATCACATCGTCCTTCGGAAGGAAAGTAAAGCCGGTGGTCCCGGTATATGTATTGATGGGTTCGATATGTAAGTGGTGTCCAGGTGGTGGAGTCGTCTTCCTGGTGTCGGTTGTCAGCATGTGAGGAAATAGGCCGACGAAAAATGAGCGAATAAAAAAGAAGAGATGACTGCTTACGAACAACGTATCGACGATACAGGGAACGGTTATAAACACGGTAGGCATTGCTAGCACGATTGAACTGTTGTTTACTAAAATGTGAGCGAATCCGGCAGTGATGTCGCAATGTTTGCGCTCTGACACGTTTGAGTTGACCCAAATGGCTATTGGACCATGAGGGTTTGAGCTTTGGGTGACATAAAGGGACATGTTTAGCAATTATATCGCGAACAACGTGGCTGAAGTAGATCACGGCATCGTCAATGCAATCGGAATCATCGATAAGTTACCAATCGTAGTGGGAAATAGCAGAACAAATATAGGCATGATTAGCATGGCGGTAGTCTTACATCTGGGAAATATCGGCGTTATCGAATCTGGGAGGCAAACCACTCCGTCCCGAGCAGGATGGCCGGCGTCAAGAGAGATAAGCTGTTGAAAATTTACATGCATTGCTAACTGCGTTACTTATTTCCAAGAACCAGATCAAATAGCCGTGAATTTCTGTTCGGTACTCCATTAAGCTGAGCCAAGCCATGGAAGGAAAGACCGTCGACTCACAGCCGGAGTTTTAAAGAACAGATTCAGGGTTGACTTCTAGAAATCCGTCATCCGATACTTTTCACTGCAAATACTGTTGATCGTAATCCCTAAACGGCAACACTAAGTCATTTAAAGTCAGGTTGGAGATAATAGAATCGATGAAATCCAGAAAATCAAGCATGCAATTCATATTGTCACTTCGATCAGAGGGTAGATAAGTAACTCCAACGCTGATTATTTGACTAGGCGTTGAGATTTTAATCCATAACTGCTAAAAAGAAACACTCGTCGGCAAGGGATCGCAATCAAAACAATACCACCACGACCTTAGAACTGTTCATAGCATTGCTATCGGTTCGGTATACAGTAAACTTGAAACCAAAAAGCTGCACATTGTGGCATCGCTCGTCCAACCAAGTCTCCGTCAATACATTCACATCATAATCGAATCTACCTTAGTACGGAGCCCACGCACGTTTTGGTAATAAATCCGCAAAGCAGGATCAAGTATCAGGAACGAAAAAAGCAGGTATGTATTCATCGGAGTATTGTGGAAGACCATGTCTCATATCACAAACACAGGGCTGGGGCGTCTGTTGACCGCTGGCAGGAAAGGCTTGACTGTGTTGGGTGGGAAAGGGGCTTCCAAGATGCAAGATGTGTTGCGTCCCAGGATAAGTTTAGTTGGCGGTGGTAGCTGGCGATGGTGAAGCCAGGGGTACCAGTAATGGTGTCGAAAGTCTCCTGATTTTTGATGGAACCTGAAAATCCGTACAAATTGGGCCGAAAAGTTTTAAGGGAATATGCTCTTCAAAACATCTGGCAAATCCAACAAACAAGAGGTTTTATATCTCACATAGAAAGTAGTAGCAGCAATACAAACTAGGTGACGTTGTGGCCATTCTGAAGATACATTTCGGTATTGGTCAGAAAAGAAAGCCGAAGAACCGTAGGAGTTTTGCCAAACGATCGCTACGAGGTGTGCAAATTAGATAGCGAATCAGATGTACTGCAAAAGACGTCAGCATTCGGAGATTTCCTAAAGCCGTGGGTAGGAAATTATGCCAGAAAAGGTCGATCGGTGTTAAAAGAGAAGACAAAGGAAGTCCAGTGCATACCATAGATTGGGGCTCACGCGTCTTCATGTGTACAAAATATCAGTTTCAATCAAGTTACTTTCTGTATTTTCCATCAGCTCCTTTTCTCTCTCTATATATATATGAAGCAAGTCATAATTTTTCGCAGCTAAATTTGTCATTTATTTGTTATTTAAATTCATTTATAATGACTGCAGTATTGTTTGGATCAAGTGTGCATATAATTTTTGGAACAGTCTATAAGCTTCCGTTGCGGTACTTTGCCAAACAAATAATGAAAACAAAAAATCCATTGAAAATAACTGCCAAACGGGACACGAAGGCGAGTTGACTGAACCACTCCCATTGGGGAATAGATCTTATGCAGTAAAAAAAGGGAAATAGAGAAACTCAGTCAAATATGTAAATTAAATTAAACTTGGTCAAATGTTCGCAAATGCCTCTGGGAAGTAAAAAGCATTACGCTATAAAAACGAAAAAAGAAACGACCTAGTGACGACAACATCGACAATATGATGACACCATCTATCTGAACGTGGAAAATGTGTCCTCCTTCAATTACGTAACGAATGAAAAGAAGAAGTGGTACAAATGGTCAAGTTAGGAGCTGACCGATGTAAAAATAAGTAAAATAAACTAAGTAGAAACAGTATGCCGTACAGAGGCAAAAAAACCCTCCGTAATCAGATAAGGCTGTAGCTTTGTGTCAACTGTTTTGAATACCAAATTATGCCTCTCGGACTACTTTTTATTGAGATTGGTTATCCTTATTCAGGAGGATTGAAATCTAAGTAACCTCACCTATCGAATTTTAGAATTTTCGAGTGCTACATCTCAATAAGAAAAGCTTGTATTAAACTTGTGGAAGTTATGTATTTCTAATATAGTGTTTTTTCTTCTTTCATTACAGGTACTACAAAACTCGGAGGTACAGTTTTAAATTATTTCTTCTATGACTTGAGATCAACAGAAGTCCACGTGAATATTCGGTTTTACGGTTCAAAATCATTCAATTCGCCAAAGTTGTTAAAACAGTCATCATCCCTCTGGGCAACAGTCAAAGGACATTTAACCAAGCAATTAGCATTCAGAGTTGTTATCAAAAAGACACTCCAGAGAACACCGCTGCACTGGATCGCACACACAGACACAATGCAGCTCACGGGGTTGTTACATTTAACGGAGAAATCTGCTCATTCACTACCCTTTTCCTGAGGCAATTCTGAGCACGTCTGCACAAGCAGTTCAAACCTACCCAGAAGAGTGCAACTACGCCATACTATTATCCCCGATCTCGTCGCTTTTACCACAGCTAGTAGGACTATATCTGAAATAAAATATTAATTTCAATCCCTGGGGCGATCCCCAGGTACGAAACCAAACGAAACAAACTCTCCCGTCTCGTGAACATGCACTTCTACTACATATTTATACCCACCTGCTCGTGTTTTCTTCCGTGACGAGCGAGCTGAACAGAAATCGGTGACATGCTTACCTCCGTGGCAAAAAATAGAAAAAAAAGAAAAATAGAAACAACACTGAATGCATCTGGATTCTACATGGGAAAACGATTTGTGCACGAGTGAATACGTTAATGATCTCCCGGAGGCTGAACTGAGTAGTACGTTCAGGCCTGGGTGTACACATGTTATCAAATGTTCAAGTTGCCCTCTAGGGTGATGCAAATTAGTCATCAGCAAAAGATTATCCTCATTCGCATCTATACCATGGTAAAACAATCCTTGGAGATATTTTGCCAATTATTACACTCCCTTATAAAATATGCAACGACCCAAACACCTAAAGCAAACTATCCCACCCTAGCATTCCGAAGAGGGGACAAATTGGCTTTTCATTCCACTCACCAGGTAGAGTGTGCCGGGTGGAGAAAAAGTGCCTTCATGTCTCATGTATGAATGATGAGCAAGGGAAGATTTTCCTTTGGAGATTATTTTTGCATACCATTATCGTTGATCCCTTGTCGTTATTATCATCTGAACGAGCCTATTTTTTCTCCCATATCCACAGGTTGCCTATTGGAGTTTGATGTTTTATCCAGCATTTGGGTGTTTGGTAACAGAGGAAGTTAATTAATGTCAGGCATTCTTATTTTATATCATCAATCAGCTTAGAGGAGCCGTGTAGTGTCGGAAGCAGTACTTGAGCTCTTCTAAGAATAGCACTATGGCAATCTGGATCCAGTGGAAGAAGTCCACAGCGCTGGTGGCCAAAGCACTGGTGTCAAGGCGGCCTTTGTTTTGCCGTTAGGTTTTTTTAATAAAATACTAATCCCTTACGGAGTCTTGGAGTACCAGGGGGCTCTTTGAACTACAGTACTGGAAAAAAAAGTAAAGTGCTCATCAAAACGAATAATTTTAAAGAGTGCTACCATTTACATTTTCAGAGACAACTTGGGACTGTATTCGACAAAATTCATCTTCCTCTTCCGATTTATCTATTCATGCATAGAAACGAATAAAATTCTACAACTGAAAATATATATGTTAACTGTAATTGAACTTCTTCTGGTATTGATTGGAAAAAAATAAAGTGCTCACAAGAGGAATTATATTGAAAACATAGTAAAATAAGATTTCAGTATTAAGTATGCCCAACTTCCGCCTGAATCACTACTCGTAGACGTCTTGGCATGCTTTCGACGAGGTTGTCGAGGTTTCTTTCATCGATGTTCTGACAGGCTTCATTGAAAGTTGTGAACAGTTTGATTTTATTCATCACTGCACCTTTATCAACCTGTCTATCAAAACTCGAAAACAACTTTCGATAGCGCTGAGGTCTGGTGATTGTTGTGGTAATTTCAACAGTTTAATGCGATTTACTTTGAAGAAAGCAGTTGATTTCTGAGCTGTGTGATCTGGGTCATAGTCGTTCTGGAAAATGAAGTTTTCCTCGAGCCCCATTTTAAGCAGCGATTCCTGCAAATTTTCAATGATTATATCAATGTAACGATCAGCAGTCAGAATGTCTTCGATTTTCTCGAGATTTCCTACGCCGGACTACGCGAAACACTCCCACACCATAGTACTTCCTCCACCATACTTCACAATCTTCTGCTCCAACAAGCGTTCTCTAGACTTCATCCAAAACGAGGGCACTGTGTCTTGTCAAACAATTCGAATTTTCTTTCATAAGACCACACCACTTGTTTCCAGAATTCAACGGGCTGTTAGACATACTGTTGAGCAAATTTTAATCGTTTAATTTTGTTGACTTTTCTATTTAGAGGTCACCGACTTGCATACTTGCTCTTCAATACTGATTCTTGCAATTTGTAGCGAATAATTCTTTTGGATACCTTTAGATTCAAGTTGTCACGTATAGCACGACTCGTTATTGATGAACTTCTTCTTGCCTCTTGAACGATTCTCGTTTCATCGCGTGGTGACGTAAGACGCTTCCTCCCACGACCTGATTTATCTGCCCCTCCTTATTGTTCGAGTTTCTTCCATACCTATCGTACACCAGAGTAGCTTAAAGCATACTTGGCAGCAATCTTCCGGAACGATTTGTGGTTCTGGTGTTCCCAAAACGATGAGATTACGGATTTTTCATGAAATTTTCTTAGTTTCCATCTTAAAACACGAATAATAACCACAAGCTAGTGAAACACAAAAACCTGAAAGGATCTGCGTCAAGTGGAATGTAACTTTCCCGTGTAGCCAATCGACCCATCCGAATTTCTTCGGGATTAGTGGGTAGGTCCAGCCAACTTTGGTGGAGTTATTCCATTCCCTCTGCCCCTTGACCCTTGATGTGGCTCTAGTGATCTTACGGATACTTCTTGTGCCTCGTTCTTTGAAGCAGTCTATGTCCTCTTTAATGATTATGCCGCACCTTACCCGTCCTATCCAACAAGCATATTTGACGGTATGCCGATGGATCACCTGGTGGCTTACCTGTCTTTGGCAGCAATACAAGCGTCTGGTGATTTCAGGCGTCCGGGAAGACACTGTCGTCCAGGCATCTTTGCATCACCATCCTGAACACTTGGCGAGCCAACCGAAGAGCTGTCTTGATAGCCAAGTTTGGCATACCATCTGACCTTGGCGCTTTGTTCACTTGTAGTGACTTTCCTATCACAATAACTCATCATTCGTAAACGTCGCCTTATCCCTTTTCTACACGGTGCCGTTATCATCACCTACGTGATTGCGGATGTACGGCGTTATCGTCTAGCCGACCATCTTTCCACCGCTATGACAGCGTTATGGTCTGGGATACTGGAACGGTGATCATGAAACAATTCTACGGCTGTGGGAGGCTAGGCACTCGGGTTGTTGCGCGGAAAGAGTATCCGATGACCTCGTTCATTAGCTCCGGTGATTGCTCGGTTGGAGCTGCTACACTTTTATTTTTGGCCATTACCACCCGATAGGCGTCACCCCATGGGTTCGCATTGGCTCTTGAACACAGCGTCTCGTCGTCTAGCCTTTATCTCCTTAATTAGCGTGGCCTTGGTGGCGGCTTGCATCACACGATGCCCCGCTCTTTTGAAGTCCGACCGCGCTCTCTGCATCCTATTTCTTGCACGGAGGCAAATTCTACGGAGGTCGGCGATTGACTCTGTCCACCAATACATCGGTGATTGCACATGCGTGTAATTAGCGCTACGAGTTGATTGCCACGCGGGTCCTGGGTTTTGCTCCTGTTCTGTTCCCGCTCAAGCGCCTCATTAAATACTTCTTCGTCGAAGTATGATGTCCTCCATCTGCGGGCGAATGGAGTGGGTGCTCTTCCTTCTGCGTGCTGCATAGTATTATGGACGAAGCCTAGAGCTGCAGAACGTCACGTCGATGATCAACTCCGCTCCGAGCGGCAGGTACTTTTTTACCTATATACGTTGGATAGGTCAAGCAGGATCTAGCTCCTCAGGTTGGTAAGGCGACTGTCTCACTCCAGCGCCCAGGGTATTACTAACGGATTTCGGCCAGTTAGTTCTGTTGTCTTCCAATCAACCATTTGTGAGATCTGATCAATCGACCATCTTGGTGGCGTATAACAGCTGCAGAAGAACACTTTATTCACTTTTAGAATCGTGAAGACACAACCTCCTGAACCGGGAACTTGCCCGTCGTAATTTCACCATATTGGACTCTTTCCGGGCCCATACACTCCCACCACATATACCTTTTCTCAATGCACTTGAAACATGCCTTTGGTGGTTGGTGCAAAGCAGTGGGCAAACGGACCACCCCACCTTCGCCACTTTTAGGGCCGAGTCCGTGGCCTTTACTGTTCTTTCATCGAATCAAACATTGTCCACACAAATGAAACATTTTTTTATGATTCAATCAATTTGGGATGCCATATAACATAATCAGTACTTCTTTTGAAAATTTGAAATGTTAATATATTCATTGCTAGCAAAAAAAAAAACCATGGTTCGCTACCAACCTAACACTGTTTCTCAGTTTTAAAGTAATAGACTATCAATTTTAAATCCAGTTTCAAATCCAAGCACTTGATAAGTTAATGATAGCAAAGATAGACATATGCCAATCACATAGCTAAGGTATTATGTATCAGAATGCTAAAGCTATATGCTTCCCTGCTGATAGGAGATTTGGGCCTCGGCTTTATGGAAAAGAGTATGAATAAGAATGGAATGATGGCAATCGATATTCGGTTTGGGTTATAATTATCCAAATTATAACATGACCCTAATGCCGACCCTGATCATTACCATAATGTACGGTTATCGTTATCAAACTAATATTCCATTTATGGTACAGTAGTATTGACAAATCTATTGAAAGTGGAAATTCTGAGTCTGATTCCAACAAATGAAAACATGCGCCAAAACGAAAAAAAAAGAATGCAGCATATTGAATGGACTCCGACAACCTGCAATAAACGAATTAAACAAATATCAAATTAGATTTCCGGTGCTCCCAGTGGATGCGGTTATTGAGGTGAGGAAATTCGATCAATGTAATTTACCTTACTGCGGTAACTGGAAATTTACTATTATGCTACATGTAAACAAAATCGGCATTTTTTTTAACTAAATTAAAGAGCTACCGGTTCACATCCCATATTTTCAAATGAATATAATTCCTGGGGCGATTTGCTGTTCCAAACATATCAGTTCAATTGAAATGTATGAGAATTATGAAGAGATGATGAGTGCCAGAAGAAAAGCAACATAATTATCCCAGAACCGTGTTTCTCCATCATCATGCCCAGTATGTTCCGAATGCGCGGTATATTCATCCTCGTTAGTACCGGAAAAAAATGGGTCGAGTGCCGTTGTCGGTTGTCGGTTATCTCACCCCATTTGTGTCTACCATGTTGGGAACCTTTCCACTTGAACCTGACCAAGCAACCAAGCCTTCAAGTGTCAGTCATGAAACAAAAACAGGGAAAAACAGATAAGAGTCAGCAGTGTTTCATGGAGCGAAATCCAGCTTTTAAAATATATATTTTTACAGATCCTTGGGCGAGGGGGAAAGTGTACATAGTGTGTAAAGTTTAAAAGTACTTCTCAGCTGCCGTTACTGTTGAAACTCAAAACATGGCACTTGTCTTAACGAGCGATACCAGCTCGTCGGTTTATTTTCACTCTCTTCACTCCAACTGGTTGCGCTAAATTCAACAGAATAATCACCAGCCTAGCCAGTGTAGAAAAAAGAAGCGGCTATAAATTTTGTAGGATGAAAATCCATGAGATTTTTTTTAAATAATGACCAAAACTACTTGAAAAAAATTACCACTTACCTTTCACGTTAGACTACGGTGTGTGTGATCTCTGTTTTATATCATCATTAAATACGGTTCATGGTGTCTTGACACCACAGCATCTCCCATTCAAAGATACCAAGGGCACGTTGCTCCTTCGCCAGCTTAGTCCTTGTCTCTTAATCGATGTGTAATCGATAAATTAATGTATTACAGACAGTCTACTTCGTACAAACTACCAAAATTTCATGTAAATCTCGGTACCGTGAGAACGCCGTATGCTTTCGCCCTGTAGAACATAGAAATGAGTTGAAAGAAATGAGAACATAAACTCCACCAAACACCATTTGTCGAGTTTCCTATTTTACCAGATAATAAGGTCTGTATCCGCAACAATCCGGACACCTCAAAACATGAATAAAACATAAATTTCGCATTATATTTCCGTCGTAGTTGTTTATTTCAGATTCATGGGATGTGTTTAAACAATTCGTGAAGACAAAACATAGTTATTCGGTATTTGCATAAAATTTTCGAACTTTGCGCCTAGCTCCGTCCATTAGGGATTGTACAGACTCTTCAGAACTCGTAGAAGCCGTCCTTGTCCAAATTTGCTGGAAGTGTTTGATGTCTTTGATTCCTTGCTTCTTTCCAGAAAGCTTCCGCTTCATGAGCCCAATATTTCTCGATTGGTCGTAGCTCTGGGCAATTTGGCGGGTTTGAGGTTTTTGGTACAATGTTCACTTGATTTGCTTGGTACCACTCCATCACAGTTTTGACATGATGCCAAATCGGGCCAGAATAAAGGTTTTTCTTTGTGACTTTTGATGAAGGATAGCAATCGCGTCTGCAAACACTCTTTCTGATAGATCTGCTTGTTGATTGTGCCTGTAGTGACGAAAGATTTACTCTTTTTGCCACACAAGGTATTTTTTGGGAAATTTCGATGACTTCTTCGTTCTGAAATGCTCAGCTGTAGCATTTCTGGCCATAGCAGAATAAAAAGCCAGCCCTGGAAGCTGCTTGAAATCCTCCAGGACATAAATTTCATCGTCCATAACAACGCAGGAAAACTTCGTCAAATATTCGCAGTACAAACGTCGGGCCCGTGATTTTGCTACCAAGTTCTGTTTGTCGTTGTGATTTGGAACTGTTTTTACTTTATACGACTTAAGTCCCAAACGTTGTTTTGATTTTTGGACAAAACCAGGCGACATCCCTATTTTACGAGCCAACGTTCGAATGGAGAGATTTGGGTTTTTCGTTAATATCCTTTTCACCTTTCGGTCCATGACAGGATCAGCGCGTCCAATGTTTTTGTCACTTCTCGGTTTCCTCTCCACCGTCAAACGTTCCGAAAATAATTTGAGCACATCGTGAACAGTGTATTTAGGCAAATCCAATGTTTTTGCAAGGTCCCGTATTGACAAGTCAGGATTTGCCGTAAGCCCGTACAAAATTCGCTCGCGCACTTGTTTTTCTTTCGTCGCCATCTTGAATACTAAACATGAAATGTAAACATCAGTCATAGTCTTTTTCATCATAGACTCTCAGCTATACCACAGTGAAATTTATCATTCCTACGTGCAATATTTCAAAAGTTACAATGATTTGAAGGTGTCCGGATTAATGTGGATACAGACCTTATCATTTGAAGCGGTCTGCGTCAAAGCCAGGATGATACCCATTGTACTATTTTTGCAGGAGGATCAGGGGTGCTATTTGAACTGAGACACCAGAGGAGTTCAAAGAAGAACACGGACTGACATCATGAGGAAGTGGCAAGAGGAATGGGATAATGCGGTGAATGGAAGGTGGACACACCCGGTTGATCCCGAACGTTTCCACGTGGATGAACAGAAAGCACAGACAACTTCCACCTGACGCAATTTCTTGCAGGTCATGGCTGCTATAGGAAGTATTTGTACAGATTCACGCGGTTTCCCTTGCCTGGAGTGAGCAGACATTGAAGAGACACCGGAGCACGTAGTCACTGCCCACGGTTTTACCAGCCTAGAAAACGTCGTCCACAGAATGTGTCGCGAGGAAAATACGTGGAATGTGATTAGGGGAGGCATTACGCAAATTATGTTAGTTCTGCCTCGAAAATGGTGTGAAGACCAAGTCTGCGGCTGAATGAAACAACGGGTAATCGGCCTCGGGGGATGGTCCACTCCCGAAAAACTCTCCGTCAGTGTATGCTGTCGGGGACTGTTCGAGTTGTCTGCAGCCTAAATTGAAGCTGAATGGCTCACCGTGGTTCGGTATCGGAAGAAATTCTACTGTCGGGAACTCTTCGTCGGCGTAGGGTAGATCTACCGTCTGAGCATATTAGAGTCTACTGTGTCTAGTGTGAGAGTTAAATGGCTCAAACTCAGAGGATGGGAGCTAAATAGCTCAGCAAATAATAAGGAGTTATATGGCTCGTGAAGAAGCCGAGGGCAGCAAATCAGCACTTAAGTAATAGCGATGCTGCCAAAAGGAAAAAATCTGATTCCTCTACAAGTAATACCGTAAGGTAGTTTCGGATGAATTGCGGGCTTAGGTTTTAGTGGGATCAGAAGTCTCTAAATTCGCACAGTCCAAGACCCTGATCACACTTCAGCACAGGTGTACTTCGTCAAGCCTTTGAATAAGTGCAGGCCTCTGTGTTTTGCTAGACCATAAGGATTTCCGTACCCAAATAATAATTTTAGTTTTATTTCAGCCGTACAGTACTTCTCCCGGCTTTATTGATAAAACTGTTTTGTCTACCAACATTAAAAACTGTTTTGTCTACCAACACCTCTTCTATGCTTCATTAAATTTCAAATTGGTTGTAAAAAGAAGGTAAATAATATCTAAGAAAGTTCTAGTGTTACGGGAAATTTGTTTGATAGCAAAATATCCAAAACAAATTGAGTTTTTTACAGCGTATCACGCTCCAAATCATATGCGCATTTAATTTTATGGTGAATATTGGCACGATAAGAGCTGAAAATTAATACGCCTTTTGTTAGTTTACAACAACGAAAACAAAATTAAAACAATTATTTTAGGTAAATTAATCAAAGGTTTCATAAAAATTGATTGAATTCAATAAGGTTGTCGAAAAAAATGCTGAAATTGGTCTCTGATCTACAGTTCATTTGGATTACATTTAAAATTTGATGCATTTATTTTTCCACATTTCAATTATGACTTATATTTTTGATTGAAAAAAATCTCAATTTCCCAAAAAGCCAATTTATCCTCGCAATGACTCCTATATAATTGTTTGGTCATGTTTTTGCGTTTTGACACCACATGACTTGCCTCAATGCCAATTTGCCGTTTAATGCATTTACTGGAGACAAAATGGTTTTAAAATGCTTTTTAAACACAACTGGCCATAATAAGATAATATGAATGTGTCCTAAAACGGAAAATCAAGATAGCAATTAACGAGTTCATAAAGTCAAAATAAAACCTTTGATAGAAGTAAAGGAAGAAAAGATTGTTGTAAACAAGCTGTGTAGGTTTTCATAAAGCTGATCAAAATATCTCTTTAAGTAAAACCAAATTTATTTCGAGTGGCTTCCATAAAACTTTAATAAAACCTAATAAAGTTGGATTGTTTTGGGAATATTACTTGGGTAAACTTGTAAAAAACAAATAGTAAAAAGCCTGGGTCGCAGGGGTGGGAACCAAGCAAAACCAGGCGAAGTTGAACAGTACGTTCAGGCCCATGGCCATGCGAGTCGTGAGTACGTACAGAACTATTTCATCGGAGGCAGTATGCGTCAGTGCCGGAATGATCCCGATTGGCGTCCCCCTGGAGGACCGTGAGTGCTATTAGCGGAAAAATAACAGAGGAGTTCAGAAGCTGGTGAGAGCGGAGTAAATGGCTAAAAGGCAGCGAGAATGGAACACGGGGGAGAACGGTCGATGAACGCACCAGCTCATACCAGATCTGTCGATCTGGATGAAAAGGATGCATGGATAGGTAAAATTCTACCTTACGCAGTTTCTGTCTGGCCATGGTTGCTTCAGGCAATACTTGCATCGATTCGGCAGGTAGCGTCACTCTTCTGTCCGGAGTGCGCAGGCGTCCAAGAGACGCCGGAGCACCTGGTCTTTGATTGCATAGCGAGATCATTGGGACAGACACCAGTCCAGTTCACGTCGTCTATAGAATGTGTCGTGATGAAAGCGCGTGGAATGCGATCAACGGAGCCATTACGCATATCATGGCGGGATTATCAAGTAGCGAAAGGTTGAGTGTAGTAGCGGGTTGTCGATCTCGGGAGATGTTCCAACGTCGGGAAACTCTCCGTCGTTGTAAGGTATGGAATCTGTATGTGGAAGTTAAATGGCTCACCGGGGTTTAGTTTCGGGAAAACTAGCAATGCTGGGATATCCTCCGGCGGAGTAGGGCAGACAACTGGTGTCGAGTGCGTAGAGGGTGGGAGCTAAATGGCGCAGGAAGTGGGAGCTAATGGTTCAATCAAGCTGGGTGAGAGCTTAAATGGCTCAGGCAATAAGTAGGAGCTAAATGGCTCCATATTGGTCAAATAGCCAAAACCCCCATGATGTTTGAAGGCCTGGTGGGGTGGGTGGGGGGTGGTTGTAAGTTCTGATGCTGCAACAAGGAGACGGGTTTTAGTAGGATCAGAAGTAAGCCTTTTCTCAAGGTCGACCCTGACCACACTCTTACACAGTGTACGATGAACAAGTGCTGGCCCCTGTGTTAGGTTAGTCCATAAGGATTTCCCTGAATCTTGTAAACAAAATAATATTTTAGATGATTCTTGGGGAACTGCTTTGGATGACGTAAAAACTATAATAAACAATTTTCAAAATATGAAAGCGCCTATTAATGATTTCTTTTCCTCACCAAAAAACCCTAAAGTTATTTAACAGATGTTTTCAGCTGGAATTCTTTCCAGATAAATGAAAAAATGCAAATGTCGTTCCTATTTTGGAGCCAAGCAAAAATCCAGCTGAAGCTTCTAGCTATCGAAATTCTGTTTTGTTTTTTGAACTGAAAAAGTTCAATTTTCCGCTTTATATCATGAAATTAGTTCAAAACTACTTCACTGATAGAACTTTGCAAGTAAATTATCAGAATTCTAAATCTGATCAATTGGCTGTTAGAGCTGGTGTAGCATTCATTGTCCAATATTATGTAACATTTTCTCTTCAGATCTCCCTGATTTACGTCAGGGCTGTCACAAATCTTGGTTTACTGATGACACAGGCATTTCCACTAAAGTAAAAAGTCTACGTGTTATATTCAGGAGACTACAAAAAAGTTTTGACTTTTTACTGATAATTTTCAAAATATGGGAGATTTCTCCTAATGCTTCCAAAACTCCGTTTATAATATTTTCACACAAGCCTTGAGCCGCATTTTTGACACCAAGTAATAGACATTTAATAACTATAAATGGAGTTCTAAGTTTTTGGTGAAGTCAAGTAAAATACCATGGACAGATACTTAATCAAACGTTAACTTTTAAAAATCACATTGATGGCATTCAAACCAAATTTAATAAATATATTGATCGTTTATATCCTCTTTTAAACAGAAAACTGTATTTGACGAACAAACTTTTTAAATTCTAACAAATTTGTAGACTGGTCATGCTTTATGCTGTGCCAATATGATCTAGTTGTTGTGGTACTAAGAAAAAAGCACTTCAAAGGATTCAATACAAAGTTTTGAAAATTATTTTGAAGCTGCCACCAGGGGACAGTCCTATTGATTTACATAGAATTTCAAACGTTGAGACACTAAAGGGTGTACGGAATCCATTTGCGACACTCACAAATATTCGGCAAAATTCGCCCGTTCAATAATCTTTAAACTTTGAGGGTGTGAAATTAAACATGTCATGAATATTTTCCCATGTTTGATTTATTCAATTTCAATTCCAAATCCAAATTCATAAACCTTCTTCTTTACACTACTCATAAGGTCCTGTGCAACATTTGGACCACTTTTTTTTGCGTGGTAATCCATTTTTTTTTTCATATCTTCCTCCGATTTCACTTCCTTAGGATGCTTCCGAAGTGCCTGCTTCATGATAGCCCAGTACTTTTCAACTGGCCGCAGTTCCGGTGCGTTCGGGGGATTGAGATGCTTCGGCACGAAATTAACCTCCTTAGCCTTGTACCACTCCAAAACCTCTTTCGAGTAATGGCACGAGGCTAAATCCGGCCAGAAAATCGTAGCACCATCGTGTGACCTCACAAAGGGAAGTAGATGCTTTTGGAGGCATTCCTTTAGGTACCCCTGCCCATTGACCTTTCCAGTTGTCACGAACGGGGTGCTCCGCTTTCCACACGAGCAAATTGCTTACCAAATCATATATATTTTGGCAAACTTTGACATCTTTTGCATTCTAACGTCCTCAGTGATATCGAATTTATGATGAGCAGTGAAAAACTGGAGCCCCGGAAGCTGCCGGAAGTCTACTTTTACATACATCATCCATAACGAGGCAATGTGGTTTCGTCAACATCTGGGTGTAGAGCTTCCGTGCACGTGTTTTACTTACCGTATTCTGCCGATCATCGCGATTAGGCGCCTTTTGAACTTTGTACGTGTGTAGTCCTTCACGTTTTTTTCGCATCTTGCACGAATGTTTTGTATAGATTCAGTTTCTTCGCCACATCTCGAACTGAACTGTTGGGATTCCTCTTGAAAGCTTGAACTACCCGCTAGTGATCCTTAACACTATACGGAGATCCATTTTGCCACTTTTTTCTTTCCGATCGATGGTCAAATGCTCGTGATACCGATTAGAAACACGAGACACCGTAGAATGTACCTTTCTCATCTTCCTGCTGATAGCACGATGAGAAAGATCCGGTTTTCGAGGTACGTGCGCAAAATTTCTTCGCGCCGCTGCTGTTCTTCCAACTCCATCTTCGCAACGATTGCACATTTGCTAGTGAAACTTACACAGTGTAAACAAATACACATTGAACTAATTCCACCCAAAATTTCAATAGAAAATACCCAACGGGTAAAAAGTTACAGCCATTTAAAAGTGGTGCAATTTGATTCCGTACAACCTTTAGAAGAAATGTTCAATAAAATAATTAATAATTTTAGACAAAAAGCTTCAATTCAATTCTCCCTATCGTTAAAAAAAAGTTTTAAGAAATCAATTGTTGTTCTTACACGCAGTCATAAAAATTCTGTTTAACATACTGAACAGACAAGCTTAAATAAATGTATACAAAATTAGATATATATATATAAGCATATAAGGTTTGAAATGTTAATTACTTAGCAGGAGCACCTAGGATCACAAACGAATGTTAAATAATCTGATAGTTGGATTAAATAAAGAGTTAAAAAAGAAATTAGAGACAGAGATAACATTTTTTTTACGCAAAAACCATGCTTCACTATGCTCTCAAATTAAATGCCCCTTAATGCTTGCACAGTTTTGGAAAAAAAAATCCTCAGTACAGACAATTACAGACATTTCCAACTGTACCGTGCAGAAAATTTGGTTATTTAACAATTTAAAATAACCTAAACCTAAAACTTAACTAAAAACTTTAAGCTACCTGACATTTACTTTTTCTTCGAATGATAGTATAAAATGACAATAGGGTAAAACATCTTAAACTCCCACCAGAGAATGGTAATCCTAAGGGACACGACATTAACCTATCAGTGAACCAACTGACAAACATTTCAATCCTAACAAAAGCCAGAAACAACTTAAATTCTCGTGTATCCAACTCACAATCTCTCATCCACCACCATGAAATGTCATTGCCCATGACAAAACAACACAACTGCTCCCCAATTCCAAGCCTTTAGTAATGGAAATCTGTATCGTGGTGCCACTGTTCCATCGCCAGAAGTGCCTCCAGTCCTCATAGAGACGGACGTTAAACCATGACACAGGTGGAAATTCACGCCGAAAAACTAACCCACGGCCAAAACATAGAATCAATTAGCTCACCAAGAAGTGAATCGTAAGTTCCCTTGCCTCATATTGAAAATGAACCCCATAGCTACCATTCGAAACTGGTGTGATCTCAAAATGGTTCTTCGTAAGGATTAAAGTTCAAAGTAATAAATTACTTAGCTGCGTTTTCTTAATCTCTACTTTTCCGTCTTTCGTGATTGATTTTACCAGTGTTTAACGAAAAAGTTTGCATTGAAACTAAATTTTGCTAGCTCGACCCAAATTCAACAACTATTTAATGTTTCAATAACTTTATCTGCTAAGCAAACAAAAAAGGTCTCGTAGCATGTCATTAATGTATAGAATGAATAAAATGGGCTCTAATGCACTCCCTTATGGTACAGCAAAGCTATTCTCAACAGAGCTAGAAACAGAATCAGTAAAAGCGGTCCGTTGAGTTCTGTCAGACAAATAGCTTTCGAACCATCTATATGCAGAACCCGAAAATCTTAAGCGCTTGATTGTTTCTAACAACAAGGGCCGAGAAATCGTTTTAAAAACGCTTTTCAGATCCAACAAAACAGCAACAGTCGTATCTTTACGCTATACATTTTCTTTCCAATTTGCTAACACTCAATTTAACGCTGCTTCACAATAATGACCTTCGCGATTTCCCGATTGCTCATGCACAATCAAATTATTACTATTTAAATACGCTAATTTCTGGCCATTTACAACAAGTTCTATAAAAAAATCTTAGTTTACAACATGTTAATTTGAGTTTATTTATTTCGTCAATCATTATTGTAGACTACATATAGATTATCATTTATGCATTAACATTTACATTTATTTAAAGTTAGTATCTACGGGGTACAACTCTTGCAGTCAATTTTTTTCTTATTGCCGCCTTAGGCATAGTAAAATTAATTATTTCACAATATTCATTATAGATGTTTATCATTCTGTTCATTGGTCTATTCTTAGCATAAATTGTTCTCTGCGGCCTTACATGAAATAACTTTCTTATTCTTAAAATGCGTGATGGTGCATAAAAGTTCAAACCTTCTAAGAGGTGTGCCGAATTTATACGCTGCGAGATAACATTATTAACAAAAGAGATCAAAGCAATTTCTCGTAGTTTTTCAGTGATACAATGCCAATTAACATGCAACGAGACTCATACGAAGGAATAGGAAATGAATTCCAGCCTAGTTTTCTAAGAGCAAATAACAAAAATTGTTTTTGTGCAGATTCTATACGACTAATGTATGTTGCTTGGTATGGAGCCCAAACAACAGAGCAAAATTCGAGAATGGATCTTACGTACGTTACATAAAGTGTTTTGATAGTATATGGATCCTTAAAATGATAACTGAACCTTTTGATGAATCCTAACATATTATTTGCTTTGAGAATTGTTGCATTAAAATGATCTACAAAGGTCAATTTAGAATCAAGAATCACTCCTAAGTCTCTAATTGTGTTGCATCTTTCAATTAACTGATTTCTTAGAGTACACGTGAAATCATGATGAGTAAGTTTTCTTGAATATGATATGATGTTACACTTTTTAATATTAATACCAAGCAGATTTTTAACACACATTTCATAGAAGACATCAATTTCGCTCTAAAAATGTTGCAAATCTCACTTACTACAGATTTGCATATACAGTTTCATATCATCAGCATAGATAATAACGTTAAGATGATTTAACACAGGAAAAAGAATAAATAAAAGAGGACCTAAATGAGATCCCTGTGGAACTTCTGAGGTGACATTAACTGCTTTAGAGATCTTTCCTTTGAAACGTACCACCGTTCCAATAGATTAGTACGTACGTATTCCATTAGATTAGTAGATGTTGATCTGCCTTTGAAAAAACCATGTTGATTATTTGAAATCCGATTTTTTACCTGGTTGAATAATTTTTGATTTACAATCGCTTCAAAAGTTTTAGGAATACTTGAAATGATTGCGATTCCTTTATAATTTTTAATGTCTGATCGTTTGTCAGATTTAAATACTGGTATTAAAAATGATTTTTTTTTCCAGAATAGTGGAAAGTCTCCTGATTGAAGTGATAGATAAAAGGGCCAAAACAGGGGTTTTAGAAAAGAAGTTGATAGTTCCTTTAATAGTACTGGAGGTATTCCATCATTAAAATCTGTTGTACAGTGATGAAGATCGTTGGATTTTAAAATATATATATATATATATATATATATATATATATATATATATATATATATATATATATATATATATATATATATATATATATATACCTTGTGATCAAAAAGTTCCGGTAATTTGAAAAAAAACGCATTTATTTCAATTTTTAATTGATATCTTTATTAGCGCCTTCAAAGTACTCGCCATTAGAGGCAACACACATATGCCAGCGCTTTATCCAATCATCCATACATTTTTTATAGGCCGATGAATGTATGGCTTTCAGTTCTTCGATACACATTGCGAATTCTTTTTTATCGCATCAATCGATTCAAAACGCCTACCTCTGAGCGGAATTTTCAGTTTTGGGAAGAGAAAGAAGTCGCACGGGGCAAGGTCTGGTGAATATGGTGCTTGTTTGATGGTATTGGTGGAGTTCTTGGCCAAAAATTCACAAATAGTGAGCGCGGTGTGTGATGGAGCGTTATCGTGGTGTAAAATCCACGAATTATTGCGCCACAATTCTGGCCTCTTCTTTCGAATTGCCTCACGCAAACGTCTCATAACTTGTAAATAATACTCTTTGTTAACCGTTCGACCTTCTGGAAGGAATTCAGAATGGACGACACCGCGAAAATCAAAGAAAACGGTCAGTAAAACTTTAATTTTGGAGCGACTTTGTCGTGATTTTTTTGGTTTCGGCTCATCTTCGGCGCGCCATTCGGACGATTGTTGACTTGTGAGCATATCAAATTCATATACCCACGTTTCATCACCAGTTATGATGCGTTCCATGAATGTGGGATCGCTATCTGCGTTCGCAATCATCTGTTTAGCGACCTCAACTCGATGCTGTTTTTGCAAAAAATTCAGCTCTTTTGGAACAAGTCGTGCTTCAATGCGTTTCATGCCCAGAATTTCCGTCAAAATGTGTTCGGTCGATCCAAATGAGATATCAAGGAGTGCAGCTATCTCCCGAATGCTAATTGAGCGGTTTTCCATAACTAAATTCTTCACGGAAGCGATGTTTTCATCGGTAGTTGAGGTCGATGGTCGTCCAGAACGCGGCATGTCACTCACGCTTTCACGGCCTTCTTTAAAGTCTTTGTGCCAAACAAATGTACGATTTTGTGACATAGAGTCCTCACCAAAGGCTTTTTGCAACATTCTGAGTGTTTCCCCCCCCCCCACACCACAACACACACACAAACACCCACATTCTCTTATTTTTTTATTATTACAAAAAACCAATTTTTTATTTTTCTAATAAAAAAAAAACAAAAACAAAAAAAAAAAAAAAAAAAAATAATATTTCTCTCTCACACACAAAAAAAAAAAAACAATTCTAATCCCACAAAAACACAATAAAAAAAAAAAAAAAAAAAAAAAAATTTAAATTAAAAAAAAAAAATTAATATTTAAATAAAAATATATATATATATATATATATATATATATATATATATATATATATATATATATATATATATATATATATATATATATATATATATATATATATCCCCCAAGCTGAATGCTTATATATTTCTCTTAACACTGCTCATGAGATCTTGGGCGAGGCTTTGTCCATCTTCCTCACACATTTTCTCCCAGTTTTTCTTCAAAGCTGCATCGGTTTGAAATGTTTTTCCGCTTTTCTTCAACTTCTTCTTCATTATCGCCCAAAACTTTTCGATCGGACGAAGTTCTGGTGTATTTGGCGGGTTCGCCTCCTTCGGGACCACTTTAACGCCCTTCGCTTCGTACCAATCCATTACAGGCTTGGCGTAATGGCACGAAGCGAGATCTGGCCAGAACAGCGTGGGACCAGGGTGAGAGCGGAGGAAGGGCAGCAAGCGCATCTGCAAGCATTCCTCTCGATAAATCTGCCCGTTTATGGTGCCGGTTGTAACAAACGGCTTGCTGTACCATCCGCACTCGCAGATCGCCTGCCACAACAGGTACTTCTTCGTAAATTCGTCCATCTTTCTCTTCCGGAACTTTTTCGGAACCTCCATGCGGGACCTACCGACAAAAAACTCGAGGCCGGGGGTTTGTTTGGTGTCCGCGTTGATATATGTCTCGTCGTCCATGACGAGACAGCCTGGCTTGACCAGCCACTCACGGTACAGCTTCCGCGCACGCAATTTGGCCACCGTGTTTTGCTTGTCAGTCTGGTTTGGCGCCTTCCTGACCTTAAAAACACGTAGCCCAGGCCGCTTCATGGTCTGCTGGACGAACTACTTCGACGAATTGAACTTTTTGGCCACGTCTCGGGTGGAAAGGTTCGGGTTATTCTTAAAGTACTCCCTTATCTTCCGCGCCTTCTCTGGGTATTCCGTTTTCGGTTTTCGGCCGCTTCCAGCGCGCCGCTCGATGGTCTTCGTCTCCTGAAACATCTTCACAACGCGGAACACGGTGGAATGGTGGATTCCAAGCCATTTGCCGATCCATCTGTGCGACTGACCAGGATTATCGATCACCGCGCCCAAGATTTGCTGGCGAAGCTCTTCTTGTTTCGAATGCATCTTGAAAACTACTTGACTGATATAAAATTATGCACACATAAACATAACATAACTTTTAACTAGTATTACCCAAAATTTCATTAATTTTTACCCACGTAATAAAAATTTACACCCAAAACAGAGTGTCGCATTTTTTCCGAGTCAACTCTTTATTTATCTAAATTTGGTAAACTTTTGATTTTTTTATATGCTCTGTGAGCTTTTTGTTTCCTGTTTTTGAGGTTTTTGATTTCACGTGTATTCCATACCGGTTGTTTATAGCTTGTTAGTATTCTCTTTTTTGGAACGTAATCGTCAATAATTGCATATAGATTGTTACAAAATATGTCTACGGCCTTGTTTATGTCTTTTTCATTTTTTAAATGGTTCTGCCAATCTATATTTGTTAGTTTTCTGTTAATTTCAACATAGTTTATTATATGTTTTTTAAATCGTAAACAAGTTCGTAATCAGTATCCTCTGGACGTTGCCTATGAGAATCTGAGAATAATGAGTATTCTATAGCAGTAGTCTAAAGCTTCATCAATACTAAAATCTTCAGTACAATTAGTAAAAACAAAATCTCAATAGCAGTCAAGCTGGTTCCGAACATGATTAATTTGATCAAGTCCTAGGTGGCTGATTTTATCAAAAATAAGTTGTAAAGTTTCATTTTCACCTATAATTGGAAGCAGTAAAGATTCGTTATCATTATCGTGAATAAAATCAACTGTTTTCTGCTTGAAATGTGAACCTTGGTTTGAGGCTCCAAAACTTGAGTTCTAGATTCCACGATGTTTAAGAATTTGTCATATGAAGCTTTTTTAGCCGTATGGGGAGGAAAGTAAACAGATACAAAAAGACGAAGTTCGTCATTTATCATTACTTTTACCCACACGTCTTCAAATTCTTGATGTTTTTCACTAGGGATTATTTCGGCTTGGAGGTTTGCATTGACGGTAATAAGCACACCACCACCAGATTTTTTTCTCTGATAATGTCAAGTCAAGGTCACATCTAAATACATTAAATTTGCTACCGAAAACTTCCTCACTTTTGATTTCATCAGACCAACTAGACTTAATGGGACTACACTCTGGGATTTGAATTGTTCCGGAGACTTTTTGAATGGCAATAACTGAAGATTCTTTTCAAACCTGTGCCATGTGCCTAGTTTGTAGTGATTCATTAGTTAGGCATTAAAGCAATCTTGTACTTCTCTTGAATTTACGTTACTTACTCCATTTTTTCCCCAAAGAAAAGCAAATAGATTTTAGTTGTTCTAACGTTATTGGGTGAACATTTTCAAAACTTCAGTTAACATTAAGGTAGGCTGTTGTTACACTATGTCAACATAATTTTAATTATGTTTAGCTTACCAAGTCCGGTAATAAAGAAAGTAAAACACCTCATGCAGCTCCAAAACAGGCAGTTAATTTGCTGGTTCATGATTTAAGAAGCTACGAAACTTTTGGAAAACTTCGACTTCTTTTTTATTTGATTGGGATAGTTGCCTGGCAATACGTTTCTTCACACATTACCACGGAATTGGAAAACGATTTTACATTTTTTACAGTTTCCTTCTTCTACATCGTAATCCATGGGTCTATTATTGCATAGAAGGATGCTTAAGGTTGCGCTTGAAAAGACCCACCACTTTCGAATATATTTTAGAATCCGCTGACTTTACCTACTTTGCCATTTCCGGGTTTCCGAGTGATGGTCAGACTTTCCTTGAACCCAGAGCGTTTTGCATCGTATATTTAGAAAAGTTCAAAGGTCTAGCAAATAGACCGGAATTTTCATTTCCAACCAATGCCTACTTTGATTTTCTACACTATAAGTTTTATTCAATAAATCCTTTTCCAAGCACGGGGATCATATCCCTACAACCAAACCCTATTCCTAGCACGGGGTAAACAATGACCTCCACCCCATTTTTTTTTACTGCTTGATGCTGCATGTTGTCCTGATTTACTGGTGTAGTTGTCACATTTTTTTTAATCGAAAAAGACGAAAAAGAACGACCTTTTTAGAGCTTGACAACCAGCTTGTGTCGAAATAAGCTTTCAAAGATACTTCAAAATACACAATAAGAACATTCTGTCATCCCATTGTTGAACTGCTAAAATAATTTGGCAAGTCCTGTAAAATAACAGGAAAAGTAATCATTGTAGGTAAAGTCACCAGAACATAAACTGTGTTTCATTTTCCTCAGCCGTATTATGATAAACTTGCTCACGACTGCTCTACAATTTATGTTTCAGATGTCTTTAGACAATCCTCTCACGACAAAGTCACGAGTTCGAATCTCACCCCGGACAAGTTACGAAAATACCCAAAAGGTATTTGAGTTACTACGACGGACGATGAACCAGCCCAGGGCTGCAAATCTCTTTCATAAAGGAATTAAAAATAGAAATCTTGATCAAGCTATCAAAACTATCGATGATGATGATGATGATGAGGATACTACCATCTATTGTAGCAAGGTAACTTTCCATAGCAGAGGGATAATCTGAAAAACGATTTGATCAGGATTCTATTATTGTTTGTGATCGTCAAGCTCCTGTATGAAGGGCCAAAAACGTTTGGGTGGGCCCGTAAGCAGAGACACTTACGCGAAACCCGCGAATATAGGGAAAAGAATATCCTTCCAAAAACAAGGTCACACAGACAGCACTGAAATCGGGCCCTCGTTTGACAGAACAAACCCAATAGATGGGGTCGAAGAGCCCGCCCTTATTCCGCGAAAAGTTAACAATAGGGAGGAGGCAGTCCCATGCTCCCTATCCAAATCGTTTCACTTGGGTGCCCTGATGGTCCCTCTCTTTCCCCCGTTATGTGTTATTTAATATTTAGTATATTTTGTACACGAAAAATTAGGATATCATTATAGACAAGAATGCTAATTTATTCAAATTTTAAACTTATATGATACATACAATGGATTGCTACTGAAAAATAAATAAAAATTAGATATGTAATAATATCCTTCTAGTCCTGGAAAAGCTGAAAACAGAATAGATCATTCCAAATATCAAAGATAAAATTTCAAAAAAAGATATTATTGTATAAGACATGTTGTTATATTTTTCTTCTTTATACTGTTCTAGTAACATTTCAAAGATAGCAATTGGAGTGAACGAAGAGTCCGGTTTGATGATTTCTGAAATAAACGGCTTATCTTACCATAATACCACTAAACACAACATTAAAATATAATCTTACATTGCTTATAAGCACATGCCAGTCTTTTATGAATATAGTAGTTGAAGTTTAGAAGTGCAATTTTAAATTATGTTATGCTGAAATGCTGAAAAACAAATTGAGCCTTTGATGCCTGCCATGTTGCTGCAGGCTCTTACATGGTTTTGGAATGCAAAGATGATTCTAAAGCGTTATTATATATAGCATTTCAAGCTTATTGCTCACAAATTGCTTATTGCCTGCTCTCAACTCAGTGTTCCAAATGCACTTCCACAGTTATTATTTGAGAGCTTTCGATGCCGATGATTCTAATGCGTGCTGAAATTATTAATAAATTGAGAATGGAAAATATGCAATATGACTTAAGGTACATGATGTTCAGTCGCACCCCCTCACTTCGCTATTGTCAGATTGACAACATTGCCCAGGCTACGCCAACCAGCGTCTCCATGTTTCAGCTGGCAGTCTTTTGTGATCATATGACTCGTGGAGGCGTGAGGTAGGAACTTGTGAGGACGAGAGGTCGGTCGCACCCTCCTTCGAAGTTGTCAACTCACCATTTGAAGCCCATTGATCAAGCTATCAAAACTATTTTGACTATTTTCTCGAGTACTTTTTCCAACAGACGTATCTAATTTTGTAAACAAAGATGATTCAAACGTAAGTTTCTCAAAACTCTCAACATCCTCACGGAAAGCAGCATCACCATCATGTTAGGGAAATGTTATTCCTTGTGTTGGTGGTCCTAGTTTGCATGAAAATACTGAGGGTTTCAAGAATTTAACGTTTGAATCTTACTTCCCCTCTTTGTTTCCAAATCAGATACGACTATTTGGAAAAGTACTCGAGATTTGTTTAACCTCATATTGTCACTCATTTTGACAAGCGTCTTATTTTGAAAGATCTTAGTTGTGCCGGCTGAGTCCGTCGTGTTGATAAGCTTTTTTTATAAAATTTGGGGGAAAATTGTTTAACATTTTTGTTTAGGCTCACCGACTGCCATATCTATCAATTTTTCAAAGACAATAATATTTAGCTCGGGGAGTACTTTGTATTTATAATTTTTCTAATTTTGGCACCCCAAAAGCCACAATATCATCAACCTTCAATGCCAGCTCCTCTCTACGTTGCTGGCGTTAGGCTCCATTTATAAGATGAGATATAGAGAGATTTTTTTAAGAATCATTTTAGCGACATTGCAAAAAAAAATTATGCAACTTATTGCATATCGCGATTTTTTTCAGCACTCATCGTAGTTATCCAACTCGAGCTCGTCAGAAAACCTCTTTGGATAAATATACGCCCCGTGATGAAAAAATCTTCTTTTTGCAATTTGTTGCTTCAATTACAATTTCATGTTCCTAGGTTCATTCGAACATCAGTAGAAAATCGAATTAAATTGAATTTAGAAACCTTTATCTTCAACACGAGTAAACAAGAACAAGCAGAAATCGAATGCTCAGGGGATTGCCGCCTTTTAGTCGGGTTTCAATTGCCATCTATTTCAGAAAGCTTTATGTTGTCGAGTTTATCGAAAATGTTCAACCGCATATTGATTGAACAAATGGTCCTGGGAATTGTCGACCACTGATGGCATTTCCTCATCTTTGACGTATGAATTTAAAAGCCTTGCCTCTAGAATGATCCAACCTGCTAGAATCTATTTCTGGTTGTATGTATTTGTAAGATTGTTTGGTAGAGCATGCATTCTTCTTTCCTGTTTGTTTTGTGTTTCCTCGAAATCCTTCTCAATCCATTTTCACAGTTTTTCTCAAGCGCTCCTCAAGCTTCGTATATCTCGATTTACAAAAGCCAGGTAGAGCAACGAGGTAAACATTTTTCCGCCCTGGAAGGCTTTTCGTTCCAGAATCGTAAGCTTAAATGGTGGTAGTGAAAGGATGTCCGGAGCGGAGAACAGGCGAAATATGGTCCTGTAAAGTAGAAAAGAGCAACCTCACTGCCAAAAGGCAAATGGCGAAAAGGAATGAAAAAGTGCCACCACTGTTCTTCCATGTGGCAGAAAACGAGAAAAATCGCAGACAAAGATTTGCCGTGGTTATTGTATAGCTATCGCTCCCGGCTGCAGTGGTAGGTCCAATACTACATAGAAATTGTGCATTCAGTAGCAGCAGCTGCTGTAGTTTCGCTGGTCTAAAAGTCAGCATGCTCAATTTCCGCAACTTTAGCAGGAGAAACGAACTATCAGAACCAGGAAACTTGAGAAGTGTGCGGAGGTTTAAATAGGAAATATTTATTGCAAAACCCAGTTGCTTCGGGTGAAGTGTGATGGTAAATAAAGAATAACGTTGCTCAGGTCGATGGAGCAATTGCAAGGATAAAGTTGGTAATAAACAAGCTGCATTGTTGCAGGCTGTGAGACCGCTTGGTATATGCAATAGCGCTAGAATTGGCTTTCTTGGGTGTTGAACATATTTCCGTTGCTTGGTGCGAAATTTAGAAATGTCTTACTGAAGTTTCTTCGGTAATGATCGGCCAATAAAGTTATTTTACTTTCACCGACCGCTTTGATTGTTCTTAAATAAAGCTCGAGTCACTTAAAAACTGGACGCAAGAAACCAGTTCTATCTCGGCATAGTTTTTATGAAATGAAACCGTTGAGCAGTCAAAATAAAGGCTTTTTATTGCACTTTCAGGTAATAAAATATCGACACTAATATTCTGTTTTGGTTTTGATGAATCGACGAACTTTGATGATATACCTCGCATCATTTGTTGGACACTCTGTTCGTCAACTTGAGAGGCCATTGTATGCCACCACCTGGCCGTTCAGTATGATATGAATATGAAAATGAAACACAATTAGAACAAACAACTGGATTTTTGTTGTCGCATCTTTGCCTTTCTCCACCCTTTCATTATGTAGGCTTTCGAAGTTCAAGTCAGAGCACTCTCATCATAAACTATAATTTGACTTATTGTCATTTGAAGTGTTATCCTCACTTGGTTTTGTGTTTAAAAATGGTGCGAACAATTCCAAAATTGATCGTGGCTCGAAAATTCAAAATCAATATTATTTTAAAAGGAGCCTTATACGTTACCCAATGAGTTCACTTAATCATTCAAAATGAAACTTACTAAAACTTGTTGAGAAAGTTAAACTTATAATAGTTGTGAATTTTTGATAGTTGTGAATTTTTGATCTATTGTAACACCGCTAGGGGTGTTACATCTGTTTATATTCAAGCCGCCGCCGATTCACGAAGACTGCATCAGAGGTTCTAGTCGTGATAAATCTAGAACGGATCTAAATTTTGCACTAAGTTCGCCAATAAGAAAGATAGGTCTAGATTATTTTTTATTTACGTTACATAATTTTGTGTTCCAGCCGCAGGCCAACAAAATGAGACCAACGAAATAATCCCCCGATACACCAAAGTGGTTCATTAATAGCTCATGCAGCCAAAAAAAAGTATGACATCCACAAGTTAAGAGATAAGCTGAAAGAGATTCACTCCCAGCGGCTTGGAAATGATTGAGTTTTAAGCGCTTCACATGGACAGCAACTTGTCGATTGAATTCTTCGATATGTTGAATCGACTTGACGCTGCTTTCAAACTCGCATCCCTTTAGAGCAAGACTTTCAAAGGAGGAATTCCATCAACAGGATGGCTAAAAGAATGTTTACAAAGACATTCTGATATCTCAAAGCAGACACCAGAAGTACTTGGAAGAGCGACCGCTGGGTTGACTGCAAACGGGCAGAAGCAATATTTTCAGTAACTTCACAGTCAGTTCCAGAAAGAGCAAATTGTTGTTCCTCATAGATAGGTCGGGATCATGGAGGAATGTAGATGAAACCAACTTCACTATGTATCAAAAAGTAGTTTGCAACATTCAAACAGTATTTACTCTAAAACGGCTTAAATTTTTTCAGTGTGTTTGCGATGTCATGTTTTTTTTTTAAATGTCAGTAAAAGTTGTGAAATCGATTGGTTTTGGTACAGAGAATCGTTTCAAAGATGAGTCGAATTGATCTGGACATCCGAAAGAAAATTCTGCACAATAGATGTTCAGAAAAGGGTGACACGTACAACCAAATTGCAAACGGGGGAAAATGAACCATACCTGTGTCTAAAATGTAATCGAAATGTTCGGTGAGATCCTTTCCATGAAAGATTTGTCCAGATTCAGCAGGAAACCGGGTCCCAGCCAGCCTGGCCGGGACTTAAAAGTAGATGAGTATATTAGGAAAAACCCATCGGCACCGACGAGGGATTTGGCCATGCAATTTAACACCAGCATCGGAATGTTTCAACGGATTAAATCTCGTAACTCCCTGAAAACGTACAAAAAACAGATGGTGCCGAAAAAGTCCTTGGAGCTACCAGATCAAGCCAAAATAAGAGCGCGAAAACTGTATAACCAGATTCTGGAGAACAAAGACGGATGCATTCTGCCAGGACCGCAGTATTAAACGAGATCGGTGGACCAAGACCTGGACGACGCTGACACCATGCTGGCGATGCAAAACTTTGGATACAAGATGATAGTCTGGCAAGTGATTTGTACCTGTGGTTTACAGTCATAGATTTCTTTTCACGAAGCTATTGTACAGAGAGCATAATGCTCCTCATCTCTTCTAGCGGGATTTGGTTTCCACCCACTACGCCAAGTCGGTTCTACAGTGGTTGGAAAACAATGATGTACAATTCGCGAAAAAGGACATCAATCCGCTGGACTGTCTGGATCGTCGGCCAGTTGAATTTTTCGGAAGGGGGATACAGTGTCCCAAAACATGCAGGAGTTCCAGAAAAACTGGACAGCAGCCACCAGGAAAGTCACAATAGCAACTGTGCAGAATTAAATGAAGAATGCCAAGTCGAAAGTGCGAGCGTTTTACAGAAACTAAGATTTTTATTACCATAAACAGTGAAATGCAACAAAAGGTGATTTTTCTCCAATAAATCGAAAACTGAAGTAAAAATATATTTTTTCGCTCTTTTATTACTCTCTATAATATTTTTCAACAGGATCAGCTGTCCAACTTTTTTTTCGATACACTCTATAAATGGATGGCAAACAACTGGACTTCAAGCATTTTACTTCTAAACTCTTTTAACTAATAACGGGAGGCCACCAAATAACGGGAAAATCATCAATACTTTTCTATCAGTACATGCTTTCTGAGAAATATCGCCTTATGTGAATGAATCCTTACAATATTCAGAAAATTGTCACACACACACTTTCACTCCAACATGTTCAATTGTTTAAAGCATGTTGTCGAAACAGGAAGTACTGCGGACGCACATTGTACAATTCTTTCAAGCGAACAAAGATTTTACGAAAAAGTAGGGCCATTTTAAGCGTGAAAATGTCTCGAAAACCATCATATACCGTAGAGACTGACTAAAAGTAAATTGGTACACACAAAAAGACCTGTGATTTGCGATTCTATAAGTTTGAAAAGTCCGTTAATGATTGCTTTACAACAGTTTTAATAAAACTTCAAAGTTACTGCATAATATGGTTACATCCCAAGCTATCAAAAGTTTTGATAAAATGGGGGGGGGGGGGCCGGCGTAGTGGTTAACATCCATACCTCGCACGCCAAAGTCACGAGTTCAAATCTCACCCCCGGACAAGTTATGAAAAACACCTAAAGTGGTGTTTCATTAACTAACGACTGTTCCAGAAAGTATAAGCACACCTTATTTTAACGGTCACTTTGAATATAATGAAATATTTCAACATGTTTTGGCTGCGTCCTTTTGATTGCACATTTCTGAATGACATAGCATCAAAAAAGTGCTCAGTTTTGTGTTACCTATCAAAATGCGCGGTCTTACTCCGGAACAACGAAAAAGTATCGTGCACAAATGGTGCACTGTGAGCGGACTCTCCTTGAGAAAATTGGCCAAGTAAGAGGGTGTAAGCGTCGGAGCGGTACGATCTGCGATTCGAAAATATAGAGAACAGTGTACGTTTGAAGATGCGCCGAAGAGTGGTCGGAAATCCGGTCCTGTTAGTCCGGATATCGATAAAAATATCAGGGATGCCTACAAGCGAAAACCAGCGACTTCCGTTCGGGATGTTGTGAAAAAACTAGGGACCTCGTCGAGTAACGTCATGCGTGCCAAAGAAAGACTTGGGCTAAAAACAATACCGGAAGCAGAAAAAACCCAAAACAGGCCGCGTCCGTGAAACCACGGGCCCGCAAACTCTACGATTCGTTATTGTGTAGAAATTCTGAGTGTATAATAATGGACGATGAAACGTATGTGAAACTAGACTACAAAGCGCTTCCCGGACCACAATTCTATACTGTAAGCAAAGACAAAGACATCCCCGAAACGGAGAAGGCTATTTTTACCGAAAAATTCGGTAAGAAGGTTGTGGTAAAACATCTAGTCCGTACATCACAACGGAGACGATGAACACTCAGAAATACGTTAAGGAATGTCTCCAGAAGCGATTATTGCCGATGATCAGGCAGCACGAAGGTCAAGTAGTGTTTTGGCCTGATTTGGCGTCATGTCATTACGCAAAGGACACTTTAGAATGGTACAAAAGTCAAAATGTATGTTTCGTGCCGAAAGACATGAATCCGCCGAACTGCCCTGAGGCACGGCCAATCGAGACTTTTTGGGCTTTAACCAAAGCAAAGCTTCGAAAATTCATTCGAAACCAGCGGACGACATCCAAAAATTTAAAAAAGATTGGCCAAAAGTGGTCAAAATGGTGGGAAGTACCACTGTGCAGAAGCTAATGGGTCATGTTCGAGGAAAAGTTAGGAGTCTTGGCTATGATTAAATATTTTGATTAAACGAGAGTAAAATATCATTATAAAACACAAATACAAATATGATTTGCCAAATAAAATTATTAAAACTAAAAAAAACGTGACT
The DNA here is from genome assembly GCA_024533555.2 of Aedes koreicus. Classification (NCBI taxonomy): domain Eukaryota; kingdom Metazoa; phylum Arthropoda; class Insecta; order Diptera; family Culicidae; genus Aedes; species Aedes koreicus. The sequence goes on along the minus strand of JAHHFK020002372.1, from coordinate 325,478 downwards.
TTTCTGTTATTTTGAAAGTGTGCTTATACTTTCTGGAACAGTCTATACGACGGGAGATGAACCAGCCCGAGGCTGAAAATCTCGATAATACGGAAACAAAAAAAAAGTTTTGATAAAAAGGTGTTTTTGGCTTAACCAGCTAATCGAAGGATTATGATGAGAATTCTATTCAGCTTACTTTTTAAGTAATTAACCGAACTTTGTAGTTCGCATTCAATTATTAAGCTTCTAGCAGCATTCTTATCAACTTCTTAATAAAACTTTAAAATTCACGAAAGGTTCGTTCAAAAGATTGTAAAGAATGCTATTCATCTTAAAAAGTACCTCAAACGAACTCAACAAAACCAAAAAAAAAAAAAGAAATTTATATTCGACATTTTTGTTCTTGTTTTTGTTCTAATCCTGCCGCAAATTTATTTCTAGAGTGCTGTGTTATGAAACGATGATTGAGTTCAATTTGATGATATTTTATTAGTTAAATTAAATTTTTCATGGGGGCGACCCCGGCGTAATGGTTAACATCCATACCTCTCACGCTAAAGTCACGAGTTCGAATCTCACCCCCGGACAAGTTACGAAAATACCCAAAAGAGGTATTTGAGTGACTACGACAGGAGATGAACCAGACCGAGGCTGAAAATCTCGATAATCAAGATAAAAAAAAAACAAAAAATTGGTTTTCATAAATACTTACTAGCTAGTCTCGAACTCGAGCCCTCCTCTTTAAAACCCGGATACTTACCACTGTGCCATATGAACGTGTTGGTTTATGCTATGATTTTACTCGAAGCGTTGATTCCATGCATTAGTACTTTTTTGTTCCCTATAATCTTACATAGTTTTTATTAATTTAGAATCACGCTATGTAACGACTCCTCAGTTTGAGTGTTTGGAAGTATACTTGTACTTCAGATTAGTAGCCAAAATAGGATTACCCTATAAGGTTAATAAGTCAATACAATTACTTATATTGACTCTTACCGAGCAAAATCAATCAGACACTGCTTAATACCTTTGTACCAATATTGTCCTCCAACAACTTTAAAAATTTCGGAAGTTGCTTGACAGGATGTCTTCATAAGCAGAACGGGCAACCTTTTCCCGTTAGTTTTCCCGAAAAAAAAATATACAATAGGATTACAATAAAAGCCACAAAGTTATATTTGGTTTTGTTGTTGAACTGTAAACTATACTGTTCATGTATAAATCTACTAAAACGACACTAATGTCAGCATAATTGATTGAAAATAAAGTCCATTTTAGCAAAAAAATTACCAGTAAAAAGACAATACAATAAATCTTTTGTTTTTGAATCTGTTCGAGAAAAACATGATTGTTTTATTGTTAAGATACATAACAACCCAGCATTTCTATTGTAAAATTGTCATCAACAATAGATTCTGTGGTGGAAAATAATAATTTCAAATTTTATTTTATCGTTGAAAACAATATAGCCTATAGTATCTACCATTCTTTTATTTGTTGTTTTACAATAGATTCGGTCGTAGTTTTAATCTGATATTAATTAGGGATAATCTCCAATATGAGATTTATGGATTCGTGTGATTGATTAATTTTGCGGGCCCAAAACTGAATGCACTCATTCAAATCGTGTCCTCCCTTAGCTCAGTCGGTATAGGCGCAGCTACAAAGCAACACCTTGCTGGAGGTGGCTGGGTTCGATTCCCGGCCTGGTCTAGGCATTTTTCGTTAAGGAAAATTTCTCGACTCCCTGGGCATAGGGTATGATGGTACTTGCCACACAATCATACTAATGCAAAAATGGTACATGGCATCGAAAGCTCTTAATTAATAACTGTGGAAGTGCATTTAGAACACTAAGTTGAGAGCAAGCAATAAGCTAATTGTGAAAGCAATAAGCTTGAAATGCTAAAGAAGAAGAAGACTCATTCAAATCCATTTAATCCAATGAGGCACTATATTTATCTATTTCAACTGATGAATATGAATCATCTAATGGGTCATCATCACTTTCCTGAAAATCTTCCAATTCGCTGTAATCGTCTTTGGACGGTGAAGTATGTCTTGGGTAATCGATCCCAATTTCTCTTTCGTTCGAAACATTTTGTGATGTGGTAGGCTATTATTTTCCTATAAAACAGGAGAAAAAAGCATTCAAATAAAAAAAAAAACTACATATTAATTAGCTTGTTGAGTGACAGCTTCATTTTCAGCATCCCATTCAGCCAACATTTAGCTAACATTTTTTTAGGATGGTAATAAAATAATCCGTTCTTTTTTAATGTTTTTGAAAAATCCATTTCATACTCTTGTATCTCGTCAAACTTGGAGTAGAACACCAGATCACTCTTCAAATGTAAACAATCTTTTTGACATTTTCTAAAGTTTTACTCAGAACTTTACGTGTACTTCAAAAAGTAGGAAAGTAGTTCAACATAGATGTATTGTAAACTTTTGCGCTGATTAAAAGTACGGTTAGTACTTTTATTGAACTTTGTGTAAAAGATTTTTTGAAGTTCAAAGCATGTTCTCAACTATCAACATATGAACTTGAAGGTTGGGTTGAATATCAAGAGAAAACTATTCTCGAACTTTTAAGTTCCTTTAAGTATTAATGACACTTTGAAGAAAATTAAGTTCTGTTTGTTCGTGAAGTGTCTTGTTATTGTATGTATGTAAGGTAGCCACCATCCCTTCTAAGACCTTGTCAAGTATGCAGCTCCACTTAATAGCAAGATCAAATTGAGTTACCGGGTTGCATTCACAGTAACGCTGTATGAAGGGCCAAAAACGGTGGGGCGGACCCGTAAGCAGAGACACTTACGCGAAACCCGCAGGAACATAAGATTCTCCTTCCAACGATACGATCCAACAAATCGAATAACCCAATTCGCAATACTTATTAAGCTTTCTGCGGAATGGCTTGTTAAGAAGGGCGCGTCACTCTCACTGAAACTGTTGGAGTAGAATTCACAGCATCACAATCGAATCGGTAGGATAAAGAAAATGATACTGTTTGTTCCCTCCTAGACGCCGGTTGTCATACCACTCCATTGTCCAATTCCAGCTTGAGTGATACCCTGATGCTCCCTCCATTCCCAATATATATTCAATTTCTTAAAGTAATTATTAAAATATAGTGAATTAATATTATAATTAATATAATATTATAATTATAAAAAATATAGTAAATGAATATTATAATGAAAAATAATATAGAGAATGAATATAAGAATGAACATAACAATTCCATTTGTGGACCTGAAAGTTTAGACAATGTAGCTGCGAGAAAAAAATTGATTTATAATTATCTCATAAAACTTGGGATATCCATGGATGATCTGAAATTATATAGCAATAGAATAGTAAACCTAAAATTTCGATGTGCTGTTCCGTTTCCTTGCAATAGTTTATGTAGTGAGTCTCATCGGAAATAGTGATTTCAATGAAATGAATTTAAATGCAATTATGTCACATCATTTAATATCATAACATAAAATAATAAACTGACGTTATAATATAAAATAATAATAGCAGCAGGCCAGTAAACTATAGTAGAATACATATATCCGTAACTAAGCTGATCCGTAAAGTGTCTTGTTATTCAGCTGGAACTAAATTTTAGATAAATGTGATTTTATGAGTTCTCATCTCAAGTAAAATTCGAACTTTTGGTTGCTTGGGATTTCTCCAGTTCGAATGAATTCGTGAACTTTCCTCTTGATGGAGCCCATCAGTGCCCGCATAGTGGAAACAGACACGGAATCAACACATTTCTTCCATTTTGCCCGCATTTGCTGGATTTCCTTGACTGCCCCGCCGCTTTTTCGAAGCCGCTGCTTTGAAATTGCCCAGTATTTTTCGATTGGTTGGAATTCCGGGCAATTCAGAGGATTCATTAGCTTGGGGACAAAATCGATCCTGTAGGGAGCACACCACTCTAGAATCACCTTGGAGTAGTGGCAGCTGGCCAAATCGGGCCAAAAGATGCCCTTCTGAAAAACTTTGCCCCTATAGTTACATATGAACGGCAATACCATTCTTCGGTGTAAACTTGGGATGTCATTGTCGAGGATGTGACAAATGGTTTTCAATCAACAACTGCAAAACGCTTGCCAAATCATGGCCTATTTCGCAAACTTTGTTGGCAAACACGAACTTGTATAATCCCAAGAGCCTTGCACGCTTTTTGGCCACGGAATTCTGCCTCATGTACCGGTTCAGATGTTTACTGGGTTTGTAGGACTTGTATCCTTCCCTGGCAAGGATGTTCCGTACCGTTTGAAAGTTGGCTTTGTACTTTCTGGCCACATCTCGGATCGAATGACCGGGGTTGGCTTAAACGCACCTCAACACCTTGCTGCGGAGTTGACGATCCCTGGTTCCAGTTCTTTCGTAGGTCCACGGATTCCTTTCCACACTCAGGGCTTCTTTTTAGATTTTGAGCACTTGACAAACTGTTGTTGGCATCTTCAGCACTTTAGCCAGCTTGGAACCAGACCACTCCGGATTTTCTAGGTGTTTGTGCACAATATTTTTTTCTTCTTTCGAGTTCCATTTGACGTTATTTTTGTACGCGATCGACTACTTTGGTCAAACTTACACCAGTTTTAAGAAGTGTAACCATTGTCAAATTTCGTTTGATTTCCAACACTAGAGGCGTGCGATGGGTGTTCCAATTTACTTTTAATCAGCCTTTACTGTGACAACCATAGCAGCAATCCGGAAGAAAGGTAATGGCGCTCCAACGAATATTATGGATCAGAAGATTGATCGCTGCACACTTTGTCTAACAAAAAGGATTTAATGAGCCAGTGGGAGGCGGCCAGTAATTGTTCGATATCGTACATGAATTAGACTCTGAAAAAGGAGGGAATAGTATGTCGAAAAAACAAATCAAATCCTCAGAGTACAAGGACGAACACATAACGAATATTTATCTTATCCAAACCATCTTTTGGCTTGCATCAGATTTCAAGCTCGTAGAAAGATGCTACCATTCCATTCAATAGAACGACTTGATGGTACTTCTCGGAGAAGAGTACACCGAGAAAAAAAACAATTTCCTAGTTTAGCTTCACGGTTTATAGAAGTGATTTTATAATCATCATTTTACTATTTTCTATATAATTCGTATAAGGTATCGTCTTAAATCGGTAACCTACGTGAAGCACTATTTAGAATTTGTATAATAACACTTCAGCATGGTAATCGACGAATATACTATCAGTGCTTCCAATCAAAATTCGTTGAATGCGGCGTTAAACAATGGAGTGCAAACATTAGGTACAAACCACTCGTCGTAGGCCGTTAAAAGACTTTCAATGCAACAGAGTCAGACTGGTTGGCAGACGAACGTTCCAGATACGGTGCAATCTTATGTAGGAGAATCGGAGAGATACCGACGTCGTTATTGATGAGGCATCATCGTTCGGAGAGATAAACATTCGGAGCAACGATACAGGATTTAATTTAGCTCATATCTGGCAAATATTTGCATTTCTTCCATTCAAGAGAATAATCTACGACTCGCATCAAGGAGGAGGTCATTTGGAAATGTGGGTATGAGTTTATTTGTAAGTTGGAGATTTGGTTCCATTTTCAATGATGAGCATGATTTATATTTGATCTGAACTAGTTTTCTGGATGCTTTCGTGTAATAGGAAATTATTATTAGTAAATATAATGATGCATTTATCCATCTATCAATCTCTCTTTTATATAACATATATAGGGTAACGGGATGTAATATTAGCCAATCACCTTCATTCGGTTAAAAAAAAAACAGTCTAATGAGCCGTTCATTTGGATGGCAATCAGTTTTAGCTAAATAACTTTTTCCACAAGCGCCGGATCGCTTTGTGGTCTTCTAAAAAAAGTTTTCTTGGAAAAATTTCAAGGGGCTATTTTGATTGATTTACTTTTAGAGGACAACGCGTCGCGTCACCAGATTTATCTCTGTAAAAGTAAGTTTCCTCATGGGAAATCCTATGTAAAATTAAAACAGTGTGCGCTAAAATATAGGCCCAAAAGGCTGAACTGCAATTTAAATTTTATCCCAGGCTACTACACATCATAAAGGGCTTCTTTCATCACGCAGATGTATTTGCGTGAAGTTATTTATCTATTTTCTAGATAAGATGTGAAAATTGAATACACAGAACGCATGAGTCCATGGCTGGGTTAACAAAAGAAATAAGGAAAGGTGCCACTCGAAGTTTTTACAGAAGCTGTGAATGAATCATCTGAAACTCTATAAAAAATTTGTTCGGATGACTGCCGCAGATTCTGATTATCCACTGAGCTTGATTGGCCCAGGTATCCATAAGCAAGATACTCCAATGCCTAAATTAATTCATCCAGAGGAAATATTAGCTTGGACTCTGCGTTTTATGGCCACAGGAGAAAGAGTAATGTCCTTGCAATACTTGTTTAGAATTCCACAAACGACTATTTGTTTCCGGATTACTCCAAAAGTTTTCGACGCTATGTATGCGGCTTTTAGGAGATTAGCACATGAAAGTATAATTACTTCCTTCTGGATCTTTTCACAATCGATTCTATAGTCATCATTTAAATTTTCAGGTGTTAACAGTAGAGGCTCAATGGTAAGGGATTGCTTAGCGGTTTCAACAATCTTGGAACTTCCCGAACTGCATAGGCGCCGTAGATTGAAAGCACTTGGTAAAGGTTGCTCCTTCAAACTCAGGAAGCATTGATTGCAACAATAAAGGCACTCATACAATAGTGTTGAAGGGTGTTGCCAATACAGATTATCGTTTTACTTACGCAGATGTAGAAAAAAATGGTCGGATGTCCGATGGGTGAGTTTTTAGAAAATGTAGTTTTGTGACGGCACTAGCCGAAGATCAATTGAACCTACCACCACTCCATGCGTTACCACATCCTTCTAGGAGTTGACGCATTTGCAATGCAACCGAATTTAAAGATACCCAACAGCGGCCATAGTCTTCCAAAAGTTCAGCGTCTTTTCAATTACCGGTTGTCACGAGCACTTTGTATAATCGAAAACGTTTTTGGAATCATGTTAGCCTATCTCTGGGTGCTAAGAAAGCCATCTAGATCCCAAAAAATACCAACTGTCTGTTAAGTTTTTTATTTTTGTTGTTTTTTTGTCGATTATACGTAAATTAAAACATCTACATTTGCGTAACGCTTTTTGGCTTACTATGTTTCAGCCATCTGATGCAGCTTGCTGATTGGAACCTCATGAGAACTCGATGTATCCCTTAGATAAGGATACACCTTATATCTTCAATGACGATGGCAGTACGGATCATTGGCTAACTGATGTGATAGAAAGAGGAAGTGTTTGTCTTTGACCTTAAATTGAAGAAATCGAATCTTGTACCAATATTTTTAATTTTTATTTTAGCAGAACATTCCCATACTCATGTCAAATTCCTAATTCTAAAACAGTTGATAATTATCTGGGTCTCAAGACTTTTTTTTAGGATTTTGTAAACCAGTGTAATTACATATATCACCGTACAGAGCTATGTTGAAACATTTAGAAATTATCTTTGTTTAGAATTTTCGTCATTTGTGGCGACACCTCAGGCCCGAATTTCAATATTTATATTATATGTAATGGAAACAAATATTTTTCAACACAAATAAAATCAAGCTGCCAGAGACTCGAGGAGAAAGCCGATATGGTTTCCTAAGTGAAATTGCTGAAATTCCGGATGGAAACTGTTGGATAATCTGAAATACAGCTGTAGGCGAGATATAGGAGAATATGGTAGGAAGCTGTTAGTATGTACTTTAAGTCGCTACTGGGTATTATGGGAGGAAGCTATTGGTTGTGTTTGTTGTTGTTGTTTCGTATTTATCAACACAAGGGTCGGGACCAACGGCTTAACATCCCTTCCGAGAGAAGACGTGTTCAGGGATTTTTCGTCTCAGAAAATCCCAACGGTGCTGACTGGAATTGATTCCATACCGACTGGGGCGAGAGGTAACCACGCTTACCACTACACCACCAGCACCGTCCAGGAAGCTATTGGAGATTTCAACAGAGTGTTGTAAGAGAAGGGGGATAATTTTGTGTAGGCTCATTGGGAAGCAGCCGGGAATTTCAAAATGAAGCAGCTGCAAATTTGAATTGAATTTGAATTGTATAGCATTTTGCATTGTAGTTTTCAATAGGAACAAGCTTATATTGAAGCTTTTTTCCAGAGAATCCAATATGTTCCGGATAGTTTATTGAGAATGTTGCAAAGAATACAAATCCTATAACACATTTAAGATTCCTATAGTGCAGACTTCTAAAGGTTAGATTGCTATAGGGCTTTACCCAATTTACCATAAGCATTAAGTTATAGCCCGATAAAAGCATCCTAACAGCATTAATGTTGCTTAAAAGTTCAATATTAGCATACGTTATGCATGCAAAAAAATCCTTAGACAAGATTCCCGAGGGGGTTGGCTGCCTTAACCATTTTTAATTTCAGGACAATTGGAGTTTTGAATAAGAAAAAAGTACACATAGGCATGCAGCCTGACGTTACCTTCTGTACCTGAGAGATTCCAAGAAAAAATCATCAATTTCATTATCAATAAAACTTACTTGCCGAATGTCAACGAACTAGCGATAGCAGGATCGTTCTCAATATCTCGATCCCTGTCTTCGTGCAAATTAAAACCAGCCTTTTGTTTTGCTCCGATTAGACATGCATTGCAAAACACTTTGTCAGGAAGCAGATGATGTGTAAAACCATTTTTGACATATTTTAGTGCACTAAATTTTTTCCACACATCACCAGTTCGATTACCATGAGAAGCAGCAAACGAAAAAACGCGCATGGGCGGGTGAAAAGCTTGCACATAATTTTAGGTGCATTCACCACGGGGTAAACAGAGTTTTGTTATGCAGGTTGCATATCTAGCGGGCGGTTTAGTAATGTTAATTTTTGCGCATATTTAATCGCGGGTGCATGAAATTAATCACGAATCAACGTCGAAATTTTTTATTTTTACGAATGAACAAGATAGTGTGATTGAGGAGGCGGACATGGGTGAGATGTATCTAACTATATAACAAAAATCTTATTTTCAAAAAATACTAAATACGTGCCTGGTTTGGAAATTAAAAATTTCCAAATCTGGAAGTGTGTTGCAGTGCCCTTATCCAAATGATATCGGTAATGTTTACATGCGGGGCTTATTGTATGTGAAAGTAACCTCGGAATGGGCGTGACTCTCCAGACATTCTGAAATGGGTTGCTGGATCTTCAGTAGAGCTATCACTTTCTAGCTCCCGGATTAAAGCTGCTTCCAATGGTCACTTGAATGATTGTTGTAAACAGTTTTCGTCCATAATCCCATTGGCGGCCGATGGGTGTTAGATTGGACACACACACACACACACACACACACACACACACACACACACACACACACACACACACACACACACACACACACACACACACACACTCACACACACACACACACACACACACACACACACACACACACACACACACACACACACACACACACACACACACACACACACACACACACACACACACACACACACACACACACATCACCAGTTCGATTACCATTATTTGTGGAATCAATATGTACACTCTCGATGGAAATTTTCTGGACCTTTAAGACGGACATTTTATTATATTTGAATTGAAACTCACTCGCGAAATTGCTGAAAGTCGAAACACGAAAATGTACACTGCAGTTGCTAGAACGAAACGACAAACCTAATCACCGTCTCATACGCACCGCTCTGGATGGCACACCGCATCGAGATGTCATCATTTGTAATAAAAGCAGATTTTAAAGGGCTAATGAACATAACTGAAGGGCTATGCAAACGCGGTGAAAAATTTCATTGGCGTGCCTCAAATTGCCCGGCGGCGTGGTCAAAAAAATGCAGCGGCGCGCCGGTCGAAAATAGTGGCGGCGGCGGCGCTATAAAATCGTCAGCGGCGGCGCATAGATCTTCGTATAACTAGTGGAATATCGTTTGCAACCCAACTACTTTATGAATAACATTTAATAATGTAATTAACCCCTGCTGAGTCAAGTAACACATACCCTGCCAATTCAATGCAGGGCTTGCCCTGGAGCTTGAAAAATTAAGACAGCCAAACTGGAAAACCTGCTTGGATCAGAAAGTTTCTTCAGTATTGCAATTTTCATGAGGGTGTAAATATTTAAGACCCATAGGCGTAAATCTCTATTGTTTTCATCAATGTAATTTTTTTGAATACAAATAGATGCAAAACTCGATGTTTCAGCACTCATCGTAATTATTCAATTCGATAAACCTGGTTGGACAAATGTACGACTCAGTCAATTGTTACATAAACTACTATAATTCAATTGCTATCATATATTGGCTTCATCCTAATATCAGGTCACGTAAAAGCCTACAAGCTAATTACGGATCACACTTGTCACCAATAATCAACGTTGTAAGGTGACAGTTTTAATGCTGTGTAATATCAACTGAATGCAGTGGCTTAGCCTATGTGGTGGTGTGTATCGTAGGGTCATTCTCAAAAGATAGAACACGAGGGAGAAATTCGATGAAGATTTAGAATTTATCGTATACTAAACTATAATATACAAAAATAATTTTAATTAAGATATTAAGTTATTAAGATATCATGTGACTTAATCCTGAATTTATAGCGGTTCTGAGGATGTATAAATTAGAATACCATAAATAGTTTGTCAAATAACTAATTATTTGAAGTTTTTCTTCCAATTATAATCAAATCCTTCATTTATTTTTATTTTATTTTTAAGTATGTTCGAAAAACTAAACTGAAGCTAAATGTTAATTTTTCTCTGAACAAACAAGCATATTGTAATAATTTAATGAAAAAAAAACTCCTTAAAATATGCTCTTGTTTTGTAAAAATAATACCAGAAATATGATCAAACGAACAATTCATGGTGTCAGAAAATTCTCCTGTTGTTAAATATCCCGAATTTTTTGAACGCTACATCCTGCTTATATCAATACATGAAAAATAAATGTTATTCGACCAGCGGCGATTTTCCACCCACAAGAACATCACCCAGCTCTACCACTATTTCAGTTTGCATTTAATTTACAATATTTGATTCCACTGACATGCTTCAATCAGTTGATTTCAATTTCAGATAACAACAATTACAATTCCAATAATCCTCGTTTTGTTGTTCTCTCTATTTCCAGATGTCATAATATGGGTTTCACGTGCGAGAAAGCGCATTATCGCACGTCACATTCGGAGCAAAGTTGGATTGAAACATTTGGCTGTGATCAGTTGACTGCACCGGAAACAGCACCAACTACAGCAGCAAAACTTAAGCCCGCGAGCATTGTCAATAGTTTCAAAAAGCTTCAAAAGCTTCGCCACAAAACCCACAATCAAAACAAACCATCACCGGCAAGCCAACATCAAAGTGCCGCTCGATTCCCACCTGCATCGGAGCCACCGACAGAAGTCAATTCCGGAACCAGCCTTCATTATCCATTGAACCTTTTCTACCCGCTCCACTCAACGCCATACCAGTACTCGACGATTATTTTAGATAAACTCTCACAATTTATCACTAAACATGTAGCAGCGAGAAGTAGCTCCGTTTGGAACGCTGCCCCAGACTGCGCTGCTTCTGTCAACACACTTGACAAACCGTCGACTGATGCGCTGGCTAGCTTGCATTCCCCCGACGCCGAAAGCAGGCCATTTCCAACAGGGCCTCCCGAAGCTTGTGCATCGAACTGCCAACAGTCTTCGTCGTCCCCGTCCTTCTTCTGCTCAAAAACGTCGAGACTAGCTATACCGAGGGCCTCCGTTTCATCAACGCCACCTTCACAACCACAAACGGTGACGTTATCGTCACCATCATCGTCCTGTGATCCTTTGGATGCTCCGGTTGAACCGATTGGTAGCACAGCTACCACAACTGGTTGCACCAAAACGTTGCCATATGCGTCGTCGTTACCGTCACAACAAGCATCATTATCGTCATCATCCTCCCAGGCCTCGCTACTGACGCCTTTGTCCGGCAATCGGTTGCCTTCCACAGGCCCTGCATCGTATCAAACCACTTCAAACTCATCAACGACGACGACGACGACGACGACAACGGCTAGACCTACTAGTAGTCATTATCTTGTAAGACACTCACTTTGTTTATATGCAGCATCTAGCGTTATATTAGCATTATGTTATCTAACAATACCAACAGTTGCCTCAGACACACCACATACTATGTAAGTATATTTGGATAGCTCTGATATGATATTTTCCCTTCATTAATCTCGTAGATTCAAACAAACTGTGTCTCTCTTCTGTCTTTCCGTCTAACTTTTTGTCTCTTTCCTTTAATGCTCTTTAAACGAATGCAGGCATCTCAAAACTCTAACCTCTAACTACCTATGTTTACGCTTAAAAAAAACTATCAGTGTCGTCTTTTTCTGAGAACAGAGTCGTAGAACGAGGTGTTTCCGTAAACTATTACCTATAACAATGATTTTTTGTTACATGTGATTACGTGGTAAAAAAATAAATTTGTTTATTTTGTTAGACTAGTGTCGCTACAATTCAACTTAATAAGAAATTTTGAATGATTCTATCGTAAATATCGTTTTAGCAGGAACTCTACAAATAGTAATAAATGTATGAAAAATACAATTCAGTGATGTCGTTCTTGATATAAGATCGACCACTACAAAATCTGACCCTTCTTGTTGGTTGTTAAGAGTTCAAGGGTTGGAAGTAGTGTTCTCAGTTTGTTTGCTTTGCCTAAAAATTAACTTTGAATTTCTAGCAAGATTACTTAAATAATCAGAGTACGATTCGCTAAAGGTTATATGCGTTTTCTGCATACAGACAAACATATTGAACTCGTTCCAAATTTTCAAGGTGACAGTTTGTGCCGTGAGAAAGCATAAAGAGCCATGCTCTAGATCAGAGGGAATAGTTGTTTTATATAGAGGTATGAGGTCTTCCGAATGAGCACCCCACCATGTGCCACAAATTTAACGGAGGAAGTTGATTCATTTCTGGCGATTGGGTACTGTTTGTGTCCAAAAGATTAAGCTGCAATCGAGCTGGGTGCTGCTTTCGAGTAAACACTACCAGGTCAGATTTCTGCGATGAGAATCCGATCCTTAAACTCGCAACAAATCCCAACAAACAAACAAACAAACAAACAAAGGCGGTCTTATGTGACCGAATGCGTTCTCTTTCTAGCGCTCGTTTCTTGTGCGAAGTTGAGCGAAGAAGGTCTTGTCCTACACAGATAAAAAGAAACATTGAATTTTCTGCGTTATCTAATGCACATAAAGGGAATGCTAAATTTGGCAGAAAATAATGGGATATTTCATGTAAATTTAAGCCAGATAACGCCTGAATCTAGCCTGTTGTTTGAAAGATTGCAAACATTGGTGTATGGCGCATGAAAGATTGCAAACAATTTCGTTGTTTTCGCCTCCTTCGGCTTGAAATTAAACGAAGGGAAATTCTACGCACCTGTTAAAATTAATTATTTTTTTCGGCGTATAGTACAACTGCAATGGATCATATAGGTTAAAGAGTTTAAAACCAACCATATCTAGTGATTGTGCCCCTACTATACTGCCATGAAACGCATATTAGTCCCATATGAATAGGAAATCAAGCAAAGATTGGACTGATATGCGATTTACGGCAGTATAAGTTCACGACAGTTTTATAATCTAAAGTTTGCAGGAATAAGGTCAAAAGTTGCATATGAAAATACAACTTCTTTCGATGATTTCTAGAAATTCAAGGCGATCACACACAATCTGACATAACCACCAGGTGGAGGAAATATTTGTCAACACGACGGTGGTTTTGACTCAAGTGTCTACTAGGTTTCATCGACCGAAGAGCCTACTCGAACAGAGCCTGTCCGAGAAGATGAAGTTATGGTCTCAGGGAGTGTTGGAAATCATCCCCAATGCGAAGTTGATTGCTGCCAGCTCAGCAACATAAACAGATCTAGGTTCCTGAAGTTTGTGAAAGACACTAGAGGCGAGACTCATGTATGAAAAACCTTTTTTTTCGGAATTTACGTGTTGGTACTTTTCAGTAAAATACGAGGAATTATAATAGAACAAAGTTGTTCCGGAATCTCATGAGATGCTTGTTTCATGAAAAGATCATAATGAATTGAGAAATTGCTATAGGTGAAGTAAGCACGGTCTGGATTGTTGAGATTGTGTGTTTATCCTTGATATTTTCTCAAAATTTTCAATAACAAATGCCTTTTTTACTCCACATTTGATTAATATTCTGAGCGAGAGCACACAGAACCAATTCTGGAGGGGTTTTACTCCTTCCAGAACTTCGAGGCTCATGTTATGCGTTGAGTGCATACAGCCAGAAGAAATCTGCAGACAATGATATCGAACTCGTTCCGATTTTATAAGATAAAAAGACATAAAATTATACTTGCTATTGTAGGAATTAGTAATTCTTCATTTAATCAGGTTTTCACAAAGTGTTACCGCTTGCACAAAGGAAATTTACAAAACAAAACTAAAGCAAGCGTTAAAATGACAGTTTGTTTGGGACCGTATGTCGGGATGGTAATGTATGTTGAGTATCACACTGAAGTAGAACCACTGTGAGCAACTTTTAATACTGTTATTTTATTTTTCACTTTTATAGGATAACAGATGCTGTGAACAAAATGTCTAATGACTAAAATATTTACCTGCACTTAGTAATTCAGAAAAAGCACCAAAAAAGGACAGAAGTGCCGATTCCCACCTAAATCATTTAGGCCTGTGCCAACAAATAATGTGTGATCAGCATTAAAAATTCAGGAATGAGCAATAATAAATGAGAAAACATCTTCGGATAATCTAATGGTGACCGGTAAATCTGTCAAATAAAGCAATAGCTATTAGTATATGTGCAAATAAATATGGCTTGTTTTCCGCCAAATGATATAATTTGAGCACTAAATTTGGAATTTTTTTGGATTTTCTCATTAAAATAGTAAAATTAGCAATTAATAATTGAATAACGACAATAAAAAAAACTCAAATGTCCTAGGTAGTAGATACAGTTACCCATCTTTAAATTCAAAAACAATTTGGTCTCGTGAAAAATTTTCCTTTAAAATATAAAAAAAACCAATAAAAAAAAAAAATGGTTCCGGGGAGCGGAAAAAAAAAGAAAAAAAAAAAAGAGAAAAAAAGAAAAAAAAAGAAAAAAAGAAAAAAAACAAAAAAAAACAAAAAAAAAAAATTAAAAATAAACAAAAAAAATTAAAAAAATTTGCATTTTTTTTTTGAGAGAAAGAATTTCCCCCCCGCCGGGAAAAACGCCCCCAAATTTTCGCGCCTCAAAAAACCCCCAACCCCCACCGGGATTGAACCCAGGCCTACTGGGGTGCCAAGTAGCAGTCACGTTTACCTCTACACCACCGGCGCCGGCTACAAACCAAGATATTGATAAAACAAGTGATTTTTCAAAGAGCACCCTAACCTAGGGGGGAGACAACTTACTCTTGCATTAATTTTAATGCCAATACTATGAGTATTAGTGAAAATAATAAAATTATAATATCATTATACGGTATTATGATATCATAAACTGTCAATACAATGCTATAATTTTATTAACAGTGTATAGTTATCGCGCATGGTTTGCTTTTTTTTTTAATTTGTTGACGTACGGCGGAGTCGTCACCTGGTGGCAAGTCAATGTCGTTCAGCTTAGGTCCAGCACATCGAGCAGTTTACTTGTGTTGGAGGCAAAAATATTGTAAACATTGCTGATGACGTCAAACTACCATAACATTCCATACTGTGAGCTGATAGTTTGACAT
Source organism: Aedes koreicus (assembly GCA_024533555.2). NCBI lineage: Eukaryota > Metazoa > Arthropoda > Insecta > Diptera > Culicidae > Aedes > Aedes koreicus. Next base: position 309,641 of record JAHHFK020002372.1, on the reverse strand, counting down.
CACCATAATCAGCTGTTCCGTGTAAAAAGGTAAACATTGAGACGAAACACAAACACCACTATACATTTCCACATCTCACGAATACCAATAAGCCAGATGACCCGGACCTGGGTATAAACGACATTGGTGGCAAGTGTCATCTCATTGGAGTGCACTCCAAAACGAATTTACTCTAAATCACATTATTGTCAAGATTAATATTTTAATCTTGAATTAGTGGTATTATAATACGATCTAATGCGAAAATTAAAGATGTCTCCCCCCTAGACCCTAACCTATTCGCAATAAAAAAAAAAACAAACTTAACTCATGGTCTTAAATAGATAGAAACCATGTTTTCTAAGCAAAATTGTATAAAATTGTTTGTACTACATGTTTGCAGATTTTCAACGATTAATTGAAATGTTTACATTTTGAACTTCCTAACAATAGGGACCACCCCAATTTTACTATTTTTAAAGACTTATGCTTTAAGATTTAAAATAACGGTTTAAGCGTGAACATGTTTGTCTTCCTAAATTCAGCTCTGGGTCCATACTGCATAGTTTGCTTTCGTAACTTTTTGTTTTCATGACTGGCTGTCATTCCGGAATATTACCGTGAACAGCACTGTTTAGAGTCCCACGCTGGCACGAGGACGTTTATCAGCCACTCCTAACTTAGAGAACAGACATGAAGAACAATCGCTCAGATAGTCTGCACTTTTCGATAGGAGCAGCCCCCGTTCTCTTTCCGAATATAACCAAAGTCCCACCGAGGTTGGCTACTCGATCTTTCCTATACACAGAAAAGAAAGATGAATTTTAACAAACGCGTAAAAATTTCCCCATTCAACTGTAAACCAAAGTGAGTGTAAACAACGAAATTGTTTGCAACCTTTCATGCAATCGACTTGTTTCAGACGACATCTGGTTAGTAAAACCTCGACATATCCCACGAGCTTATGCCAAATCTAACATTCCATGTATGAGCATTAAATAAGGAATATTATTCTTTCGAACTGTGTGCTTACTCGTATTCCGGTCGGCACCACGAGAATGTAGGGATTGGAATTACTAGACAAGTGGCTAGAACCATAGTAGGGTCTTTTTTATACCTTGTACACTGATAGGCAAAATAATGTGCCCACCTCATCATGTTTTGAATTTCTCTCATTTATTTGGTTTAAATTAAAGAAAACATACTGAAGAATTTTTTTGATATTTTATTTTTTATATTCTTTTCAAGTTTCACTTATGGAATAGTAATAAAAAAAGAGTTCGACTTGAAGAAAAAAAAAAATCATTCATGTTGAATAAAAAAATTGTGACATAAAAAAGTGCCCACGTCATTTTGGCTCCCGAGAAGATAAATTTAAGTAAAAGAAAAGCATTTTAATAATTTATGTTTCCTCCTTTGGCCTTCTGAACCAGCAACAGGCGCTTCGGCATGCTCTTCAGCAGGTTCCTCAGGTGCTGTGGATCAAGCTCTTCCCAGGCGCGCTTCAGGGCTTCAAAATAGTTGAATTTATTGGTAACACCAGTTTTGTCAACCCTGGCATCTAGAATCGCCCACAAATTTTCGATGGTGCTGAGGTCCGGGCTTTGTGGAGGCTATTCCAGTGGTTTTATCCGACAAGACCGGAAAAAAGACTTGGTCTTCTTGGCAGCATGCTTCGGGTCGTTGTCCTGCTGAAATACGAACTACTCTTCAAGACCCGTCTGGATCAGCGAAACCTCCAGATTTTCTCGCAGGATGTTAATGTAGGAATCTGCCGTCATTATCCCGTCGATTTTCACGAGGCTACCCACTCCACTCCACGAAATACACCATCACATTTCCTCCTCCATGCTTCACCGTGCCTTTGATGTGGCGCTTCTGAAGCTCCTCACCTGATCTGCACCACACACGAACCCGCCGCTTTCGATTTAAAAGCTCGAATTTTGATTCGTCCGTGCAGAGAACAGTTTTCCAGAACTCTACGGGTTTCCTGGATCTCACGGACAGTTACTTTTGGGTTTTTCTTGACTTCGCGCATGATCTTGGTGTCCGTTCGTGTATCCGTTTTGCGCTTCCTGCCTCTGCCTGGGCGATCCACGACTGATTCGAACGTTTTTTGTTTCAGTAGAATTTCCCCAACCGCGGCCTTGCTAATACTGCACTTCCAAGCGATTAACCGATTAACTGCCCGGTGCGATTAACCGTTTTGCACATCACGAACCACAAATTTTCGAATACACAGAGAATTGCTTTCGAAATCACTACGTTCTCCATATTTTCAATGGAATCAAACGCGATTACGTGTATAAATGCACCAGGTCAAAGGTTTGCTTCAAAACACGTCAAAATATCGAAACATAGACAACCCAGGGATCTTTCGACGAAAACATTTCGATTTTTGAAGTAGGCACTTTTTTTTTCAATACAAATTGATTTTTTTTCGTTTTTTAAGTCAGTCTTTTTTTTTATTACTGTTCCATAAGTGAAACTTGAAAAAAATATAAAAAATAATACACCAAAAAGACTTCATTTGAACCAATTAAATGAGCGAAATTCAAAAAATGATGAGGTGAGCACTTTATTTTGCCTATCAGTGTACCTTTTTGGGCAAACCATTTACCAAACAATATTTTTTTGAAAGAAATTCATAATTTGAGAATATTGGGCATTTTTTGCACAATAGTTTTGGACCACCTCAGTTCACCATTCTGTGCTCTAAATCTTTCAATTCATCTTCAGATAGTAACTGTGTTCTGCATAATCTCAACCTGCTGCTTTGGTCATTTTCCTTAGGAACTATTCATCGAAAAATTTACCTGTATATTTTCATTACAGAAGAAATCTGGAAATAGCTAGTAGCAAAAATTGATGTTAAAAGTAATGTCGGAGGTGGTTCGCTATATGGTGCATCTAAAACACTACAAAGCGCTACTGACAACATTATTTATAATGTCATCAAAAGTAATGCTGATTTTCGCTAGCATTATTGGCCAGATTTCTTTCGTACCGACAGTACATATCAAAACCCAACAGTTTACACTAAGAACACAATCCAAAACAAAAATAACACCTGCACAGCATACTATGATCAGCAAAAGTACCATCGTGGTCCAGTTTACCTATCATTACGTACACTCCCAAACAAGCATCTGTTTCACAAGAAATCTTATATTGTCATAGTTACTTTTATCACGATTTTCTGAAGATAAAATGTGCAGCAACATAAACCTCCCCAGTTGTACAGATTGCATTTAGAGATTATTGTGGCGAAGGGAAATGCAATCTGAACGAATGTAAAGTAGATGCCAAAATTCAAGAGATATACTAATGAAGTAAATTTATTAACCTTTGCTTACAGGCGAGGAAAAACTCGGTAAATAACATGAACAAGTAGCTGCTTGTAAAGTTGCATTAAAGTACATTTCATCAATTCGTAGCTGTGCTTTATTTTTGGACATCCAAACCTCCATTTCGAATAATTGCTTAATCAAACTCTAGACTCACATATCAATCCCCATCAAGTATTTCCTTTGTATGACAAAATAAAATAAAGCACATTGACTCGCAATACAGTGGCAACACTTAACCGCTAATATATGTTTAGGCTTCCCTTTCCCAAGTTGTTCAAAGTTTATGGCATGTCCACTTTATGATGACTTATGTTAGCGATCTCTTCCAACAAACAGCAGTTGGTTTCATCGCAACCTTTTATGTTTTCTTACGTGCTTTGACTTGAGTAGAGCAAAACAGACTAGCTGATAGTGCAAGATAGTAATACAAAAAAAAAAAAAAAAAAAAAGAATCCTAACTAATGCATTCTATCTTTCTCGACCCTCCCATGAACGTGATTTCATGACCCAACTAACGATGGGCTGTGCTGGATGCTGCTGTCGCTAAAAACGAACTGCAATATTGATGACGACGGCGTCGATGTTAATGATGATGATGGGCCGTTCAGATTCGCCGAAGGAAAGTCAGACAAAGAAATATTAGATCACCTATTAAAAGGATCACGATATGACAAAAGGTTGCTGCCACCGGTTGATGGTAAGTTTCGTCGCTTTCTCTGGTGTCATCTTGTTCTTGTTTTTCTCTTTTCTCATCCCGCTAGTTACTAACTGCTATAACACTTTGTGGTTGCTGTTTCGCTGATTGTGTCACTCTGCTAAACATAACGATTACATCCACACTAAATCACACATACACATATTGTATACATACACAGAGTTACTTCCTTTGTTGTGCTACCAATTGGTTTTTGCTTTGTGCTTTATTCCGTTTTGTTTTTGTTGATGGTTAATCCGTGTGAACATTCAGGCGGACTGATATTGAGGTTACGTAACTTTTAATATAAATGTTATTTTAGGACACATTTATTAAAGGTCATATAGCGAAGAAGACGCTTTCTTTCTCCGTCATGGTTAAAAAAAAAAACATGGAGGATTGAGAAATGATCGTGTATTCGACCGAAATTGATATTGAGAGTATACCAAAGTTGCTCACTGATGTGGCGAAAACTGTGAATTCCCGGTCGATTTTTCATTAATAAAAAAAATGCTCACAATCCAGAAAAGATAATCTCATAACCCCAGACACATTATATGGCCAGAATGCTAAGAGATATTTCCAACCATTTCTGCAAGCTTCAAATGGAATCCCAAATACGATCTGATCAGAATACTGACATAGGGTCGATAAAAAGATCAAGCGATATTTTTGTCAATTGCTAGAATCCAAGAATGGCAAGCTGATTTGCTTCGCCACATCATATTTTCCCATATTTGCACTCACTTGAGAAGTTTGACGCTTTAGAAAAACACTTTCAAGCCGTTCGGGGTAATGCTGTTGATAGTAATAGATACGTGCGCACGACGCTGCAAAAATACTCATAAAAGAGTGTACTGTGCTTAGCTTGCATAAGAAAGGTAAATCCCTCTATTTGGAACGGAAAATTTGATATTCACGCGATATTCAATTTAAATTGAAGCGAGATATCGCCTTAATTAGGTCTGTTGCATGTAGAATTACGTTGTTAATGCTTATTTTATTTAAAAAAAATGTTACGCGCAAGGATTACTTATCGCGTTTGTTAACCCTTATGTGTTCAACAAAAAAAAACACCTATAAGTGATCGACAGTGTACCCGGGTACCCACCAAATTGAAATGTTTGTTACTCTGGCAATTATAGGCCGATTTCAATTCTTTTGGCATCGTTAAATTCAAAAACTCATTCGCTTTATGGTCATTATAGGCAATGGCCGTTTGGATTCATTATTGTTGTTATTGAAATAGCCATACATCGTATTTACGATATGACTTCATCTACAACATTTCGCCAATATACTCGGTCTATGGCTACCTCTCTCCAACCTCGTTGACGACCCACACTCGCCAGATCCTGTTGCACCTGGTCCGCCCATCGTGCTCGCTGTGCCCCACGCCTTCTTGTACCGGCCGGATTCGAGGCGAACACCATTTTTGCAGGGTTGTTGTCCGGCATTCTCGCAACATGCCCTGCCCACCGTATCCTTCCAGCCTTCGCGACCTTCTGAATGCCGGGTTCGCCGTAGAGTTCAGCGAGCTCGTGGTTCCATCTTCGCCGCCACACTCCATCCTCCTGTACGCCGCCAAAGATGGTCCTAAGCGCCCGGCGTTCGAAAACACCAAGTGCTTGCAGGTCCTCCTCGAGCATCGTCCACGTCTCGTGCCCGTAGAGAACAACCGGTCTTATCAGCGTTTTGTACATGGTACCAGGGATGCAATCCTCCCCCCCACCCACCCCTTTTTCCCCCATCCCCCCCCCCCCCCCCCCCCCCCCACCCCCCCCCCCCCTCCTCATTTTTTTTTTTTTTTTTTTTTTTTTCTCCCTTTCTCCACCCCCCCCCCTCCCCCCTAACCCCCCTTTTTTCCACCCTTCCCTTTTTTTCCCCCCCCCCCCCCCCCCCCCTCCCCCCTCCCCCCCCTTTTTTTTTCCCCCGTTTTTTTTCCTCCCCCCTCCCACCCCCCCCCCCCCCCCCAACCCCTCCCCCAAAAAACCAAAAAATTTCCCCCCGGGTATTCCCCAGAGAAATCGCAACCCTGCATGGTACATTTAGTGCGAGGGTGAATCTTTCTTGACCGCAAGTTCTTCTGGAGCCCGTAGTAGGCACGACTTCCACTGATGATGCGTCTTCGGATTTCACGGCTGTTGTCGTTGTCAGCCGTAAGCAAGGATCCAAGGTATGTGAATTCTTCCACCACCTCGAATGTATCCCCGTCTATCGTAACACTGCTGCCTAGGCGGTCCCTGTCGCGCTCGGTACCTCCTGCTAGCATGTACTTTGTTTTCGACACATTCACCTCCAGTCCAACTTTCGCAGCTTCGCGTTTTAGGCGAGTGTACATTTCTGCCACCGTTTCAAATCTTCTGCCGACAATGTTCATGTTATCCGCAAAACAAACAAACTGACCGGATCGAGTGAAAATCGTACCCCGGCTGTTGAGCCCGGCTCTTCGCATGACACCTTCTAGCGCAATGTTGAACAACAGGTTTGGATTCATATGGTTCCCGAAAATCCGGGTTTCCGGGGCTGTGGTCCGGTACGGAGGCACTATTTAGGAATATCAATTAAATTTCCGGGAATGGATGTCAAACTTGAGGCCCCACGGGGACCTGTTCCGGAATAACCGTTCCAAGGACAAATTATCAGATGGCCACAAAACGTTGAGCAATAGCCTTCTGGAGAAATTTCATCAATTTTGATACCCATATTGCCAGGGTTCCCTTCTAAATATGTTCATGGCCACTCTTGGTCCCACAGGAACCTGTTACAGGATGGCTGTTCCGGGGAAAAGTGGAAATATGGCGCTCACAATGGAAAAGAAATAGTTTCTGGAATTATTCCAAAGATTTTGACATCCATTCCCGAAAATTCAATTGATATTCCCAAATAGTGTCTCCGTACAGGACCACAGCCATGGAAACTCGGATTTCTGGGTATCAGATAAACTCAAACGGACATTGTTGGCAATGGCCATAGAGAAAATGAGTTTTTGAATCTAACATTGCCAAAAGAATTGAAATCGGTCAATAATTGCCAGAGTTACAAACACTTGAATTTGGTGGGTTGTCGGGTACCCTGTCGATCGAAGTCCCCACCTTCGCTGGTACTTTACATAATGTTTTTATGCAAAAAGTTGCATTTCAACTCTTACTTAGATGTCACTGAATTTCAGCTTTCTGTTTTAAAATAACTATGAAATTTCGTAATGTAAAACCTTAAAAGGTACTCGGGTACCCTGTCGAACACATAAGGGATAACATTCATCATTTGGTGATTCTTTAAAAAAAAAAACATGAAAACCTAACATTTAAACTATTTCGTTAAGCTAAGTTTTGGAGATTCTTCTTGTTGTGCCAAAACTTCTTGTACCTTGTTTTACATTTGTTCTTATCTAATATCTAGTTAGCTTTTTGCTCACTGCCATCGGTATATGCAGTTGACTCTAACAACTGCAGAACAAACTGGTGAAGTGTCACAGTTTAATTTGATTTTGGAAATAATCTGGTGATGACTAAAATGTAGCGACTAACGGCACTGTGCAACATAAAACTTCTCCTTGTAGTCTCAGAATATATAATATCTTGTTCTCCGTCAACGTCTAAATCATGTAATTGTAATTGTAATTGTTCAGTGTATAGTCCGTGCTTTCCTGCTAAGATTGCGTATCCGGGGACTCACCCCCAGGTCTATACACCTACAGTCCTTCCCGTTGCACTCGTCAGCTCGTGCGATACTCTAGACTCACATGGGTGGTCGTATCCGGGTCCTCCACTGGGTAGGCACAAGTGTCCGTCCAGTTTCTGGTACATTAATTATCTATTTTTTATGCCTCAATGAAGTACTAATGCTTAAAAAGTTATAAGAAAACCCGTGTGAAAACAACTAACTAGTAGTAATTGGTATTGCGCTCAATTGGCCATTATAATGAAGATTTTATTCCGACCTCTTGAAAAATTTTCAAACTTTTGAGAGTGGGACTAATGTCTATATTTGTACCTTTTAGATTTTGGATTATTAGTAACATTACATGAAGCTTTCTCATTAAATGTCTCTCTCAACAACCAGATGGCAGCGTGGAAGGTGCCCTGTATTGGCCAACAAATTCTCTGTACAACCCTTCCCTTATACATCCAAACCCAACACTTCATCACATCCAAATGCTTTCAAAAGGTCGGTATCGGATGCTTTCATGTCTCGTTGGCTGACGATTCCCTTCCTGGTTCCCTCGGCTGGACAGCTGATATGTTTTCCAGTGAATATTTTCCTGAGCTCCTTTACAAGTGGAGATCCTGCATATAGAGACTAAACAAACCGGACTACTCCTCGGATTGGTGGCCCGTTATATCATTAATAGCTGATATATCTAAATATAATTAAACAGACCCTTTGTGATAAAAAGGCATTTCATGCTTATATTAATGTGTTGAGATGTGTGATTATTATCGACCCCTGTGATCCTATTAAAATGTATTCCAAATACTCTGATTTAGCTAAATTGTTCGGAGAGTCAAACATATTAACGTTATGAGTTTTACTGACCTTTTGACCTACAAGTTAAGTATTTATTGCTCTATGATAGTAATTTTTATGCCTAACTGAATTATTATTACTTAAAAAATCTGAGGAAACCCGTATGTAAAACGGTAACATTTAGTAGCATTCCATAAACCCATATTACTAAACATTTATTCCAACAACCAAACAAAAACGTTTGGCCAACAATAAATTCTCCTTCAAGCACTCCCCTTAACCATCCAAACCCAAACCTTTTTTTAATGAAAAGCTATATCTGATGACCTCAGTCGGCTGTTCTACTAAATAGCCCCTTAATGTTGTAATGTTACTGGTCTATACTGTTACTGTCACCCTTTATTGTTAGTGAGTACATATAATGTTTGAAGATTAATTATTGGTTTGATCTATAAACAAATCATCTGAAAACTCATTTCTATTTATCTCTTCCACTCGGCTACTCTCAATGTATACTTCCCTAATCAGTCCCTCCGCATAACCTAACTCACAATCCACCGATTCCAAAGTACGAGAGGAATTCCCACCGCCTAACATGCAAATGGGCTGAATGTTACAACTTGGAATTGTAACAGAAATCGATGAATAAACCCTCTCAGGTTTAACGCTAATATGCTATTATGATAAATTTAGAAGCTCATAACTGCATGCTAGGACTTTGCAAAAACTTAATTTGTGTCGCTGTCAACGTCTAAATCATGTTACATATAAATTAAAATAACAAACATATACATAAATATACACGGTGTTCAATAAGTTCGAATACAAGTTTTCATCATTGCGTAGGTATGCGCCATGTACATATTCTGCATTGGTATTGGTGTCAGCTTTAGCTTCATTCATACGCTACCGAATGTGCGCGGTGTTGACATTCTGTTAGTTGTTGTTCGTTTGTTACGCGCGATGAAAGAGTATCGGGACTTCGTAATTAAGCGTTTTTTGAACGGTGAGCGACCCGGCGATATATTCCGGCTGCTGAAATCGCATGGGGTCAAGCGGAACTTTGTCTACACGACCATCAGGCGATACCGGGAGACGTCCTCGACCAATGACCGTGCGAGATCCGGTCGGCCGCGTTCAGCGAGGACGCCACGGGTCATCAAGATCGTGAGGGAGCGAATTCGGCGCAAAAAGAACCGCTCAATCCGGAAAACGGCTGCAGATCTCAACGTTTCCATTGGAACCGCTCACACCATACTCACCAAGGACCTTGGTTTCAGGCCTTACAAAAAACGTAAGGTCCATGGCGTTTCGGAGGCTACCAGCAAAAAGCGGTTGGATCGAGCTAAGAGGATCCTCTCTCGGCACGCTGGTCAGGAGTTTGTTTTTTCGGACGAGAAACTGTTCGTGCTGCAGCAGCCGCACAATGTGCAAAATGACCGGGTGTGGGCGCCATCGAGGGACAGCATTCCTGAATCCAATATAAACATCCCTCGGTTCCAAAGTGCCGCGTCGGTGATGGTTTGGGGGGCAGTATGCAAACGTGGTAAGCTACCCTTGGTGTTTATTGAAAAAAACGTCAAAATCAACGCGGCGTACTACAAAACTGAGGTTTTGGAAAAGGTTGTTGCCCCCAGTCTCCGAAGCCTCTACGGCGATGAGCACTACGTGTTCCAGCAGGACGGTGCACCAGCCCATACGGCAAATGTGGTTCAAGCCTGGTGTCGGGACAATTTAACCGACTTTCTGGACAAAACTTTGTGGCCTCCCAGCTCCCCGGACTTGAATCCTCTCGACTTTTTTGTTTGGTCCTATATGATGGCGAAGCTGAACGAATACAAGGTCAGCACTTTGGATCATTTCAAGACGGTAATTCTCAAAATCTGGGACGAAATGCCCATGCAGTCCGTGCGTGCCGCCTGCGACGCGTTCGAGAAACGTTTGAAGCTCGTTAAGGAGTACAAAGGGGGGGTCATTCCAAGAGAAATGTTGTAAACGTTCCTTGTAAACATAGCTTTCAATAACATAAATCCAAAAAATAAAAAAACATGTTTTCATTTTTTTAACAAATTTTGAAAGTGTATCCGAACTTATTGAACACCGTGTATATATAGGTATGTGGACTTCGTGGTCAAGCAGTAAGCGGCGTCACACGTTGTTCAGGTGATTGCCATAAAGTGAGGGTTTGATTCCCGCTCCAGCTTGTGGAACGTTAAATGTTCAGTCTGTATAACCTAGAATTGAAGACGGTGTAAATGTCTTTTTTTAAAGACAGGTTAATGAGTCTTTTTTTAAGAGAAAGGGATGATTAAACCTGTCTTCGGACAACTGCCAAGACCAACATTTTACAAGACAAAGGCTCGAGGATGTGTCCCTGTCAGATTCAAATGTGTTTTTGCGGATAAATTTGCACGCAAATATATGAACTGGCAGAGAATTTGTAGCTGCGGCCAGAAGATTAAGGTTTTCGTCACTGAGAAAATGACTAACTCTAAGTTTTACAAAACCAAATGTCTCCAGAAACGTATTCCGACCTTCATCCAGTCATCTTGCGAATTCTCACTTCAGCCCGAAAGAACAACAATATTAAAATGACAACATTTATTCCAAAAAACCTCAATCCGCTCAATTGGCCCTAGTTCAGGTCCAATGACAACTACTGGAGAATAATGAAGAACAGTATCTCAGATTAAAAATTGGTGGGATTGAATCGCCAAAACAGTGGGCAAGGCCGTTGTGTGCCATTTGATGGGTCGTATTAAGGTAAAAGTTACAGATTTCCTTCGAAACCGGAACGAATAATTCATTTTGAATTTGTTTTTCTTTAAATATGGCACGCAGATGACATTGATACGGCTCCTGAGAGTAGCCGCAAATAAACTGCAAGGGACAGGAAAGCTGCTAAAAGGAAGGTCGGTTTGTTCGACGAAAACCGTCCCTCGAGTTACCAAACAAATGGAGAGTGCCTGGGCTGCGAACATTAAGCGAGGAACTGCAGAGTCCTGACAGATCTAATAATTGCTCGAGACTACTTGAAGCAACCGAGGTGCATGCTCTGCAAAGAGGAGGACGACAACGACCATGTGACGGTAGGCTACAAATGCCTGCCGTAGAAAAAGGCGGCGGAAGGCCAGCAGTAATTGAGATAATATAAACCTCAATGATTGCGACGTTGCACAGCATTTTTAGTGGCAATCGACAACGGAAACAGAGTGTGAAATTGAGCCGTATCGAGTTCCTCCCAATAACGGTAACTGGATGGTGTATAGAGCGGATATGTCTGCAATACATGTTATGGGTGGATGTCCTATCCAAGAAGTGGTTTGCAGCACGCATGAAGGTTTTGTTATTGCCTTCATATCCATGAAGCTTACGAAATCTTCATATCCAGTTGCTACGCACCACCCAGGTGGACGAAAGAGCGGTTTCATCAAATGCTTGATGAACTTACTCAAGATCTGACCGGACTAAGACCTGTCTTCATCGGAGGACACTTCAATACTTCAGCAGAGCAGTGGAAAAGCAGATGTACCATCACAAGACGGTACAGGGTACTGGAAGGTTCAGCAAAGCTGGAAGTCAAGCTGGCCAACGAAGATACCACTAGCAATTTTCGCAGAAACAGTCGTGAATCCATTATCGATGTCACCTTCTACAGTTCGCCGCTTGTTGTAAACATGAACTGGAGAGTGTACAAGGGGTATACTCGATCCGACATAACACCGGTAAGCTGCACACGGGGTCAACATGGAGGACGAAAACGAGCGAGCGAAAATGAAAGACAAAGGAGTTCGAAAAGGGCCTTTTCATTGAAGCACTCCATGCAGACAGCACCTCCTCGAATGCGAGTGAGTTGACAGCAATGTTGACGACTGCATGTTACACAACCATGCCGAGAAATTTAGAGCCAAGCAACAAACGGCGCCCATCATACTGATGGAGTGAGACGTACAGCAATCTTCATGCTCAGTTGTCTCAAAGCCAGAAGACGCGTCCAGAGAACTAGAATGGGACCGGATAGAAGCGAAAGTAGACTGAGGTTCCAAGCATCCGCATTAAAACACGAAATAAAGCGAAGCAAGGCAAACTGTTTCAAGATGCTGGATGCTGGATGCTAAGATACCGATGCCAAACCCTGGTGTGACGCGTACCGGGTAGTCATGACGAAGATCAAAGGTCCAACGATGCAAGCTGAAAGGTAACCAGACAAACTGAAGGTCATCGTACACCTACACCGACTCATGGTCGTGGCGAAAGGATTTAAGTCGAACAAAGCTCCGGGTACGGATGGAATTCCCAACGTGACCCTACAGCCGAGGTACCCAGCATCGTATAGGCCCATATGCTTATTCGCTATACTCAGTAAGCTTTTGGAAAAGGCAATCCTCAACAGGTTGACGAAGTGTACGAAGAGTGAGGATGGCTTATCATCAAACCAGTTCCGGCTTCGGAAAGCAAAGTGAACGGTGGATGCGATTCGGAATGTCACCGACAGTGCGCAAATAGATGCTGCTTGAAGTGTTTCTATTATTGTACAACCGATTTAATTTGGCTGCATAAACAAGTATTTGATTGTGTTTGTAAAACTGCTATTGCTGAATTAAATTCTCCATTTTTGGGCAAACAAGACTTGAACAACAGTTTCGTTGTTAACAAATCGATTAAAAATAAATAAACAACTTAACAACATAAATCCAGGAGACATTGCTTCGACCGATACCTGTGTCTTGGGATCTCTGAGAGTTTGAACTCAGTTGGGTTCTAAACGAATATTCAAGGAAGGAGAAAAAGGTCCAGAAAAACAACAATTAAAATCTTATGTCAGTGAATTTTTCTTGTGGTATGATTTTACTCGTATGAAAGTGGTTGATTTTCTAACTTAGCCCTATATCGGGTTAGTGGTTGTAGGGCAAATAAATACGTGCTTGGTTCGAGTACTGCTATATCCAAGCCTTTCGCTCAATTTTCAATACATCTACTCAGTTTTCACAACCTGCCGTAGACTGGCAAACTATCAACACTTTCTCTTCATATCTTTCATTCTAGCAAACATTACTGTCCACTCTGGAGCCTCATGGTGATGAGCGAACATTTTTTTCTACGTCATCATGAAGATAACAATTTGAAAGCAAATGTTGACATCAACATCAAATTGAAATTAAAATTTGATATCACTTCACAATTGTCAAATTTGGTGTCAAATTAAGTTTTCAGCTTGCTGTTATTTGCGTTCACTTTTCTGTGACATATGTAGTTTTGTTTTCATTGTCTTAACATAACGTCAAGTGGAATACTCATTTTGTTATCACTAAGAAAAAATGTCCAGCAAAATAATTTTTCAATTTGACCGTTAAAACGACCAACACGACAGCAACCTGATTAATCATTATCAGCAAATCCCAACAACATATTTATATTACTAATTAATTATGTTTTTATTGAGTACAGTGCGCCAAATTTAAATTATAATGTTTTGAAATTGACAATATCTTCCCCCCATCATGGGATCCCAGTAGTGAACAGTAATTTCTGCTAGAACCAAAGATGTGAAGAGAAAGTATCGATAGGTTCGATATAGTTCGGCAGGTTATGACATTGAATAGAAGTAGTTTGGTATTGAACGTAGGGCTTTTGTTTTGGCAGTATTTCGAAGCAAACACTTACACTTTTGCCAAACATCCCACTGCGGGGTAGGTCAAGGCAGGAACGGATCCGCCACCTTGACTGGCAAAAATGTATGCATTTCATCGTGCTCAAACACCGCCAATGGCACAGAATGCTTCTAGCGATGTCACATATTGTTACATATTATTTAGTTTTCTATTTGACCTCAGGCTCTACTCGGGCTAACTGACAAACGTAAACAATAGCTTCTTCCGTTAATTTCTCGTGGCACAAAGGCTACTCATGTAAGCTTTCAATTTAACGTTTGCATTTAAAAAAATGGACAAAAATTGCCGATTTTTCATGGGTTTACCTTCACCCGCATGGGTTTACCTGGGTCCTCCCTTAGCTCAGTTGGTAAAGGCGCAGCTACAAAGCAACACCATGCTGGAGATGACTGGGTTCGATTCCCGGTCTGGTCTAGGAATTTTTCGTTAAGGAAAATTTCTCGACTCCCTGGATATAGCGTATGATTATACTTGCCACACAATCATACTAATGCAAAAATGGTACTTGGCATCGAAAGCTCTCAATTAATAACTGTGGAAGTGCATTTAGAACACTAAGTTGAGAGCAAGCTATAAGCTAATTGTGAAAGTAATAAGCTTGAAATGCTAAAAAAGAAGAAAGAACCATCACCCGCACTGACAAAACTACCCATGCAGCATCAATCATAGTAGCTCTCGAGTCAGCAGACAAAATTTGACTGCTCTATCAGTCGAACTCTAACCATGATGGCAAAAACAGTGAAGCAACTCCTTTCAGAAGTGTGCGCGTTCAAATAACGGCACCCCACCGCGTCGAAAAAGGACATTGTGCGGCACTTTGTGGACGCCAAATACGCCCGTTCCGGCATCTACAACATCTTGGCACTGTTAGAAAACAATCAGAGCATTGACAGAAAGCCCGGTTCCGGACGGCCGACGACCCTGAGCGACAAGAAGCTACAAAGGATGCTGAAGAGGAAGACCGAGGGAAAAGTGGCTACACCGCTGCGTACGCTTGGCCGGGAGGTCAGTTCGACAGGCCAAAAAGTGAAAAAGTACCTGGTGAACATGAACATACGTGTCAAGAAGCGGAAGTCGCGTCCACTGGTTTCGGAGCTGCAGGCAATGACGCAGCGGCAGCGGCTGAATAAGATGGTCAACTCGATTTTCCCGGCAAATCGCGAAGTGGTGGTGGTGATGGATAACAAGACCTATCTCACCCTGGATGGCAACGACTGGCAGGGCACTTCGTATTTAACTTCCCCCACGAAGGAAGTGAGCTCCGAGGTGAAGTTCATTTCACACACCAAGTTCCCCAAGAAGGTGCTGTTGTGGCTGACAATCAGCGAGAAGGAGATGTCAAAGCCGCTCTTCTTTCGCTCCGGACTGGCCGTGAACGGGGAAATTTATAGTACAAAATGCCTGCCGGAAGTTGCGTCGTTCATCAAAAAATACCATTAGGGCGAAGATGCGGTGTTCTGGCTGGATCTGGCGTCGGCCCACTACTCGAAGCGATCGTTGGAGGAGATGGAGCGGCTGAATATCGATATGGTACCCAAGTCGGCGAACCCGCCCAATGTCCCCCAGCTGCGTCCCATCGAGAATTTCTGGGCAAACCTGAAGCGTAAGATCTACTCCAACAATTTTGTCGCGAAAACTGAGGAGGAATTGATTAATAAAACGAAGAAAGAACTCAAAAACATGCCTATACGCATGTTATCGTCCGCCATGGCGAATGTTCCGGTTAACTGCCGGAAGACCGCTCGCAATGGCGTAGATTTTTTTGCAAGTAAGCTTAAATAATTACCTTCCATGAGAAATTTATCAAAAGCAATTATCTGTCTTAGCTTTTTTTTAATCACCATCCGAAAAAAGTCCATTTTTTTTAATGCAAACATTATCGGATAGGTGAACTCTTCCTCTTCGAAATGACTGGTGGATTGATACGGCGAGTTTTCAATGACGAGATATTCGCGGAACAAGTCATTGTTTACGTTTGTCAGTTAGACCCTAATGAAAAATCTATGTCGAATTTGCGTTTGAGAGATGCTCTAACACAATTTAAAATCGATAACAGTTGTTTGCATAATTTGACAGTCGGTCACACGTTTTATTTTGCGTGAAAGCATAGAGAGCAACTTCTTGCAATCTTCAATCAACCGACTGAAAAAATATGGTTTGATGTTTGTTAAACTACCCGGAGTAAATAAAACCTTTAGCAGGAATGATTTATTGGCGTAGTTAGTGTGAGTGTAAAAGTGAAAGGGCTTACAAAATTTCAAGCAAAGAATATGCTTCCCAAATTCACAAATCGTTTAATTCAGAAAAAAAAACTAGCATAGGATTTGCAAAGATTTCTCATGACTGTATGGTATAATATGATTAACGTTTTGGATTCAATTACTTCTTAATAGCAAAAAAAAAAAATAGGTCACGCAGTCAAATTTCAAAGGGCGCAATGTACATTGTAATGCTGTGAATAAGTATGATACTCAGCAACGTGAAACTATTTCTGAGTCCCAACATTAGCACATATTTGCCTCTGTATGGATTTATTTCATTGCTTAGCAAGCATTGCAAAAATCTTTGTGTATACATATTCATCTGAATTATTATTATTTTTTAAATTTCTGCAAATGTTTTGTTTAGTTCAATTGACGATTTGAAATTATTTTTATTTTTCATTGTGTACATTTTTCAAACAGTATTGCTCCTCACATTTATTTATTTCAAAATATGTTAATCTATTTAAACCTTTGCTTCAGAGAGTGTCATCAGACAACGATTCCAGGGTTTCATTTGTCTCGTCCCGGCAGCTTAGTGTAAAGTCAACAGACTTACTAAAAACGAAGAAAAATTTCTTTGACGTGATTGCAGCTACCACTTCGTGTTTGGCATTTTTTTTCATACAGTAAACATTTAAACACTTGTAAAATAAACCGAACCAAATCAACACACTGCAAATGTTTTCATATTTCCTCTTTGCAGATGCGGATTTCTGCTGTGGTATGCAAACACCGGAAATGGCAAAACATATTCCCGATACGCGCGTTCCAGGACGTCCCCAGAATCGCGGTCCGTTCGCAAAGCCTGTTTTTACTCTCTTTACTATTTCCACATGCTATGCTATTGATTTACATTTAAATTCTTGAACAAACTTTTGCGCTCTATCGCATCACTCTAAATTAGTTCAATTCACAAGATTTCAAATATATTACGTTGGAATTGATTTTCAACCCGTTTTTCGTCTTCTTCTCATTATTCTTCGTATAAGTTGATATTTGTTTGTATCTCTATTATCTATATTTATTACAAACCTTCTATATGCAATATTAGTTTGTCCTGTTTACGTATGTCTACGAACAAGTCTACGTTTATGCTACATTAGCTCTCAAGACCGCCCTGTTTCCGAGAGAATTGTAATTTGCCATTTCAGATGATGTAAAAATTGTTAAAATTTAGATGTTCGTTTTCTGTTTGTAGAGGAATGGATTGTATTTGTATGTGTGTTGTGTTTTCTATTATACCCAAAACGATTTTGTTGAATTTATAACATAAAAATTTTCAATAACTTTTTGTTTAAAGAAGCTTTAAAATATTTTTCTCTTGAAATTCCACTTTTAGCCTCCATTCACCAAGAAATTGTTGCATAAACACGATCAAAAATTTTTACAACTTTAACATAAAGTGCCGTTGAACATTATCTACCGCAAAGTTTACAGGAATCATGTAAAGTCATTTCACCGAATCAACCTTTGTATTATTAGCGTATTACTACTTCGTATCGGATAATTTATTGCTCCGTGAAAGTTGGAGCTATTCAAATAGCAATTTTAAAAAAATTTGCCAACAACTTTATAAACTATTTCCAAAATAATGTTTAAAAAAAATGGGATGGCTCATATCATTGTTCGATTTTTTTTATTTTCACCCCTTCAGGTTGACCCCTTATATATGACCACAAAAGAAAAATGGCTGCAAAAAATCACAGACTGCATAAAAGTGTTCTTTGTCCTGGGCAATTTTGTTCTACATCAATTCTGCTATCTGAGAAAAAAAAACAAAACTTAAGGCCTGATTGACGACTCAGAACATCCTGACTATGAATAACTTCAGAAAAAAAAATGCCTTATTAATATTGTAAAGCGTTGTTTTAGAATATGGTGCAAATGCATACGTATTGTTGAGTTCTCGTTGATAAACGCTAAACATTTTTGTATCTTTCTGGGATGTTCTAGGTTATCCCAAATGTACTTGAGTTCAGAACTTTAGATCAACAGTTGCAACAGTAGGTTTTTGGACAATATGTATTTAAAAATATTTATTGAATAGGAGAGAAGGTCAACAGTAGTTTTTGGGATATATAAGGTGACGATATGCATTCAAACAGATTCAATGAATCTTGAACAGTCATTATTGTATAACTTTGTGATCCTCTTGGTAATCCAAACTGTCCTGGTGTTAAGAATTTGAAATCTACGGAAGTAATAGTACTTTTTGAGCTATGCAAAGTTACGTCACGTATTCAAGCATATGCAGTGAATATTTTTGAACAAAAAAATACATAAGAAGATAATCTTGGGATGGTCAAGATCCAAAATGTCCTGGCGTTCAGAACTTAAGATTTACAGTTGTGACAGTAGCTCTATTCCAATACAAAGTAACAACAAACATATTGAATTAATATTCTTAAAAGTCAACAAACATTATTAAGTAATATGACATGTTCTATGTCATCCTTGAGATCAGAATATAAGACCTACAAATGTAACAAAAGCTTTCTGGGCTATGAAAATATACGATGTGTATTGAAACATATTCATTGAATATCTTGAAAAAAAAAACAAACATTATGAGATAATCTCTGGATTTTTTAGGTATATCATTTTTTTCATGGTATATCATATTTTAATGTTCAGCTTCTGAAATGAGTCATCCGCTAATGAATGGACTAGAGTGGGAAATTGATGGCATCAACCAAAGTTATAAATATCAGTTATAAATAGTTGACCATCAAGACGAACCGATAAACATGGTTGGATACATATCGTAACATTGTATAGTCCAAAAAGCTACAGATCTTAAGTATTATACTTAAGGACAGTTCGATTGACATAGAATATCCCAACATTATCTCATTGTGGCTGTTGATGATGTTGATGTGGACATTAATTGAATATGTTTGAATACATATTTTAACATTGTATAGGGGATAAAGCTACTGTTACATCAGTAGATCTTAAGTTCTGAACTTCAGGGCAATTTTTTGGCATAGAATATCCCAGGATTATCTCATAATGCTTGTTGGTCTTCCAAGACATTAATTAAATATAATTGAATGCATACCGTAACTTTGCAACTGTAGATCTTCAGTTCTGAACTCCACGGCAGTTTGGACGACCAAGCACATCTCAAAAAAATATTTCCTTCTTTTTTCAATCATTTCTGTGTTATAGAGCACCAAATCAATCAGAATACACCAGATTGCTTGTATAATAACGCTTGGAAAAATTTAGGCCTGAAAAGGTTAATACTACTTTTGATTAAAGAGTCAATTTAACACAACATTAAACGATTTCTAGGTTAAATTAAACACTGACAAAAACGAAGTGTTCTTTGTGGTGTAAATATTGCAGCATGTGGAATTGTGTTTCATTACACAAGACGCTGCAAACTTAAAGAAACATTGCTAATAGAGGTGGGCTTTGGACAACAATATTGTCAACTATAGACTGTTCCAGAAAGTATAAGCACACCTTATTTTAACGGTTACTTTGAATATAATGAAATATTTCAACATGTTTTGGCTGCGTCCTTTTGTTTGCTCATTTCTGAATGACATAGCATCAAAAAAGTGCTCAGTTTTGTGTTACCTATCAAAATTCGCGGTCTTACTCCGGAACAACGAAAAAGTATCATGCACAAATGGTGCACTGTGAGCGGACTCTCCTTGAGAAAATTGGCCAAGGAAGAGGGTGTAAGCATCGGAGCGGTACGATCTGCCCTTCGAAAATATAGAGAACAGTGTACGTTTGAAGATGCGCCGAAGAGATGTCGGAAATCCGGTCCTGTTAGTCCGGATATCGATAAAAAGATCAGGGATGCCTACAAGCGAAAACCAGCGACTTCCGTTCGGAATGTTGCGAAAAAACTAAGGACCTCGTCGAGTAACGTCATGCGTGCCAAAGAGAGACTTGGGCTAAAAACATACCGGAAGCAGAAAAAACCCAAAAGGAACCCAAAACAGGCCGCGTCCGTGAAACTACGGGCCCGCAAACTCTACGATTCGTTATTGTGTATAAATTCTGAGTGTATAATAATGGACGATGAAACGTATGTGAAACTAGATTACAAAACGCTTCTCGGACCACAATTCTATACTGTAAGCGAAGACAAAGACATCCCCGAAACGGAGAAGGCAATTTTTACCGAAAAATTCGGTAAGAAGGTTATTAACATGACTTAACATGACTTTTTTGTTATTTTGAAAGTTTGCTTATACTTTCTGGAACAGTCTATATGTATGAAATGTCTCAGAAGCTTGCATGATTTTTGATATAAACTTGTATGTAGCCGCTCCATCCTTTAGACGGGATGGAAAATCTGCAACCAGACACCTATGTCTGGGTCTTTAGTAGTTGGTTAGTCCCTGTGATCTGCCGTTGGTCGGTTCCTGCAATGTGTCGTTGGTCGATCCGCCATTTCTGTTGGAGATCGAGGAGTCCCGGTCACATTCTCTGGACAAAGTTCGACTAAGTTCGAGTAATCGACTTGGTTGATAAAGGACAGCTTGTCGTCGATCATAACGCTCAAGTTCCTCAGGGACCTCTTTGAAGTTATTATGCTATTTCCTGCGCTATTCGTCGCCTGTTGCTCAGATTTGCGGTTGTTAACAATCGTGACCTCAGTCTTATGATGGGCAAGCTCCAGTTTCCTAGTACACATCCATCTCTCTAAAATGCCAATGGAATGCGAGGCCGTTAGCTCCACTTCTTCAATGGATTCATCATATACCTCTATGGTGATGTCGTCTGCGAACCCGAAGATCTGCACCTCATTCGGGAACTTAAGTCGCAATACCTTGTCGTACCTCGTGTTCCATAGCACCTGACCCAGAATCAAACATTGTGGGACGCCTGCGGTGATCTGGACACGTCACTGACCCACATCTGTATTGTACACCAGTACTTTATTCTGGAAATAACTTCCCAGAATTTAGTACAGGTCTCTAGCACTAGCACTGAATTGCCACTTTGGCCATCTTGGTGACGGACAAAATGGCATACTCCGTCGACGTGCCTTTACGAAAGCCAAACTGGCTGTTCGACAGACCGCCTGTACCCTACTTTGTCAGTCTGTTGAGGATTACCCTCTCGAGCACCTTACCCGCCGTGTCCAGCAGACATAGAGGACTATATGCCGATGGATCACCTGGTGGCTTCCCTGTCTTAGGAAACAATACCAGAGTCTGAATGTTCCATGCGTCCGGGAAGACACCCTCATCCAGGCATCTTTGCATCACCACTCTGAATATTTCGGGAGCGAGCAAGATAGCTGTCTTGATGGCCAGGTTTCAGAATAACGTTTGGTCCTGGCGCTTCATTCACCTTGAGCGACTATCGCAATGAGTTCTTCATTCGTAACCGCCACTTCATCTCCAACCCCTGTTGTTTCGTTATCAATGCCCACGTGGTTACGGATGTTTGGCTGGACCGGCTATCACTCCATCGCAGAGACAGCTTTATGGTC
Source organism: Aedes koreicus (assembly GCA_024533555.2). Taxonomy (NCBI): domain Eukaryota; kingdom Metazoa; phylum Arthropoda; class Insecta; order Diptera; family Culicidae; genus Aedes; species Aedes koreicus. The sequence goes on along the minus strand of JAHHFK020002372.1, from coordinate 287,748 downwards.
TGCGTGGCCGCTCCAATCTGCATCGCTATAACCGCGTAGTACTAACGGTTTACCTCTAGCTCTCTGTCACTCTTCAGATAGTCGTTGTCCTAAATAGATATCTGACGATCCTTTTTAGTTTTGCCCCATCACCTTCAGTAGGTAGGCCAACTCACCTACTCACAATGGAAACGCTAGCTTCTATGTCTTGGCTTGTATTTATTTATTTATTTATTTACTTATTTATTTATTTATTTATATATTTCATCAAGTTGGACATAAGCTTGGTATACAGACACGCGTCGATCTGTAACTGCACAAAACCCAGCTGAATCAACAATCCGTGTATCGTCTCGTTCCAGACTCTGGCCGCTTTTCCAAACCATATAGACTGCATTGCAGCTTGCACACCAGCCGTTCCTTGCCAGGAGCCACAAAACCTTTTAGCTTCAGCATATAAACCTCTTCCTTTAGCTGTTCGTTTAAATAAGCGTCCTTAACGTCGATCTGATGAACCGCCATGCGCTTGTGCTCTACCATAGTCAGAAGGTATTTTGGGTAGCGATCGTTGCAAAAGTAGCGTCGTAATCCACTCCGTATCGCTGTCCACAACCTGAACCTGAATGACAAGTCGGGCCTTAAAACGCGACACCTTACAATTGCCATCTACATTTCTTTTATATACCCACTTTCTGCCGATCACTATGTAGCCAGCCGGCAATTCCAGTAGAGTCCATGTTTCGTTTTTCATCAGTGAGTTATATTCATCGTGAACAACCGCATTCCACATAACCTGCCTCGGACTTGAAATTTTGCGGCTCTACTACAACCACATCGACCACATAATCCGCCAAACGTTTCGAAAGCACACCTTTTGCTTGCCGCTTTGGACCTCTAGCTTCCTTCCGCTGGTACTTGTTCATCACCAGATTTCTTACCGAGAAATTCGTCCTCAGAGTCTTCATGCTCCTCCTTAACTGGTCAAAATAAAACCGGGCAGAGCCTACACAAGTTACAACAGTCGACAGTTCCAAAACGGCGGACAAACGAACCGCCACTAAGACTTTCGGTAATCGCGTCTCTTAATTAAAAAGGGAAACGGAAATTAAAAGCACTTTAGTTCAGTGCCCTTTATTAGCTACGGTTTGTAGAGGAATGATAAATGTTTCACCACTCGGTTTACCCGAGAAAAGTTTGAGATCAAATTGAAAACTAAATATGATGTTGTTAAACTGCCGATAGTGATTACATAGGTTGCTGTCGTTTTCGTCGTTTTAACGGTTAAACGATCAAAATTGATAGCAAAACTTTATTCCGGTGACATCAAATACAACACTGATCCTGCTATCAGTGAGAGCAAATTGAAAAGTCAATTTGCTGAACTTTTTTTTTCTGTTGGTAACAAAATGAGTATTGCACTTAGTGTTCTGTCAAGACCATGAAAATAAAACTACTTTTTTCAAACAAAAGTGAACATCAGATTACAGCAACGTGAAAACTAAATTTAATATTCAAGTTGACAAATGTGAAATGAAATCAAATTTGGATTTTATTTTAATGTTGTGTATGTGTGTCCAATCAAACACCCACCGGCCGGCAGTGGTATTATGGAAGAAATCTGTTTGCAATAATTTTATTATGGACCATTGAAAGCAGCTTCAATCTGGGAGTTAGAAATAGCTAGCTCTATTGCAGATCCAGTGCCCATTTTAGAATGTATGGAGAGTCACGCCCATTCCGAGGCTACTTTCACACGCAATAAGCACCGTATGTAAACATGACCGTTTTCATGTGGATAACGGTAAAGTAAACAGACTATCAGGTTCAAAAATAATTAAACCTGGCGCGCCTATATTCTATATAAATGTTATAACTGGTTGGGTCTCACCATATTTCGCTGATCCGCTATACGACTCACTCTTCTGGAATTGCGTTGTTCCCTTTGCTAAAGACTCGTCTCCTTTATTTGTTGAATTTTCTACCCTTGTTAGGAGTATTTTCTTTGGGTGTTCTCTTTTGTTTCTTCTCCTTTTTTTGATATTATCCTTTTGTTGATCTTGAAGTGCTTCAACCTTCCTTTGATTTACGGTCCATATTGTCTCGGTGTTTCTGCTTTTGAAGACCTGACTTTAGTAGCGCATTTCGAGACTCACAATGAGTCATAAGGCACCACTCGCGGCCATGGGATTGAGAAGGGAACAGGAGAAAGGAGAGAAGCATTAGTAACTGGTAACACGCTATGCGCATGTGAGATTTTCATGGTGATATTCTCACAACGGCCGTTCAGAATGGTTCGACGGATGCATATGAGAGATCATTCCCGATGAGTTTCCACTCGTTTACGCCAATTCATCACGTTTAGGTATACAAGACAAGAAACATTTTACTACGTGTTACATTTTGGAATGTCAGGGCAACGATCCCCCATCGCATCTTCAAGTGATCATTTTGTTCAGGCACTTTTTAACGTTGATGTGGCAGCCTATTCACACATGAGATCTACCGCGACCAAGCCAGCAGAACGCGCCCATATTCCTTACTGAATCGAAGGGCAGGGAATTTGGATTTTAATTTGATTTTAATATCAAAATAAGTTTTCGAATTGCTATCTTTATGATGTTAGATGTTTATTCGGGTATTTCGTTAAACGATCTTCAATATCTCTTTCAAACAGTATGCTCTGGGTAGTCAAGGGCGTATGCTAAAGAGTAATGCCCCTTCTTGCATTCTCAACAAAGAGAACATAGTAGTAGGTCTAGTATTTATGTCAATATTGCGATATCCTCTTCAAGTCGAGCACTCGATACTGAAAAAGTATATAAATTGCAGACAAAAAAGGCCTACCTGTCAAAAAATGAGGTTTTTCTAGTGGAATTTAAAGGAGTTTGCACAAGAGATAGTTCGAAAACGTGTTTCAGATTTTTATTTTTCATGTTAGTGTAGTGAAGTGTTAGTTTTAAATTTCATATTTTTCCAATAGCAATCGTTCTAATAATATTCGTAAAAGGGTTTTAATTTAATAAAAAAAAGCAGAACTTTTATGTTTCCCACTAAAAGAACAATGATTCATCCACTAGATAAGAAATTAAAATAGATCAGATTAATGAATTTTTCATTTTGGTTGTAATATTTTATAATTTGGCTAAACAGAACTACATGAGAAGTGGGTATTGCACGAGAATAACAAAATTTACATGTTTTGTATACAAGCATCGGATGTCTGGTTGTCAATCTTTCCAGCTTATGCCTAAATTATCAAAAACAATTAGCTCCATGTTATTAATCTATTTTATTCATCGGCTTAGAATACTAAACAAAATATTTTAGTCCAGAAAATTCAGCATAAGTTTTCAAAATAATATCATGGACGCCAAGTGCCAATATTCCAGAGTGATGACGACTAAGCAAAAAGTAATTAATCAACATTACGAGTCAATCTCACTAAGACATTGTTACCCTTGCAGGACATTTAAAAAAAGGCATTAGGCTGGTGACCTGGCATAAGAAATGTATGCACTCATATTTTGTTCATTTAAGATGATTTACTCAAGCGGAGAATCCTTACAGCTTCTAAATTGCCTTTTCCCTGCCTACGATTACTCTGTTAATAAAAGGTCTGAGCAAATATTTGCTTCAATGAGGCGGAGGAGGCTTCCGAGTCAATGTTGTGGGTGTTTAATTTTGTAAACAACTGATTAATTTTGTAAACAACTGATAGCTGATAACCCTTAGGAGATCGTTTAAATGGAAATGCAAATACCATTTTCTCGACAAATGGTTTATCTGGAAAAGAATGTATTTTGCTTGGGAGGGGTAATTAGGGCTTCATACTAAACGTAGCAGGGAGCTGCGTCAAGTTAATTAGCACTGTGGTGCAATAGATTTATGGTACACTGGGGAGGCAGCACACGTGAGCCAAGCTCATTCCAAACTCATGAAACTACTTACCACATCGAGGGGCAAGTTAGAAAATCAACCACTTTCATACGAGTACAATCATATCACAAGATTAAATTGCTAATAAAAATCAGTGAGATAGGATCATAATTGTTGTTTTTCTGGACTTATTCCTTTCTTATTGAAAATTTGTTTCGGAACGGGAAACTCCTAAAATTGTCTTTTAATTTCAAGCGACGAGGAACGCTCATTTCAGTCAAACTGTTCCTGAGTCTGAGGAGCCGATTTTGATTTTATTACAGTTTTATTACTGATAGTAAAACACTTTATTTTAACCATTGAATTATCAACTTTGCCTTTCCAAATCATCAAATTAGTGCAAATCATATTATTTTAGAAGAAAATTAACTACACATTTTTGATTTCCCCATCACTTAACTTGTTAGACGGTTAGGCATATACTTACCTTACCAATCAGACTAAGGCCGGTGTGGCCTCTGCTGTACACAAAAGTTGTTTCCATTGTAATCGGTCCATGGCTGTACCTCGCCAGCCTCGCTGTCTGCGGAGGGTCCGCAGGTCGCCTTCTACTTGATGAAGCCACCTTGCTCATTGCGCGCCTCTTTTTCTTGTACCTGTCGGTTCGTTTTCGAGAACCATTTTCACAGGGCTGTCGTCCGACATTCTTACGACATTACTATTCGTTTTTTGTTGGTTTTTATCGGTGACGTACGGTGACAGAAAACAAATAGTACACGTCCACGGTGATTAAATTCAGTTATTAGTATTCTTACGACATGCCCAGCCCATCGTAGTCGACCGATTTTTGCGATGTGTACGATGGGAGGTTCTCCTAGCAACTGGTCAATTCGTGGTTCATTCGCCTCCTCCACGTTCCGTTTTCCATCTGCACTCCACCGTAGATCGTACGCAGCACCTTCCGTTCAAAGACTCCAAGGGCGCGTTGGTCCTCCACAAGCAATGTCCATGTTTCGTGGCCGTAGAGAACTACCGGTCTAATTAATGTCTTGTAGATGGTCAACTTTGTGGTTCGGCGAACTTTGTTCGATCTTAGCGTCCTTCGGAGTCCAAGTAGGCACGATTGCCAGCCATAATGCACCTTTGTATTTCTCTGCTGGTGTCGTTATCGGCGGTCACCAATGAGCCCAGATACACGAATTCGTCTACTACCTCGATTTCATCACCGTCGATCTGAACTTGTGCTAGGAAGCTAACATTTTCTTCTCGTGAGCCTCTTCCCTTCATGTATTTTGTTTTTAACGCATTAATCACAAGCCCAATCCTACCAGCTTCAGCCTTAAGTCTGATGTACGTTACCGCCATCGTCTCAAAGTTACGTGCTACGATATCAACGTCGTCGGCGAAGCCAAATAGTTGGACAGACTTCCTGAAGATCGTGCCACTCGTGTCTATCCCAGCTCTTCGAATCACACCCTCCAATGCAATGTTAAAGGCATAGGCAGGTTAGGCATATACGAAGATCAATTGTCATCAATAACCTCTAAAAAAGGAATCAAATTTAAATCAATTATTCATAGCTGTTTTTTGTGGAAACAATTCAAAAGGCGAAGATTCAATTTATTACTTTTACGAAGATTCAATGTATTACTTATACTTTTAGTTTTTTTTGCCAAGTTTTGTAAAATATAGCAACTGCAGGACAACTGCAGATCGAGTTCTCACTCAATTGAGTCGAGCTTTGGGAGAACCCAAGATGCAATTATCAGTCGAAGAAATGTCTCCCGAATGTTTCTTTTTAGTTCATTGATTACCGAGATTTTCAGCACTAGGCTGGTTCATCTCCCATCGTAGTCACTCAAATACCTTTAGGATATTTTCGTAACTTGTCCGGGGTGAGATCCAAACTCGTGACTGGCATAAGAGGTATGGATGTTAACCAATACGCCGGAGTCACATAGTTGTTTATTCAAAACCGAATGTAACTTAGTTATTTATTCATTTTTAATCTATTTGTTATAATCAAAACTGTTGTTTCGGTATTGTTTGCCCAAAAATCAAGAGTCTATTCAACAATAGCAGTTTTACGTTCATAGTCAAATACTTGTTTTTGTTGCTATATTAACTCGGTTGTTCAACAATGAAAAAACTCAGACATACCGAGTCGCATCCACCGTTCACCTTCCTTTCCGAACCCCGAACTGGTTTGATGATAAGCCATGCTCACTCTTCGTACACTTCGTCAACCTGTTGAGGATGACCTTTTCCAAAAGCTTACTGAGTGTAGCCAATAAGCATATGGGCCTATAAGATGCGGCTTTCCTGGCTTCGGTAGCAGCAATAATTTTAGAATCTCCCATCTGTTTGGACAGTACCTCTCCTCTGGACATCTCTGCAACACGCTCCTGAACATGTCAGGAAATGGATGTAATGCAGCTTTAGGGCCAAGTTGAGAATCCCATTCGAACCCGCTTTGTTCGATTACAATGGCCATGAGTTCCTCGTTGGTGAATTGCATATCTTCGATGTTGCCTCCTTCAGCTTCGTGGAACGGTGTTTGACTACATCGTTGGATCTTATTTCGGGAAATGTCCCTCCACCATGATCTTCAGTTTGGCTGGGCCCCTTTCAACTTGCATCGTCGGAGCTTTGCTCTCTTGGGTTTTTACCTTTGAACCCCAGGAATTGGAATCGGAATCTCAGCATCCGGCTCCTTGAAACAGTTTGGCTTGCATCGCTTTATTTGGTGTTATAATAGCTTATGGCTCTAACTTCCACGGCATGGTTGTGTAACATTCAGTTGTCAACATTGCTGTCAACTCATCCGCATTCCAGGAGGTGCTGTCTGCACTGAGTGCTTCAATGAAAAGGCCCTTATCGAACTGCTTTGTCATCCATTTCTGCTCGCTCGTTTACGTCCTGCATGTTGACCCGGGTTCGGCTAACCGGTGTTATATCGGATCGCCTGATGGTCACTATGAGTGTACCGCGTCATGTTTACCACAAGGGACGAACTGCAGAAGGTTTCTACGAAAAGTGCTGGCGGTACCTTCGTTGACCAGCTTGACTTCCAGCTTTGCTGGGGCTTCCAATACGCTGTACCGTCTTGCGCTGGTACATCTGCTTTCCCATGGCTCTGCCGAAGCATTGAAGTATCCTCTGATGATGACAGGTCTTAGTCCGGTCAGATCTTGAGTAAGTCCATCAAACATCTGGTGAAACCGATATATTGTCCGTCTAGGAGGTGCGTAGCAATTGCATATGAAGATTTCGTTTATTTTGGCAATAACAAAACCTATATGCGTGCTGGAAACCACTTCTTGGATAGGACATCGACCCATAACATGTATTGCAGGCATATCTGCTCTATACATCACCCCCTCGATACGGCTCTGCAATGATTGCAATGTTGCACTTTCTTTCCTTTGTAAACTGCCACTACAGTTGCTTTGCATAGTCGCAATGATTGAGTTTATTTGGGTGATCTCCATTCCACCCTCTTTTTGTACGCCAGGCATTTGTAGCCTCTAGTGACGTAGTCGTTGTCGTCCTCCTCTTTGCAGAGTATGCACCTCGGTTGCTTAGCGTAGTCTCTAGTATATGATCCTCCACATCGCATTTTTTGCAAAGATTAGATCTGTGAGGGCTTTTGTAGTTCCTCGCTGGATGTCCAAAGTCCATTGTCATCAATTCTTCTTTCATCACTCTAAATGGTGACAAACCAGCCTCAGACTTAAAGTCACGTTAGTACAAAACAACAACAACAACAACAGTTTGAAAATTTATTAGAAGTTGAAATTGACCAAAGCTCCAGTTCAATGACAGAGTACAAATCATGCGAAGCACTGTTTCTACCATGCTACCTCATGCACAATAGACAAGAGGAGAGGAGATAGAACATACCACCCCCCCCCCACCCCCCCTTGACTGGCTCTCTTCATTTCCTTCCTTGTAAACAAACTTCCGCTTTCAAAGCCTAATGTCGATATGAAATTATTTCCTTCAGAACATTGTAATCGTTAAATTCACGCATGGAGTAAAATAGAATTCATAATTGAAATATAGAATATTGCTTTCAGGCGCTAAATCACTCAAGGGACATCGTGTAAAGAAAGCACAAAACCGTCATGTAATGAATTAAAATCATAAAGATTATCTGTGCTCAGCCCAAACGCCTTGTTTGTAAAGCGTAATCATAAACACAATTTTAATGAGCCCCCCGCCCATGCAAGCCAACCGTTGAAAGCTTAAATAAATTAACGGGCCCATTGGGTGGTGTTCAAAAGCATCGAATTGATGTAGCATGAAGCAATTGGGTAGGGCGCGGTCTCTTCTGCACGAATAAAGGGCGATCACGAAATTATTGCGACACCGAAAATGTCATGCCAATTTTCTTATAATGTTTAGAATCAAACCAAAATTTTAGGGTAGTTTTATACATATATTTACTTCAAAAATCAAAAGAAAAGTTAATCGATGGAGCCTTGAGTGTAAAATTGAATGCATTTTCGCTTGATGCCCTCCATTAAAGTCTTTACAGTGTCATCCGGTACCAGTTTCTCAGTTTTTTTTTCCATTTTCTTAACATGTCCTTCTCGTCTTTGACTGTCTTCTTGCTCTTCCGAAGTTCCCGCTTCATCATTGCCCAGTACTGCTCCAACGGGCGCAGCTCCGGACAGTTTGGCGGATTCATGTCCTTTGGAACAAAACGGACAGAATTGGCCTCATACCACTCCAGGACACTTATAGAATAGTGGCATGATGCCAAATCTGGCCAAAATAGCGGAGCTTCGTCGTGCTGCTGCAAGAACGGCAAAAGGCGCTTCTCGAGGCACTCAGATTTGTAGATCTCGCCATTTACTGTGCCCTTTGTCACGAAAGGCTCACTCCTCAGTCCGCAAGAGCAGATGGCCTGCCAAATGAGATATTTGGAGGCGAACTTCGACATTTTCTTCTTCTTAAATTTGTCGTCCACATAGAACTTGCTCTTGCCGGTGAAAAACTCCAACCCCGGAATTTGCTTAGAATCGGCTTTTATATACGTTTCGTCGTCGATCACACAGCAGCCATATGTTGTCAGCATCTTCTCGTAGAGCTTCCGTGCCCGAGTTTTAGCCGTCGATTGTTGCCGCTCATCGCGGTTTGGGAAGTTCTGTACCTTGTATGTATGTAGTCCAGCTCTCTTCTTTGCATTCTGGACGTAGCTCTGCGACATGCCGATCTTTTTAGCCAAATCACGGCTTGAGACGTTGGGATTTGCTTTAATCATCCGCTTCACCTTTCCCTCCGTCTTTTTGTTCTCCGGTCCCGGTTTTCTTCCAGCTCCTTTGCCGTGGTCCAACGTCAACCGCTCCTGGAACCGCTTCAACACTCTGGAGACGGTTGAATGGTGAATGTTCAACATTTTTCCCAACTGCCGGTGCGACAGGTCAGGAAATTCCAGGTGTTTGGAAAGAATTTGTTCTCTCGACTCGCGTTGGTTCACCTCCATTTTCGTTGAATCGAAAAACACGACTTCGAGTTTGACAGCATGTAAACAATACACATCAATGAGAAAGTGTGCAAAATTTGGTTGATTTTTACCCAATGGTAAAAAAGTTATGCCCTGTTGAATGTGTCGCAATAATTTCGTGTTCGCCCTTTATGCTCCCTTGTCTGGTCAGAGCCTTGAAACATCTCATGCTACACTCAAAACAAATGATCAGTTTTACGTATGTGTGGTAGAATGTAAAAACTAAATAGAGCATACAATTTTATGTTCCTATATTATTCTATATGGTAACGAAAACACTTTCCATTCTAATATCTTTTCTAAATACCAATTATCATTCCAATTCCCTTCCATACCTAAAAACGAAAACTCATGACATTACATCATAGCATTGAAAAAAAAACCTTCTGCGAAACCGATACTCCCAACCCAACAGGTGAGACCGCTTCCAACGAAAATATACATAAAGAGAGAAAATATTATCAACGGAAACCAACCAACAGGTGAACATGACAAAGAGCTATGACGCCAGACGGTTCCTCATGCCAATTGTTGAGCATAAACAAATTAGCAATCAACGATATAAGCTGCCAACTTTTTAATTGCATTCCGATTGAAATACGGTTTCCCGAGCATTGCTCAATAAACCTGTGCTGAATGAATGTTCCATACCAATCATGTTGTGTTTTATTGTTAATGAAAGTTTCAATTGATTTTAGATTTGCTTGATTAATTACTCACCCGGTGCGTTTTCATAGCGACCCAATCTAGTGCCTAAACCTCCTTCTCACATAGTTTTCCATCTCATTCTCTCGTTACAGGTTCTTTGACTGTGAATGTTAGTGTACTGCTGTTAAGCTTAGCATCGCCAGATGAGTCTAGTCTAGTAAGTATTGTATGAACTATCATCGTTGCTTTACAAAAACAGTTCGTTGACACTCATTTCGAACAGTATGTATTGCCATTTTTATGTTCCATCATCATGCGTTCTAAGTTACTAGGTGGGGTGAAAAGCAACCTCCTTGACCACCAAAATGCAATGCTACTGCAAAAAAAAGTTATAGTGCCTTATAGTCCATTCATATTTAGGCATACACGCCAAATTTCAGTGCGATACTGCCCTTAGTTTGGTTTTGACAGCTGATTGTTGTTGACGTGTTTGGCATCTGGAGAAAAACGATTTTCGTTCTTCCATAAAACCTTTTTTTTTTTGAGATGCAAAACGGCGAAGGAAACAAAAGAAAAGTTGGATAAGTATTATGGGGCAAATTCTCCGTCAGATTACACCGTTAAATATTGGTTTCGAGAGTTTGGTGGAGGCCGCAACTCCACTACCGATCAAGTCCGCAGCGGCAGGCCCTCCAATGCCGCTACAGAGGACAATGTCAAAATAGTCAAAATATGCTGACCGGAAAGTGAAAGTAGCAAGTAGCAGATACCACAAAGCTTAGTAATGATGATGATGATGATGAAGGTCCCGCCACTTACCCCTACAAAGGTTTGAGCTAGACGATTTATCCTTTAGATAATTTATTTAAAAGCAATTCAACCAGTTATGCAAAAAAACGAACTGATTTCATCTACATATGTAAACTTCTTCAAAAACTGTTCCTTTGCTTTACAGCAATATAGTTGTAAAAAGCTATTGATGTCAACCACAAATGTTCGCAAGTATTCCCAGCGATCAGGAAATCCTATAACAATTCAAATAACAGAATCTCGTATAAAGACATTATCAAAAGAATAGCCAATATACGATCCTACAACATGAAACAAATTTCCATCATCATCACCGTGACGAACAAAATAGTTTGTAGTGTTGATAAAAGTGAGAAAAAAAAGTATGAAAAAAGAAAATATCCAACTCATTGTAATCCGTTTGTAAAGAACTTCGTCCAAATACAATCTTCATTAAAAAAAAAAACAATAAAGCAACATAACCGTACAAGAAATATTCCATGCAAAATAATCCGTTTTATAACAGTAATACATCGTCAGTTACAATCTTCATAAATGATAAAAAAAAATTGCTTACTGTTTAGCACACAGTTTTAACGTGTGAAATACAAAGTCTTTTAAATTCTGAAAGTGTTGGCGCACGTTTAATGTGTCTTGGCATCGAATTGAAAACATTTATTCCTTTAAAATATAATGAGTTTTGTGAAGCACATGTCAAGAAATTCGGTGTTCTTATTTCATCCGCGTTTCTAGTATTATACCTATGAATATCACTTCCTCTTTCAATTCGATCACAAAAATATCGAGGCAGCAAACCATTAACTACTTTAAAAATGAACACCATAGTCAAATATATAATTCTCTGCTTCACCGATAACCATTGCAACGCGTCTAACATAAAAGTCGAGGAAGTGAATCTGTTACATCTTAATATCAAACGCATTATTTTATTCTGCAAACGCTGTAGCCTCAGTATTTGTGTTTGATTGGCCAAAAATAAAATGGAAGGGCAAAAGTCCAAATGAGGAGAGATGATTGATTTGTATAGCTGTATTTTACTGCAAGTAGTTAAATCGTGTTTTAATCGGCATAGAATTCCATACTTCTTGGCAATTTTCTTGATGACATTGTCAATGTAAGCGTTGAACTTTAGCTTGTCATCAATAATCACGCCAAGATATTTAATCTCCCGAACGCGATCAGTTGTCTCACCATCAATCGTAACTGAGACATTCTCATTTGCTCGATTCTGTGAAATTACCATAAATTTAGTTTTACTTATATTCAATTTCAATTGCTTACATTTCAACCATCTACTTAGAAAACGCAAATCTTCGTTCAAATGGGTAACGGCTTCATTTAAGTCTTTAGCTGCAATGAACAACACAGTGTCATCTGCAAACAGATTAATGTCACAAAATCGTAAAACACGTCGCATGTCATTAATATACATAATAAACAAAAGGGGCCCTAATACACTTCCCCGAGGCACTTCAAGGTCATTCCCCACGGGACTAGAAACAGAATCATTAAAAAAGTCCGTTGAGTTCTGTCACACAAATAGCTTTCAAACCATCTGTATGCAGTACTCGAAATTCCAAAGCGCTTTATTGTTTTCAACAACAAGGGCCTAGAAATTGTTTCAAAAGCGCGTTTCAGATCCAAAAAAAAAAACAGCAACAATTGTATCTTTACTCTCGAAGTTATCTTTCCATTTTGCTTATACTAAATTCAACGCGGTTTCACAAGAATGGCCTTCCCGGTAGCCTGATTGTTCCGGTATCAACAAAGAATTACTATTTAAATATTCTAGCAACTGGCCTTTCACAACAAGTTCTAAAATTTTCTCTAATGTGTGCAGCATGTTGATAGGACGAAACTCTTCGGCTTTAATCGTTCCAGCAACCTTTTGAATCGGAACAACCAACGATTCTTTCCACACTTCAGGCACGTGCCCAGTTTTTAATGATTCATTAATAAGGTCCAGTAAAATGCGACCAATGACATGAAAGCAATCTTGAATAACTCTAGCATTAACATGGTCTACTCCATTTTCATAATGAAAAGCAAATATTTCTAAGTTCATCTATTGTGATCTGCAATTACTTTTAATTGCTTTTTTTTTTCACATGGTTCAACCAACCAATTAAATAAATTGATTAATCAGAAAAAACCAAAAAAAAAAAAAAAAAAAAAATTAGAATCAACCGCTTTTTCCGACCTTTTTGTTGTGCCGTCAAAAGTTATGGATCGCGGTATGCAATTGCTGGGTTTAATAAAGATTTCAAAATTGTCCATAACTCTTTGCTATTGTTTTGATGCTGATCAATTTTCCTCTGTATATATTCACAACGAGTTTTTTAATGCATTGTGAATATTTATTCCACAAAAAATCAAATTGATTACCATTCTTCCTGGAACGTGGTTGCTATTTATTGAAACGCAAGCTGCTTTTCTTTTGATCAAAAATTCTCTTATACCCCAAACATTGAGAGCTAAATGCTAAATTTCTTTCATGACCCTCGATGAGGTTTTGTTCAATTTTAACAAGTATAAAAAATTTGCTGCCAAATTTTGTTGGTCGTTTCGATTTGGTATCAGCCCGATTTTTGACCTTTTGAACAAAGCTTTTGATCAAGGTTAGGTATTTTTCAATATCCCAGATAGAAGCGTTTAGTTTGCGCCTGAAAATTTCAGCTACCCTCCTGTCGTCTTAAGTGCTACTGTGAGAATGGTGTTGGTCATTTTCTTTTTTCCGATCGATGGTCATTTCCTTTATGCTATGGCAGGATAAGAAAGATTTGGATTTTCGAAATGCGCGTGCGAAATTTCGTCGCTTTGCACTGGATGTAAACAAAACATATAGAACTAAAATAACCCGACGTTTCATTTATTTTATCTTAATGGCAAAAAAGTTATAGCTATTTGCTTGTGTTGCAATTTCACAGTGGACAACCTTTAAATACAAATTTCGGTTCAGTTGGATTCATTTACCGATAACTCACTTAAGAACCAAAAGTTCAGAATGATACACGATGAAATTTTAGCGCATGTTTAATTGCACTATTTTGTCTTAGAGCGTTAAATCATCACGATAATCAAATGATACTTGATTTTGAATAATTGAATACCGTTATGAACCTACGCTCCCATGCCTTTGATGTTATAGTTACAGTGATTCATTGATCCACAAGTTGAGCATCCCTCAGGCAAGTCTGACTTTTGGAAATGGCAAAAAAATGTTGATTAGACCGTTGGACCGTTGGACCGTTGGACTCACTCAGAACTAACTTTTGAAAAGGGCCTAGGTCCTTAAAACATTTTTTTTTAAATTCGCTGGTTGCATTGAAACTATGTCAAAGAAGTTGTAGAGAATCAACAAAAAATCATAGAAACAACATTAACTGAATGAAAAATCATGGTAATTTTCCAGAAAACCAAAAATAAAACTTATGCTCTAAATTCCTAATCTCTCTAGAGCATATTTTTTTCTCTCCAGTTTATTTTGCGAACATGAACTGCACTGGCTCTTTGAAGTTTACATGGGAATTATTTTGAGAAAACAAAAGTGTGTGGTCATATGCAACAAAATCTTCAATATAATGTCATGTGAAATAAACAGATATCTATGCCTACGAGAATTTTATCCAAGTTTATCAATAATTAATTTATTTTAGAATCAATAACTATCTCATTCAAATCATCCAAAACCTTCAAGGCAACACTGTTTGCTAACTATATGACATTTCATTTTATTTTCTTGGCATAACGTCATTTATAACAATATCTGATTTACAATATCCCTCCAACGTTCTCTGTTCATTGTTTCTCCTCTCCAATGCCGTGGGCACGTTGTACTCTCTAGATCTTGCTCCACTTGATCTTACCATCTTGCTCGTTGTGCCCCTTGTCATCTTTTGCCAACCGGATTCTCATCAAACGCCATTTCCGCAGGACAGTTATCCGGCTTTCTCGCAACATGTCTCAGCGTTTGTGTCCTGATTTAACCACCTAACCAATACTGGCTTTGCCAGTGAGTTTTGGGAGCTCATAGTTCATTATCCACCTCCTGTCTCATGCCCGTAGAAAACAAGTGGTCTTACAAGCGTTTAGTACAGGACAATGTCCACGTCATCTGTAAAGCAGATAATTTGAGTGAATACATCACTGTACAAAATAAATCATCAACTTGGCCTGAAAACGCATTCCAAGCAACACACAAGTTCTATAACGGTTGAAAATACTTTTATATGACTAGATTTGGTTATATAGAAACCTACTCAACATAAAATCATGACGATGTGTTACTCAGGATTATATGTTATGATATTCACAATTCGACGGATACATCTGCGGCATCTATGCGATTAACAATTCTGTGTGCTTAATACAGAGGTCAAGAAAGGTTGTATTTTTTTGCTAGATTAATTTTTATCTAGAAATCGATATTTGTTCATGGACAAAATAAATCAAATACCGATTTTTCAAAATCGGATTTTTCGATGATAAAATTAAAATCGGTTACAATATTTTGCAAGCACTGCATTCTTTGACAGTTGTAGTCACAGCGCATATGTGGAGTTTGTCCGCCGAACTTGGTTCCGTGTATATTGCAAAATTTTTAAATGCCCGGAAAGCAGATTAAGCTTAATGTCAGAAAATGTTAAAACGGTTTTTATCGCCGGAGCATTGCTGAAAAATACTCAGTTTTACTTGGGGCTGTGTAACACCTATGAAGGAAGTATAAATGCCAAAGAATAGTGGAAAAATTAATTCGGGCAAGGACGTCATCGTTCGACAACACACTGTGAGGATGTCAGGATTGTTCGATTGGCTAAGCAAAATCAGAACTGCTGACTCACTAAATCTAAGTGTTGCTTGACGTACTGTTTGTCAACAGTTCAACGACAGTGGAAAGAGCTGTTTGGCGTCCAAACGACGTTTCATTAGCAAGCGGAAACAGAAGAAGCGACATACGCTGGTATGTCGGTAGACTTCTGGAAACGGGTTTTATGGTCGGGCGAAAGTAGGTTTGAGCTATTAGGACAAAAGCGCTCGAGAGTTTGGAGAGCTACTGGTGAAGCACACAAGGATCGATACATCCAGAAGACAATGAAGCATGCAGGCGGGAATATCCTGGTCTGGGGAGCGTTCGCATGGTCTGAAGTAGGAAGTTTGGCACAAATCAATGAGATCATGACTGCAACTATGTACATCGACTTGCTCTGCGAAATTTTGGAGGCGTCTCTTTTGAAAACTGGCCTGGAAACCAACTACATCTTTCAACAGGACATCGATCCAAAGCACATCACGAAGAAAACTGCTGCGTTCTTGAAGTCAAATCGAATCAAAATGTTCGAATGGCCTCCGGAATCCCCTGATTTGAAACCAATTGAAAATATGTGGGGTTATCTAGAAGATAAAGTGAACTAGACATCGTTTACCAACAAAAAAACTGTTTTGAAGCTTTTGCCACTGTAACCATTAATTTGATTTATTGTGGTGTGTCCTCTTTTTTTCATTTTTGTGTGATTCTAGGAAGGTGAAATGATATAGGCCAGTTCACGACTCACTGCTTACGTCAATTTCCTCAACCCATTCTTTCGTTTAACCCATCCGCTCTCGAAAACAATCAACCAAAACATGTCGATTGCTATCATCAATAACTCGTCTACTAGCAGGTTATGAGACAGACGTACACTACCAAACTTTTAGTTTGTCATTGATCCTTAGATTGGCGATGTGTATTTCGTAATGAGTAAAGATAGAACAAACTTACCAGGTCAGTCGTCAGTTCAATGCCGTTTTATTGCAACGTTGTTTTGTGTCGCTGTCTCAATCGTAGAGGATCTGCAAGATGAGTGTCAATATAATCTTGAATTATTTGGAATATCTCAAATGTAACATTAAAGAGTGTTCCGATCAAAATTTGGTCAAACAGTAATGTGTGTGAGTCAATCAAAGTTTTTATTATTAAGTCAAATTCTCTTGTTTTTTCAAGTTCAGTTAATTCAGAATACAGGAGAAATATTCAGCTAAGCTTCCTATTTACCGAATGCGAATTGCAGGATCTTTCGTATAACACCTGCCATAAGATTTTGATCAGTCTCCTTGTCCACTTTATTCACCGCAGAACGCCAGTTTGCCTTGAACTGTTTCTCGCGCACAACAGCTTTTTGAGTCTTCTTTAGGTTCCGCTTGACGATGGCCCAATATTGTTCGAATGGGCGGAGCACTGGTGTGCTGGTAGGGTTCTTGTTCTTGGGCACCACTTAAACGTTGTTGGCAGCATACCACTCCATGGCCTTTTTTACGTAATGGCAAGATGCCAAATCCGGCCAAAATAGAACGGAACAATTGTGTCGCTTCAGGAAAGGCAGTAGACGTTTTTGTAGGCACTCGCTCAGATAAATTTCTTGGTTGACGGTTCCGGTCGCAACGTTGCTCTTCAAGCCACAGGTACACATAGCCTGCCACACCAGATATTTCTTGGCAAACTTTGACAGTTTAACGTGCTTGAAAATATCTGCTACCTTTCCCCGTCCGGTTGGCATATAAAATTCATGTCCAGGGCGATGTGTTTTATTTATGGTCGCAATTTGGAGTCACCACTTTCTTGTAAGTCGACAGTCCTGCTTTTTATGCTCTCTCCACGGTTAAAGGCGTGGCGCCTTCAACCGTGGATAGAGCTAAAAAAGCTGGACTGTCGACTTACAAGAAAGTGGTGACTCCAAATTGCGACCATAAATAAAACACATCGGCCAAAGCACGATCGCGGAGTGGCTCCCAGCTTCTTAGCGACATCTCGGACGATTGGGGTTCCGCTCGAAGCAGCGAGCAACTCTTTTTGTCGTCGCTGTGGCCTCCGGCTTTCGATTTCCCCCCGATCCAGCTTTCCTGGCTGTCAACAAACGTCACCGTACACTTTTAATACTTTGGTAACAGTTGACTTAGCCACATTCAACAATTTCGCCAACTTGGCGTGAGATTAGTTTGGATTTTCGCCATGCACGTGCAATATTTTGATGCGTTGCTTCTCTTCCTTCGACGACATTTTGATAACTGAAGTGCTAATCTCAAAATCAAAATAGAAGCATGATGCTACACGCACACATCTTCAAAATGAGGGGTGTGCACATTTTTTTTACTGCACGATGAAAGGAAATGCGTCAAGTTTAAGTCGACCAAATTTTGATCGAACTATTTTTTACTATGTTCGGCTTTGCAACTTGCAACGAACGACATGTTATGGTCTTCGCTTCGCTTTCAAAAGCGAGAAAACCGTAATTGTCTACAAACAAACACGGGACAAAATTTAAAAAACAAATTTCTCCATTTACTTTTTCAACATAAACTTATCCAAATAATAAAACATCTATGAAACTAAAGGAATTTACGAAAAAATGACACATTCACTCGTAACTATTGCCTACTACCGTTTTCAATCGGCCTGAGATTCACGCTAAAAAAACACAGACACATTCTATTGTGAAAAAAAAAACGATTCAACTCTTATATTGAACGTGTAATATTTAATAAAGTATCCAAATGATATTGAATGGTGATTATTCAGTTTAATTCAGTTATTCCGCTCTCACACCTTAGATGATCAAGTAAGTGCCATAAATTATGAGAATATTTTTTTAAATCTATCAATTATCCCAATTTCATCTCTCATAATATTTTGAAAATCAACTACTGTAACGGGTTATCGGTAAATGAATCGCCTTGAGTGAAAATGATTATTTAACGCACTAATCAGAAGTATGTGTTAGGAAAATTCTGTATGCAAATGGGTATAATGAGATAATTACCAACTGATTCATTTAAAACTCTTGAAAATCTATCTCAAAATGATTGAGTTATGAGCGCCTAAATCTTTAAAACTGTTCGTTGTGTTCGCTTTTTTTTTTTCATTTGACAGTATTTTCTGGCCGTAAGATGTAGTCAAAAACAAAACATACATTTAGACATTAAAGAAGTAACGAAATTTTAACAAACCTCCGTAATCGGCCTAAATTGCACACCCTAAACAAAAGCTGCAAAACGTTGTCTCTTAGGCTATGACAAACTTTCTACGAGTTGTCATGTTCTGGACAGATTTCTATGTAACGAGAAAACTTTTACCATTCTGCTAGAAGAAAGAGGTGGCCTATGACGGCGATCGTGTTGTCATCAATTTGGTTTCATTAATATTAGAATTGTTGTTTGGTTGATATTATGGCTACTATGGCATTCAACAGACTTTTACGCTACAATTTAATCAGAGGAGTGAATCAGATCAGTGTGTTTCGGTCCCGGAAGCAAGTAACGTATAACTTCTCTGGCACAAATCATAACTGCGAGGGCATAATAGGGCACCTGTACCATTAAGGGTGGTAATAATTCTTTTTCATCTAAAAGACATTAGACACTGTTGAGACAAATTTATTATACAATAAACAGCAATTGAAATCTCATTAAAGCACAATAGCTACATTATGGCTGATTTACTCTACTTAGCAGGAAGGATGAAATCTCAAAAAACACACTTTGTTTCTGGGATGTGCCGCCATGAAACTCCGAAATTTATTCCATACGAGGGAGCTGGAAACGTCCAGTAGACAGACTTGTTACCACATTTGGATTAGTTACGGTATTTGGTGATCTGCCTTGGCTTCTAACTATCGCATTCTGAAGGGGGGAAAAGTTTTGCAGTTGGCGTAGAAAGTTTATTTATTATTTGACTCACGTTTATGATGACAAAAAATTAGAAACGTGATTAAATTTAAGTGATTTAAGCTGCAGCTCGATAAATCAATACAGTTAAAATACAATCCTAACAATTGTTTGAATATCTAGATTAAATGAATAAAAATAATTGCAAATACACATCAGCATTGCAAAAGCCGTCAAATAAGCATTTTCGTTGTCATATAAATCTCATCTCGAATCAATCACATTAAGTCAACACCATCCAGTATCTATTATATGCTGATATTGTTATCAGAAATCACAAATTTTAAAATTCCCTCAGGACAGCTTGCAACATAGTTGAAAATTATTGTCTACTTTTAATTAACATTGTGTCTCTTTTTTTAATTCTCGCTCTTTCCTCACTACCACAACCATCCGAAAACACAGAAATATGAAGTTGAATTTTTACTCCAACAACAATGGTATGACCCACGGTTACGGTATGCAAACCAATCATCGTATGAATATTTAAACGCAATCCATCACCACGAGGATATCTGGATACCGGATACGTACTTTATCATGCATGGGGACTTCAAGGATCCGCTGATACCGATGCACTTTGCCCTGCGGATCTACCGCAACGGTACGATCAACTATCTCATGAGGTGAGTTTGGCGGGTTATGAGAGAATCATGATAATATACAATACTGTTCAAGGCAAAAGTGGTGGACCTATGAATAATTGTTTGTTTTTGAAAATTTGTTACGTTGCTTGAGATTTGATGTATGTTTATATATTATTTGAATTGATACAAATTGTATTATTTAGTTACGCTCGACAGTGCTCGACACAGGGTGCGGCAGAAAATAATTCGAAAATTTGTTCTATTTCTTTCAAATCCCATTTTCAACTAATTCAAGCAATAATATCAACATTTTCGTGTGCTGTTATCTTTATAAAGTCCTTTTAAACAAGTTTATTCAATGTGTCTTCCATTTTTATTAATAACATCATCGAGCCGACGCCGGAAGCCAGAGCATGCCTTTCGGACGTAGTCCTCCGACATTGACTGCCATGTGCGTGTTATGGTTGACTTCAGGGTTTTCACACTAGGGTGTGATGTTTTGCAGGCTCGTGCTTCAACATATGCCCAAATCGAATAATCCAACGGATTAAGATCTGGACTGCTAGGGGGCCACAAATCCTTCGGCCAAAACTTCATGTTATCGTTCAACCATTGTTGGGTTCGATTGGATGTGTGACACGGCGCTCCATCCTGCTGTGGGACAACGTTTTGGTCCTCGGAGAAGTTGGCCTTCACCCAGGGAAGCAACAATACCGATATACACATCGGTATTGATTTTAACTCCAGCATCAATGAAAACAGGCGGCATTTTCAAACTGTTGAACGTCACCAAGCCAAACATCATGACACCAGCCGGATGTTTGGTTTGAAATTTGAATTTCACTTTTTCCGGAACGTTCTCCATTTTTTGCGGTGAAATGAACCGGTCCGTGCGGCTGTTGGCCTCAGCATCGATGCTGAAAAATTTTTCGTCGGAGAACAGGATTATCATTTTTTCCTTCTTCAACAAGGAAAGCAATCTCTTGGAACGAGTCACTCGTAGTTCCTTGACCCGGTCCGTAATCAAGTGGCGTTTCACTCTGGCTCTGGAAGATGCATGCAGGTCTTCTTTGATGATTCTCCGCATGGATTTCTCCGAAATATTGGCTTCCTTTGCAAGTTTTCTTATGGAACGCACCGGGTTGCGAGCAATTTTTGCACGGACCAATTTGATCACGTTCGGCGTGCGTGCAAAGCGCAGACGTCCGCTTCCCGGCTTCCGCTGCTTAGGACCATCCTGCAGGGACTTTTTTATGCGGTAAACTGTTGCCAAATGGTACCCTACCACCTTGGCAATCTCTTTCGGCTTCTTCGGGGCGAGCAACAAACTGGTGATCACTTCTTTCACTAACATTTTGACAAATTTGCAATAAAACAAATAGAATGTTTGGATGCAGCACTTGAAAGTAAACATAAAAAAATACACTTTCGACAGAAATTAGTCACTAGCTACACGAATTAACCCAATACTCAAGTTTGAACATTTTCGCATTATTTTGTGCCGCACTCTGTAAGTCGCAGGCAAAATAGGCCTATCTGTCAAAGGATAAGCTTTTTCTAGTGGAATTTAGAGGAATTTGCGCGTATTTACTAGTGATAGTTTTAAAAAGTTTTTCAGTTTTTTTTACAGCGAAGGCTTAATTTTAATCTCTCTAGTTTTCCAATTATTCTGAGAGTGTTTGACCATACAAGCCATGCAAGTGGCCCATCCGAGTGATTCGTAACAGAGCATAAACTAGTGCATATTATTTCAGCGTGCATTCGTATTAAGTTTTGTTTATATGTAAAAAAAACCTATTGCGGTTCATTTCTTTTCATTATCACTGATGGGCAAAGCCACCATCTTAACCGAAAGGTGGGAAGGATGAAGCACAAATCGTTGCTCTGCACTCCATACATTGGAAATGATCCAGCGATGACACGCCACAAAATTTCCAGCAACAATCTGTTCTTCACAACCTCTTGCTTTGCAATAATTCTAAGCCCACGTCCTGATAAGGACGTGAGTTCTTAAAAGCAACTCTTTGGCAACAAAGCAAGTAGAATTGTGAAGAAACATCAGTCACAATAGCCACGCAGGAACCAGCTTCTTCCAGCTAAAGGCTGACCGTCGCCTTCAGGAGTCGTCTATCAATAATAAAAAGTACTTCCTTTGTTTAGCGAACAATCACAGTTTTCTTGCGAACGGTCGCGGATTGAACATCAACGAAAGAAAATTTTGCACATTTGGTGAACTGAACGAATACCCAGTTCCAGCAATCCCGAAACGGACCAAAAAGTCGTAGATTATATTTAGGAAATCAAATCAGCCTCTACTCGTGATTTGGCCATGAAATACAGGGTCAGCATCGGTATGCCGATTAAGAAAGGGAATGATGTGAAGGTATACACGAATCAGTAAGCACCAGAGCAATGTCTGGAGCAGAAGTCTCGTGCCAAAATGAAGGCCCGAGAGCTGTAGAACCGTAGTTTGGACAATCCCTCCCAGCCTGTTTTCATGGAAGACGAAACGTATGTGAGAGAGGCAAAACATTGCAGGGACCTCAATTCTACACCAAACTGGTTGAGAAGAGTCCCAATTGCAGATATGACTGTTGCGACGGAAAATTTTGGTGAAAAGATGCTCGTTCGGTAAGCAATTTGCACATGTAGCTTGCGATATTCCTTTGCCTACACAAAAGGAACAATAAAAGCTGAAATTTACTGAATACTTGCAGAAGAGATTTTGGCCGGTTATGGACTCTGCCCATTATACCAAATCAACTCTACATTTGTTATCTGATAACAACGTCGATTTCGTTGAAAAAGATATCAACCCACACAACTGTTCCCAATTGCGACCAATCGAACACTACTGGGCAATCGTCAGGTGGAACCTCAAAAAGACAGGTGCAGACAAGGGTGCAGTGGCCCACAACATGTCAGACTTCAAGAGAATCTGGTCACCAGTGTCCAGGAAGTACACAAAAACTAATATGCAGAACTAGATTGACGATATAAAGGCTAAAGTACGATCTTATTACCGAAATCAACAATCTGATTAATTTGTTAGTTAAATTGTTATGTTTACTAGCTTAGCTGTGAAAAAAATCATTGTTTTGAAAATTTGTGAATTGTTTTTAGCATTATATCCATTTTTGAATGTCCTAAACTACTTTTTGAGACACTCCTTATTTGCAAAACAAGGTTATCGGAGGACATTCTGAGAATTTCTGACCATACTGGTCACCTTGCTGGGTTTGATTTCCATCAAGAAAGGGGTCATATTTAGATCCTTGTCGTTTTTTTCATAGAAAAGTAAAGATTTTTTAGTTCCTGTATACATTAATGTTTTATTTTGAATAGCTCATTTCTGAATGTGTTCACTAGAAATTTCCTTACTGAATTGAGAATATTTCTTGTTGCACATCTTTGTACAGCTTTTCTTTATATCCAAGATGAAGAAGAATAAATATGTGAATGTTTTTAATGCGTCAGTTAAAACAGCTGATTGTTTTATCCAAGCAACCGGTATTTGTTTGACAATCCCGAAATGGCTTGTTACTATTATTTTGAACGGTAATTATGAGTGTTTCATGATCGGATCCAAAGCTTATAACAATATTAACGAATGTATTAAACAAATGGAAGAACTTCGGATGGTGACGACAAACAAACCTACAAAAGATAATGCAGTAGAACATATACCGGAACCTTAGCCAAAGGCAAGATGATTGTCGGTATACTCTTCAGCTCTTTTGTGGCCTTGGCGATCAGCCGCTCCTTTGTTTTGGCCACGAAATTATTGGAGTAAATCCTTCGTTTGAGGTTCACCCAAGAGTTTTCTACTAATCGCAGTTGGAGGACGTTGGGAAAGTTGATGCTCTTCAGTACAACATTTATCCACAAGAGTGAACTCTTGGCATAAGGGGGTGAGGCTACGACCGGCTAAAAGACCACATTCTTCCTTACTTATTGATAATTATCGATGAAGGCAGCTACTTCCGTCAGGAACTTCATACAGTTTATCTCCCCAAACATCGCAAGCCCCGAAGAACAACGGCTTGGACATTACCTTCTCATTGATCGTCAGCAACAGTAGGATATTCTTTGGGAATCCGGTGTGGGACATATATTTGACGTCAATGCTCATGGGGCGTCATTTATGCGGTCGATCGTCGTCCTTTATACCACGACGTCGCACTTCACCGGAAATATGTTTTTCACCAGCACCTTCATCCGCTCCTTCTGGGTGAAGGAGATATATTTGACATCAACGCTTAGCTCCTTGGCGGGGGACGTAAAGTAAAGGGACCAGGTTCCCTTGCCAGTCGTTATTGGCATCTATTATTACCACGATGATGCGCTACACCAGAATGATGTTTTTCATGTCCATCTTGCCCAGCTACTTCTTCACCGTTTGGTCGGATCCACCAACCGCTCGGTTCAAGGCACGAATCGATTTAGCCACCTTACCCCCTGTCTTCTTTTCAGCTTCTGCTGCACTTTACAGTTGGGCAGCATTGTCGGGCGGCTGGAACCAGGTTTCCATTCGACGCTTTCGCTGTTCTTCAGTATGGAGATGATGTGCCTCACAATTTCCAATTTTTCGATCCGGAGTGGAGCTGGCAGTACAAACAACCCATCGAGCGTAATCGCTTGATGCTATGGCTGTTACAATTCAACTGATAACATTACCTATTTTTTCTGTACATAACAGGGTTGCTACGATTGGCGATACATAGGTGGATTCTACTCTACTAAAAAACGGTATGGTGATGGATACCAAACTACAGCAACTACATTTGCCGTGGTAATCGGCGTCGGAGAGCCATTCAACTGGAGAAAGAACGTCATAGATCAGATCACAGTATCCGACGATTCCAAAAAAAATAGGCTTAAGACCAAGATATACAAGATCAAAAAGTACAGGATCTTACAATGAAGCAAAAGAAGGAGCGAGTGATAAGAACTTAGACATTACCTCAAAGGGCGGCAGAAGCAAAGTTGGAAAATATCGTGTTTACTGACAAAAAGCTCTTCGCTATTCTGAAAATTGTAAACAAGCAAAACAATGGCGATTGGTTGACTAAAAAATACCGAAGAAGTTCTGATGTTTGACGGCCACTCGAAAACAAAAACCTGTTTTAGTGATGGTTGGGGCCAGAATTACCGATAACGGTCAAACTCCAATGGTTTTTGTCCCGAAGGGATAAAAATCAATCAACAAACCTATTGGGAATTGGTTCTACATGATGCTGTTGAGCCGTGGGCACAAGCTAATTTTGGTTCAACACCTCGGGCTTTCCAACAGGATTCCACACCGGCTCATAAAGCGAAACAGTCTCAACTGTGGATTGCTGAACATTTTTCACAGTTAATTTCCAGCACGGAGAGGCCAGCAAATTCACCTGACTTGAATCCAAGGGACTTTTTAGCATGGAGTATGTTGTTGTTTCTTTTCACCGCATGAAACTTCATAAATCTTTATTTATGTTCTCGCTTATATTTTGTAGCCAACTAATTTGGCTAATTTGTCATTAAATAGAAAATAAATGTACATCGTTTCTATTGCTAACGAAAAAACTATGTACATTGTCTGATTTGACACATCCTTCAAAATGACTTCTTATGATTGAGGTTGTAGGGAGTGTACGTAAAACTGATTGAAGTTGCAAAAGTTGCCGAAAATATAAATAAACATTAAATCAAATCAACTTGCTTTCTTTTTCAGGCGACACCTCATCCTATCCTGTCAAGGTAGACTGAACATTTTTCCATTTGATGATCCGCTGTGTTCATTCGCATTAGAAAGTAGTAAGTATACCAATTAAAGAATCGTTATACGTTGATGGAAGGTTTCACTCATACTTGGCTATTCGAGCTTGTGCTAAAATGAAACATTACACTTGGTAAATATGGATTACCTAGTCATATATAATGCAATTTGTAGTGCTTTGTTGCACGCCGGCAGAACCAGCAAGCGGTGTCATTTAAGTTATTTCCGTGCCTATTTGAAACAAACGCAAAGAGAAGAGAAATAATCCTCGGCTGTGGTAACGACATTTTTTCCGTTGATTTGCTTTCTCCATTAAGCTCAATCTTAATTGAAATCGCGCTTGCTGGTACGTAAATGCGATTATTTAGAGATTGCTGTGTTCTAGCAACGAAATATCTACAATGTGCTTAAATCCAAAAATAATCAAATATCCATCTCTTCCGATTCGATGTTTGATTGTTACATTTTTTTTTTTCAATTGACTAGGCTTTGAAATTCGTCAGTTCCTTATTATTACGGAAATATAGAAGAGGGTGGATCTTTATTTGTTAGTTTTGTTTTATCTCACCCAAATAATGACTCAGTTTCATGAAAAAATTGAGTTACCTAAGTTTTTTTTTTATAAAACTTAATCCAAATTCTTAATAAAGTTTCTTTGAGTTGCTCTTTTTTGATTTTGATTGTAAAGCTGAAAAGCATCGATTTTTTTTTTGCCACAAATAAGAAAGTTTTCGCTGCGTCATTTGAACTCCAGACTTGAGCATCTGGAGTACATCTTTTTATTTTCGAAAAGTTTTTTTTACCAAAGGATTACTTCGAAAAACAGTGGAATAAGACCATGAAAATTTGTTCATTGGTAAAGATGAAAATGTTCGAAATCAGCTAAATAGAGCAACGCGGTAGCAACCTTTACAAGATTATGAATCGAAATAATCGATTTTTATCTCCCTCCTCCCACAAGAAAATTCCAACGGAGGGTTCGCAGTGACAAGGATATCCGTTTAAAAATTCCAATTAAATGTAGGTCGCGTCGCTGAAGGCTCCGATGATGCAAATTATTTTTCCGCTTGAAATTGTCTCATAATTAAGTGATTAAGCTTTGCTCTCCATCTTCACCATCCAAGTATGGCAGGCAAGGGATGCAATGTGCCGTGACTATTTTAGTGCAGGCTGGTCAGATGGAAGAGAGTTAAATTTGTTCTGTAAATTACGCTCAATTTGCCGATAATGAAGACATTGGGGATATTAAATTCACGCTCCGTGAAAATACACACTATTGGAGACAAACACGAAGATTCAAAGTTGTGCACACTTGAAATGCCCTTATTGAATCTCATTTAATATCATGCTTCATCCGGAGCATGATTACAAACCGGCTCTTTTTCATTTTACTGCAGAAGATTCTATTACTGACTAAAAATACCTAGATCGAAGTACAATATAAGGTCTACTTTTCATTGTTGCAGATTATGTATGTGCATTTTATGCTTCGATGTTACTCATATGAAGCGATATTTTACTAAGAATTCAAAATAAGTGGCAACATTCTTGGTCTATACTTATTAAGGTATTTTGTTTTAACCATAAAAGTAGGGCAACCAAATTAATTTCAATCAGAAACGTTTTCCCAGAAGAAGAAAAAAACTTAATTTGCATTGACGTGAACGTCTTAAGGCCGAATGACATAAAAATGTGTTATTGGGCCGAATGGGTCATTAGACCGAATGGGTCACTATCTCAAATTGTAGGAATGAAGATGATTGAATCAAATATTTTATTAAATCTTTACTGATAAACATTCATCCAACGATTCTTCCAAATGTTAAAACTTGCAATATGTCTGGGGTTTTTTTTTGTCTTGTGAACCATGAGCAGTTCTTCCGAATTCCAAAATTTTAAATTTGCTAGCATGTCTTTTTGAAGAAGACAAAAAAATCAATCAATCTTTGAAGCTAGAGCAGAAAGCAATTCCCAGTAAACAAATAAAATGGATTATCATTTATTCACGCATCTTATTTAGAGCAACATATACACAAGAAGAAGATCTGAGAGCGTGTAAAATTGTGTTTTATATCATATGAATCAGCCCTTGTATGAAATATTGTTAGCAAAGACGGAATTTTGCAAACAATTAGCAACTTATGAAATATCACAAAACACTGCAAGACTTGCGATGTAGCTTGCGTGTAAAGTCCCGCTCCACACAAGTAAAACCAAAAATATCTTCTTCAACAGTAATCTAGAAATTCCGATGTATTAGAGTATTAAGAGCGAAATAAAGAACATATTTTATTATAAAAAATTTAAAAAGATGTTGTCAAAAAATACTCGTGTTTTTTACGTTATTCATGTATTTTTCTAGCATACATGACTTAATTTATGAGTCAAATATGACTTCGCAATAAATACATGTTTTTAAAACATATTTTAGGTTAAACAAGAAGTTTTCAAGATGCATTTGATTATTGCATCAATTATTATTATTATCAATAGGTTATTATCAAGTTACTAAAAAGGGGGTGACCCCGGCGTAGTGGTTAACATCCATACCTCTCACGCCAAAGTCACGAGTTCAAATCTCACCCCGGACAAGTTATGAAAAACACCCAAAGTGGTGTTTCATTAGCAACGACGGGAGATGAACCAGCCCGAGGCTGAAAATCTCAATAATACAGAAACAAAAACAAAACAAAAAAAGTTATTAAAAAGTAAATACAATTGCAGAATTCATGAGCATTATAAACGAATTCAAAAATCAATTGTATTTGAAGGAAAGATTTATACATGAATTCTGACTATAAACTTGTGATTATTGTAAATTTGTTTGTGCATTCTCATTCTACATTTTTCATATCGATTAAAAAGCGGACTCAGCCCAAATACCAATTATCTTCTTAAAAAACGGTTTTTTATTGGTCTAATCACTTAACTAACAATAATTTCAGGACTCTGCATGCGATAAAAAATCACCATCAGCAGTTGATTCACAAGACACGCAATTTTTTCTAAAAATTCTTGAGCCCCTCTGACATTCCACTTCCTCAAATAATTTACAATGAGTCATCATAATCATGTTACAAGACTGCTTTCTAGATATATTTTGAAGTCAATTTCAATTTTGCGCCATAAGTATGGACTAACTTACAGTACCGATTGAAAAAAAATGGTTATAATTACTACCAAAAATTTTAAAAGCTGCGATTTTTTTTGTCAATTATTAGACAAAAAAACCTTTTGCTCGATAATCAAGATATTGTTTTATGTTTTTAGAATACTTTTAATGGACATTGTAGATTCAATACAAAATCCGCCATGTTGGGTTTTTTTTATTCACAGGGATGTTACTAAAGTGCATAATTAAAAAAGAAAATGTGTTGCATTTTTGTGTCAACAGAATGACGCATAAATTAAGCAAGGGTAAATCAGCTTGCCTCACAAAAGTAATGTTTCTATGCGTTCTGTGCATTATTCATAATTGGAATTAACTTACTTACCCTTACCAATCAGATTAAGGCCGGTGTGGCCTCTGCTGTACACAGAAGTTGTTTCCATTGTAATCGGTCCATGGCTGTACCTCGCCAGCCTCGCTGTCTGCGGAGGGTCCGCAGGTCGCCTTCTACTTGATCAATCCACCTTGCTCGTTGCGCGCCTCTGCTTCTTGTACCTGTCGGTTCGTTTTCGAGAACCATTTTCACAGGGCTGTCGTCCGACATTCTTACGACATGCCCAGCCCATCGTAGTCGACCGATTTTTGCGATATGTACGATGGGAGGTTCTCCCAGCAACTGGTGCAATTCGTGGTTCATTCGCCTCCTCCACGTTCCGTCTTCCATCTGCACTCCACCGTAGATCGTACGCAGCACCTTCCGTTCAAAGACTCCAAGGGCGCGTTGGTCCTCCACTAGCAATGTCCATGTTTCGAGGCCGTAGAGAACTACCGGTCTAATTAATGTCTTGTAGATGGTCAACTTTGTGGTTCGCCGAACTTTGTTCGATCTTAGCGTCCTTCGGAGTCCAAAGTAGGCACGATTGCCAGCCATAATGCGCTTTTGTATTTCTCTGCTGGTGTCGTTATTGGCGGTCACCAATGAGCCCAGATACACGAATTCGTCTACTACCTCGATTTCATCACCGTCGATCTGAACTTGTGCTAGGAGGCTAAGATTTTCTTCTCGTGAGGCTCTTCCCTTCATGTATTTTGTTTTTAACGCATTAATCACAAGCCCAATCCTACCAGCTTCAGCCTTAAGTCTGATGTACGTTACCGCCATCGTCTCAAAGTTACGTGCTACGATATCAACGTCGTCGGCAAAGCCAAATAGTTGGACAGACTTCCTGAAGATCGTGCCACTCGTGTCTATCCCAGCTCTTCGAATCACACCCTCCAATGCAATGTTAAACAACAAACACGACAATCCATCACCTTGCCGTAACCCTCTCCGAGATTCGAAGGGACTCGAGAGCGTCCCTGATACTCGGACGACACACATCACTCGATCCATCATTGCTTTGATCAACCGCGTAAGTTTTTCCGGAAATCCATATTCGTGCATGATTTGCCATAGCTGGTCTCGATCGATTGTATCATACGCTGATTTGAAGTCGATGAAAAGATGATGTGTGGGCACGTTGTATTCGCGAAATTTCTGCAGTACTTGCCGAATCGCGAAAATCTGGTCCGTAGTACTGGGTTCTGGCGACCCATGAATCCCGCTTGATATTGCCCCACGAATTCCTTTGCAATTGGTGACAGGCGGTGGCATAACATTTGGGAGAGCAACTTGTAGGCGGCGCTCAGTAGCGTGATCGCACGATAATTGCAGCAATCCAGCTTGTCGCCCTTTTTATAGATAGGACACACTATTCCTTCCATCCAATCCTCCGGTAAACATTCCTCCTCCCAAATCTTGGTAATTACCCAGTGCAGCGCTCTGGCCAGTGCTTCACCACCGTATTTTAATAGCTCGCTTGGGAGTTGGTCAGCACCAGCGGCTTTGTTGTTTTTCAACAGACCAATTTCCTCTTCAACTTCCTGAAGGGTTGGGGGCGGGGT
Source organism: Aedes koreicus (assembly GCA_024533555.2). Taxonomy (NCBI): domain Eukaryota; kingdom Metazoa; phylum Arthropoda; class Insecta; order Diptera; family Culicidae; genus Aedes; species Aedes koreicus. Next base: position 256,828 of record JAHHFK020002372.1, on the reverse strand, counting down.
CCTGTCATCTTCTGTGCGTGTTCCTAAATTTATTACCGTGCCACTTTCGTTCGCTGTAACATTACCGTTTAGGTGCTCGTCGAAGTACTGCTTCCACCTTTCAATCACCTCACACTCTCCTGTGAGAAGGTTGCCCCCCCATCCCCCTCCCCTCCCAAAAAAAATTTTTTCCCCCCTTACCCCCCCATCCCCTCCCCTCTCCCCCCCCCCTTTTTTCCCCTACAACTCCTTATTCCCCCAAACCATCATTTTTTCGATTCGGTGCAGAAGTATCTAGTGTCACTAATGCAGTACTACCAATGGCGGTTCGAATATTTCTCCAGCCATCCTCAAGAGTAGCTGCGCCAAGCTGCTCTTCCGTTGGTAGGGCTGCTTTTAGCTGTTGCGCGTATTCCTGGGCAACTTCGGTTTCCCGTAGTAGCTCAATGTTAGGTCGTGGCGTCCGAAATCGACGCGTGTTGTACACCGTCGAGAGTTTTGAGCGCATACATACTGCAACTAGGTAGTGATCCGAGTCTATATTCGCGCTGTGGTAAGTGCGAACGTTGATGATATCGGAGAAGAATTTCCCGTCGATTAGAACATGATCGATTTGATTCTCTGTTCGTTGGTCAGGTGATCTCCAAGTGGCTTTGTGGATGTTTTAACGGGGGAAGAAGGTACTTCGGACTACTTAACCACGGGAGGCCGCAAAGTTCACGCATCGTTGGCCATTATCGTTCGATACGGTATGCAGGCTTTTAGGCCCTATTACCAGTCTGTACATTGCCTCCCGTCCTACCTGAGCGTTCATGTCACCAATGACGACTTTAACGTCCCGCTGCGGGCAGCCATCATACACCTGCTCTAGCTACGCGTAGAACGCTTCTTTTTCGTCATCGGGTCTCCCGTCGTGTGGACAGTGTACGTTGATGATGCTGTAGTTGAAGAATCGACCCTTGATCCTCAGCTTGCACATTCTAGCGTTGATCGGAAACCATCCAATCACGCGTTGACGCATTTTGCCCAGCACTACAAAGCCGGTGCCCAGCTCGTTTGTGGTACCACAGCTCTGGTAAAAAGTAGCCGCCCGATGCCCGCTTTTCCATACCTTCTGTCCTGTCCAGCAAACCTCCTACAGTGCTACGACTTCGAAGTTACGTGGTTGAAGTTCGTCGTAGATTATCCTATCGCAGCCAGGGAAGCAGAGCGATTTGCAGTTCCATGTTCCGAGTTTCCAATCGTAGTCCTTAATTCGTCGCCTAGGTCTTTGCCGATTCTTCCGGTCCGTATTAACTTCTGTATTATTTGTAACATTGATTTTTTAAGGGCGGCTTGTTGGGCCTTCCCCAACCCCCTGTCTCGCCGGAGGACCATCGTGCACAGCACTGTTTAGAGTCCCACGCTGGCACGAGGACGATGATCAGCCGCTCCTAACATGGAGAACAGACGCTGTTTGGAGCCGCCCCTAACATGGAGAACAGACGCTCAGATAGACTGCGCCCTTTGAAGAGGGCAGCCCCCCCTTCCCTGTCAGCATATGACCAAGGTCCCACCGGGGTTGGTTACCCGATCTTTCCTATGGTTACTCATACCCCAGTCGGCACCGCGGGGAGGAAGGGATAGGAGTTACTGGACAAGAGGCTAAGGATCGCAGTAGGATCTATTTTATACCTGCAGGTACGCGAAGTACCAATGGTACGCATTGTCCAGTCATTTACCAACCAAAAATTGGATTGGACAAAAATTGGTTAATTGGGATTAACATAATCATTAAATAATCGATTATTCAAATTAGCGTTGATTTTTGGTCAGGAGCTGCGTATAACGAGATTTCACAAACAAACTTTATTTTCAAATTCAATCTGTGTTTACATCTTTTGGATTGATATTTCTCAAATAAGGATGTTATGTTCATGCGTTTCTGTAATTGTTTTGAATTGGGAATGACTTGATTATAATCTTTGTATAGTTGTGATGCTATTAATTACCTGGATGAGACATCAACATGTTAAAAGCATGTAATTCAAAGTATCTTCAGAACATATAAGTAGTCTTAAATGTGTATTTAAAAACTTCTTGTGTGACCTAAAAGTTCGATTTATTGCACTGTTTTGGTCATATACGAGTAAAAATTAGGTTATTTATACTAGAAAAACACAAGAGACCATGTCTTAGAAATGAATTTTTGAACCTTACATAGCAAGTTGTCTTACTTGGGCAGTCAGTTCAATGGCCAATTCGGCCTTATTACCGATTTGACCTAATAACACATCACCGCAATTATTCGCACGTGAATTTTAACTAAAGTTTTGCGTCACCATTGAAAACCGCAACACATGTCTTTTATGTTGGAAAATTGAGGTAGTTAAATAAAAATGAAATATCCGGATTTATTAAATGCAGCTCGGTAACAGCTCCCTAGAAAATATCATTTTTTTCACAATTGTTTTTTTTTTTCTTTTTAAACCTTTCCATTTCTTGTGTACACAAATCAATACGGCTCAGATATAGACATAATTTGGTTTGCAATTTTTTTCAGTTTTTTACAGCGATCTGGTAAGTCGTTAGAAAAAATTGTAGGGAAGATCCTTTGCTATTATTGATTGAACCTATGATTGTTTCTCTTTATGGAAAGTTACAATCCAGTCTGTGAAATACAAAATATGAAAGGCTTTTGCTGATTGATTTTCTGCGCCGTTATGGTGCCTACCACCCAAGGAAAATGATGATTACTTGAGCACCTTTTTCATGAATCAACCCCGTTGTAACAATATTTAAGTGTTCAATTCATCTTCTCTTATGAATGAGTCTGCGAAAAATATTCCGAATGCAAAAGGTTGTACGGACAAATTATTGAAAAAAAAATTCAAAAGGGCTAAACGTATGTATTCAAACGCATTCATCAAAAATTTGGGAGGCACAAAAACCAGAGTTTTGAATTTGCTTAGATTTGTTTAATTTTATCCCCAATGTGCTGAATTATGGATTCTATGTCTGAAATTTGGTGCACACAAAGACACACCTCTTCGAGTAGAAGATGATGATTTTTCGTTCTTACTATTACCAAAATACTAAAGACAAAATTGCATTACATCACGCTGATAACAAAGTGCAGAAGAATAGAAGCTAGCCACATCAAAAACCTCAATTATAAGCAGGGTTCTCTTGATGACCAAGGTTTTCCTTCCCCTCTGAAGTCTGATTAATGACATTGGTATCCTTGAGACTAGGCCAGCCGATGCTAGCAAGACACATATTTCATATCTCAGTGTCACTAAGTTGTTGATATCGTGTATGTAGGTCGGTTTACTCAGCTGCACAAACTTCGAACAAAGATGGGAATGATAAATGAACTTCCTGTCTGAGCAGAACACATACAGTGCAGCTCAATATAATAGCAGCCAAGGGTAAATTAAATCTACAAAAACTGCATAACAAGCATTATAATTATTAGATCACATCCACATCATCTTAACTTAAACATAACAGGGCTAATTAATTATTGAAATATACAAGTTAAGAAGTATTTCACAGCCCTTACATATACGTTCTTCTTCTGTCTTGATATTTTCAGCTTTTAGCTCATAACGATTAATTTATTGCCTGCTTCTCAACTTGCTTGCGTAACAATGCCACAGTTATTGATTGAAAGATTCATACGCCTGGTTCCATTTTGCATCAGTAGGATTGTGTGACGAGTACAATGCGTATCCTATGCTTAGGGAGTCGAGAAATTCCTAGCCCAGGCAGGGAATTGAATTCTGTTTGGTGTTGCGTTGTACTATGACTTATGATTAGTGAAGACTCATCAATGTGCCTTAATAAATTCAACTTAAGTAATCCGCACGTATGTTTGAAGCAAATAAATTTTACGGTTTCACCATTCTCAGTAACATACATTCATTCGAAATTTATTATTTTATATGATATACGAGAAAATATTAATTTCTACGAATGAATACTACAACAATGTAAATAATATCTTGATGCTGATCCGAGCTGCTATTATTTCGATGCACAGTGTACATTCTCTACTAGTAAGAGCAAAACGGTAGGAAGAACCAAAAACAAGAAAGCTACCAAATGCAACGCTCAGTTTCCTTTCCTAGGAAAGCACGTGAGCAGCTAGCTACCCATATAACTCTGCAGGACACGTACTATAGGAGCAATGCGATTTTGTTCCCTATTTCCCCTGAGACTTCAGGGATGAACATCTTACAATAATTTATTGTTTCGAATCATATAAAACGCCTCCAGTTAGATAAGCTTGATATCGACGAATAGTTAAATGATCAGATGAATTCTAGAGAAACTAACTTGTGTTAAGATAACATTTTACTACGATACACTATGATTTGTAAATAAACAAAAATTTCTCAACAAATCTATTTTGTCCTCTTCAAAATAACACCCATTTGAAGCGACGCGCACATGTGCCAACGCTTGACCCAGTACTTTTCATATGCCGCCGGAGGGATGGCCGTTAGCTGCTTCGCCACATTCTGTTTTACAGCCTCAATCGACTCGAATCTCATAATCCAAAGTGGAATTTTTAGTTTGGAGAAAGGAAAAAAGTCGTACGGGGCCATATCTGATGAATACGGAACCTGCTAGAGCAAATTCACGCTTTTGGACCTCGAAAATAATGTTTTCAGCAACCTTGGGATCAAAGTAAGCCTTTGTCGCGTGTGGACGTGTTTTTTTCTTGGGTGGTAGCTGTTATTTTTTTTTCACTGTTTTCTCAAAAAATTCAAAATGAGAAACTAGGAAAAATAAGACTAAACTAGAAAAGATGTTCTTGCAAGAATCCGTATCGCCGAAGCCCTTTGACGTACACTAGTGTGCAGTGAGCGCTAGCTCGTGCGTTGCATCTTCCTCCACCGGCACCGACCAAACAGTCTCCTGGAAGTGGCAGACACATCTGAGTGGTTTGTGCTAATCGCGTCTGATACCGTTCCTAGTTTTAAAGCGAAGCTGGATCGCACCTATTTCACGGAACATCAAGGGACGAATGACCAATTTGGTTAAAGTCCCTCCTAAAACAACAACAAAAAATCACGGAAAATCAAACTCACGCGTAGAAATTGTGTGCGCGGTTATGTGCGAAGGGAATGTTCGGTCTGTTGTTTGCGGATAATTTTCGGCGTCAGTACATGAATCGGTTCCGGTATCGAGAACCGTTGATCCTTGCGCTGCCGAGCGAGTGTGAGGTGCAGATGTTTGTTTTCATTTCACTGGAGCCATCAATTTTCTCTTTCTAGATCGTGCGAGGATATTGTGCCGTTCGTGACAGATTAGAACGTTTTCACTATACCAGTTATGGATACTAGTTGGATAAGATCCTAGCACTTTATGCTATATATTACTCAAAATTACAGTATTTGCAAATTTCTATTGTATTCAATTTCAAACAAATCGGGGAGTACTAATATTCAAAATAACATATACTTAAAATTTACTATTATATTCAACATGACATAACTCGGAGCGTATGGTAGGATATGTCCACGCATCTTTCCTCCACTGTAGATTCACAAAATGAAAAAATCAAATCTATTCTTTTGAATCCAACACGTTTTACAGAATCATCTCTGCGGCTAATGCAACGCAGTAGGCCTGGCCACTTTGACGCTTGTATCATGTTTTTAATATGTTACAAGCATCAATATCAACAAACAAGACCCAGTCAACAAAGAATTGCATATGATAGCGCATATGAGTACAACGTGGAGGCGATATACGTTCATTCGTTCATTTAACTCCATGTTAAATGTACGCATATCGCCTCCACGTTATACTCATATCAGTTATTATATGCGATCTTGTGTTTACTGGGTAATAATTGGCCTTCATCTAACCCATTTATTTCCAGGATCGTTTCTTGTACTGGCTGCGTTTGTATTATATATTAGAAAATAATATTTTTAACAACCTTCTTTCGATAGCTTTGTAAGGAAAGCTCTTCCCGGTGGGTCTACGCTTTTGCCAAGAACGTTTGCTCAGATTCAGTTCCGGTGCAACGAATTGCTCGTGATAATCAAACCGACTGAAACGAAATGGATGCGCCTTTGTTGATGCTCGAATTCTCGTTTGTTCTTCTTTCGTATAACAATTCTGCAACAGGAATAGATCAAATCAAGTTTAACTTGTTGAAAAACCTCCAAGAGGTCGTAAAGAAGAGCTTCCTAAACTTATTCAATCAGCAATATTGTTCCGAATGATTGGAGGCAGGTTAGGATTATAGCTATACAAAATCCAGAAAAACCGCGTCGGATTACAACTCATACCGTCCAATTGGGATGTTGTCATGAATGATGAGAAGATGATTCTCCATCGGCTCAACAAATGGGTTGAATCGAATGGCTTTCTAACAGATACAAAATTTGGTTTCCGCAGAGTCAAGGGAACGACCGATTGTCTTGCGTTGCTTTCAACAGAAATACGGCTGGCCTATGCTCAAAAGAAGCAAATGGGTTCAGTCTACATGGACATTAGTGTCACACAGTGAGTGTTCAAAATTTTCAATCTTCAGGTTACAAAAGCGACATTTATCTTCATGTAGCTTACCGATGAACTTTAGGTGATATTTATTACGACAATAATGTACTGTTATGTGATGTAATGTGATAGGAAGGCACCACCAGTGCAGGACTAGCCATGGCGTACAGTTCTTCTCAATGACAAGGTCAAACTATACATACCTGTTATACTCACTATTCCGTTGTAGAAGGGTCAAAAACAAGGGTGGCAACCCGTAAGCAGAAGCACTTACACGAAACCCACGAAAAAGAATAGAGAATCTCCTTCCAACGAAACGCTCTTATTACATGGCATGTATAGTAAGCAATACACATTAGGATTTCTGTCTGGTGGTTTGTTAAAAATAGTGCTAGCAAACTCATTGTAGACTGTCGGAAACACTTAGCCCTTCGCTGATCTCGATCTGACGATTTCCATCAAGGAAGGTATAATTGTCATCCATGATTTGGGCCAGATAACCACGAATCAGTCATCCAGGCTACACTTCGTCTGATACCCTGTATTCCCCCCTTACCCTTTGTTATTTTATGTATGTATGATATGTACGTTAGAATGTTTCAAAAGATTCAGTAACTTATACGTACGACACGCGTTTGGCGTTTTAAAACGTTTTGATTGGCGGGCATTTAAGGTATTGTTCCAGTTGTACTGTACCATTGTATTCTCACAGTTCTTAAGCACCATTTTGGAAGCGCAAGAAGGTAAACCAAAAAAGAGTTCGGGTCCTATGAATAGCGTGTTTGTTTGATCCTATTTTTGCAAATCTATTAGTTTTTCTATTTTCTGCCAAATCGAGTATTCCCTTCATTTGCATTAGATAACGCAGAAAATTCATTTTTTTTTATCTGTGTCCCATATAATCTGGTTTAGAGTAATTTTTAAATTGCAAACGACCCTCCGGTATCCTAATCCAAACGAGTCACGTCATCAAGGAATTTATGGTTAAATTGGTTTCTTTACTGCATACAGTCCTCCTAGTCCTCATTCTTCATTTTGGACTAAATTGAAACTCTCTTAGTTATGACACTCAGGTGTCCAATAATGTCCAATCTCAATCTAAAAATTCATAGACCGTTTGAACCACAGAGCGTTTTAAATTGGATGCATTTAATAAATTGATTAAGAGGAAAAGAATTAGGTAGAGATTCTAGATCTCTCGTGGAAATAGTAGCAAGCCTTTTCAACTTGTCCAATTTGATTTGTAGTGTTTTTTGTTTGATGAGATAAGTGACGCGTCGGTGATTCTGGGTTTAACTATAGTCGAACAGATCATATTCGGCTTCAGATCCCATTTTTTCCCAAAAGTTCTTCTACAGATCCACACTTGTAATTTTCCCTATTTGTTGGTCAATGTGTTTATTCCAGAAAAGTTGGTTATCTTAAGATATATACAAGTCTTATGTTGACATTGAAAGCTTTACATCACCTTACTTAAGGTTAGCCATTGAAATGGCAAGCCTTTAAGTAAAAGGCACAATAGTTGTTTTATGTAGGATTTATATTCAATCCCTCATGTTAACACCACGACAATGTGAGATTTAATGCTTTTTGCATTCTGTCAAAAACCGTTAAATCAAACTTTCAGTGGATTTTAATGACTATGTCATCCGCAACACCCATTACTTCAAAACCTTGATGCTTTAGTTCAGTGGTTCCCAACCTTTTTGGGCTCGCGATCCTCTTTTTGAATCAGTAATGGCTCCGCGACCCCCTTGGATAACTAATGTGATTATGTTGCGATAAAAAATAAAGAAATACATCAATTTACGATCTTTTTGATTTATTACGACATTTTATCTTATACCAGGGAAAAACACTCTCAGTGTGATTGCTGCGCCTGGATTTAGGACACTAGATTTGAAATTCGGGGCTGTGTTTGAGACAACGCCAATCTCATGTCATTTTCAACGTTCAGTCTGTTTCTTGTCTTCGTTTTGATTTGAAGTAGAGTTGAAAATCCGCTTTCACAAAGGTATGTTGACACGAATGGGATTAGGATCTTCAATGCCTCCATGGAAACTTTGGGGTACGAGCCATACATAGCACACCAGAACTGGCTCAGTTCCTTTTCATGGAACAAATCGCGAGACGAAGAATCGTTTTTCAGGTCCAAGTATTCATCCTGTATCTCATCTGGAAGGCTAGCCACATCCAATGAAGATGAAAACGGGTTGCGTACTAAAGCAGCTACTTCTAGCTTCAACTCGGGGAAACACTTCTCAAATTGCTGCTCTAGTGAATCCAAATGTGCAATAATTTCTGCTTGGAGAGCCGAAGTCAGCTCGCTTGCTCCTTTATCCGTCATATTGCACAGACGATCAAACATGGCAACATTTCCCATCTTAACTTTTCAGCGCCAATTTTTTAGTTTTTCCGCGAATGCATGAAGATGATCTTGGAAGTGAACACGATTGGATTGTTTGCCCTGAAGTTTCAAATTCAGCAAATTCAGATGCTCAAAAACATTAGCTAAGTAAGCAAGACGCTTCTGAAAGTCTCCTTCAGTAAAATGTGCAAGGAAATCATGTTTCCCTTGAGCTTTCAAAAACGTTTGGATCTCATCCTTCAACTCGAAAACACGGTTGAGTACATTACCCTTCGACAACCAGCGTACGGAATTTAGAAAAGAAGAACTTCATGATCTGAGTTCATTTCCCTGCAGAGTTCCTTGAGTAAACATGTATTCAGGGCTCCAGACTTAACATAGTTAACAATCTTTATGACCAATTCCAGTACTTTCAATAACCCTTCCGGCAACGTCTTGCTGGCAAGAGCATATCGATGGATCATGCGATGGACACCTGCGGCATGTAGGGCAAGCTCCTTGACCTTCTTCTGAAATCCAGATTTCTTGCCAAGCATTGCAGGAGCTCCATCGGTGCAAACCCCACAAAGTTTTTTCCACTGCAAGTCACCAGATTCAAAAAACGCCTTGATTTTAGCCATGATATCATCTTTTTTGGTAGTAGTTTCCAAGTTACAACAGAAAAAAATCCTCCTTTAAATCCCCAGTAGGGCATACGTACTTCACAAACACCAACAGCTGCGCACAGGAACTGACGTCCGTAGATTCATCGACTTGAATTGCGAATAAAGGAGATTGTTTTATTTCTTCCAGAACTTGCTCTTTCACGTCTTCGGACATATGGGCAATTCGTCTTTGCACAGTGTTGTTTGATAATGACACTTGCCGCATTTTCTTTTCACTTGCTTCCCCAAGAACCAAATTCACCATTTTCAGCATGCTAGGTTTGATCTGAGTTTCTCCAATCGTTTGAGGTTTTTTTGTTTTGTTTTTAGCGATTTCCAGTACTGTCTCATATGACGTCTGCACTACTGCTGTGTTTTGTTGTTGAATGCTGCCAGTGCCAGTGGCATCGAATCTCTACTGTTTCAAGCCAGCTTCATGACGCCGAAAAAAGTCCACATCCTTAGTACTATGCTCGGCATGATCCAGATGCCGTTTCAATTTTGATTCAACATTGATTGATTGATTCACCATTCATCAATCATTGATTCAACACTCAACACAACGCCACAAAGCACGCACTGTGGCTTATCGACGCCATTAACGATTATAGTTGTGAAACCGAATTTCATATAATCCTCGGAATACTTGCGTTTCTTTTTCATGGTGACGCCGTCTATAAAGTACAATATAATCTTCTTCTTTTCTGTAACTATTTTAAATTTATTGAATACTTTACCTATTCAAGTTAACAATATTTAGTTTGCAGCGGTAAACCAAAATCTCAGCAAATTTTAAATGTGGGAGCAACAAATTGGTCGGTTGATTGATTCGGGACTCGACGTGTGAATGGCCAGTTCAGTTGTAAAAGAAGACAAAACAAATGAGCCAACTACTACTGCGCATTCATTGAGTTTTTCTTCACGTTTAACGACGCACCAGGACGCACACTAATACATCGACTCAAATCTCAGTAAGAAGGAAAGAGCAAGTAAAAAATGAATCCATTCAATCGCGTGTGCTAGCAAGAAAAAGACAATGGAAGAAGCAACTGTCCTTCGTTGCCTTCCGTTCACCACTACTCTGTTTATTCGTTTATTCTTTAAATTCATGCACTTTACAAGTAGGTTGCCATTCCCAGCCGGCGTCGGTGGTGTAGTGGTAAGCGTGACTGCTACTTGGCACCCCGGTGGGTCTTCTGGGTTCAATCCCAGTCGACGTCGGTGATTTTTCTGAGGCGAAAAATTCTGGTCACGTCTTCCTTCGGAAGGGAAGTAAAGCCGTTGGTCCCGGCTCATATTCATGAGTCGTTAGGTAGGGTTCAGGTGGTGGAGTCGCCTTCCTGGCGTCGGTGATTGTCACCATGTGAGGAAATAGGCCGACGTAAAATAATAAAAAAAAAAAAATAAGTAGGTTGCATTTTATTTTATGGATCAGTTATTTTTTTTATTCTGTATGCATAAAAATTGTCACGCTGGTCAGACGCCCTGCTTTAGCTCTAGAATAAGATCATTAACGAACACCCTACCAAAGTAAAATAACAAACTGATATCAAATAGATAACAAGTTTTGTTATCTCAGATATCAATTTGAACTAACCTGTTATCGCATAACAAAATTAGTTATCAATATTGACTAATTTTGTTATCAGCTGTTATAAATTTTTATGGACGATTTTTGATGAACGTTACTGAAAACTACCAGCGTGCTGACGAATGCTGAATATTACCAGCATGCCATGGATATGAAATTGGCCTTTTCACCAGAAGCACTACTTTAGTTATTAGTGTATGAATTTGATATCATGTAGATAACAAAATTTGTAATTATCTCAAGTAATTTGTTCATATAACAAATGTTGTTATCAAAATGAACTCAATGACAATAAGACGAGTTTATATTGTGATATACAACGAATTTTAATTTGTTATCCCTTTTGTTATTTTGGCTGTTTATTCAGCCTGAATGATAACATATTTAGTGATCAAACAATGATAATCAGATATTAGAACTTGTTATCACTTAGGCATAAAACTTTGCTCGGGCAAGAAGATAGAACATTCCTTTTGTTATGATTTTTATGCTGACGAAAGAACTACACTACTCTCACAAAACGCGACGCAAGACAATTTATCTAAATTGAAAGAACGATAAGTATTGTGTCTTGTCTCGCGTCGTGTTTTGTGAACACAGAACACCCCCTTGAAGAAAGCCTCTAACAGCTGTCACTCTCATTTCTGAATCTCCTAGGTTAGCTAATAATTCTCTTTTGAATAGCATTCCTTCTACCCAGTTGACTATGCCTTAATAAAAACCATGATTTCTTATTGCGTTTATCATGTAAATGTGAAAGATTTTTTATCAAATGCAACCTTAATATCAAGAAATATTGGTAGGAGTATTTCATTAGAAGCGAATGATTTTTTTTTATTTTTGTTACCAGAGTGTAAAGATATGTAAATGTTGATTTTCCTGGCTAATAGGCGAATTGTGGTAACTCATGTTTTTTTTGTTTCTTATTTGATGTAGTCATCTATTAGTTTTTCATTTAATTTAGTTATGAGTTTTTCAATCAACTCAATCGATAACAGCCTACTTTAATTGGTATCTATAATTTTGGTTAAGATCAATCTTTTTTGCTTGCTATTGGTACAAACACAATCCTTTTTTTTAATACATCGCAGTAAAATGCTAGACTAATTCAATCAAAAAGCAATGATTTCAAATTGGCACTTTTGAATAAGTGATGGAAATTCCATCTGGACCAGCGTTTCTTTAAGAGGATATCTAACAGAATTTGAAAATGGTCACCATCATAGACGATTTGTATCGTCATGTCTTTTTGAGAACACAAATCTAGGAATCTACAAAGATTTTTTATACCAAACATTAAACAAACTTTAGCTGCGCTGCAGTTAAAAAGCGATTAAAATTTCCTGCACCAAATGGTTATGGCTCGGGCTATTGTATCTAAGAGTTGTGCCATCCAAAAATGCGAGGTCCAACTCTGCTATAATAGGGGCCGTGTGTGGATTCAAGCAACCTGCACCTTTTGCGGTCCCTGAGTTTGACATCATGAATAAATGTTATGAATTTGTTATAGAAGAATAAAACCTTTAGAGCGATGATTATCACTCCGTGGTTATTGGGTACGACCCCTGTGTAGTGCCAAAGTCAGGAGTTCTTATCTCACCCCGGACAAGTTACGAAAATACCCAAAAGGTATTTAAGTGACAACGACGGGAGATGAACCAGCCCAGGGCTGAAAATCTCGATAATAAATAAATAAATAAATAAATAAATAAATAAATAACTTCGTGGTTTTTCAGCTCGCTAATTTAGATTTTTTTATTTTATTTATTTATTATGATGATTTTTAATCTCATTTTGATACTTTTATTAAATAACTTTCTAAACATGTTATATTGTTTTACATTTCAATTTAAGGAAGAATAAATGAGTGGAGTGTTTCTGCACTTCTCTTTGCGTTTCATTCGAATATTAAAAAAATACCAATTTGAGTCTAGTGCCAATTTCTACTGAACTTTGCTCATAAACTAGTCAATCAGTATAAAATATTCCAAAATTCCTTCGTAAAAATGATGTACTCAAAACACTGATGACGATCATATTATCTGCAGAAAAATAAACAGCTACAGTCATAAGGCATAGTGTTTAAACTAATCACAATTCTTGTTTCTCTCAACAGTATCCTACGAGCAGTCAGCAATACGATACGTCTGGAAGAACGACGAGGACACTCTACGGAAGAGTCCTTCGCTGACAACACTGAATGCGTACTTGATACAGAACCAAACAATAACCTGCCCCATTAAAGCCAGCTGGAGAGGTGAGTTAGCTTCCTTATGCTTTCGTTTGCCCCCCTTCATCTGCTACTGCTACTACTAGGATGCTACTAATACTTTTCACTTTAAAGTGGAAAATATGTGTATGTGTTACAAGAGATCCTTTTGCTACAACAAGCGTTGAAAGAATCCCACTTCTAGAGATTTTGTTTTCATACACCCACTACTTTCTTGCTCTTTTCTAGCTTCAACCATAATCCTCTTCTTTCATCTTTGTTCTTAAACTTTGACCAACACATATCCACTTCGCTACTCCTGAGCCAATATCTGGCCCACCATTGATGGCTTCGTGTATTTGTCAAACTTCAACCTGACTCCCATCATTATAGTTTTAACTATTTATCCTTGTTTGAAGTACGTTTGCTTTTATATTTTGGCTTTTTATTTCGATGGTTTCATTCTTTTCGTTTTCACCAAATCGTTCGGACTACAAATTTGTCATGCGTTAAACCAATGGTTTATTCACACTAAGAAACGAAACTTCTTCAGTAATCCAACTTTATCAAAGCTATTTCACCGCTTCCAATGGCAAGCAGGAAACTAAAATTGAGCTCAGCTTTCTGCTTCCATTCATATACTTTAGTCTATACAACATTTGCACCAGCCTTCACGTGTACAGAATATCAGGCAAAGAAAAAATATCAGAGTTTCGGTGTACATAGAATTACATGCTCCGGGGTAGAGCCTTCCAGTACGAGCAACTTTTCGTTGTCTTATCCTTTTTACAATTTTTCATCTGCTTCCTTTACACAGCACTAAGCTTATTTCCGTAAAGTAACCACCAAACTGGTTCAATAACTGCTCTTTTCAGAAGCATTCTGAAATTCAAATTATTTTTCCATCAGTCTATAAGAATCTGCTCTTTCATTCATATCCTCCTGCTCTCTGATTCATTGGCTGCCAGATACAATAGTCATCACAAGATGACACTGATACCAGTGAGTCGATTTACGAACTCGCATCTTTCGTGTCGTACATCGAGAAGATTGTTTTTCTTTGTATTCAAATCCGTGACTTATTTAGACGTGACCGTATCGGTTCTACTCATAAGCGAAAGTCATATGTCATCCCATCCACATGTAAAAATACAACTTCCCAGCGTGTGTGCAAGTGAATGAAATCAAATAAAAGCTGCAAATGGAACGTGTCATGCTGTTTTATTGATAAATTGGCAATCAAGTATCGATCGGCTCTGAATTTCTTGTTTCCTTTTCTTGACTATGTATCAATCATATTTTTCTCGTTGTCGACCTTTCAGATGCTTCTGTTGCATCTTTGTGAAAAAGCTTCTTTTGTTTTGTTTAAAATATATAGCTTCCATTGTCGTATGATGAAATGCGTGTATGTTTCTCGGAATTGGTAGTGTTGATTCGGAAGAAAACATTGATATGGAGAATTTATTCTTTTTCTACTTGGCTTTATACACACTAAGTTAAGTGTTTTTTAAAGCAAGTCTACAGTTATTAATTGAGAGCTTTTTTTTGCCATTCTATAGCATCCAATTGTATTGTGTTTGGCAAACACAATAATAAGCTTTCACTCTAGGCAGTCGAATGAATTTCAAATCCGAAAAGACATTTGACTGTATCGGAAAACGAGCCGTTGAGCCGTTTGGGGTTAGAATTTTCTGGTGTCGTTATCGGTGGTTATCAAGGAGTCCAGATATACCAATTCGTCTACCACTTTAACTTCATCGACGTCGATCTGAACTCCTTGCGGGAGGCTAACATTGTCATCTCCTGAGCCTCTTCCGCTCATGCATTTTGTCTTTGACGCATTGATGACAAGGTCGTTTACACAATCTCAATGTTGCACGCTACAATATCAACGCCATTTGTGAAGCCAACATGTTGGATGGACTTCCTGAGGATTGTACCACTCGTGTCTATTCCCGCTCTTCGAATCACAACCTCCAATGTAATGTTACATAGCAAACACGACAGTCCACCACTTTGCCGTAACCATTTCGAAAATTCCATTGATACTTTTACAAACCACATGAGTTTTTGTCGCAATCCGCAATACATCGATATTCAGCCGCTCCATCTCTTCTAACGATCGCTTCGAGTAGTGGGCCAACGCAAGATCCGGCCCGAACACCGCGTCTTTCCCTTATGGTATTTCTTGATGAACGACGCAACTTCCGGCAGGCATTTCGTACTATAAATTTCCCCGTTCACGGCCAGTCCGGAGCGAAAGAAGAGCGGCTTTGACATCTCCTTCTCGCTGATTGTCAGCCACAGCAGCACATTCTCGCACGATGTCCGCTTTCGACGCGGCGGGGTGCCGTTCTTTGAACGGAGGTGCTTCACTGTTTTTGCCATCACGGTTAGAGTTCGACTGAGAGAGTTGTCAAATTTTGTCTGCTGATGATTTATATGTTATCACTATATGCAACCATGTTTAGCCCTGGAGATTGAAGGTGACAGCTCTATTGAAAGTCCAACGACCCATTTAAAGAATGCCTGTTTATACCCGTACATTCTGAGATCATCTTCTTATACAATAAGCCCCGCATGAAAATCTTCACATATCAAATAGATGTGTGAAGAATTTTCACACTTCCAGAACAAAACATAGACATTCTTGATCTTGGCATGTAACCAAGGTCTTTATCTCTTGCACAAAAGCTCCTCCGGGTGCGCGGGTGGAACACTAAAAAACCATGAACAAAAAAAAAACAACGGGGAAAAAACTAACGGGAAAAAAACTATAATTTCACTTTTTATGTACATTGAATAACGGAATATTATTTGCCTTTTTTGCGAAATCGACACAGAGAAAATAACGTCAGTTTCAAAGCACGGTCAGCTGCTATCACTGGATAGCAGTGCCTGGACAAGCAAAGCAATAATGGATTTGAAAATATGCATCTATCATTGTAAAAATTAATTTAATATAAATAAATACGTTTGAGTGAAATTTAAGAATTTCATGATAAAGCCTGTCTACGTTAAATTTCGGACACCAAAATAATAGCAGCAAAATACAAAATGCGTTTGCACACATCCACTTGATTCGACAAATCAAATGAATGTAACAAGAATGTAAACTAGTTGTTCTACGAAATTAAGTAGAGAGTTTTAGCTGTCATATAAGTGAAACGTTTCAGCGATCCGTGAAATAATTCAAAATCTACACTGAAAGGAAAGTATCCGAAATTAAACGTGGGCAGGCTTTACTTAAAAGTAAAGCCTTTCAATATCTATGCGTTAAGCCACAATTTGAATTTGTTCTTTACTGGTTTCAAACACAGGCCAGGGATTTGTCACGCTGATGAAGTGTAACTACTCTAGATGCACATTTGTTGCAAGTCAATTTTTATAACTTCTTTATGCCTAATTTATGTCACAATCAAGATGATTTTTTACAAGTGTGTGTTGCATGGGTATGCAACAACAAAATTACCCGAAAATCGACGCACAGCTGATTGAACGACAACAATCAGGTTCTGCTTGGAAGACCCGATGTGTAACAATTTAACTCGACGAAATTGGCGACAAAAGATTTTCTTTTTTTTTTGTCACAATTCTCTTGTCACTCGTTGATTCGCAGCTTGACTTACACTGTGTTCAATATATTCTCATACAAATTCAAACTTATTTCACAAAAGTTATTCGGATTTTATTGGTAATTGTTTTTAAATAATTATCCATATAGTATTACATGGATCAATGACAGCATATGTTTTGGAATATCACCGCCTATATCACCAACTTTTTGACAACTTTTAAAACGTTTTTCAAACCCATCGCAAACGAAACGCATGACTTTCATCGGAGTTTTGTCCCAAATTCGAAGGATTACGACTTTTAACTGGGCCAGAGTAGACACCTTGTGCTCGTTAATTTTCGACAGAATCTATGACCGCACAAAATAATCTTCTGGTGAACTAGAAACCCATTCATCCTTGGTCAATAAGCCGGTCAAATTTGCCAGACACCAGTTCTGGACCAAATTCGCTGTATGAGAAGGCGCTCCGTCCTGCTGTAACACGCAATCATTCGTCCCTTACATTTTTTCTACGCTTGGCTGGACCACATTCTACAAAACTTCCATTTTATAGGCGTTAATCCGAACGCCTTTCTAGTTAAAAACAAACGGCTTGCAAATACTTGGGGGGGGGGGGGTTAAAACATCATGGAAGGATCGAATTCGAGATATAACGATCTGCGGCATTTTACGTACAGAACGTTGTGGCTTTCAGTTCTAGCTGAACGTTTTCCACGGGTCTTTTTGGCCATCAAACGAGGAAGTCTCAAGGTACCTTCTGATGGTTCGATACACAAAATCACGCTTTACTTCCTGGTTTTTCAAACCCTTGAAAATAGCGCCTGGGCCCTCTCCTTCCAAAAACATGTTTATCACAACAGCACGAAATTCTTTCATCGTTGATAAAAGATGGATACTGATTGAAAAGATTCAAACAGAACTTTCAATGGTTTGTGCAAACGCCGTTAAGATAACACCAATACAAAGATAGTGTATGAACTGTAGCTTCACCACTAGACACGATGAAAAAATTAAATCTCACAAATTTCATAGAAAAAAAAAACTACAATGAGAAAGACTCAAGAGGCATATTGTAAGTTTTGATATGAAAAAGAAGCTTATGGTTGCAAGAAGGAAAATATCTCCTGAAACTATGATCTGATTCCAACTATTAACAGATGACGAGATTTGAAATCACTTATAATTGAAAGAAGAAAAAATCTCCCATACAAGTTCATGCCGCAAAAGATGTTCAGAAATTTCTGAGTTAAATCTTCCACAAGCATGTTTGAAGTAAATTGAAAATTTTGGAACAAGACAAATCTGCTCATGATTGAAGGAAGAAAATCTCAAGATTTCAAGAAATAATAATTACAATTTATCACATGACCTGTTACCAGACTTATTTGTATTGAAATTTGAAAGAACTGCTCACGATTTAATGAAGGAATAATCTTTCATGAAAGTTCACTAGGTCACTAGTTCACTCATGACAGATTATTTTCAACATTCAACTTTTCAAAAAATCCGGCCTAATGATCATTTTAGCCTAATGGCTTTTGGCCTCAGTTCGGCTTAATGGCCCTGCAGCGGTTCAGTATAGGATCAATGCGATTAACATGGGACTAGTTATAGACACAATCTTTTGGCAAAAATCTAAACGCAAATAAGATGGTAAAAACGACCTACTTTTTACTTAAATAATTAATCTCTTACCTTTTCTAGCGAAAAATGTTTGAAATACATGATGATATCGAAGAAAAATAACCTTGAAATAAACATGCACACTTAAAAATTATTATTTTTTTAACGAGAGGCAATTCAATTTTCATTTACGTCAAGAAGCGTAAACCATAATTTCATGGGAAATATAGTGTCCCGAAACAGGAACAGACACAACCAGAAAAATGTGTATTTGATTGAATTGTTTTTCTCGTCTCTTTTGACTGATTCTTAAGTTCTAAAGACCACTCTAATGTGTTACATGACTTTTCGGTAGTGCGTAAAATATAGCTTGATTGAAGAGATCTTGAAATTGTTCTGGTATCAATTTTGTAAAACAAGGCTTTAATAAAATAAACCGCTGCCGTTGCGTTTCCGTGCAAGGAGCGTTTGGGCCTTTAGACCTGAGAGAAATTGAAGTTGACCACAAATCGAGAATTATCCCGATAGTGCTACTTATATGGCACCTGGAAACTAAGATATTTCTCCATCCCAATTCCGAGTAACATACTGATATATTCGCAAAATTCATTCGCTTTCCACTCGCTCCATTTTTTCGAATCCATTTTCTTCACATAAATCAATATTGTTGCCATAATAATATATATATACTTAATGCTATACACATACTCCCACACAAGTAAATAAACATCCAGTGAGAAGGGCACGCGCTTGGTCTTGGCTTCTATATAAATGTATGAGTATAACCGGATGAGTTAGCGAACTGTAGTTTTCTGTTCACTTCTTCAAAACACTCTACTTTGAGTTTTTGTGTTCATTTTAATGTAACATTCTTTCCAAGTATGCTCTTTTAGTGCTCTATTTTCCTACTCGGAACCCTCCTTGTTTTGGTTCGAATCATGATTTTCCACTAAAGAATGTTTTCCGGTAGGTCTTGATTGTCATTCCTTCTTAGTTTTGTGCCAACCCATCTTTTTCCTTTCAAATAAATGTTTTTTCTTACTCCAAAATTCCCCCAAGATCCAACCATAAGCCCATTCTTTCCGAAATAAACTCCCTCACTGTTGCTGATTAAACTTTCTATTGACTTGACGAATGTATTAAAACACGTCCAATTATTTCTGTTTTCTAATATCTTATGAAATTGCCTCGAAATATCGAAAACACAACATTCGAAAAACAAAAACCGCGAAACCCTCTCCAAAATTCTACTACCAAAACAAAACAAAACCTCTACCTTGTGATCAAAAAGTTCCGGTAATTTGAAAAAAAACGCATTTATTTCAATTTTTAATTGATATCTTTATTATCGCCTTCAAAGTACTCGCCATTAGAGGCAACACACATATGCCAGCGCTTTATCCAATCATCCATACATTTTTTATAGGCCGATGAATGTATGGCTTTCAGTTCTTCCAGCGAATTCTTTTTATCGCATCAATCGATTCAAAACGCCTACCTCTGAGCGGAATTTTCAGTTTTGGGAAGAGAAAGAAGTCGCACGGGGCAAGGTCTGGTGAATATGGTGCTTGTTTGATGGTATTGGTGGAGTTCTTGGCCAAAAATTCACAAATAGTGAGCGCGGTGTGTGATGGAGCGTTATCGTGGTGTAAAATCCACGAATTATTGCGCCACAATTCTGGCCTCTTCTTTCGAATTGCCTCACGCAAACGTCTCATAACTTGTAAATAATACTCTTTGTTAACCGTTCGACCTTCTGGAAGGAATTCAGAATGGACGACACCGCGAAAATCAAAGAAAACGGTCAGTAAAACTTTAATTTTGGAGCGACTTTGTCGTGATTTTTTTGGTTTCGGCTCATCTTCGGCGCGCCATTCGGACGATTGTTGACTTGTGAGCATATCAAATTCATATACCCACGTTTCATCACCAGTTATGATGCGTTCCATGAATGTGGGATCGCTATCTGCGTTCGCAATCATCTGTTTAGCGACCTCAACTCGATGCTGTTTTTGCAAAAAATTCAGCTCTTTTGGAACAAGTCGTGCTTCAATGCGTTTCATGCCCAGAATTTCCGTCAAAATGTGTTCGGTCGATCCAAATGAGATATCAAGGAGTGCAGCTATCTCCCGAATGCTAATTGAGCGGTTTTCCATAACTAAATTCTTCACGGAAGCGATGTTTTCATCGGTAGTTGAGGTCGATGGTCGTCCAGAACGCGGCATGTCACTCACGCTTTCACGGCCTTCTTTAAAGTCTTTGTGCCAAACAAATGTACGATTTTGTGACATAGAGTCCTCACCAAAGGCTTTTGCAACATTCTGAGCGTTTCCGCTGCAGAAAATCCGTTTGCAACACAAAATTTCACACAAACGCGTTGTTCCAATTTTTTATCCATGGTAAAAATCGCCGAGCGTCTATTTTTCGACTAACAAAAGCAGTTGTCAAAACAAAACTAATGGATAATTTGCTCTCACACTTTGACAGAATATCAGAACTAGTGTTGCCATCTTACACTAAAAAGATTTTACCGAAAAAATAAAGGCGGCCTTTTTAAATTGAAAATTACCGGAACTTTTTGATCACAAGGTATATCACCGATACAGTAGCGGATTGCCTGGTGGTCACTGTGGGTATGCTCATCACTAATTCTCCAATTCATGTTTTCTATCAGCGATGGTGTGCAGAATGTCACGTCGATGACGGACTCACGGCCATTCCTCATAAAGGAAGCAATGCTAACTCTTCCAGTACGCCCTTTCTACGCCCTCTCACATTGGTGTATCTGCTACCCCGCCCAAGCGTTGAAATCACCACCGATGAAAACCGGACTTCGTCCCACCAACTGGTTGGTAAGGTGGTCCAGCATCTGCTGTAACTTGCTCTAATATCCATCTAGGAGGTGCGTAGACTGCATACGCAGGTTCCGTTGATTTTGGCAATCGCGAAACCTTCGGATGAATTCGAGACAATCTCCTGTATGGGATATCTACTCATAAAGTGTAAGGCAGTCATGCCTGCCGTGTTCGTTACCCTCCGCAAAAATTGCCACGTAACACTTTGTTTCCGTTGTTGACTGCCACAACAGCTGCTGTGCGTCATAGCAAAGATTTAAGTTCAACTGGGTTATCTCCATTACTTTTGGAGCGCCGCCGCATGTTTGTACGCTGAGTATTTGAGGCCCCCCGTCACGTGGTCATTCCCATCCTCTTCTTTGCAGAGCATACACTTCGGTTGTTTTTTGCAGTCGCTCACAACGTATTCGCTGCCTCCACATTTCCAGCATAGCTCGGATCTGTCAGGGCCCTCGCAGTTTCTTGCCAGGTGACCGAAGACCAGGCACTTGAAACATCTCGTCATTTGCTGGGACACCCGGGGGGTCATCCTTAGCGAGCACACCGACCACCAGACTTTGACTTTTCCTGCCTCCAACAGTTTTTTGCTACAGGTGTTGAGAGCCGTATTGATGCTGTTTGGGTGTTCCCATACGCCTTCCTCATACGGTCTACCATCTGGACATCTTGCAAGTGACCCAGAAGTGCTCTCAGTGCACCCTACCACTCGCTCGCAGTGGTGATATCGTAGATGTTTCTGCATTTAATCACTGTCTCTGAAGATAGCGCCTTCACAGTAGCCTGTGCACCGAGTGACTGTTGGCGTTTCTCTGTCTCTTTTCTTCCGGTATGTTGGATGTCCTTTCAGCGTCTCATCATCATCCACCGACATTTCTTCCATTCTTGTCTCCATCAGCTCTATTTTGGCTTCTTCAGCTCTCTTTTTCAATGTGCTTTGCTCCTTCTTGGCAGCAGTCATGGCGGCCTTGATGCCCGTCACCAGCTGCTTAATCTTCGGGTGGACGATCTTGTTGTTCTTGTCCTTATCGAACTCAAAGAGTTCATTCACTCTCTTCCGAGCCTCGATCATGCCGATCTTCCCAGGCAGCAAAGCTCCTTGGGATGCACCATTGGAAGATTTCGGTGTGAGCACCTGGCTCAACACTGGGCGTTTCTCTTCTTGTGGTACCACAGGTTGTTCTTGGGACATTCCACTACCTGACCTCAATACAGCCGTCTGCGTTCCAATAGGCGATCACGCCAACTTTCCGCTTTTTACGAATGCGCTCACTAGTCCAATTGTTGTGGCCAACGCACAACCACCTTCGTTCGACGTTTCACTTGTTTAATTTGTGTTTGTCTCCATTTTGTTGGGTCCCCCTCCAGACCTTCGTCTTCGCTGTCTGGCGTTATACCGTCGCCGTTTAATTTTGTTGTGGTTTTTTGTTTATCATGATTATCTGTCTCTACTCGTTGTAGATAGTCTGATTCTGATCCCAAGGTTATCTTTGAAACAGGGAGTCCATGCTAGAGTTGACACGGTCCTTCATTGGATTCGTGCTCAGAGCCGGATTGGCGTAAGTCAGGAATGTTACATCTGAGGCAGCTACCTACCGTACCTAGAGGCCTGCCAAAGTTTCACCGGGACGGGGTCAGCCACACCATTAGGCCACTTGCCATTTCTGGAGGGGGTCACCCTTCCATACTAAGGAAGTAGAATAGCCCGACTACAAGCCCTGCGCTTCAACTTCAATCCGTTTATCCATTCCGTATCCATTTTTCGATGCCGAGACCAGTATTCCATAATTTTGATCTCATTGGTTTTGATCCTAATCCGGATGACCCAGCTTCTTTTGAGCCACCTATGGGGTTAGGCGTTCGGTCACTTTTCCGCCACCTGGAGTGTTAGGAGATGAAGAAAGTTTCATTGACGCTAGCTCGTTCAATGACAGTAATGCAACCTAATAGACATGAAAAGGAGGAGGAGGCTGTGTGTGAAAGGGCTGTGCTGTTTGTGTTACTTGCTATTCCAATGGGGATTTTTTGAGAGGAGGAAAATTGATATGGGGTGTATGGCGAAATTTACTTTAAATTTATAATATCGGTACATGTTTTAAATATTATTCTTGCTGAATCGCTCTTTTACTTCTAGGTTACTTATATGTAACTCCTTTAAGTTAAAATCAAGTTGCGGCAACCAATTATGACGGTTCCCTAGTAGCACACATGTTGCCATTAAGTTGAGAAAACATAAATGTGCTTTTGTTAGTCATAATCAAGTTGCTGAAACTAACTATGATTGTGGTGTGTTACTTGGGTTGTGCGTTGCTTGTGCTGGCTAAATATATTTTAACAATTGGATTACCGCTGAAATCTAATATCGCTCGGCAGGTTTTAATTTTTAGGATAAGTAATAGCAAAATTTCATAATTTCACTTGAGTGAACAACAATGAAAGTGTTCTCTACAGTTTACAACCAGACTGACAACTGCTTATCGATGTCTTACTATACCACTTTGTAAATACTAAACGGGGTCGATTTTTTAAGATCGGGTTCCATATATGTTATGTGCAGCCGTCCTAGATTTCCAGTGTCGATATATCGAGTCAATTCGAATATGTACTCTGGCGTACTAGATGGTAAAATTTATCGTCTGAAACTCATCTTCTATACTATTCCTCTGCGCCCACCATTGCGAGGGAGATCCCGCTTTCTCATTGCCCATGATTGAAAAATGCTCAGTAATCCATACAAAGGCAGTTAAATGTGATTCCTAACCAAATTACCCATATGTTTCCTTACTTTTAAAATGAAATCTATGAATGGTTTCATCTAACGGAGTGTCCGAGGAGATGATGTTATGGTCTGTAGGCATGTTGAAAAACATCCTCAACGCGAAGTTGATTGTTGCCAGCTCAGCATCAAGAACAGATCATTGTCCTTGAAGTTCGTGGAAGGCACTGGAGTTTTCACACACGAGGCGAGACCCATTAGTGAAAAAACTTTTTCCGGAATTGACGTGTTTGTACTCTTCGTACAAAAAAGTGGGATTATAATAGGATGAAGTCAATTCTGAACTCCACGATGTGCATAATTTATGAACAGATCATAATCAGTTGAGGCACTGCTATTGGTGAAATGGGCACAGTCCGGAGTGTAGCACGGAATACACATATCGTTAAGATATACATCTTAAAAATACATTTATGTTCGTTGAAGCGTTGAAGAGTACTTATTTTATGCACGAACAGCAAATGCAATTTCCTCCCAGTAACAAGCGATTTTTTCTTTTGCAAATTTTTAGTGACCGATACAGACATGATACAAAATACGGAAAGAATACAGGTTTTTTAAATAGAGATACAGTTTTTTTTTTCAAAAAACATACAGATTATGCAAAAATTGTTTGCGGAACTGGCAAGTAAACAAAAAAGATACAGATTATATAAAAATACATATTTGGACATCGTATACAGAGTTATAGGGGGTCCTCCCTTAGCTCAGTCGGTAAAGGCGCAGCTACAAAGCAATACCATGCTGGAGGTGACTGGATTCGATTCCCGATCTGGTCTAGTAATTTTTCGTTAAGGAAAATTTCTCGACTCTCTGGGCATATCGTATGATTGTACTTGCCACACAATCATACTAATGCAAAAATGGTGCCTGGCATCGAAAACTCTCAATTAATAACTGTGGAAGTGCATCTAGAACACTAAGTTGAGAGCAAGCAATTAGCGAATTTTGAAAGCAATAAGGTTGAAATGCTAAAAGAAGAGTACAGAGTTATAGGTGTGTTATAAATACAAAAAAAAAAGAAAATTTCACTCGACTTTTTATTTACAGCTCATGACTTTGCAAAATTAACGATACAAATAAATACAGATTTTGTTATTTTACAGATTTCGATTAAAAAATAAATGACAGCTCTGGAAACAAGTCATATCTCGGATTGTAAATAGATTTTTTTCGTAAAAATCTTAAGAATCATTTCCAGACTGTTACATAGCTTAGCCTTGGTCAGAAGAGGTATTTTTACTTGTCTGCAGGGTAGAAGAGTAACTTCAACTTTAAAAAGCTCCTCTTGGGCCTATAGAGTGAACAGACATATGAATTTTAATACGACTTAATGAAATGTAAACGAGGTAACATTGATCACTATTTTCAGTGTTTCTTAATGATTTCATCTTATCGTATTTCTTGAAAGATTTCATCTTGAAGTGTGTTTCATATTTTCAAACAAAGAGGTATAATGTCTTTGTTGATCTGCAAACTTCTGCAAACGTCATGTTCTTTGTTTTGTTTGTTTGTATGACAATTTTTAAGTATACAATATGAGTACATCGATATGGGGTTGCATTGATCAGATAAATGATTTTTAAGAAAAGTTTTTGGAAAATTTTTGTTCACTAAATCTTAAAAGCAAAATAAAATCCAGGCAATCATGTTCAAAAGCACGGACATTTCGCAGAACACTGATTTCTTTTAATTTCTCGTGAACGGGAAGATTTTACCGAAGTTGTTCAAATTAATCAGTTTGTTGTTTGTCAGCCAGACAAGAAAAAAATGCTCCGAATTCAATAACATCGGTCAGTACAACAATATGACGGTTTTTATTTTAATGTTTGTTATAAATGTTAGAGAATGCCTGATAGTTAAACAAATAATGTTTACTGTAAAATCTACTTTCTTACTGTCCGAAGCTCGTTAAAGAATTAAATGGAGTCACATGATCAAATTCCATTAAAAATATTTATGATACCATTCACAGGCAATTTTTTTTTTGTCTCAAACTTTAAGGAAACTCAGAGTGGTCAATATAACCACATTTTATGGTTCAACTTTCCTTACAAAAAAAAAGTCACGACCAAATCAATTATTCTTGTCCAATCCTTTCTTCATCCGTAAGCCGAAGAGAATTTCATGGGAATATCAATGCGCTAGAGCGAAACGAGAACTCATAGCCAAGGTTGAAAAGTATCTCAATACTTTATGCCGCTTTATAAAATACTCTTAGAAACATAAAAATGTTTAATACATTGCACTAAGTAAACCTAAAATAGGCACACAGTGCCAATTGTCATATATCTCTTGATGTTTCATCTAGACTTTTACCCATTTAGCGCTATTTGCATCATAGTTCAAAACGGATTTCAAAATTTCAAGATTCATCCTTTGAGGTTTTCCAGCAACTAGGGAAAAAAGTATAACTTGTTGCTGATAAATTCAAGCAAGTTGATTTTCCAGTTGGCACTACTCATTACCTAATTTCAAAACTGTTCGCAAGACATCCACCTACTCACGAACTTTCTTTTTTATTACCCAGATATTTTCATTTGCCGTTGGAAATACATATTGGTGTCGCACAGGTTTTTATTGCAATCCATTACCCCAATAGAGATAATAAAATATGGAGGAAGAAAAGTGATTGCTGTTTTACCATCTTTTGCTTACTCATCAAATCCATACAACGCGTCAAAAACGAGAAAAACCATGATGGTTATCAGTTCTACACTTATCGTGTTTCCATACCAGAACACACAAATGTCGGAGCTAATCTTCCTCAATAGTTTATTGATTCTATTATACCCCCTCATGCCCACATCATTCACGTTACGTTTATCATGTTTTAGCCCATTTGGTTTTATGGATTTATGTGCCTTATTTCGTAATATATTCTGTTCAATTATGTGTACTTTCCTCACAAGTGTTTTAGTAGTGTGACACTTCAGAACAATTATTGCTACATGAAGTTCTGTAGTGAGCTTCTATAATAACTATCGAGAGAAAAAGAAACTTTTATATGAAAGACAAGACCTAAATTCACTGATTTTAAATTTCTTCCCTTCACCGACAGCAGCACCAAGTGTCACGCGTTTTGCCGTTGATGCATTTTTCATTTCATTTACCCACGATAACACCACAATCTCACACAGTTTTCACTGTGGTCACTTTCAATTAGAGTAGTAGTTGTTGTTGTTGAAGGTTGTAACAGTAAGGTCTTTTTTTGTTCCAAAAATGAATGACAACATTACATTCATTGATCCCATACACCATTGCACAAAACGATTTCCTCACAACTCTCGTAAATCTTGTATCAGATCCACCAAAACACCATAATCACACTATTGGAGCTCAATTTGCTTAAGCTAAACGATAAGTTGTTTTGGGTTTATTATGGGATTGGGTTAAGTTGTTTACATTAGTCGTTCAAACTCATTTATCGAATTCCACATAACACTTTTGGTACTAAACATTTTGCTCATATATCTTAAAGAAACAATTTTATCTTATTTTATTAAACCTGTTTTCGTTTATTTTTTCTTAAAATATTTGATTTGTTTCCTACTTTCATTCGTTAGAGAATACAGAGGAATCTTTTAAAATCAATAAAGTTTAATCGCATTACTTTCTTTCTATGATTACGATAATATAAAAACATAAACAATCACTATATATAGGAAATTACAGTTGTCTGAAAGTGGATTTAATATTTACAAGAGATCGAGCGTTCTATTTCACGACCGTATTCATACCCGGCATCATACTGGTGACGTCCTCGTTCATCACATTCTGGCTGGAGTGGAACGCGGTACCGGCCAGATCAATGATAGGTAATAATCGTAAACATTCATTCGGGCTCCGCCGAGAGAGCGGTTGACTGAAAACACCACTCCATCACATCACAACACTCACTCCAGTGAGAGCGTTCTGGACAGAAATTCGAAGGAAAATCATTTGTCTCCCCTACTCCCACTTCTTGGCTCACCCATCTACCTCTGCGTAACCGCTTTTGGGCCGCAAAATTTGGCTCGCTCTCATCACCCCAACCCAACCCAGCTCATCATCATTCTAATCGATACCTAGATAAACCAACCTCCTTCAACACAGGCCTCCCTGTTCGTTTACCCCAACACGTTGGCCAATTTTAAATGGAAAGCATAACAAATCACAAAACAACAACAAAGCCACTCGGAACAGAGACCTTTGAACGCTTCAAAGTGTCAGTGATTGTCTTTTTTTGTGGAGGCGAGTGTGGAATCAAACTTGTCCGTTCCATTCCACCACCACCAGCCGCCTCAACCAACAACACCATCCAGCAGAAGTACGGTAACGGTAACAGTACACACTCACAGCACTAACTGATCGCAACACGGAAACGACAGGACACATAAGAGGAGATGTTATAACTTTTGCCTTGCTGCAGCCTGCCTGATTGTTTTGGATTCAATTCGATTGTGTTGCTGTTTGAAAAGTTAACAAAGTTGATGGAAGTAGTTTAGAACACGTTTAGTTTCCGATTGTTATTCATTAGCTTCCCTACTGTAGGATTGAGTATATGGTTGAAACTTTAACCAATAGTTTTGAAGTCGCATGGCTGACAAAAAGTGCTTACAATAATACTATACACATTGCATGACAGTTTTCATTTCGAACATTTTTTTTTCTTGCAATCAAATATTATAATAGTTATGTAATAATCACGTTAACAAGAAACAAACATCTGAATGAGTCATATAATTTGGACCAGGTTTTCAAGCAACGATTTCGAAGGGAAATTATTAATAAGAAAGAGTCGGAAACAAAATGGTGTAGGTAACATGCAGAATAGTGAGAGGTCCATTTATTATCTTTAGTATATACGTTTTACTTTGGCAAACTCCGGCAGAAATGTTGCTAACAAACATGGTCAAACCGTCGTTCAAGGCCATTCCAAAGTTTTTTTTTAGATAGTTTTTACAGCATTTTGTTTCTTGCACCTATTTAAATTGTTTTATGATAATTTTAGCAAAAAAAAACTTATTCACGCAATATTAATCATCAACTGATCAACTGATACAAGTCATTTAAGCTGATCAAATGCTGGAAAAGCCTTATTTCAACTAGCTGTGCTAATTGTGGCATGCATAAGCTGTTGATACGCATTAAACCTTTACTTTTTATGAAGAATTCATATCATAGTAGGCTGCGAGTACAAAACAGTTGCACTATGACAAAGTGGCAGCGTTTTAGTGAATTGTCCTACGCACAGTGGTCGCAAATAGACATTTCAATTGCCGTGGGAGTGTTCTGGTGGACCGTTAAAAGGGCCTTAGACCTAGAAAAGAAAGGACAACTATCCGCGAAGATGGCCACAGGTCGTCCGAGGTCAGCTCGGATTCCGAGGGTTATCACTGCCATCAAAAGGAAGATTCGGGCGAATCCAGTGCGTTCAATGGAGAAAATGGCGAAGGCAGTAAAGGAATCAAGCGAAAAAATTCGGTAATCCTATTCACCGACGAGAGCATGTTTACCGAACCGATTGCTTTATTAGTTCTCTCCCGATAAAAGACGTGGCCGACGAGCATAAAAACGTGTATCTGACCAAGCATCATGCTAGCGTTATGGTGTTTTGATTGGTTGCTTCCGATGGTAAAGGAATGAACCCGTTGTTCATTTCCAGAAGGCGACAAAGTAAACACGGAGGTCTACATCGGAATTTTAAGTTAGTATATTCTCCCGTGGTTCAAAGAGCAGTACGGCCCGAAGCCAGATGTTGTATTTTAACAAGATGAGACTCCGTGCCATATATCGAACCGCACTCAGAAGCGGTTGCAGGAACATCTGCCGTTGTGGGCGAACGATACGTGGCCGCCGTCCAGCCCCGATCTTAATCCACTAAATTATTCAGTATGGCGCGTCGTGAAGGCCAAGGCCTGTTCTGATCGGCACCCGAGTAATGCAAGCTTCAGACAAACATTGACCCGTACCTGGGGAGAAATGGATCCAGGCTACATTATTAGGACTTGTCGTGCGTTCCGAATGCGTGCCGTTATTGCAACAAATGGAAACTTGATCGATGATTAACATAGTTTTAGACTATTTATTTATTTTTAGCATTTTACAACTAATAAGTACAGTCGAGACATCGTTAATCTCCTTATTTATCATGTAGATAATGTAGATAATAAGATCTGATAGTGATCCGGGTTAATGCCTCCGAGGCATCCGAGAAACTGAAGAATATACTTAATTTGACCATCGCAAGGATCCTTCAAAGGTTCCAGGAAGAGATCCCCAGTAACAAATTCAATTTTAAGGTACACTTGAAGAAGTTTTCAAGACTCATTTGATAAAACCACGCATAAAACTAGATATTCTACATAACATCGATAAAACAGCCATAAAACCCTCAAAAGTTCAAAAAGCCCATACTACAGGAGGTTCTCAAGAGTATTTCCCAAGGTTCACTTAAAACTTTACAGTTTTATCGGTACATACTTGTAATGACATTCAAGACATGCTTAAAACTATGATTAAAACTACCACAGGTTTTGATAGTTTTATGATTTTCCTCTTTAAGAACACTTCCAGTCCATCACAAATATGTTTCGAAGATTCCATTTTTCGATTCGTTCTGCTGAATGGGGAATTTTTTTTTTGTTTATAGTTGAGTGGAAGCTATTAAAGAAAAAAAATATCGATATAAGTATAGTATTTAAAATAAAACTAATATTTCTTGAACAAGACTAACAAGATTTTTTGAGGAGCGCGATAAGTTCCTCTTTATTTGTTCTATTCTTGAAAAAGATAAAACTTGTTTGAATTGCTCAAGGTTAACAAGTAATTCGTAAGATAGCCATAAAACCAGTGTGGAGAAGGCACATCATAAACAAAGAAAATGTGAACGTCTAAATCAAAAGTGCCCATGCACAATTGTTGTTCTTAGTCATAATTACAGCTTATAATTTATTGTTTTTACTCACCACCGTAAGTCGATAAGAACGAAAAATAAGCAAAACTCTAACTTGAATATGCTACCAATGATTTTGGGAAGAATAACAAATAATAATATTGCGGTTTCTCTTGATCTATATGCTAAACCTAACGTCGGAAGAAGTGCGCTGTGTAGTGGATCACTGAGCGATTCCAGCACACTACTTCTGACTTTAGATTTAACGAACAGATCATGAGAAAAATCGATTTTCGCTCTGATGATATACCAATTTTTACTTGCAACGCGTATTATTATTATGTAGCCTAATGAGAACTGAAATGCACGACTCGGGAGAATTTAACATTTACATAACATTTTACTATCGTAGTGCACGTTAAACCTTACGTCAAAAGTACTGCGCTGTATTTCCACGGAGGTGCGCCGTATAACGCGCTACCTGGGACTTTAGGTTTAACTTGCACAACTGGCATATAATCAATTATCATGAGTTATACATTTCGGTTTTCAGATAGCGATACATTGCACCATTTAATTTGATTCGTTACAAAAAATAACGGACGTATAACGCATAGAGCCTTCTGATAAGTTAGTCTCAGTAAGCTGCAATTCCAATGGAATCCTGCGATGGCCAAAAAACATTTGTCGTTGGTGGCTGAGATGAAAGAGTATTCAATATATTGGATAAGTTTTTATTGAATTTCCGCTTGAACGATCCACTATTTTATAATTTTTTGCAACTATGGGCGTCCATTGTGACAGTTTGTTTATTTTTCACATAATGTTTTTTCTCAAGAGTATGTGCTCTTATTCAAAATCAAATGGTTCTAAGAGCGTTTTATGGCAGCATTTTCATGATACATTCAACTTAAAGAAGAATGTCATAAAACTTTTATCAGGTTTTATGAAAGTTGCGAAACGATGTCTTGAGAGGGGAATCAAGTATCTAATAAAATTACTTATAAGGTGAATTACACTTATAAATGACGTAGTTTTATGGAGGTTTCTTCAAGTGTTCTTTAATCACTCTTAAGAACTGTTAGTCAATTAAAACCACCTTAACTTGGAAAATGCCCTGATAAAACCAGATGATCTCCATAATTATTTGATAAAACTACCATAAAACACGAATAAAACCAAATTGCGTTTGAATTTGTGACGTGTCACTTCGTTCGCTCACTCAATTCTTAGTTTTTCAAACAGAAATGGGGGTATTTAATCGAAAGAGGAAAGATCTATAGATAAATATTAGCTAGCTAGATAGGGTCTTAAGAGTATATAAATTAAGAAAACTTAAGTACTATGAAATGAAATAATCATGCTCATAAATACATGCTTAAACTACCATAAACTACTTAAACTAAAAGTTTAATTAAGGCCAATGTTTGTATTGAGAAAAACAGCACACTGAATAGGTGATGTAATCAGCCTACACAACACAACACAACAACAATACCCCTTTGAACTGGTATCCTTGGTAGCAGTACTGCCTGATGCTCTCGACTCCCAACACAAAATGCTACCTAGGGGGAAAAAGGCCTGTTTGCCGGTTCCTGAGTCTTGCATGTGAGGAGACTCGTCCACTTGCTTGAGCACCAGCAATCGACCTGCGCCATAGCTCACGAAGAAAGCCCAAAAAGTTCAACAAAATTGTGGAAAAAAAACTGTTCTTGGTGATTGGTTAGCCATCACCCGTTCGCAAAGCGAGCAAACACCTACGGATCGTATCCAAATCGATCGACAACTAATCGATCGGCACCCACTCGATTGGTGTTAAGTGGTGGCAAAGGCGCGCTTACGGCAACGATATTCCTCACAGGACTAGCGACACCACCAGATCGGCTTAATCGACGCATCTGCGGCACAATCCGGGCAATCGGCACGATTGGAGGCAAGGTGGTGATCAGCGAAATTGCGTGGACGGCGCAAACATTCAACACCGAATCGGCGTTCTCGACACATCACATCGGCACGATTGGCGCGGAAAGTATCCGAGCAAGCAGACGACGGAGCACGGAAACCTCGTGTGGACCAAGTTGACCAGCGTTCATCGACGGGCCCAACACTGACACCACACACCATAACCGTGAGTAGAGTGTATAGGTAGGGATATAGCTAGGGCTGATAGGGACTGTTAGGGCCAAAAATTTAATAAAACGCCGTAAAATTAAAATAATTGATCTCTTTGGTTTTTCCTCTTATTTTGTAACCTCGGTATGAAAGAGCCGACCCAGAGTGTGGTTAAAGTCACTTAAGGGCTGGGCGAGCGTAACTTAAGGCAAGTTACAAATTGTTACTTGGGATGACAGTGGACCACAGGCTCGGAGCTGAACGAAAACCAGGAACAACGCGCAAAATTTTCGAGAGAGCGCTGATTGCTTATTTTAAACTCAATCGGAACATTTCAACGCAGGACATAGCCAAACAACTTGATATTTCGCAAAGTATCTTCCAGAGCACCCAGAAACGATCCAGATTGATAACGTACAAGGAGCAGTACTTCATAAGTAGAACAAACGCCAGCAGAGTATTGCCGAAACGCATGCCCATAAACTTTAAAGGAAGCTTCTAACGAAATACGATGCTGCCTCATTGATTAGACCTACATCAAATTGTATTTTACGCAGTTGCCGGGACAGGAACAAGTTTGCTGTGATAAGACAGGCAAGGATAAGTTTTCTTTGGATGACCGTTTCAAACGGGAGAGCTGTACAAATTCTTTCGAAGTACCAGAGTGAACTAATCAAGACCAAAGGCTCCATAAACGGTGAGATTTACCAAACTTGACATGACCAAACTGTCCGGATCTCCGTCCGATCGAAACCTATTGGGCCATGATGAAGCACCAACTTTGGAAGACTAAAGCAGAGGCGAAGAACGAAAAATGATGAGGAAATGAAGTAAAACTAAGAAAAACGTAACCGAAAAAGTGTTCAGGCTTTGATGGAGAGCATCAATCATGAATGTCGAGCATTTCACGCAAACTCGTCATAAAATTCAACCGACGTATGTCACCCTAGCAACACAGTTGTTATACTTTGGTTGACATAACTTCTAGTGTCTCATTTTAGTCACAAATAAGTTGCTGCAACCATTTTTAAAGGTTTTGTGTTGTTTGGCAAGCTGAATGAAATACACATACTGAACTACTGTAAAAATTTGGTTTTATTTCGTTAAAAAATTTGGTTTTCAACTATAGCCGATTTTTCAATCACACTATCCTAGCAGAAGAAAATAACAAAGAGGTATCAAATTAGTAACAAGTTCTGTTATCCCTGATATTGTTTTGATTTCAGCTGTTATCGCATAACAAATTTAATTATCACCACCAGCTAATTTAGTTATCATTATTTATCATTTTCAAAGTACTCTGTCTGACAAACTTTAAAAAATTAATGCAAAACTATGAATATTACCCACATATTTGAACAATAAATTTTGATTTTCATTGACAGAATTATTTCAGTTATTGACGCTAGAATTAATTTCAAATTGATAACATAATTTGAAACTATTTTAACAAATTTACTGACATCATTGGATTTGTTATCAAAAAATTAGCTATTAATATGATATTCAACAAGTATTTTTCTGTTATTCATTCTGTTATTTTGGATTTTTATTCAGCCTAAACGATAACATATTCAGTCATCAAACAATGATAACCCGGTATTAGAATTCGTTATCAATTTGGTATAATCCTTTGCTCGAGTAAAGTGTCGCAATAGTTATCGACTCAACCCCACTTGTGAATATCGAAGGAATGTGTTTAATCTCCCGCAACCGAGACTAAATATTTTCATTGTCCACAAGAAGTCGTGAGTAAAATTAACAGACAGGTGATATACTATCGTTGAACCCAACATTATACAATGTTTAGATTACGAAGTAATAACATGTAAGGGAAGGTCCATTAATTATGTCACGCAGCAAGGGGGGTGAGAGGGTTTGAGAAAACGTGACGATCCATACAAAAAAATTCGAAGGTTCATACAAAAAATGTGACAATGGGGGGGGGGGGGGGGGGGTAATAAAAAGTCAATTTTTGCGTGACGTAATTAATGGACGTTCCCTAACGAGGCTGTCTTGATGACGTTTTGACAACTTTTCAGACGCCTAAGTAACTTCTTCATATAATATTGCAACTCTGAAGTCAAAACAAGGCAATGGAAGAGTTTTTGCTACTAAATATCTCCAAAATTTCATCCTTTCTATGTTCAAACAACTGTCAAATATAACCACTACCTTTGATTGACTGATTATGTGTAATATAAGGATTTATATCAATTATTTGTTTGATCAATAACCTCGCTCAAGACTCCCATTGATGTTCAAATAACGCATTGATGCTTTTTATGATCTTACATTTTGTTTTTAAATAACAAAGTTTGTTTTAACCAACTGTTAACCATTTTATAACTTTAGGTTACTTTAGGCAAATCCGAACATCACCGTTTCAAATTCAGCTTGATATGCTTTTACGTTTCTGGTTTTCCTTTTTTTTCTCCTTTCATTTTTCTATCTCTCTATTCCACGAACAACGCACGTGTAAATGAAACAAAATGTACACATTTGGATGCAAATTGCAAACCCGACTAAAATCCATCCCAATTGGCGCACGATGTATCTAAACAACCACAAACACCCCTACATCTTCAAATAGGTAACTACAGTTGCCTGAAAGTAGACCTTATGTTTACACGTGATCGAGCGTTCTACTTTACCACCGTTTTCATACCGGGCATCATTCTGGTGACCTCGTCCTTCATTACTTTCTGGCTGGAGTGGAATGCCGTGCCGGCTCGCGTTATGATAGGTAAGTGAACAAATGCCAAATCAAAGCTTTCCAGCCATGTCCGCCCACCACAAATTCTTTGCTCTTTCATGTTCAACGCTAGCAAAGCTCCGGGTGCGTTTGATATTACCCATTTGTATACACCCCATACCCTTATGATTTACTTTTGGATTGAATGTTAGTGCGTAGATTTTTTATAAATATGTAAGCAAATGTTGTAGGTGCTCGTTTTTAGCTCCCTTCTAGCATTTTAGTTCCGGTGATCAAATCTCACATAGTTGAAGCAAACCGAGTCGAAATGTTTGAAGGTTCACGATAGGCTGAACCCGTCGATAGAATTGGTTTGGCTTTGCAGTTCTTTGCTAGGAATCTAGATATGGTTACCATTCTCATGTAAATCTCATTATTCTAATATTCATCCGACGGTAAATCTAGTGATCGGAGAGCAACTGGCTTGGCATCTTTCCGTAATAAAATTTATTTGCTTTCATCCTTTGTTTTTTAGTAGGATGAATTGAGGAGAGATGAGATTAACATGAAAACATATGCCATGCTATCCGAATAACCAGTTATTAGCACTGATAATCAGGAAAGACCATTAACCTTATAAAAATTATCATAAAATATGAAGTGCTCGTCAACTTCATTGAATGACTTTAAAGCTAAATCCTCGCAAAGGATGCCATGTATTTGGAACTCGCTTGTTTCACATTTCAATCCAGTAATTATCGAAACGACAATCACAATCATCATCGTGCGAGTTTACATTTTCCCGTTGTTGCCTTATGCATGCGACCATGCTAATATTCGTTCGTTAATAACGAGGAACTTCAATGTTTAACATGTGAGCTGTACATGAATATTGTAATAGTAGCAGAAGGTTGTCATTCCCATCAAGCAATAACTCTTACTCTGATCATGCTACATATGAGTTCAGAGCTCTATAAATATACATCAACGGATCATTGACAGCTGTACTCGCGTGAAGTTGATTTGATGTATTCTAAGAATCGCCCAGCAATCAGAAGATCGCATATGATAGCGATTGAACGCGATATGCGTACCAAAAACACGTAATTCAATTGACATCATACGAATTCTGAGTTCGCGAGTAATGATTCGAAAGGCTCAAAGAACTGTCATCGCCTGATCTCACAATAATTAATCCAAGAGCACCAACTTATCTGGTTTCAATTTTTAATGGTCTTTCTTGTTTGTTTTTAATTATTGGATGGTATCTTTCACCGCGACCAATTATCATTTCTCTCTCCTGAACTGTATTTCCAACCTACTGTCAGAAAAGTCAACGAGAAGTATTTTGCAGTACCATGCACGATGACGACGATTTATATAAAATCCACATGCGAGGAAATAAGGCTCCCTATTTATTTTTGCTGCTTCAAACAATGTCAAAAGTTCCTTCCCATCTCACATCTAACATACAGTGAGATGGGTATTAATATATGTTTATAGGACAACCACCCTCTGCTACACCCTATTCGACTAGCCACGTAGGTATTATGTCATTTCAGGGAGAAAATTGTGTCGGGTTATCCAAACATTTCCGCGCCGCAAAAAGAGACAATCCCAATAAGTAGAGATGACGCTCGCAGCACATGTGAAGCCAAATTCGTAGTGTAGTAATTGAAAATAAAAAGGAAGGCATTCCACCAAAACATCGATAACGCGAACGCAAATCCCTGCCCCTTAAATTTCATACCTCAGCTCCCCACAATCATTGAATAAAAACCAAATTTACCGCTCTCAATTGGCAAATCTGACCCAAGTATTAATGCTGACACGGTTGGTTCAATAGGATTAATGGTTTATAAAAATAAATAACTTTTATAGCTGTTACTATAAAACTAACAGGGTAAATTTATCGAACCGACCAATTCGAAACTGAACAATCTTGGCCGTGCTTACACAGAAAACAATAATGAATTTTAACAGGCGCGTAAAATTTCCCCTCATTTAATTCCAAGCCAAGGGAGGCATACCAAACGAAATTGTTTGCAATCTTTCATGCGCCATACAACAATGTTTGCAATCTTTCGAACAACAGGCTAGATTCAGGCGTTATCTGGCTCAAATATACATGAAGCTTCCCATTATGTTCTGCCAAACCTAGCATTCCCTTTATGTGCATTGGATAACGCAGAAAATTAAATGTTTCTTTCTATCTGTATAGTTATAATCTAGTTAGCTGAATAACACAGACAGTTCATCACCTGTGGAACAGTTGGTTGTCTTTTTAATAAGAACTGTGAGGTATTAAACTTGTAAAATTCAAATACCTGTAACTTCTTCGAAAACTTTATATTAATTATTTTTACAGTCACAGTTAGAAAGAAACATGTAATTTTCTGCGTTATCTAATGCACATAAAGGGAAGGCTAGATTTGGCAGAAAATAATGGAATATTTCATGCAAATTTAAGCCAGATAAGCCTGAATCTAGCCTGTTTTATGAAAGATTGTAAACATTGTTGTACGGCGCATTAAAGATTGCAAACAATTTAGTTGTTTATGCTTCTCTTTGCTTGTTATTAAACGAGGGAACATTTAACGCGCTTGTTCAGATTCATTATTTGTTTCTGTGTTGCTTCAGAAATATTGCAGCTTATTTTAGTTCACGTGCTCTTACTCTTCCATTCCCGGTGCAACTTTGTTCGAACCCTTTCTAGGAGTTTCACGACAGTACTATCCGCGAATTTGTTACTGGCAGAATTCCATTTCATGCGAAAGTCACTGATGTTCTTACAACTTTGGTCAGCTTTCCCTAGGTTCTCCTGAATAATTGCCCTGTATCTCTCGATGAGTTGACACTGTACATACACCATTTGGTGGATTCATATTTTTGGGCACAAATTGTACATCATTACTGTACAATACTGTACTGTACTGTGCCAGCGTATCCTCACCGTAGTGACTCGTCGCGAGATGGGGCTAAAATAATGTGCTTTCGGTGTGCTTTCGAATGAATGGAAGTAAACGTTTTTTAAGCATTCATTGATGTACACATCCCTATAGATTGTTCCACTCGTCACGAAAAAAGAACTCCGACTTCCGCATTGACAGATTGCCTTCGAAAAAAAATACTTTCCTCCAAACTTTTCACGGCTAATGGTAGTCTTGGATTTTGGAAGAGTTTCTCCTTCTAGTTTTGTGTACACTGATAAAAAAAAAAGCAATGATAATATCTACGTATCCCACACATGAATTTTTGCACTGTAATTAACAAATGATATCTATTTCCAACCACACATACTTCCTGCACTGAAAATTTCATTTATATTACGAAATCGAAGGTAGGACTAACGAATCTATTCGTTGTATTCTGCAAGGAAACGGATTTGTACTGATTGAGACACTACCTTCGTATTCAGTGTCACACGCGCAACTGTCAAAAGCACAAAGCCTTTGTTGACACAGAAAGAACATTCGTGCGTTGTACGAAAACAATCCAAAGAGCTACGAATCGATAGACATCATCCATCCCCGTAAAACCAATTTTCCGCAAGCGTGTTCCGATAATTGGATACTAATAAAAGATTTCAATAGAAAATCAACAATAATGATACTAAAATTCGTAGAATGAATACACAGGAATGATATGATAATCCAGTGACTTGATCTTGGAACGGTTTCTCCGAAGCAGGTTCCAATGAGGCCACGGATAACCAGAAAATGATTTGAATTGGACCCTAGCTATAATTGGACCATCCGTTCATATGGCTTTGGAGTGACTAGTTTAGAGTTTAGTTTCTGCGAGATCACGGATGGCCAGCAAATGATTTGAATTGATCCCCAGCAATATGGGTGTCATGTTTTGTGGAATCATTTCAGTAAAAAAGTAGGAATCATCATTCTCTCCATATGATTGGACAACACATTTTCAACAATGATACTGACATCCGCTCGTAACCTAGTATTTTCTCCTATCGTTGGAGTGGCTGGACTTATCTCCTTGAGTACAGGTGGTCGAACTTCAGACGGCATCGAAGTAAGGACTAATACCCTAGAACAACATTGCGAGTTGCTGCGCACTATCTCAGAGAGATTATGCCAAGCAAACCTCTCCGTAAGTATTTAAAAGTATCTATTTTGCCAGAAAAGAATATCCTACCTAGGATATATTCTATCTGAAGAAGGGTTATCGATTGACTGTGGAAAGTTAGACCCTATACTTGACTATACATCACCGACCACTGTGAAAGAGGTCAGGAGACTTCTTGGAATGGTAGGATTCTATGAACACTTTAATGCCAATTACTCTGCGGCTCCTATTACCGAGAAAACTAAATGTAAGCTGACATGGACTGAAGAGGCAGAAGATGTTTTAAATAGGATGAAGGGCATACTTACATCACCACCGGTTCTGGCCAATCCTGATTTTAGTCAGCAATTTGTGATCGAGCCCGATGCATCAGCAGTTGCTGCTGGAGCCGTCTTGGTGCAATATTATGACGGGGTGCGTCGACCCATTGCATACTTCACTCGCCAATTCTCAGCGACCCTAAGAAAATACTCCGCCACGGAACGCAAGTTTTTAGCGGTAATCTTAGCGATTGAGAAATTTCGCCACTTTGTCGAAGGTACGCAGTTCAAAGTGGTAACGGATGCCCATTAATTAAAATGGCTAAGCCAGATAAGCGTTGAGGGCAACTCTGCGAGACTTGCAAGATGGGCATTGAAACTAAAACAACACGACATGATTCTGGAATACAGGAAAGGTAAATTAAACGTTATTGCAGATGCATTTTCAAGAGCAGTTGAGGTGGACATATTTAATCCATTTGGCGACGATGATAATGCGGAGCTCTTCTTGATTCATTTCCACTGCAAAACAAAAAAAATTTAAATGTTCATCACACGTCAGAAAGCTTTTTGTCAACCTTGCTACGTTAACACAATAAATAAGGGATTAAGGATGGATTCAACGGTTAAATAGCTATTGTGTTTTGAAGTTTTCAAGTTTACTTCGTCACAGTCCTTATTTGGGAAGAGTAAAGGGTGTCCACAATAAAATTGTATCACACGCAAGTTGGGATTCGTAAAAACCTACTGTTTCGTCTATCATAAAACGTCTGACTATCTATAATAAGATCTCGAATAGGTAGTTGAGGTTTCTGACCGGAAACCAAATTTCTCCGTTTGAGATGAATAAAAAGCTGAATCTAAACAAAAGTATTGTTCAAATGATGATAATATGGACTACCACCCGTGTAGCACGGAAAATAAGTGCCAGCACAACAGGCTCTCCTCTCTGATTGACTGATTGACTGATTGACAGTTAACCGGAACATTCACCATGGCGGACGAAAACCTGCGTGTAGGCATGTTTTTGAGTTCATTCTTCGTTTTATTTATCAATTTCTCCTCACTTTTCGCAACAAAATTGTTGAAGTAATTCTTACGCTTCAGGTTGGCCGAGAAATTCTCGATGGGACGCAGCTGGGCGACGTTGGGCGGGTTCACCGACTTGGGTATTCAGCCACTCCATCTCCTCCAACGATCGCTTCGAGTAGTGGGCCGACACCAGATCCGGCCAGAACACCGCGTCTTCGCCCTTATGGTATTTCTTGATGAACGACGCAACTTCCGGCAGGCATTTCGTACTATAAATTTCCTCGTTCGCGGCCAGTCCGGAACGAAAGAAGAGCATTGATTGTCAGCCACAGCAGCACCTTCTTGGGGAACTTGGTGTGTGAAATGAACTTCATCTCGGAGCTCACTTCCTTCGTTGGGGAAGTAACATACGAAGTGCCCTGCCAGTCGTTGCCATCCAAGGTGAGATAGTTCTCGTCGTCCATCACCACCGACACGACGCAATTCGCCGGGAAAATCGAGTTGACCATCTTATTCAGCCGCTGGCGCTGCGTCATTGCCTGCAGCTCCGAAACCAGTGGACGCGACTTCCGCTTCCTGACATGTATGTTCATGTTCGCCAGGTACTTTTTCACTTTTTGGCCTGTTGAACTGACCTCCCGGCCAAGCGTAGCCACTTTTCCCTCGGTCTTCCTCTTCAGCATCCTTTGGAGCATCTTGTCCCTCAGGGTCGTCGGCCGTCTGAACCGGGCTTTCTTTCGATGCTCTGATTGTTGTCTAATAGTGTCAAGATGTTGTAGATGCCGGAACGGGCGTACCGGCGTGCACAAAGTGCCGCACGATGTCCGTTTTCGACGCGGCAGGGTGCCGTTCTTTGAACGCGCGAGAGTTGCTTCACTGTTTTTGCCATCACGGTTAGAGTTCGACTGATAGAGCTGTAAAATTTTGTCTACTGACTCGTGGGTTACTATGATTGATGCAGCATGCGTAGTTTTGTCAGTGCGGGTGAAGGTAAACCCATGAAAAATCGGCAATTTTTGTCCATTTTTTTAAATGCAAACGATTGAGCATGAAGTATTCATTTAATTGTGTATATATTTATACAAAAGATTCGATCATCTGTTGATTGATCCTGCAATTGAGGAAGTATTGTATACCGCTTCCTGAATAGTCCTGGTGTAACCTGAAAAACTGTGAAAGTCATTATTATATTCCAAGAAAAGCTCCAAACAAACATATCATCTTGAACATCTCATAGCTTAAAATCTCTATTCGTCAATAATACCGTCATCTGTTGAGTACAATGTGACGTCTTATAAACTGAACAGAATTCGTTAGTGTGTAAATGTTGAACACCAGATAAAATAACACGTGCTTAACAAGTGGTGTTTCTACCAACTTTCCACTTTTTAGATACCTTACGACTGTTATATCTATTTGTCTGTGTTTTCACGATTAAGCACATTGTCGTTAGTTTCCAGTGACAATGGCAGTTTATCAAAATCTTGTTTTAATATATTCTGAAAAAGTTGGGTAAGTCTATTGAAAGTAAACAAAATGAGCATATATACCTTTAAAATAATAGATTTCATGACAGAGGGTGACCCCGGCCTAGTGGTTAGCGGCCATGCCTCTCATGCCAAAGTCACGAGTTCAAATCTCACCCCCAGACAAAATACGAAAAAAAAACCAAAAAGTTTTTGAGTGACTACGACAGAAGATGAACCAGCCCTCGATCTCGATAAGCAAGGAACAAAATAAAAATAAATTAAGTTTCCAATGACCACTGTTGGCTTCTTGTTTCTTAATTTATAACCGAGCCCATAACATAA
Organism: Aedes koreicus; assembly: GCA_024533555.2. Classification (NCBI taxonomy): domain Eukaryota; kingdom Metazoa; phylum Arthropoda; class Insecta; order Diptera; family Culicidae; genus Aedes; species Aedes koreicus. Next base: position 213,832 of record JAHHFK020002372.1, on the reverse strand, counting down.
AGAACTAAATTCGATGGCAAAAGTTTCATACACTCATATATTTATTTCCATATATACTCATGCGATTTACATACAAATTATTGAACTCTTTTAGAGAGAAAACGCTGAACTAAACTAAACTAAACTCTTCCAAATATCCACATATTTGTAATCTATATGATTTTTGACGTAGCGGTACACTTTACGGGTACTAAAAATGTCTACGTCACGTAAAGTCGTCTGCTATTGAACGTTAATAACTCAATTCTCGTTAAATTTCTAAACTTCTTGCAGCAATCGATTAAAAATAGTTCTAAAAATTTGTTACGTTGTTCATAAATTTTAATATTTGCTTAATAACTTTTGAACATTTCCTTTAGGAAATATACTGTTTTGTAATTGTGAACATTGATGAGTCAAATCGATTTATCACAAGTATTTCTAACAAAGACTTCACAATTGTGCACCAATCGGTTTTGGGCTGAAGTTTAAATAGGAGGATCATTCTGATTTCAACTAGTCAATTAACACATATAATTTGACAATTACATTAATAATTACTTCTATCACTATTACATAAAAAAAGAATTATTATTATTAATTTGAACTAACAGTAATGGGAGAATGATTTGTCATGCATTTTAGGACAATCTAATAGCGCTCTCTTTGAAAAAAATCTTGATCTCATAAGACTAATGAGAAAACAGCTTTCAAGTAGTACAACGTCAACACTTTGTACAACCCTATCGAGCTGTTCCTTGTAGTTTTTTTTTTTTTTTTTGCTTTATCTTATTACTACCATATTCTGAAAAGAAACGTTGCCTCATTAATCACTCCATAAATAAAACAGGCGAAAAAAGTTTTTAATAAAACCTTGAATCTCGTGAACCAACCGTGTCAAACCAAACGAAAATACAAAACCAAATAACTGTAACAGCAATTTCAACCTGCATAATTCGTGTAACTTTTCATTAAATATTTATCTCTGATATGAGTTTTATCTGTTCTTTTCCCGTTTCAACGCAAACCACGTTGACCGTCGCCATCGGGCATTCTACCGACTGTAATCCGAAAACCCCAACCAACCACCCGATGGATCCAGGCGTCACGACAATGCTGAATTTTTTCACCACCTCCAACGGTTTCCGCAGTACGCTTCCGGTTGTGTCGAACTTGACGGCGATGAACGTGTGGGACGGCGTGTGCATGTGCTTCATCTACGCCTCGTTACTAGAGTTTGTCTGTGTCAACTACGTCGGCAGGAAGCGACCATTGCACAACGTTGTATATAGGCCTGGAGAGAATCCAGTAACTCAGGTAGGATACTGAATACCCCCCTCCCTCCTCCCTTCCACATTACAACCACCACTCACTAACTCTCACGGTCCCCGGAACTACCCAAACACTGAATTCACTATGAATGGCCATGGAACGAGCCCCTACTCTGATCCAACTCAGATACACTTCCAGAATCGTACACATTGTTCATTCCCAGTAAAACAAAGTTGTAACCCGTCCGCTCTCGTTTGTTTTTTTTTCTATCTTTCTTGTTTCATTTTGCTTAAATTTTTTTTCGTTCCATCTAATTTAAATAAGTCCATTGGGGTTTTGTTCGTACCGACCCACTTTGGTAACGGGTTTTCATTTGTCACGGGAAGGAAATTGATAAGGCTATTCAAGCGAAACTGTGGGAAACTTTGCACTCTCGCAAAAACGAACGTGAACAATGTGCGCCAGCAATTATGTCATCTGTCTGAGAGTTTTATTTTATTCTGAATTCAATTGGTTGAAAATTACCACTTCAGTTCCATTTATCGTTTCCTTCCTTGCATTAAATTCAACCTGGGTACTGAAAAAGCTGAGTTCTTATTTTATGTTTGAATGCCGCTTTTGTACAGGTTTTGTTCAGTTTTCGTGCACAAACTTTATTTTAGGTGAAAACTCTATCTACCTAGTTTAAACCAAATTTGTATCTTAACAATGATGTAGTTCTATTCTTGTCCTTCTGTCCGGTTTTTAGATAGTCTATTGTGTAAATGTACCTTTCGTACTTGAGTTTTTACGTGTTGTTCATATTTTACTATATCGTGTGAAAATGTTACGTCAGATGGTAGAAAACAAAAGAGAGAGTAAACAGGATTTTTGTTATAAACACCTGACAGGATTTATGTGGTTGCAAAAGACTAGCCAATGAAATTGGCTTAAAGTTTCTGAAACTTTGGAGAATACAAAAACAACAATCAATGTGTAGAAAGCCCATAATGGGGGAATCCATTAAATCGTACTGGTGGGGATCAGTATTTGCACCACTCACCGTCGTTCTCTCCGAGATCTATAAGTAATAGATGACGAGAAGAGCAAATGTGTGAAATAGGCGGTGCATGCTAAAAATAAACCCAACAGCGGGAGATAATTTCTCACCCGTGTTAGGCAGTATTGGGAGAGGGACAAATCGCTAGAACTAGAAAAAAGCAATAGGTAGTATAAGAGCCCGACCGGTTGCATAACCTTTTGCCAGTTATGGGGATATTTCCTCCTCTTGCCTATCCTGCATGGGGTAGTATGGTAAAGGGTTATGTGCCTGATCGGATACACTACCGTCAATAATGCCCCCCTCCGCTCGTTTTCAAACTTGATCTTTCAATTTTCCAAGCCTGCCGTAGCCCTATACGGAACTATCAATACACTTTCGCTTCATGTCTATTTCGTTCTAGCAATAAATTACCGTCCACTCCTAGCGCTTCACATGGAGATGATAAATTATCTACTTCTGACAAACTTCATTCTGAAACTTATTAAAGTTATGTTCAAAGAAAGGTGAATTCAACGACTACACAAGGAGAGATATCACCTTCTCCGTATTTGTAAAGTTTCCATTTTCCAGACAGTATTGATGTGTGTGAGAGGTGATAGTACCTTAATTATTGTTACTTAGTGTAACTATTATTATCCATGCAGAGATGATGTGTGTAAAAATGAAAGGAGAAAACTGACATAATTGTGTAAAAAACTTTTATAGGGTGTTCCAGAAAGTATGAACACAGGTATTTTTTTATGAAAATTTAATTGTGGTTTCGAGAACCATTGTTCTATAATAATCCCTCCCAGTAAAAAAATATTTAAAAAAATCTTATTATCGTAAATCAACGAACTTTTGCCCTAACGCTGTTCATCAGTCTCCGCACAGACTCCTTCGCAAGTGTCTTAGACACTTTTTTCCAGTCCTTTGCGAATTTTTGATGGTATCTGCTGCTTCAACATGTTTCCATTGATATGCTTTGTTGAGAGCCCAACAAGTCTGAATTGGTCGGGCTTGAGGACAGTTCGGGGGATTCATAAGCTCTGACCTCATTCTACATTCGCAAATTGCTTGCAAAAACATTGCCTTTTTACAGAATTTCTCGTTTAAAATTGACTTATCGTCATCATCGAAGTGCTGGTCTTCATGCGCGTTGCAATATTGATCTCCCGGAAGTGTTTTATAGTCAAAGTTTACATATGTTTCATCATCCATGACAACACACGCCGATTTTCCACACCGTAGACCGTCATACAGCTTCAGAACCCGTGGTTTAACGGTTGAAGCCTGCTTTTCACTCCTTTTTGGCATCTTCTGTATTTTAAAGGTTTTTAGATGGATTCTTGCGTTGGCACGTTGGACGTTTTTTTTTCCTCTGTTCGGGACATAAACCACTGCGACCAGTTAGTTCATCACTATTGAAAAATGATGAAGTATTCGGTGGTTGTTACAATTGTCATTGTTTGTTTTGTTGGCAATGAATCGAATTTTATTGAAAGTCTAAACCCTTTAAGAAGTGAGCACTTTTCAAATGCGCGCCCCATTATCAGTAAACACCGGGTTCATTGCAAAGAAAAGAAACAATGACTCCGATACTGACCATGCATCAGAACCCCAGTCATAACCAATTCAAACTATAGAACATCAAATAGAAAATGAGAATTCACATAAATGAAGACTAACCATGTTTTCCTTATTCCAAGCTTATCCTCGGTGGCTCAATCCGAGTATTGTCACTTTTCACAAGACATAAAATGTAATAAGGACTAAGATATGTTCCTTTGACTACAAAAACAAATATGTTCCCTTGTTTGAATCAATTCAGACTAGGGTTCAGTGGTAGATCTGATACCCCGTAACGCACCACGAAAAGGTGATCTACCAGCGTTACAGATCAAGTTGGACGTTACTCTTAGAAGAACCCAGCTTTTTGGCACCATCTCAAACAGAAATGCTTTTTTTATTCGAAAAATCCATCATGATCTTTCGGCCCATCTTTCAGTCCTCTGGTCCTTGTTTTCGACCAAGGGCCAAGACCAGGCTTCCGGAAGGCATTTTGAACCACTTCGATGCACATACTTGCCAGATTCACTGGTTGACTTAGTAAAACATTGGGAATAGAGCACCATTTGTGCGTGATCTGAAAATCAGCTGTGTTACGTCATCTGGGTTCGTGCAGTTTCGTGTAGAAATCGTGCTTATACTTTCTGGGACACCCTATAAGTGGCAGTGTTGCCCATATTTTGGTTTAATACTTTAAACTAATGTTTCCATTAGCAAACCTTGCTTTTTATATTTTTTTCTGGAGCAACATTAGAAGAGAGCCTAAGAAAAAAATGTAAAACAAATGAAGGCTCATTTCAATTTGACTTTAAAATATCATGAACAAAAATAATAAAACTGGAATGCATTTTAGAAAGACGGCTTTTGTCAGCCAAGTGTTGTGTACATGTAATCGAGAAATAGCTGCAATGACCAAATTCATGGGGTTAATGCGTTCAAATCACCTAAGAACATTCACTGATACTTTTCGCAAAACTTGCGAGGTTCAATCGCAGGTTTGTTGATGGCTTTTGAATATTCATCTCTAGAAGAAACGACTTAAAGACTGAGATTTTCTTATTCAATGTGATCGTTCGAGGACCTTTCACCCCTTATTGTTTCTCAGGTCAGATTGAATCGAGGGAAAAGCTACCAAATGGTTCCAAATCCATCAGCAAACCCAAGTAGTAACAGATTCCTCTCTCAGCGGTATTATCAACGATAAACGATTACATACTCGAGAGTTTCTCAGGAATTGCAAACGTAATTTGTGATCGACCTTCGGTCCCTTTCAATTTGTATCATAGTTTTTGAACACATCTTGAATTGTCGTTATAATTGCGCACGCTAAGATGAAAATGCCTAAAGATCGTTAAAAACCACCGATAATCGCTAAAAAGTGCACATACCCAAATTGTGCGTAAACACAGATTATCTAATAAAGGGAATTGAAGGAAGATAAACGATAAGAACGACTAGTTCCTTAGTAAGTTACTAGTTACTAGTTACTTAGTTACTTTTTACTGAAAACTGGGTATTTTTTTAGTGTTTATATGTTATAGAATGCGTCAAAAAAGAAATGCAATTTTACAAATTATCCATTCGGGTAAGTATTCTAAATACTGCCCTTAAGCAGAATCAACTGTTCAAAATTATTGCAGAAATATATCGGAATCCATTTACGAATCTTGGCGAAAACTTTGTCATATAGTTTCTGCTTCTTGTACGTCTTCAGCTTCAATCTCTATTTGGCTCATTGAACGTTGGACTTCAAGGTGTTCAGCTTTTTGGGCAAATCGCAAACTGAGGCTCCATTTGCCTCAGAAAAGGTTATCCGATTTTGTTGTCCAATTTAGGGTTCGACGCTCCATTTTTCGTCAACTTCGTGGCAGGTCCGCGAGGGAATACTCCTCTCAGAACTTCCGGATCGTAATACGCACTGCTTTCGCACCAACGTTTACCAGTTTCACCAATATTCTTAGGGATAATCCTGGAATAGTGCTCCACTTGTGCACGATGGCCCGTCGTTTTTCAATGGAAATCTTTCCCATCTCTCCAAATGCACGTGGAACTTTGCTGTAAATTGTGTTCTGTTTGACGGTTGGGTGTAAACAATGAGATAAAGCATAAAACCCGAATAAAAATGTATGGTCAAATGGCAGTGTTAGAACAGTGTGCCCTTATTTTCTTACAGTCTATATGTATGGCATATGACATCGTTCAAATGGCCGCCCTGCTTGGTGGCGTGCATCCAAGAGGTCAAATTGTTCATGACTCTGACGCACAAATCGGGCTAAATCTCGTTGATGGCTTTAGTAATGTTGGCTTTGAGGGCATCGGTTGTTTGCGGACTTATTAAATCACATGGTCTTGGTTGCCAGTTGACATCGCCTCCGCGTGGAATAACCATGCCCGGAAATCGCGCATGCAGAATAACGATTGTTTCGTGCGCTGTGTGGAACGTTGCATTATCCTGTTGTAACCACACATCGTTCACAACCATATCGTCCAGTTAAGGCCATAAGAAGTCCATCGACCTGTAGCGCTCTCCGTTGAAGGTGATGGCCTCGCCAGCGTCGTTTAAGAAGAAGTATGTACAGACAGATGACGCCTCCTGCCCAAAATGCACACCAAACAGTGACCTTCTGGAGCTGCATTGCCACTTGATGGACCTCGTGTGGATTGGCCTGGTCCCAAATTCGACAATTCTACTTGTTCACATACCCGTTCATCTATAAATGAGCCTCATCGCTGAAGAAGGTTTTTGGGACAAAATCGGAGTCTGTTTCCAACTGCCCAAAAACCCAATCAGCGGACACATGGCACTATCTATGATCGTTAAGCTTGGGCTGTTGGGTCAATTTGATCTTGTATGGGTGCAGGCCCAAGTCTCAACGCAGAATTCGCCATGTTGAAGTTTGCACGAGGCCGAGTTCTTGCGCGCGGCGTGAAATCGACTGCCTCCTGCACACTTTCGCGTACAGCGGCGATAATCTCGGCAGATCTTGCGTTTCGCTGACGCTTTCACCGAGCCAGTTTTGTTCGCCATAATGCGCGAATTTGTTCACCACATTGCGAATAGTCCTCTTGGAAGGACGATTATTGCGACCGTAAAATGGGCGAAGCTTTCGTAACGTTGCTCGTAAAGAACACTTATTTTGATAAAACAATTTTACCATTTGCACATGTTATTGGAAACTATAACTCTCCATGGTAATTTGGCAAGACACACTGAATAAATGACACCTACATATATTGACACTTGTAACTTCAACAATATGGTCGCAATCGACTGGCAAAGTAAGGAAATTTATAAGGATCGATCCTTTAGCATTGAGAACTTGCATGGTGCACGGAATGGTAGGATTGCATGACCACAGACATAGGAATGTTGCTTCTTACCATCATCTCTAAATTTAAAATTTAAAATTTAAATTTAAAATTCAATGCAATCGCTCGGGATAGTTATTTTTTGTCGGTTAACGATGCACACGGGAGAACCCATATCAACTGGCGCGAATATTTTGCGGCGTTCTATTTGCAATGATTGATAAATATGGATTTAATTCGAACCAATCAATATTATCATGAAAAAGTCAGTTTTTAAAATTTCCGCCAATTTTTATTAGAATGAGTGAAGAATTGAAAATACCAGTTTTAGAGAAGAACACACCGGCTAGGGATTATAGTTTTATTATATGGTGCAGAATAGTTTGAATCCGACCTCAGAGTTTTTCAGAGTTTACTTTTCAACAATCAGATTTGGCTTAGCAAAGATGCTACAAACTTATTAAGCCAAGGACTAGTGTTCAAACCCCACGCTTATTTTTTTTTAATCTTTATTTTACGTCGGCCTATTTCCTCACATGGTGACAATCACCGACGCCAGGAAGACGACTCCACCACCTGGACCCTACCTAACGACTCATGAATATGAACCGGGACCAACGGCTTTACTTCCCTTCCGAAGGAAGACGTGACTATAAACCCCACGCTTGGCGATGTTATATTTTTGTATGAGGAGAATTTTTTTCAATTTTATGTTTTGTAAGGTTTCACTTTTTGTGCTTTTTACGTCATATTAAGGTATGAAATAAGGTACTATACACTTAAATTTGTTTTTTTATTTGACAGTGCTTTCAACTTGTTTAATACAAGCTGTGTTGCTTGGGTACCCATCTGAATTCTCCTTATAGGAAAAAAAAATATTGCTATATTCATCTCATCACTCGCAATATATCCTACTCTAAATCAAGGGATTGGTGCGCGGGTCGACCAGGTTGTAATGTGGTTTTCGCGAAAAAGCCAATCTATTTACTCTCCAGTTTCTTTCTTCCACAAAGAATGAAAATAAAAACATGAGGTTTATATGTTAACAGTAACCTTGTATGCTGTTCCAATATGTAATTTATATCGCATCACTCCATGGCTTTTTTTTATCCACCAGGTGGCAAAACTGCAAACTATAGTTACACCAACTCATTGCTCAAACTAAAATAGAAAATCGATTTTCACTCAACTGTAACTTCCGTCGTCCATCCGACGTTGAATGAATTTGTCAATCCAATACAGCAACCTGGCGTTCACCAACCTCCTACTCCAATGCCACTCACACACGATACTATGAGACCTGAATATCTAATTTCGTGCAATCGATTGATTCTCTTTCGCTGTAGCATTCAATGGTTCACCTAGCATGGGGTATCCGTTCGTCTCGTCCTTCGTGATAAAAAAAAAACCCCGTCACAAAAAATAGGATGAATAGGTATAGAACGAGAGCTTTTTCTTGTTTTGAGATGTAGCTTTTCCTTTTTCTTGCACCATAAGTCTGGCGATTAGAATACACAATGTCCGATGTCTTACTACACTTTCTTGATGCATTCTCTGCACACCCGAGCTCAAGCCTCATGGAACCAAAGACGCAAGACGATTTTATGTTTATTATTTTTCCATTCGGATTTCGTACAGAAGTTTGTCTTGCCAGCACCACCTTTTGGGGAGGGTGTATCAATGTTTTCTTTTTGCGTTCAATGTCACATAGTTGATTGAATAAAATGTATCCAATTTTTTTCGTATAGCGAACAAACGAATTTATTCATTTTCGCTCACCTCAAAGACCAATAACTTCTGGTTCAGTCACTTAACTAAAAATAGACAAAAAAAAACCGTCGCAAAAGAATAGTACTCAGGTACTCTTGTTTCCAAGATACCTTCACTACACCAAAATGCATCTGGCTTGTGTATACGGCTAAGCAATAAATTGCGGATGGAATCAGAAACAGGGTGAATGGGTACGACAAACAGCTGGGAACAATATTTAGATTGGATGAAATGGTATTAATAAAACATGAATATTGATTTACGATTCAACATTCTCGTTAGCAGCTGCAGGTATGGAGAACAGCGTAAGCCACAGAAGAGAAAACACAAAGGTACATCTTATGTTTGCTCGACAAAAATAAAGGAACGTACATTAAGTTCAAGCTGGGATCCTATATGCTTCAGATTATTATTATTATTTTTTTATTTGATAATTATATTGCGTCAAGCTAAGCAATCAATAAAATGTTAAGATGGATTTTTAGATTACTTCCCGACCGGCTCATAAGGTCTGTTCATTTGACATTTGCCCGCACAAAGTGGATCATTTCTCCAAAGAGAAATAACGGATACGGTTCAAAAAGTACCGGTAGTTTGTAAATAATACAAAATTTTCTAAATTTTCTTGCAAATTTATTTTGTCTCCTACAAAATAACACCCATTTGAGGCGACGCATCAGTGGCAACGCTTGACCCAGAAATCCATGTACTTTTCATTAGCCGCCGGAAGCATGACCTTCAGCTCATTTGTCGCATTGTCTTGCCTCAATTAATTTTTTATAGCCTCAATGAACTCGAATCTCTTTCCCCAAAGTGGCATTTGGAGTTTGGATAAAATGAAAAAGTCGCACGGGGCCAGATCTGGTGAATACTTGATCGAGTAATGCTTTTAGCAACCTTCTTTCAATGGCCTTATGACACGAAATTCATGCCCAAAATAGCAAAAACAATTGATAAACGGTTCCATATAAGTTGATCTCACATGACGGTTTGCAAACACAGTTTTCTTAATAATTACTACATTTTCGTCGGTATTCGATGTTGAAGGGCGTCCTTGCGACATCATTTGAACTTTTTAAACCATTCGTTTGCTCTGGTTTTCGAAAGATCAGATTCCCCATAGGCTTTCTACAACCCTTTCAACGATTCCGCACAGGAACTTTTGTTGGTCTTACAAAATTTCAAACAAACTCATTGCTTAAAAAAATTATCCAAGGAGAAATGCGACATTACTCAAAACTTGTCTGATGTAAACAGCTGTCAAACAAATACTATACTCCCGTATCATTCTACTCCGTGACTGAGTAAAACTATATTCTTTCTCTATTTCTCACACGGAACAGTTACTCAATTTTCGTAAGAAGTGGATCAACTAAATTTTTGTGTAGATCCACACACACATCCAGATCTCCACTTTCCGTGTGAGAAAAAAAAAGAAAGGAGTACAATTCTACTTAGTCACTGAGTACAATAAAACGGGAGTGTAAAGAAAGTCTGGACGCAGTCAGGGGGCGCTACCATTTCGCAATAATTGATAACTGATGCTTTTATGACTGCATCCTGTTGTTTCCCTTTATCTCTCAGCACTTGTGTAGCGGTTAATCGTTTCCAACAGATTGTTTCAAAATGCGTGGACTTTCAGCGGAACAACGTCGAGATATTGTGCACAAATGGTGTACAGAACCCAAAATGTCACTGAGGAAGTTGTCAAAAATGAAGGAAGTGAGAAAGCCGTGCAAACAGCGATCAGGAAGTTCAGTGAGGATAAACCGAAATAGGGTCGAAAAAAATGTTCCGTTTATTCTCGTTTGAGAAGCCCAAGGAGGTTTTGGAGTGGGAATTGGGCCAAAAAAGTTGGCACTTTAAAGTTCATTGTAAATCGTGCCAAAGATCGTTTGAATCTGTTTTTTTTTATGCCGATGCTAGGTGGGGTGAGAAGTAACCTTGATCCCCAAATGCGATGCTACTGCCAAACGTGCCTTGTAGTACGTTCATATTTAGGCATACAGGCCAAATTTCAGTGCGATACTGCGCTTAGTTTTGTTTTGACAGCTGATTGTTGTGGACGTGTTTGACATCATGTTGAATATGGATAAAAACGATTTTCGTTTTCTCATAAAACATCATTTTTTGATAGGAAAATCAGCGAAGGAAACAAAAAAAAAGGTTGGATAAGTATTATGAGGCAAATGATCCGTCAGATTACACCGTTAAATATTGGTTTCGAGAGTTTCTTGATGGCCGCAACTCCACTACCGATCAAGTCCGCAGCGGCAGGCCCTCCAATGCGGTTACAGAGGGCAATGTCAAACTAGTTCATTAAATGGTGTTGACTGACCGGAAAGTAAGGTACGTGAGCTAGCATATGCCACAAAGATTAGTACTGAACGCACACTCCATATTTTGCATATGGAAAAGTTATCCTGCCGCTGGGTGCCCCTCATGCTCACTCCTGACCAAAAACACGAACGCGAGAGCACTTCGAAACAGTGTTCAGGATTGATGACGCGGAATCGGAAGGACTTTTGGCGTCGATTGGTATTTGTTGATGAAACCTGGATCCACTATTACACACCAGCGATCAGAATGAGTGCCCGGTAATGGACTGAAGCCGGAACGAGTGCTCCGAAGCGTCCGAAGCTCAATGGGTCGGAAATATTTTGGCGTCGGTTTTTTGGGATTTTCATGGCATACTCTTCGTGGACTACCTCGAAAAGAATAAAACCATCAACAGCGAGTATTACTGTACATTATTGGAGTGATTGAAGGCCTAAATCGCTGCAAAACGGCCTCACATGAAGAGAAAAACGATTTTGTTTTGCAAGCCAATGCGCCGGCGCACAAGAGCATCACAACCACGGCTAAAATCAAAGACTTACGGCTCCATTTGCTTCCGCATCCACTGTATTCACCTGATTTGGCTCTCTTGGACTATTATCTGTTCCCAAACCTCAAAAGATGGCTCATCAATAAAAAAAAACACCGTCTGAACAACAAAATACTTCTCAGCATCCTCAAAGTCTGGGCCATGAGCATCGATGGGCAGGGAAGAAAAGATATTGTTGTTAGGTTGGGCTGGTAAAACAGCGACCGGTGCGATCTTTTTAGGCATTTCTGTCCAAGAAGATGAAGTTATGGTCTGCGGTCACGTTGGAAATTATCCCCAATGCAAAGTCGGTTAATGCCAGCTCAGCACTATAAACAGAAGTTCCTGAAGTATATGAAAGGCGCTAGAGAAGTCACCCATGCCAATGGATCCATTTAGGAGAAACCCATGGGTGAAAAACCTTTTTCCGGAATTCTCTTGTTGGTACTTTTCAGTAAAAATAGGCGAAACTATAATAAGATGTAGGTGATCCAGAATCCCATGACATGCATGTTTCATAGAGAGATCATAATAAATTGAGGAACTGCTATAGGTGAAGTGAGCACCAACGATATGTAGTAGAGGTAAATTCTCATAAAACGAGATTGCTAACAGCCAAGAGCAATACGCAGATAACGATACTGAACGTTCCAGTTTTCTAAGGTTTTTTTCTCTTACCGAGAGATAAGAGAAAGAGCCATACTCATGGAGAGGAGAGAGAGAGAGAGAGAGAGAGAGAGAGAAGTTCTTGCAATGGTTTATGAAGTTTACGGCATGTTAACCTTATAAGGAAATCACACTGTTGTCAGCAAGTCGTCTAAGCGAGCATTGTGCTGCCAAGAAACTATAAAACTCTTTGACGTACAAGTTATTTAGATAAGTGCTTGGGGCAGGCTCATGATCCTAATTCTAGAAACTGTCGATTGTCCAAGAACATTTGCTTCTTTTACAATAAATTGTAAACTAAATTATTGAACAGTCTCACATCTCTGCAGGCTGACAAAAAGTACGATCTGTTGAGGGATTGGAATGGAAAAAACCATTTTAAACATTCGTCTGATGTGAGTGAGGCTAATCAATTGGAAAAAAATGTCAACTAAAAAGATCTCTGTGTTAACATTTACAATAGTTGTATTTTTTTAGAAAACTGGAAAAAAGGTTAACTTTCTGTCTATTTTTTTTATTTCACTATAAAAGTCCTACAAGAACCCATAGACCATTTCCAGTGAATTCCATTTGTAGCTTAAGCAATTATTTATGAAAATGTCTACTTAATACAATTGATACAAAAAAAAAAACAACTGGCAACATTTAAAAAAAATCAATTTTTTTTCTTGCACTGATTGCACTGCTTATCTAGTTGAAGAAAAAAATCAACAACGTAGTATTTTTTTCTGCTATTATTATTTTTTTATTTTGTAGTATTCCAATTAATTGGAATTCAACACAACTGCTAAGGGTTGTTCATAATGACTACTCTGTAGAAATGGAAAACTTTTGCGAACGAACATTTATTCAAGCACGTGACCCCACAGGTAGAAGCCTGAAACTAATTAGCACAAACTGCCGTAAAGAGTGTGATTTCCATAACGTGTGCATTGTCGGGGGAAAATATAACGGTCATATACCTACTGCAAAGGGGGAAACATAAACAATGTTGTATAAATTTTTATTGCACTTCCTAATGGAACTTCATAATAAAATTGAAGATAAAATTCGAAATTTATTGCTAATTGAATCGATGCTGGGGCGGACGGTGCTTTCTCTTCAAATGTACACAACGCAAGCTCACACACATCATCATCGACAGAAGCCGGACAGCACAGTATGTTGTTCACCTGCGGAATATAAATGAGACACATGTAGGTGGTAGACAAAGACTCCGCCTCTGTTGATGATCAAACGCTCAGAAGTGAATTTTGTTTATCACTTTTATTACACTTCTCGTAAAATTACCAAACTTGTTTGGAATTTAAGATTTTTTTTTTCCAATAACCTGTGATACTTTGGTAAAACATAATTGTCAAAGTCAATTTCGATTATCGAAATGCAAACTATCGGGTTTTAGGTTTCACTCATTCCATTGTTACCGTTGATGTATCCACCTTATTTGATGAAGAACGCCAATGTGCTTTAAACTGTTGTTCATTTTTAACCGACGCCAACCATCTAAGTTTTTTTTAACTTCCGCTTAACTGTTGCTCAATATTTTTCAGTTGGAGGCAATCCTGGCGAGATTGGAGGGTTTCTGTCCTTGGGAACGACTTGCGGTTTATTGGTGGTTAAACATTTGGTGGTGAACCATTTTTCGCATTGACAAGAAATAAAGTCTGGTCAAAACAGCACAGAACAACTGTGTGTCTTCAAATAAGGCTACAAACGTTTTTGCAAATATTCTTTAATTAAATATCAGGGATGGCAGTACAAGTTGTAAAGTTCCATTTCAGTTATAAGACCACCGATAAAAATCGCCTACATAATCAAGCATTTCTACGAAGCTAATACAAGTTTTTCTGTTTAAACTCTTCTTGAGCCACTACTTTTCTCTTAGCCGTGTGAAACTTTTGATCTGTGATCTGCATGAAATCCGCTATGATGTATCCCAAGTAACAATTTTAGTTTTAATTCCAGCCGTATACTACTCCTCCCGGCTTTGTTGATAAAACTTCATTCAAAACTGGTTTGTCTACCTCCTCTATGCTTCTTTAAAGCCGAAATTTGTACAAAATGGCCCACTCTATAGACGGTTGTGAAAACAAGTTAATAAAACCTTTATAAGAACATAAAGATTTTGAAAATGTTCTAGTGAAAGATGTTATGACCACTTGAGAACCTTCATAAAACCTATTGGCTGCCATGAAAACCAGAATGTGGCCAAATGGCCACAGCTGTCAAACTTCACTGTGCAATCGAGGTTTTTTGTTGTTGTTCTGCTTTGTTCGATTCTCTGCTCTTCTGATTCATTTAGCAGAAAAAATAGGTCTAGTGTTGCGGGAAATTTTGTTTGATAGCAAAATATCCAAAACAAATTGTGTTTTCTACGGCGTATTATGCTCCAAATTATATGCGCATTTTTTTGTATTGTGAATATTGGCACGATAAGCGCCGAAAATTAATGCGCCATGGAAATTATGCGAATTTTCAGCAACATAAATCAACTCAAAACAAATATATTCCATAAATTAATCATGAATTTCCTAAAACGTGCTAGGAAATAGGATGAGATTATCTTGAAGAATGCCGAAATCAGTCTCCGATCTACTGTTGAAAATTTCATGCATTTATTTTTCCACATTTCAATTATTTCTTATATTTCAATATGGCGATTGCAAAATAATCACAGTTTTGCCATAAAGCCAATTTTTTTCGCAATGACTATTGTAAAACTATTTGGACTTATGGTGACTTCCTTCAATGCCAATTTGCCGTTTAATGCATTTATTGGAGGCAAAAGGGTTTAAAATGCTTTTTCAACTGACCATAACAAGATAATATCAATGAGTCCTAAAACGGCATTTCAATACAGCATTGCTCTTGTTCCGACGCAATCTCGAAAACCACTTGGCAACAAACGTAATAACAAATTTCATAATTTCTAACCCACACGCTATGTTACAAGCTAATAATTGTGTCTATTTATTTCGAGAACAGTCTTTAACTGTTCACATTCATGTTTATGCGACGCTAAGCATTGTCAGTTAATGCGTTTACTGAAATATTAGAGATGATGTGAACCACGAGCTTGCACTCAGCTTGCTTAAACCATACAGCAGCTAATTTCATTCAATTTTGCGCTTAACCAAACCTAACCACCGGACAACAATATATTTTGCTGCTTTACCGACTAGCTACAAATCCACCGCTGGCTCCGATTAATCAGCTGCAAAAACGAAGGCTGCCCAGCATCGACTGCCTGGCCAACGGCTGGTAGTTTGTGCATCACTGGGTAACTGACCGTCGCCGCCAGCTGCCAACCGAACGCTTGTTCCTCGCCGCTTCTATAGCTCCAAGGCTTCCAAACGGATAAGGCTTTCGGCGAAGGTGCACCCATTATGTATCGCTCACTGCAGCATTTGAGACCTCTGTTATTCACATTTGAAATCTGTGATAGGTTATACTAAGCACTTGAAAATAAAGACTGGACTCGGAAAAAATGAGACACACAAAAATGATCACAAAAAATTCATTTTAAATCGGATACTTCTCAAATTATCAGGGATTAAATAACTATATATTAGCTATGTTTTGGCATAATTTATTTATTGAATTTCTTCTCCCAAGCTGAATGCTCGTACATTTCTCTTAACACTGCTCATGAGATCTTGGGCGAGGCTTTGTCCATCTTCCTCACACAATTTCTCCCAGTTTTTCTTCAAAGCTTCATCGGTTTTGAATGTTTTTCCGCTTTTCTTTAACTTCTTCTTCATTATCACCCCAAACTTTTCGATCGGACGAAGTTCTGGTGTATTTGGCGGGTTGGCCTCCTTCGGGACCACATTAACGCCCTTCGCTTCGTACCAATCCATTACAGGCTTGGCGTAATGACACGAAGCGAGATCCGGCCAGAACAGCGTGGGACCTCGGTGAGAGCGGAGGAAGGGCAGCAAGCGCTTCTGCAAGCATTCCTCTCGATAAATCTGCCCGTTTATGGTGCCGGTTGTAACGAACGGCTCGCTGTACCGTCCGCACTCACAGATCGCCTGCCACAACAGGTACTTCTTCGCGAATTTGTCCATCTTTCTCTTCCGGAACTTTTCCGGAACCTCCATGCGGGACGTACCGACAAAAAACTCGAGGCCGGGGATTTGTTTGGTGTCCGCCTTGATATATGTCTCGTCGTCCATGACGAGACAGCCTGGCTTGACCAGCCACTCACGGTACAGCTTCCGCCCACGCAATTTGGCCACCGTGTTTTGCTTGTCAGTCCGGTTTGGTGCCTTCCTGACCTTAAAAACACGTAGCCCAGCCCGCTTCATGGTCTGCTGGATGAACCACTTCGACGAATTGACCTTTTTGGCCACGTCTCGGGTGGAAAGGTTCGGATTATTCTTAAAGTACTGCCTTATCTTCCGTGCCTTCTCTTCTTCTTCTTCTTCTTCTTTAGCATTCCATGCTTATTGCTTTCACAATTAGCTTATTGCTTGCTCTCAACTTAGTGTTCTGAATGCACTTCCACAGTTATTAATTGAGAGCTTTCGATGCCGAGTACCATTTTTGCATTAGTATGATTGTGTGGCAAGTACAATCATACGCTATGCCCAGGGAGTCGAGAAATTTTCCTCTGAGAGGACCCCTTCTCTGGGTATTCCGTTTTCGGTTTTCGGCCACTTCCAGCGCGCTGCTCGATGGTCTTCGTCTCCTGGAACATCTTCACAACGCGGGACACGGTGGAATGGTGGATTCCAAGCCTTTTCCGACATTTCCTTGAGCCGTAAAATGTTTGTCCCGGTAGCTGTTTGAAATCGGCCTTTACATAGGTTTCATCATCCATGAGGAGACAGCCATTTTGTCAACATCTGATCATACAGTTTTCTGGCACGGATTCTGGCCAGGTTGTTCTGCTTTTGATCCCTATTTGTCTACAGGCACTGTATGACTTGAAGCCTTCCCGGAGACGAATCCGTTGCACGGTACTGCGGGCGGCGCGAAACTTTTTGGCCAAATCGTGATCTGAGATGTTGGGGTTTGCCTTAATGTTCTTGATGACTTTGTTCCGCAGTTGACGGTTGACAGTACCCGCCCGACGCTTGCTTTGACGCTTGCTTTGACGCTTGCGATCCGTCGACAAAGTTTCTCTGTACTTTTTCAAAACACGCCACACAATGTTTGTTCCAATTCTAAATGGGCCACACCTTAGAAGCCAATCTGCGGGTCAACCCAAAGTTATTGTAGTCATTTGAAAAAAGTTTCAGAATTGCCAGTACACTGCAAGACAAAGAAATCTTATGGCATCTCAAAAATGTTTTCAATAGCACATCGGTTTCGTTTGCTCATGTTTCAAGAGTTCTCAGATAAGATATGTTGAACTTTGTTGTTAGATCCATACATTGAATCTCGTTGAATCTGCTATGCAAAACCTAAACCTTTCACTTCAAACGCCTCACCTTAAACAAAACACTAAAGAATTCCATTGCTAAGAATTAAAAATAGACAGTGCGATGTTTATATCATACATTACAATCAGTTATGAAAACAAATCTCTGAAAATAATACATTTTGCAAAAAATACAAAGCTGTGGTCAAACGACAATTGGATCCCCCTAGCGGATCCATATATTTACGATCAGTGACAGCTTGAAGCCTGAAGGGTGAATCAATAATTATTGCGACACTTTTAACGTAACTTTTTTCATTCTTCACGGATATTAACGAAATTTTGCCCAGTTTCTCTTTAGAGTGTATTGTTTATATCCACTTAGTTTTGCAGTTGCCAGTGAGATTTCGGTCGAGATGGATGATGAATGTACATCATTCGGTCGTTTCAAGGTTCGCTCAAAGGTTTGTTCCTGCAACCTGGTAAAAGTGATTTAAATTTGAGTCGACTTATTTTTGGCCGTTCCACTTTAGAAGAAGACGTGCAAGTTGCCTAAAAAACAAAGATGACTTAATTAAAATACTCTGTGATTTTTAAAACGATTAAGGGGTGGATGTACAGCTCATATGTATATTGACGTATCAAACTGATGAAGTGTTTCTCAACAATATAATAATTCATTCGAACCACCGATGTAAAAAACAATAACTTTGTTACGAGTCTATTAAGAAGTTACTTTAATCTAAATAATTTGATGGAGTTAGGAAGTAAATGTTAAAAAAGATTTTTTAAGGACGTAAAACAAGAAACAACGCACGATAAACTAAGAGAGCTCTGATTGCTCATTTCAAACGGAATCCGAATATTGCAACGTGGGATTTGGCCAAAACGTATCATTTATCATATACACACTTAGAAAATATCGTGTAAAATTATGAATAAAGGGATGCACATAAATGGAGCGGCCTTAATGATTTATTAATCTGTTGCGGGGAAAATTACATCTACCAAATTAAATTTGGACTGTAACCTTATTGTGCCACCTATCAAGTTGATGAAATATTTCAAGACGATGTAAATTTTCAATAGATGTACATATAATCTTACTTGAAACGAATGCTTCATTGAGAAATTTATTTCCATTATTCTACTTTTTACCCCAGCTTTATAATCAGGGGGCGCTAACGCATGTATAAGGTAGGCTCTTTTGTGCAAAAGATTAATTTACCTCTTTTTCTCTGCGGAAACAATATTTTAAATATAGTGCATAATTTATGTATCAAGCGTAATGACTTCATTACAGCTGAGTAATTGGGTTAGATTTGGCAACCACCAGTGGCTTGCTAGAATGCAGATAAAAGCCGATTAAAAAAATGTGTTGTTAAGTTTAATGCCGCAGGAAGAAAATACGTCTTTGACTGCCATACGTCCATGACTGCTTAGAGTCAAGATATAATTGAAGCGCATATTATGCGAAGAAGGGAGGTCTTTCAGTTTCCATGATAATTCTTGAAATTTTAAAGGGCAATGACGAGCAACCAATATAATTCCTGAAGGTCATTTAATATGAGTTATTTAGATTGACTCCTATTATTATTTAGAACGGATATTTGAAATACCCTAAAAAGCACATAAAGATACAGCAGCATTACGTTGAGCTAAAATTGCGTTTCTTGTAGTTTTCATATTTTTTTAGTGTGTATATATGACTTCGAGTTTCCATTTCCTTGACGGAGTTTCATAATCTGTTAAGGGTGTTACATTTATCATCGGTTTGAGATGAAGTGAATATGAGTGCTTTTTCCGTTGCTTTTTTTAATTTATTTTTTCAATGACAATATTTTAGTTTTATTGCAATGTAGGGTACCTTTTGGCGTTTCCGACACGTACAGGTTTCAAAGAGAAAAATATTTAAAAAAAAATTTAGATTATAGTATTTCTTTTTCTTTTATTTGTTGTTTTGTTTGTCATTCAATGTTTTTTTAGGTTTTGCCGTGATATAGTTAAGTCTATAGTTTCACAATGCTGATTATAAGTGGCCATAATTTGAATTAGAGGGCCATGTTTGGCATAGTTTGTTCAATATTTATAAAGTATGAATAAATTCCGGTTCCGTAGTTGCCGTGAAGGTATGTAGAAGTTTAATTTTGTTAAAATTTCAGCTGAATCCATTTGCTGTGAAACTATGTCGTTAACAAAAAAAAATCTTTGCAAATTCGCGACGCTGTTGCAATGTTTGAATACTGATAAGCATGCAGAGCGCTTCGTAAGATGGAAGAACATACATTGTCCATCCTAGTTTCCGAAGAGCATATAATAAAAATTGCTTCTGTATTGACTCTATTCGGTTAATTTACGTGCTATGAAATGGAGACCAGACAATGCTACAGTATTCCAGAATGGACCTAACATAATCTACACATAATGTTTTTATTGTGTAGGGATAATCTAAACTGAAGCCAACGCGTTTTATTAAACCAAGCATATTGTTTGCTCTATGAATAATTGTATTAAAATGATCATTGATATTAAGTATAAAATCCAAGATAACACCTAAATCCCTTACCCTTTCACATTTTCCAACATCTTGATTTCCTAAAGAGATTGATATATTTGGCGTATTTCGTTTTCTGCTGAATGATATTAAATTACATGTTTTGATATTTAGGTACAGTAAGTTTTTCGAACTGGAAAATGTGTATCGGCATAAATAAGCACTTTTTTTGTTTTCAGAATGAAGGAAATGTTGTTTACGTATGGTATGAATGAGAAAGGGCCAAGATGGGAGCATTGTGGAATCCCTGAAGTGACTTGAATGAGGGGGTTTCTTTCCATTGAATTTTATTATTTGCTGGCGGTTTGTAACATAGGATTCAAGCCATTCAAGCAGTCCATGTTCTATGCCAATTCTCTGCAATTGAAGAGTAGCATTGGAATATCAATGCAATCAAATGCTTTGCTAAAGTCTGTGTGAAGAGCTCCAACGTGTTTGCCATTTTTCATTGCAATCAATGAATAGTTAATGAATTCTAATAAGTTTGTGGCAGTTGAGCGGCCTTTATAGAATCCATGTTGCATATTTGAGATTCTATTCTCAGGATAAATATTTGCGAATTGATTGTTTAGCAAAGTTTCGTCCAACCGGCCAAAAAACGATCCGTATTGAAAACTTACCAAATTGTGACGAATGCCTGTAGAGTGTAGCCAAAACGCGTTTACGGAAACATAAAACAAAGCTGCTAACGAAATACCTGTGCTGCGTCATTGATGATGTGTTTACATAAAAAGGGACTTTAAGCAGTTGCCAGGACAGGAATACATATTTCGCGGGTAAGGACATGTTTGCTATGCATGACTGTTTCAAACGGAATAAGCTGTCCAAATTCACTTGTGAACTCCTTCCGATCGAAACCTTTTGTCCATGATGGAGCGCGAACATCAGAAGAGGAAAGGGAAAGCGAATGAAGAAAAAAAAAATGATGAGGAAGTGGGAAAAAACTTAGAAAAACGTACTATACATGCTCTGGAGGGCGTCAATTGCAAATGTCGAGCATTTTACTCAAGCTTATTAAAATGTGTGGCTGATAATTATCGAACCATCCTATACTACATGCCATCGAAAAATAGTCAGAAAGAACAAAAAGGCCAAAATCCTAAGTTTTCATATAAAATGGACATGCTTTGAATTTGCGATCAACTGGCTGAACTGAAATGTAATTGTAATTTTGAATGAAAATATAAACAGTACTCCATACATAAACACTAGTTCCATAAATTCTTACACAAACTTGAATATTTGTTAAGCGACTCGAGTGTTGATCTTATTATTTTGTTCTCATCTATTCGTAATTTTTATGTTTAAATTTTTAAAGCATAAGTAAACATACGTGTTATTATACTTTCATTAAAAGATGTGTACATATATCTTCCAAAACACCCTGTATTTGATTTTCGGCCTGACAAAGCATCCTCAGAATCACGAGCGGCTTCTCTTTTATGATTGCTATTAAGCTGATAGCAAAATTTGTATATGTCAGTAGATCACATATATTTATGTGGAATTTTCACGTACTTTCACTTTGCAACGTGGTTGATAGCGCGTGATGGAGAGTAGTATAGATTTGAATAATAATAATAAACATAATAATAATAACGCACAGTGCGAGTTATAATTTTAATCCTCATTGAAAGCACATACACCCGCCCCACTGAACTTTCAAATGCCTGTGGCAGATTGTCCCTATAGTGATCCACTTGCGTTTAATGGGTATGTTTTTTTTCTGGCTCGTGATTCACAACTTATATTGCTGCGCATAAGTTCATCACAGCGAAAATCTAATTTTATCACTTTCCCTCACATTTTTATTCCTTATCAATATACTTGAGTTCGTTTCTGGTACATAGGGACTACTAATGATGCGTCTGAGTATCTTAGATTTTTTGGAATGAAATGAAAATTGAGAGCTGACAAAATCGAATCATTGCTGTACCATCATTGATGGTTGTTGAAGCACGTTATGATTATCGATGCTGAAAACTAGTCAAGTCAACGATGCAGCTAATTTTAATTACAATAATTAAGAGTGAAAATAACACAAACATTGATAAAGCAGACGTCCATTGACTCAGCTAGTTTTCGTAAACAAATCCATTAGGACAGTGACATGAATGTATTCAAGATTTCGTCATGATTGTATGGATAGAATGAAGTGTATTTTTATATATATGGTGAAAATTGATAATAGCGTCCCCTTGGCTAAGGCGTAAACTTATTATCAAACTTTATGTTAACAACAAGATAGAATTTAAATAGTGCAGCAGCAGGGTTTTTGCTGACTTCTACTGCAGCAATCATTACTACCAGTTTTCAACAAAAATACTTATTGTGACGTATATTGGTTCATAAAGAATAATAGACTACACATTTTAGCACATAGACTACAAATTCGGTACCGCTTTCAATCTTAATTGGCCACTCAAGAAAACCATGAACTTAATTGATACTGCTGCACTAAAACAACTACACGCTGCCAAATTTATACACAGGAAAAAAAACAGATTCGTTCGAAACCACAAACGTGTTTGTTGCTACAATTAGTCGATTTGATTGTCAAGTTTTTGTTTGAATTTAGTCGATCATTTTAGTTTTGAAACAAAACTGACCTGTTAAATGTTTAAACATTAAACTATCACCAGAAAACAACCAGTGAAAAAGTAGTTTCAAAAAACATTTTTGTTGTTTCCACCCTTGAATGGTAATTTCAATCAGTTTTGTAAGTTTCTTTTAAAGGTCTTTAGTCCAAGTGTCATGTCATAATGACAAATGCCATTTGACCGAACGGCATTAGGCTAAATGCAATCAGGCCGAACTGGTCATAAGGACGAATTGGTTACTAAGCTGACCTAGTGATTGATAATTCTTTTATTTGTTTCTGGTTGCTTGGAATCGCTTTACATGTTAGCAAATTCTAAATTTTGAAATTTGAAGAAACTATTCATGATTGAGTGGATGAAAAATCTTCTACGGAAGTCTTATTACCATCAAATTATATTCCCATGCTTCGATTTTTTTTAAATTAGAAGGAGAGAAGAAAAAATCACCTAAAAGTGTTCATTGGCGTGAATTCCATTTTTTTTGAATAATTAGTTTTTTTTTCAACTGTCAGCAGATGATGAAATTCAAAGTTAGAATGAACATAATAAGATAATTGAAAGAAGAATAAATCTCCCATAGAAGATCGAAAGATTTAAAAAAAAAAGAATGTTTTTAAATATGACAGATCTGCAAAATGCTGCGTGATTGAAAAAAGGATTAAAAGTTCATTGTTTCCATGTCCTGAAGATTTTAATACATAATAAATTCAATCATTGCATTTAAACAGATTTTAAGCATAGAAATAAAACAAAACTGCTAATGATTCAGAGATCGAATAATCTCCCAATTTGTTCAGTCATGTTAACGAAAAATTCATGAAAAATTAAGTTTAATCTTTTTACTTTCTATATTTTTTTTTAGTTCATTTATTTGTACAGGCTCAATCGATTTTACTTTACAGAGCCAAGTTTTCATATTTATATACATCAATTATCTTAAACCTAACGTTAAGGGGATAGGACCGATTACTACTTTCTATATTTGGCCCATTTGAATTTGATGAATGACCCAAAATATTTGAATGGCCCTCGGCGTGATGACAATCGACTTAATGTCATTCGGCCTAATGGCATTCGGCTTAGTGGTATTCGGCCTGATAGCAAATCGGCCCAATGGAACAACACCATTTTAAACAACATTACAGCATAGACCCAACTAGAATTTGTTGGTCATACAAGTTGGTTGAATCAACTAACTAACGTAGCTGTCCAAATGGACAAATAAATCAGAAAACGGAGAATTGAAATAAATTAATTGGTTGTATACAACATTCTTTTGCCATACAACTCACGTGCTGGGTAGGCAAAGAGAGGATGTTCAAATTTTTTTTTGTTATAATTTTTCTTCAAATTTTTGTTTTTTTTAACTGTCAAATTTTATATATTTTTATTGTTTAGAAATAATTTGTCTCTTAAATAATTTCACTGCTTTTAGGATTTTTATTGCTCTTTATGCTTTTTTCGGAATTTTTCATACATCTAGAAATAATATAAATTTCTTCATTTTTCATGAAGATTTTACGTTTTGTTATTGGTTTTTGTGATTTTTGTTAAGGAATTTTTTTTTCAATATATTAAATTATTTATAAATTTAAAATTTCTTGCTATTACTTTTGTAATGGAAATTTTTATTTTCTTAAATAGAAGATTTGTTTTTTTTAAAGGAAATTGTAATATATATATATATATAATAATTTTGGATCATAACGACTGTTCCAGAAAGTATAAGCACACCTTATTTTAACGGTCACTTTGAATATAATGAAATATTTCAACATGTTTTGGCTGCGTCCTTTTGTTTGCACATTTCTGAATGACATAGCATCAAAAAAGTGCTTAGTTTTGTGTTACCTATCAAAATGCGCGGTCATACTCCGGAACAATGAAAAAGTATCGTGCACAAATGGTGCATTGTGAGCGGACTCTCCTTGAGAAAATTGGCCAAGAAAGAGGGTGTAAGCGTCGAAGCGGTACGATCTGCATTTCGAAAATATAGAAAACAGTGTACGTTTGAAGATGCGTCGAAGAATCGTCGGAGATCCGGTCCTGTTAGTCCGAATATCGATAAATCAGGGATACCTACAAGCGAAAACCAGCGACTTCCGTTTGGAATGTTGCGAAAAAACTAGGGACCTCGTCGAGTAACGTCATGCGTGCCAAAGAAAGACTTGGGCTAAAAAAACCAAAAGGAACCAAAAACAGGCCGCGTCCGTGAAACCACGGGCCCGCAAACTCTACGATTTGTTATTGTGTAGAAATTCTGGGTGTATAATAATGGACGATGAAACGTATGTGAAACTAGATTACAAAACGCTTCCCGGACCACAATTTTCTACTGAAAGCGAAGACAAAGACATCCCCGAAACGGAGAAGGCAATTTAAAAATTCGGTAAGAAGGTTATGGTTTGGCAGACAATATGCGAGTGTGGTAAAACATCTAGTCCGTACATCACAACGGAGACGATGAACACTCAGAAATACGTTAAGGAATGTCTCCAGAAGCGATTATTGCCGATGATCAGGCAGCGCGAAGGTCAAGTAGTGTTTTGGCCTGATTTGGCGTCATGTCATTACTCAAAGGACACTTCCCAAGTAACACCACTTGTCAAATTCATGTTAATAATACACGTTTTAGACCAAGCTTATGTTGTTTTTCTAACGTCAATAACTTAATTTCATACACGCATATAACCGAAAAAGCGCAATAAATGTGGCATTTTTTAACATCTTTTAGGTCATACCAGATGTTTTGTAGGACATCCATAAGACAAATATTATGTTCTGTGGATGCTTCCAACAGCATGCTTATAACATAATGATATGTTTTGTCGAAGCAAGCACGGCATGAACAAAGTAAAAAAATATAAACAAGATTTTTTAATGGCGAAACGATATCGTAGCTAATGGTATTTTACGCGATAAAGATGATTGTTTATTACTTTTTCAAATGAGAAATAAAAACTGCTTTGCGCATGGAAGTTGTATCAAAATTGTATATGCGGCTCAAGGTTAGCAGTGCAACTTTCCGTTTTACCTTCTCGAATTTCATGCGCCATCGATTGGATTAAAACACGTAGAAGGTACCCCGAATAAATTATTGAATTTTAGTGAGATTTCTTTACGGAGTTCACAAAAACCAACATGGCGATTTTCCAAGTCTACAGTCCTACAGTACAAGTCTACAGTACGGGTAAAAACATTAGTAACACATTTGATTTTCAAATCTTCGTTTTTTATTTTCTGCGTTTTTTGTTGTAAAAATTGAACCGAGAAATGTCAGTATGAATGAAAATACAAACACAATTTTTCTATTATGTTGTGCGTAGCTACATCTCAAAAGACTCCCCCACAAATTAAACGTAACAATTTATAAAAAATACTAAACATTCTCCCAAACTGTTGCTTTATGCTACATTTGAATAAACCCCTATGCCCAATTTGGCTTCTAGTTGAATCAGTGAGTGGCATCACAATCTTACATTTAGGTAGTGTTTTATTTTATTCCAGTATTTCAAATAAACATATTTTCAGCCGTCACTGTATTGGATTCACAATCTTTTCGGAATGATTTCACTATTGCATGAGGATGTTAAAAACATGTTTAAAATTCATCTTGAATGCAACCTATCAACATATTTACAAACATCTAGCATACACGCTATTTCCAAACAATCCAAAATGAAGTACGTTTGACTCAAATCAGTCAAAAGTATGGATACTCAAAAGTGAGTAAACATAGTTCGTAGTGGTAAGATGACAAACATCCTGAAAACTTTTTCAAGACCAGACATGTTTGGTATTTCATCCTCACGACTTTTTTACAACAAACTTCTTATATTCTTGTCAAAGAAGATGTTTCTGGTGTTACTTGGGAGAAAAAAAAAAAAAAAAATTTTTTTTCCCCCCAAAAAAAAACACCCCCCCCACCCCCCCCGGCACGCCCCCCCCCGCCTTTTTGGGGTTTAACCAAAGCAAAGCTTAAAAAATTCATAAAACCAGAGGACGACAACCAACAATTTAAAAAAGATTGGCCAAAAGTGGTCACAATGGTGGGAAGTACCACTGTGCAGAAGCTGATGGGTCATGTTTGAGGAAAACTTAGGAGTCTTGGCTATGATTAAATATTTTGATTAAACGAGAGTAAAATATCATATAAAACACAAATACAAATATGATTTGCCACAATTTCTGAACCGCTTAACTGATTATTACGGTTGACCTTTCAAATGAAACGTTTTAATGTAGTTCTCAGGAAAATTACAAAACACACAAAAGTATTTGATTTTGTATGAACGTAACAATTGGATTTAAATTGTTTTACACTGTGACGGTTTTAAAGGATTGCTCTTTTACATATTTTCAAGAGTCTTTCATTTTATTTGACATAACATAACAATGCATGAACTCCTATCAAATTGCATTTTATCATTAAGAAATAACATGTTGAGCTCGAACCTCTTACCGTTTTCTTTTATGACCAGCCGTAGGCGTTTCTGAAATGCTTCGCAACTGGTACGCACCGTTCATTGAAGCATATTTGAAGATTCAAAAGTGTGTCCTTTTGTGCTTTCAATTTTAATGAGCATGCATCCATGTGCGTTTTTAATCTAGCTATCAAATACAGTCACCTATCATTTCTAAACTGTTTAAAACTGTCGGTATAAATAGAGAGACATTTTTCTCTTTCTGTTTTCTATCCCCCGCGTTCGCTAGAACTGTACACATAAACTGTTGGTGGTGTGTGGGCCTCAAATTTCGCAGTAGATGACTGTTTTGCAAAAATATGTACATTTACCACATATGTCGACACATTTTAGAACCATTGCACCGCCAACCTATCTTTGGGAACATCTGCAAGCTTCGCTGCATATACTCTATTATTCTGTTGTGTTGTGAGTATCGTGCAATATAAACATTTTTTCATCGGAAATGAGAATATCACAATCAGCGCGCCACTGCAGGAACTTCAAACTTGGAATCACGCTTTGTGTTTCAAATCGTTGGTGATGATATTTTGGATCAACGAAATATTCAGATCCTTGCACATCGTTTGCCCTGATTGTGTCAGATTCTGGAGAATTCGCTCTCTTTAGCTAAATGTGGCCCCAGATAACTACACTGCTTACCAAGCCGGAGTTAGCGGGTTCGATTCATGATCAAGTCGAGGAGATCTTACGAGTTGGAAATTTTCTCGACTTTCCTGAGCCATGGATTGCCACACAATATGCAAATTCATACATACAAATTAAGAAAGCTCTCAATTAATAACTGTGGAAGTGCTTCTAGAATACTAACTTCAGAGCAAGTGAAATTTCGTTGAAAGGAGCGTCGAAGCAACTAAGTACAAAACGAAGCATAAAATAAACATTAGAAATGTGAGCATGAGCATGAGCATGATTGACCGCCCACGGATGCAATTCCGTTATTGCCAGATCAGCAGTATTTGCACAAAGAACCAACAGATGATGTTTGGGACAAACATACATCTTCAATGTGTAAAAACTGGTGACCCATTATAAAGCAATACCGGCGCCGGCCGTGCCCGAATGCTGGTCAAGTAGGGAATAGGAAGGAACGTGTTGACGTGATACTCGCTTTGAAGGAAGCCGAGAAATCCTCTGCACTTCCACGAGAAATCACTGGGATGCTGGATAATTTAGGAAAGGTTAGCAGCAGGGTTCGTTTTGGTTAACGATACGCTGAAAGTACATACCTACACTATCCGCCAAAAGTAATAGACCGCTCCAATGTGACTGAAAATAGACAAGCATAACGAAAAACAAAACAAAACAAAACAGACAAAATAAAATAAAACAGGATATTAGATATTGTCTTCAAAATATGGTAGAGATAAATTATTTGTTGCTTTGCAAACCAGCTCTCCTCGATGTCCTAGATGGCCAAGTCCTGCTGAACCCGCAGCTGCTGCCGTCGGCACTCGTCCACATCAACCCGACCGTCGTTGACGTGTCGGAAACCTTCCGTTAGCAACATGATATCTATCTCCAATACACTCTTCTTGCACCGATTAATCTACAAACTAAGCCTGCACACCGAATCAAAATTCACTTTGGCTCAGTTGTGGTATTTTCCTCTAAAATCTAGTTCTAGATATTGGCACTTGGTTGCAGGAAACAGGCTCAATAAGAAAAATAAACTCACTTATGACCTCTAACTTTACACGGTTGCTAAACAATACACACTCCATAAAATAAACATTAGAAATGTTCAGAAAAATACATTTATCATTATTTCAATATTTAGTAAACCAATTGTTTCTCCTGTGGGCACACTAAGTGTCACTTCTACATTTTTGATAATTAAATGCACACTCCCTCAATAATATTTCCTTAACGTGAAAGTGAATGGTGGCGTTCCACTTCACGTCTTCATATGCACTAATCTCGTCGCTCAGAAGTACCAGAAAAGAGAAGGCTATGGTTAGTCCGCTAGAGCAAACATTTCAATTCATTCTATATTGTGTACATTTTGTATTTCTACTTGTGCAATGTTGGGAAAATTATTGCATGAAAAATGTATACCTTCAATAATATCATTAAGATAACCATCATAAAATCGTTCCCTTGAGGAATTATTGAAAGATAAATGATATAAAGTTATAACTTATCATAACCCTATTGACGCATTATGTACACGAAATAATCAAGTACCTGTGTTTTTGCTCATGATCTAGAAATAGTGAGAGTTTTGGAAATATCCTTAGTATTGCCATTGAAGACGATTTCAGCAAATTATTCGTAGATAGTTCACTATTTCTGTCTATTCTCGACTGTGTCTTGATTCCTTTTAGTCCTACCTTTTAGGAAATCCTTAAGAAAACACATAATCGTAAAATCCTCCTCCACCCAATTCATCATCCACTGATATAGCCCCATTCGTCTTCTTTCACACATTATGGAAAAGCTTCGTTTCAATCGTCGACATACTGTTGCTCAGTTTTCTCCCTTCGCGCCATCTGAGCTCCACTATTCTGGCACACAAAACCTTTTAGTAAAAATACATCGATAAATAAACCCCACTTCAATTAAACAGCAGGTCCACCAACCCGTGTTTTTGGGTTCACAAACCCCTTGAGGGGCGCGACAAGGTCGTCTCACTTCTTCCCCAACGTGCTCACCCATTCCTTATGAAAAAAAATAGAGCGTGCAAAACTAATGACACCATTTCCAGACGGCGATGTACATTATGTTGATTAATTTTATTCAATTAGTTGTACAGTTTCTCGTTTCGAAGTTTCATTTCATAGTTCTTTTCCATTATAAGGTATTCGCTCTTCATGCGAAATAGAGACTTTCTTTTTGTTAATTGCTATTTTTATATCTCCTTATGACTGAAAGTTCAGTTTTTCAATTGATTTTGTTTCAACTCGGTTATGTAACAGCACCATTTCAAAGATTCTATTCAAACTTTTTTGCAGTCATAATAAGCTTTCGTATTTATAGCATGAGTTTCATATTTCAGCTGTAACATCTCAGTCTTATTTCTATAGTTATGTTCATTAGATAATCATTTTAATTGTATGTAGTTCTGTCATTACTTTCTGTTAGTCCCAAACGACATTTATTTATAAGAAAACTCTATCGCTAAAAATCAACTTAAAACTTATCTCCAACAACAAAACCCAACCAACTATTTCTCTTATAAAGTGTGTTAAGTACGAACCAATATGTGTAATATCGTTTTCCAGCGTCTTCCAGCTGTCCTAAACAGGATCGGAATAATACTCGCGAGTCCCCTGGTAAGCTATCTCTTATCTATACATCATCAACCGAAAACCCCTTTTTCCCCACAGAAACAATCCAACACCAATTTGAGATTGAATTTGGCCCACCCAGAACTCTTTCGTAACACTCTCCCATTTACTCTCTTGCAACCAGAGGAGATACATTTAACATTCCATCATCCATCATACTACTACACTACTCACTCTACCAAACAAATTTAGAACAAAATTACTAACTCTAAACTGTGCCAAACTTTATCAACGTACAGTGCAAGACAATTATATGCCAACCAACACTAATTTACTAAACTATTAAAAGCTGCTTTTACCTCCAGCTTTAAGTATCAAGGCTAGATACTGCTCGCTAACAGAAGCCATTTGGTTTTATTTGTATTTCTTTAAACTTATTGACATTAATGAGCTGAAAACAAATATACTGTTAATCTTTCTTTTACTTTTTTTGCATTTTTCTTCTTCTTCTTCACCAATCGCTGTGGCCTTTTCCGCGATGCTAATAAAAAAAACCATGCCAAAAATACAAAATCTCCCAAAGACGTCAAGAATATTCTCGGTAAAGTCTTTTTGACCTACTCAGCAATCAACGCCCTCCCAAAACGCCATGTTGCTCCACACTTAAAACACATTTGTTTGCTGTTTCTCTAATTTTGCTGTAAACAAGAATGCTTATTCTATCCCCCTCCCTAAATAGTAGGAATGACTGGTGATAACCTGCGTAGAGTGTTGCACCATTTTAGGAAATCTAGTACTGTTATAAATTCTCGCAACAAAATTTATAGGCAATTCGAATATGTTTTACAAACGCTGGTCATCAAAGTAGGCTTTCGATATAATCCATTCATTCAGAAGTAAAATTAAACATCGTGATGGTCTTTCCAATCGGCCAATGATACAAAACTTCAATCTGGATCGCTCTGATCCGGCTCAAGACCCATTTGTGAAGAAATTAAGCCAATAATTAGCTAGCTGCACACTGAACCCTATTCAATCGACAATTATAGAAATGGACGGCCACGTGTTTCGATGTTTTTAAATGTTCATTGTTCATTCATAGTTTTGAATCAGCAACAACAAATCGTCAAGATCGTTTCGTTTTAGCGTAAATGTGCTTTCTCTGTGCTAATTTCATTTCTCATTTTAGAGCGCACGTGAGCGTCGCCCTTTTAATTTAGGATGCAAATTGAATTTTCCACACTTCGTTAAAAATAGTGCTCAAAAGTGCTGCACTTGCTAAAGGACTCTGCAGAGTTCATCAATTGTGTTCACACCTTCCAGTTCCTTCACTAAATGAAAATCACAGCCAGATGGTTGGTTATACAAATTAATTTAAGGAGAATCAAAGTAAACACAGTCATACACAGTCATACACATCGAAGGAACGAACCAAAAACAAATAAGAAAACAAATTATTAGAACGCTTTTGATATTACATGTAACCTGTAGAAGTGCACTTGGAGTGATTGATTTAGTTAGTTGATTTTGTTTGGTTTCTCTTTTGCCTTTTGTTTGATCAAGATCATGGTTCACTAGTTTTGTTTCATTTAAGATTTGTTAGTCATGAATATAGTTAACATGAAACATATGATTGCTTTGCCATGAATTAGGTAAAGTAAGTAAAGACGTTTGATCGCAAATTAAGAATAGTGAACGAAATCATTCAGTAAACAAACGATGACAATGAAACGCACAGTGTTATGGAAGAATCGCAGATGATTTTAAATCTAGTTCCCAGCTGAATAGTTATGACAATTGTTCCACAAGTGTATACTGTACATGAAGCAAAACATATCCAAAATAGTTATGTAGCTTGTTATTCCCAGTTTTAATTTATAAGTCCTACACAAGATTCATCCACAAATAGCCTTGTTGGTACAGGTTTTGCTGAAATGGGAGCCGCTAGTTCGACCCGGTTCCCGGTTCGGTCGAGGAAATATTTCGTGTTCAAAAATATCTGAGCACAGAGAAAATCTGTTGTCACACAATATACAAAATTCTACACCTATGGCATAGAAATCACTCAGCACTTCGCCATAAGGTAAAATTGGATCGATCTATGATTGTTTACTTCTACGATTTTTAGAAAAATAACACAAGGTTGTATCACAAATCCCCCGTGTGCTAAGATTCACAACAAAGAAGCCAAGATACAGCAAAAATTCCGATATCCTTTCCCAAATTTAATAAAATTAGTTTCGTGGCAAAACATTTTTAAAATGTTTAAAAAATGAATTATTCAAATTTGGGAAAATATGTTTGTGGAAAATTGTTGTGAAGCTGAATAGATCATATTTTTTCGATTGAGTTGTGATTCGGAGACTTTCAACCGTTTTATACGAGATCCAACAAAAAAAGTAATAGTTTGGCGTGCGGTGTGCTTTGGATCTTGCTGAAATATGTAAAGCTATGTCCATTTAGAATCCGGAATAATAAAATGATCTGTATCTCGGTAACGGATTGACGTACAAGTAAGTTTAATACATCAAAACAAAGATAATTCACTGTTCTTTAAGGCAATAATATCAATACAAATTATTTCTCTTCGTTTCTAAAGAAAATTCGCACTTTCTTCTTTATTCCTCCCATCAAATGCTGCACACCTCCGGAGTCAACTTACTTGGCTCATTTGTCTCACATTTTGGTCATCTGAGTCACGTCCCGAGCCGTTTTTCCACTTTTCTTAAGCTTCCGCTTCATTACTGCCCAAAATCTCTCGATGGGCCGGAACTGCGGGCAGTTGGGTGGATTTATGTTTTTATCGATGAAATCTACGTTATTATCGCGGTACCACTGGATGACTTCCCGGCTGTAGTGAAAACTCGCCAAATCTGGCCAAAACTTCACGGGACCTTTATGGACTTTAGTGAAAGGTAGTACGCGGTTTTTGAGGCATTCTTCCTTGTACAGCTTCGAGTCCATCGTCTTATTTGTCACGAACACTTTAATCTTTGCTCCGCACCTGCATATCCCTTGCCAAATCATTAGTTTTTTTTTGCAAATTTGTCCATAAAAGCAAACTTAAACTTCGCAGGAACATCTCCTTGTGCCGTCGCCTTGTAGATTTGTTGGCCAGGAAGCTGTCCGAAACCCATTTTGACGTAGGTTTCATCGTCGATGAGCAGGCATCCATGGTACTTCGTCAAAACCTGCTGGTACAATTTCCGAGCTCGAGTTTTGGTGACGAAACTTTGCTTCGACGTTCTGGTTGGTTGCTTGCTGGCTCAATAAGAACGATATCCTGTTCGCAAACGAATTCTTTGAACGGTACTGCGTGCAGCAGCGTATTTTTGTGCGATTTCAATATCTAATAGTCCAGGGTTTGCTCAGACGGTTCTCAACACCTACTGGTTCAGCTTGCGGTCATATGTTCCACTACGACGCTTACCTTGAGGCACTCGATCCACGCTCTTTTGCTCTCTGAAACGTTTAAGCACATCATTCACGGTTAATTTGGCGATTTCCAACGCTTTTGCGATTTTTATTGCGGACTACATTGGATTATCAACGCGGGTGTGCAGAATTGTTTCTCTCCTATTCGCTTCCATCTGGAATAACTTTTGACTCACTGCACGAAACACCGTGAAGTTAATACCACAGAAAGCGGATGCCTAGGTAAACAAACCGCTGAAAAAGAATTTTTGCAGCGGTCACTTTCCGTGCCACTGTAACACAATAAGTGATTCCGGATTCTAACTGGACAGAACTTTAGTAATTTTCTAGATATCACTGAGTATTTTCCCGTGTATTGAAGAAAATTTAAAACATTAACCATTCGCTGAAGTATAATGCAGAAAAAATGCGAGTTATTGCTTCGTCTTGTATGTCAACAATAATTTATTTGAAAAAAATACTTTCAATTAGTTAAATACAAATGCTCTTGCCTGATAGCATAATAAATTAATTCTGTTTCACCCAACCATATTGGGGACCTATCTATTGAACCAACGAAGTTATATGCAAATTTATAAAACGAAATTAAGTGTATACTTCATTATTGCCAGTACTGTAGACCAATCTAGCGAATTTTAGCGACATTTTTATAATCACAGCAAAGAAGAGTTTATCAACAGACACTGATTACAATTTAACAGATAAAATGCCTACTTTGACCGAACACAGTTTGACAGTCTTTGATTTTAAAAACCTTGTCATTAGCTGTCAATCTAATAGTGGTGAGACAGCTCTACTCTGAGATGCTTTGAGGCACCGAGTTACTCGCGAGTAACTCAATATAGCTTAAAATTTAATCAATCTTTATCGAGTCTTATCGATTGACAGGGTTTCAAGAATTTTGACTACCAATTTGGACATTCTGCTAATGGCAATAATATATGGAACAACGGCGATTCCATGACTTCGAGGGTTCAAGTAATATTTGATATAGGATACGTGATACGGACGGATTTTCTGAAGTCCTATGATCAGGTTTACACTCAATTTACCTCGGCAAAATGTCCAAAAGCCGATCAACTATTGCTGATATCCCTGTTTAATGTTTGTTTGTCAGCTGAGTTTCGGTCAAATTTTATTGTGTTAGCCGAATCTCGGTAATTTATTCACGGAATCTCAGTAAATTGAAATCTGGCGGAATGATGCTGGAATAGCAAATAGCGGGGCAAGTCGAAACTGATAAGTTTATTCAAAGTTTAAATTGGAGCCATGAATGATCTCTTCACGAAAAATACTGTTTAATTCTACGAGCATATCAGATATGTAGTTTGAGCGAATAAAGGTTGTTTCTCAAATCAGTCATAACGGGTGTTTTGATCAAAATTTGGTCAAACAGTAATGTGTGTGAGTCGATCAAAGTTTTTATTAACATGTCAAATTCTCTTGTTTTTTCAAGTTCAAGTTAATACAAAATACAGGAAAAATATTCAGCTAAGCTTCCTATTTACCGAATGCGAATTGCAGGGTCTTTCGTTTAAAACCTGCCATAAAATTTTGTACAGTCTCCTTGTCCACTTTATTCGCCGCAGAACGCCAGTTTGCCTTGAACTGTTTCTCGCTCACAACCGTTTTTTGAGTCTTCTTAAGCTTCCTCTTGACGATGGCCCAATATTGTTCGATTGAACGGAGCTCTGGCGTGTTGAGAGGGTTTTCGTCCTTGGCCATCACTTGAACGTTGTTGGCAGCATACCACTCCATGGCCTTTTTTCCGTAATGGCAAGATGCCAAATCCGGCCAAAATAGAACGGAACAATTGTGGCGCTTCAGGAAAGGCAGTAGACGTTTTTGTAGGCACTCTCTCAGATAAATTTCCTGGTTGACGGTTCCGGTCGCAATGTAAACGTTGCTCATCAAGCCACAGGTACAGATGGCCTACCACACCAGATATTTCTTCACGAACTTTGACAGCTTACTGTGCCTGAAAATATCTGCCACCTCATCGTCGCGATTTGGAGTCACCACTTTCTTGTAAGTCGACAGTCCAGTTCGTTGTTTAGCTCTATCCACGGTTGAAGGCGCCACTCCCAGCTTCTTTGCGACATCTCGGACGGAGAGGTTGGGGTTCCGCTCGAAACAGCGGGCAACTCTTTTTGTCGTCGCTGTGGCCTCCGGCTTTCAATTTCCCCCTGTTTCCTGTCGACAAACGTTCACCGAACACTTTTAGTTCGTTGGTAACAGTTGATTTAGCCACATTCAACAATTTCGCCAACTTGGCTTGAGAGAAGTTCGGATTTTCGCCATGGTCGAGCAAAATTTTGATGCGTTCCTTCTCTTCCTTCAACGACATTTTGATAACTGAAGTGGTAATCTCAAAATCAAAATAGAGGCATAATGCTTTACGCACACATCTTCAAAATGAAGGGTGTGCAAAATTTTCTAATGCACGATGAAAGGAAATGCGTCAAGTTTAAGTCGACCAAATTTTGATCGGAACACCCTTTAAATAGAGAAAATTAAAAACATTGAAAATTTCGTGAGTCCAAATGTGCACTTATGAGAGCTCATGTACTAGCGTGCGGTTTGTTTGACAGATACTGTGCAAAAACAGGGAGAAAACAAAGCTTACTTGCTGAGCTACGTGAGTTACTACAGGTACCTCAAAAGCAAAGATGATGTTTGGGACTAACATACATCCTCAATGTGTAAAAACTGGTGACTCATTATGAAGCAGTACCGGTGCCGGCCGTGCCCGTATGCTGGTCAAGTAGGGAATGGGAAGGAACGTTTTGACGTGATACTCGCTTTGAAGGAAGCCGAGAAATCCTCTGCACTTCCACGAGAAATCACTGGGATGTTGAATAATTGGGAAAAGGTTAGCAGCAGGGTTCGTTTTGGTTAACGATACGCTAATAGTATGTAACTATCACTATCCTCCAAAAGCATGAGTCCACTCCAACATGCAACAGAAAATCGAACACCAGTTGCACCGCGCCTCGAATAGTCCGGCATGACCTAATCATCGTTAACTTGTAAATAATGGTGATCGCTTTTTCTGCCTGTGTAGGTAATAGTTTCACTAGAGTACGTTTTTTTTCTAAGCGGCGGCATGCTCCCTTTTCTTTGGAT
The DNA here is from genome assembly GCA_024533555.2 of Aedes koreicus. Classification (NCBI taxonomy): domain Eukaryota; kingdom Metazoa; phylum Arthropoda; class Insecta; order Diptera; family Culicidae; genus Aedes; species Aedes koreicus. The sequence continues at coordinate 176,583 of JAHHFK020002372.1, read as the reverse complement.
ATCCTGTAAATAGAAATAAGACAAGTTGGGCCGCCCTCCGATTGGTGGGCCATCATATTATTATAAACTGATTTTGATTCCTACGCTCCATAATTTGGTATCAACCGGGGGAGACTTGTTTCCAGTACTTTTCTTATCTCCAATCCAATTGTGAGTAATTTTATTGTTAGGGTTTAATTCAGATCATGCTTAATACGCATATTCGAGCACACTGTGTCATACAATTCGCCGTATTTGAACATTTAAAGGAACCAGTTCAGGAGTAGATTAGCTGAAGCTATTATCTATTTTTATTTATTAAATGATTATTCTTCAACATTTCAAGTTTCTTGCTTTCACAATTAGCTTATTGCTTGCTCTCAACTTAGTATTCTAAATGCACTTCCACAGTTATTGTAATTGAGAGCTTTGATGCCAAGTACCATTTTTGCCTTAGTATGATTGTGTGGCAAGTACAAGCATACCCTATTGCCCAAGGAGTCGAGCAATTTTCCATTACGAAAAATTCGTAGACCAGACCGGGAATCGAACCCAGCCACCACCAGCATGGTGTTGCTTTGTAGCTGCGCCTTTACCGACTGAGCTAAGGGAGCACCCTAATTATTAACATAATTCAATTGACGAAAAACGTCTAAATGAATATAACTAAAACGTTTCAAAGTATGCATTAATCGCAATCGCATGACCAACATATTTTTAGCTTCGCTCGAATAAACACTTTTGTGCGTTTTATATCTATCGCTTGCCTTAAAAACAAAGAGACAATTTTCGGATGAATGGGGGAAAAAAACGATAAAAGGTACATAAAACCAATTTTCATTGCTTCCTATATTAATTCATAATTTTACAAAAATGACTCCACTCCCTTACGGCAGTTGACTGGAACTTTGACCATAGCCGTCGAAAAGAAAGATGTTGTCATATCTTCAACGGTCTTGGCGCCTTATTGCCCAGATCCCTTTCGTTTTTTATTACAAAATTGTTCGAATAGATCTTCAGGTTCGAATAGATCCTCAGCCTTCTTGGGGACGACTGGGATCTTCAAACGCTCCATGTCCTCCAGCGACCGTTTCGGGTGGTGTTTCATCCATCGAGTGGTGTTTCATAATGAAGGCCGAAATTTCCGGTAAGCACTTCGTGCTGTGCACCTCCCCGTTGACCGCGAGTCCTGAAGAAAAGAAGAGTGGCCATTTGACATCCCCTTCTTAATGATTGTCAGCCACAATAGGACCTTCTTCGGGAACTTCGTGTGGGAGATGTACTTCACGTCTTACCTACTTCCTGGGACACGTGAAATAGCCGGTACCCTGCCAGCTAATGCCATCGAGCGGTGGGTATGCCTCGTCGTTCATGATCACAACTACGTTGCGCTTCATAAGGAAGACATCATTGAGAAGCACTTTCAGCCGCTGCTTTTGGGTGGAAGTTTGCGCTTCCAACACAGTCTCCTCGACTTCCACTTCCTCGTGACGATGTCCATGTTGGTCAAATACTTTTTTACCATCTGGCCGGTCGCACCGATCTCCCGGACCAAGACGTAGAAGGAATTCGCCACCTTGCCTTTCGTCTTCCACTTTAGCGCTTGCTGCATCTTCCGGGCACTCAAAACCGTCTTTTTCCAGTAGCACCTCTAGATATTGTATATGGCCGCTTGTCTTTATCCCGCCGACACAAAGTGCGGCACGCTGACGGACTTCCTCGCTCCGGGATGGAGCCGGCGTTAATAATAAACCACCGAACGTGGTTGCTTCACTGCTTTCGCCATGGCTGCCGTAAACGAACTGAAAGAGCTGTCAATTTTTCTGTACATAGCCTACTTATATTTATTGATTGAATCAAATTTAAAATTTAAGATATAATCATACTAGATAGTGCCAAGTATTATATATCACCACATTGAGATAAACTTCCCGTAATTTATAATCCGACTGCTAGAATGATAAATATCAAATATTTAATTTCAAGATATTTAATCAGATCCAATAACAAGAATACGTTCACTTTTTGCAATATTTTTGAAAGAATTATTGTATTTTTTATATTCATTTTGTATTGTACTCGAAATGTACTTTTTATAATCATTAGAAATATATAACAGAAATTTCAATCATTCTGCTCCTATTCCTGTTCAATTACCTAAGGTTGAAAATTTGTTTACTAAGTAAATTAGTAAACAAAGCATTTGCCTATCCAGCAGTATATTGTGTTAGGCTGAATAGAGAACGTTAACTAGAATTTCTGAATAAACTTTTTTTTAATGCTGTATGCTGTAAAGATTCAAATCAAATTGAAACCTAATCCGTCTAACAAAACTTCACTAACCCGACTAAATTGTCGTTCCGATGGTTCATTGTTTATGTTTGTACATCATTCCAAACGTTTCAAACATCTTACATTCCCTCAATGCTTTGACTTCTGTTACCATGTTTCAAAAATATTTCATACACACACACACATCTCCACCACCTGCCAAACTTCATTAGAAGCCATCTCCCGCTTCTCAATTCAATAAAGCCACATTTTAAAGTCCAACCATTATTTAAACGAGCAGGAAACCATTGAAAACGAATTCCACACGGCAATTGCTGCCGAGAAGTCCGCTACTGCAGCAGCAGCAACCAATCCAGCTACAACTTCTACTGTCAAGGCTGCATCTGCCATCACTTCGCCTTCAGCTGTTACTGCTACTACTATTAGCTCTGCCGCTGCCACTTCAACCGCTGCTCCTACCCGAGAGGGGATTCGAACTTCGGCTTCCGCTTCTACCGCAAGCCCATCCTCGTCGAGACCTACTAGTGTCCTAATGGAGGAGGGTTTTGGAGATGGCACTTCCAGTGGTCAAGTGACTTCCGTTAGATCCCGCGCCCAGCGCCAACCGACCGTTGAAACCAAGATCAATGAAATTGGTGTGATGGAAACGAGCTTCGTAAGTTAGCTTTTGGCGTGTGAATTCTACCACCGTACTAACTAAAGACATTAAAACTAACTTTATTTTTTTCGTGTACAGCTTTATTCAATTTTTGTAATTAACTTCCACAACTCGTGTCGCTTCGACTAACCATGTACCGAAATAGTGTACCATTATAGACTCCTAATGTATAATAACACAATCCAATAACTCTCCATTTCCTGCTACATTTATTCAGTCACGAAGGAAAAAATCTCTCCCATTTGCATAATCGATTACAGGGTCTCTTTCGCTATGAATCATAGGAGCACTTTCAGAGATGTGTTAATATTAACTTTTCTCCAGGTCAGGTCAAAACGAATGCCGTTCAGACTAATGACTAATTTTCGATGGTGATGACTCAGCATATTAATTAGACTACTTGTTTTTCTATCTGAACATGCAGTAATTAATCCTTTTAACATTCTAATCCACTGCCATCACCTTCCCAAGTATCTCAGAAAACGATGTACAGAATCATTCAATTTGAAAGTAAAACAGCCTTAGTTTCTTTTGGAATATTTCTTAAACTTAATAGTTGATAAAATTTTCTCCAGTAGTCCAATTTTTGACACACAGGAGACGAGTTTTGACAAACATTAGGCACACAATTTCACGAAAAACGAGTGATCAAAAACAGCAGGATTTTAGAACCTAATAAAATATTTTGAAATTTCAAGTTTAAAAGAAAACACATGAAATGGAACACAACCTTGGATTAATTTTGCCTTAATATGTCTTCTATTTCATGGCTGGGGGATTTGACATTTTAATATACAGAAATATTCTGATTTAATGGTTGCTTCGATATGTCTTGAACATCAAAATTTAAAATAGTAGTTATAGCAACAATTTTCAGTAAGAAGATTTTTTCAGTACGAGGCTTACCGAGGATAGATACGATAAACACTGAAAATACAGGCAGTAGGTTAAGGTATTGATCCTCGTAAGAATGCTAAGTCCAATCTGTTTGTTTGTGTAGAGGCATGCGGTCAACGTTTGTTTGGATGACATGCAGACGCCTTGCATGCTGAAAGAACTAGGCTTTGATTCCCAGTATGGTCTAGGAAGTTTTCGTGAAGAAAAACTTCTCAATTTCTCAATTAAATACTATTCTCGAAGGCCTGGAAGCCAATTGTAAACAATGAGTTTAAACGTTGATTTCTCACGAATTGGATGCTACTTCAATTTTTTTGAGGCCATAAGCAGTGCAGCAAAAAAAATTATTTAATTTCCCTGGGGGATCGAAACGAAAAGTTTATTAGATTCATGTCAACTTCATGATAACTTCGTGATGTGATTGAAGATGAACAAACGAAAAAATTAGCACCAGTCTGTTAGATAACTGTACAGATTTCTATGGTTTGTATCGATAAATCATCAAGTTTGTTTTAAAAGTTGCAGTATATCTGAAAAGCATCAGGCACAAGGTTATTTTTAAAGATTTTAATGTAAAAAATATAAATTTTAATTTACAAGTATTTTTTAAGTGTTATTTAAAAGTGGTCGCTCCACCGCTCGATGGCACACTGAATTGCAGGCGAAGCTATCCAGTTATTGAATCAATGATAACCTCTCTTTCTTTGATTGAGGTGTATCTGATTGTCTAAGAATATTCGTTTGGCTAACCTTTTTGGCAATTCGTTTGGCTGCTTAAGATAAGCATTGACCAGTCAGTCTCTGCCTAATGTAGGGCATGAGCATAATTGAACGCCCGAGCTTGCTATTCAGTTACGATCTCATTACACAAAGAACCAACAGATAATGCTTGGGACTAAGATACATCCTCAATGTGTGAAAAGCGATTGATTGGACTGACTTATTCTTAAAAGACAACGGGTCACCTAACCAGATTTTTCTTTGAAAAAGTAAGTCTTCCCATGGAAAATCCTATGGAAAATTATAACCGCGAGCGCTAAAATATAGTTTCATCAATCGAGCTGAAATTTTGCAAAGTTATTTTAGGTCCCCAAAGGCTCCCAAAAATCAAAGGGGAACTGGAATTTAAATTTTGCCCCAGGCTAATGAGCATATTAACCACCTGTGGTTTGCTACTCAGTGATGAAATCAGCTGAAGTTACACAGAGAACCAACAGAACTTCACTTGGGAGCATTCTCAATGTTCAACTCCATGTGTCCTCATTTATAGATCAATTGGGGAAGGTAAATAATTTTAGTTTGATATGCGTTGCTCCTAACGGCCGTATATAATACTGCACTCCCGAAAGAATCTCAGGAAACGAAATTGTTACTGAGACGTTTTTAGGTAGGTTTCATCTTGGGAGACTAGATAATAGTGAATGATGCTGTTTGTGGGTATTATTTTCCATTTATAAAATTTTACGGAGAAGCATAATAGAGGTAGAAAAATATAAGCACTGATTTAAACCAAGAGTACGAATGCTATTGGGTGCTTTCACAAAGTGTGATGTAAATTTAAAACAACGCTTAAAAACCAATTTAACTCCATGTTAACCAACAGTAAGTACGCTGTTGGGTCCACCTCCAAATGTGGCTCCAGTTTTTTATTGGGAAAACACTTTCAATTTGTGTTACTTCAATCTATAAACTATTCTACTACTGGAACTAAATATCTGCATCAAACGTTCTAAAGAGCAATCTATTCTAATCCACCTAATATTACGATTGAAGAATTTGGTCGGATCAGAATCTCTAGAAGCATTTCAGGCCTTCTGGCAACTTCTAAGACTTGGCCATATGCCCAATGATGTCATTATCTCCAATCCGCTCAACCAATCGCAATGGTTTGGGATATAGTGCGAGGAATATTATAATTTAAGATAACTCAATGCAAACGTCTTCCAAATTTGGTAGATCGACAGGCTAACGGTGGGTAACCATCAGGAATCTCAAAGTAAGATGCTAAGAAGAGGATCGGAAAATTCGATATTTCACTCCCCTCACTCAATACTTTGGGTTGATATTATATATAAAACACTCAGTGCGATACCTCAATTTTCGGAAGCTTTCGAGAATTGTGGAATTTTTCTGAAATGTTGGACAAGAGCAGTACTTAAGGATGGCGGCAGAGCGTTGTCGCTTTAATGTGCGTAGGCGTGGATTTGACCAGGGTGATTTTCGCGGAGGTCTTTGTACTGAGAAAATATGAAAAAACGCATCTTTGAGCGCAGTATTGAAGTCAACAGTACCGTCAGTGGTGTCAAATTATTCGATTCGATGATTTTCCAACCAATTTCCGCCAGCACGTTGTTCAATGCACCATAATCAGCCCGCCGAAAGTCCAGCAAGTATGTAGGACTCAGATGGTGGCGTATGAGTAATCGGAGAAATTAGACGGAAATACACGTCGAGTGCAGGATGGCCGGCATCTAGATCAATCAGTAGTTCTATTGGCAGGGACTTGAGTGTGTCTGATAATGCAGAATTATTCGTCAGGATAAGGTCTAGCAAATGTCCGCTTCGGTTCGGAAAGGAATTGACTTGAGTGAATGCATTGAAATTAATTCCATCCAAAAGAGTACAACAAACCGCCGACATATGGATTGATAACTGGTATATCGTTGTTGGGAAAGCACCACTATAATCCGGATTGGTTGTAAATAGTCGCCAAATACCAGCGCGGGAGTTTTTTGGCTCATTCGAGACGGGATCGTGGCTAACGAATCCACATGCTCACGGATGATTGTGTGGTCGTTTTTTCGATCAGGTGGTAGGTAGGCTGGGCCGACACTGAGTGTGTTTTGGGGAAGATTCGCGACAGTCCGAAGCTGCTCCAAAAGGTGGGAAATGGGCGACACGCTAAGGAAGCTGGTTTGCCTAGTAGAAACAACAATAAGACACCACAGCCACTCGATTTATGACTGTTCAAGGGGGATCAATCAGATCGGAAAACAGTACATAAAGAACTGAAAAGTTTTGATGAATGCATCTTGTCGTTTAGCCAAGTTTCCGTCATAACAATTAAATTGTCATAACAATTAAATTGAACGAGTCTATTTTGGTCCTGAACCCTCGCACATTCTGATAATAAATCCACATTCAATATGAGGGACGGGTAAAGTGGTAACCGTGACTGCTACTTGGAACCCAAGTGATTCTGGGTTTAATTCCAGTCGAGGACAGACGAAAAAATCTCCGGTCACATCTTTATGCGGAAGGGAAGTGAATTCGTTGATCCCGAATCATGTGTTCATGGGAGCCATATGTACGATAGATGAGTGCCATATATAGGGTACCTTCCTCCGGTAGCCAACCAGCCTAAGGCTTAAAGCTACTCAAATAAGTAACAAATAAGAAGAAGAATACACAAAGAGAAAAACATCTTCACGTATCAGACAGTTATAAAATGAAAAAAAACTACATTATTCTAGTACGGCAATCGTAAGGATAAACTCATTTTTAAACAAATTTCAATGGAACAGTTTCCAAATATATGCGTTCAAAATTTCAGGTTTTCAATTTTCGCCTGTTTTTTTAACCTCTTGTTTTGTCAATTATTTCGAAACCCATTATGAAACTATTTAACCTCTAACGAAAACCAATGTTTTAAGCATTGCATCTGTCCGGTATGTAGGTTTTTCCATCCGTAAGGGCTTGGAAGAAAAATGACTGCTTTCCTGTGTAGTATACTACTAGCTGAATCAAATAAGTGGGCATGTGGTCAGTAGAAGCATTGCCAAGCGAGGACATATTCTATTTTGTTTACATCCTTTGTTCCAATGTAATTTCTTTCTTATTTTTTCCTTTATGCTCTTGTTTACAGATAGAGTGTTTCCATGTTCTTTTGTTCTCTTTTTGATGGAATGAAATAGTGTGAATGTTTTGTAAAAATATAATCATAAAACACACCAGTTCCCAGAAACAAATAGATAAAAACATGCAAAAACACGTTACCAACTAGAATTCAGATAAATAATTAGTTATTTTTTTACAATCTTTAACATTTTTAACATTTATGCTTCATGGATATATTTTCCGCAGCCGGTAAGTGTTACTCTGCTTTACTTCCTTATGCCATTTTGCGCAATACACAAACAACGATCACCGAGAACCTACATCCATATATGTTTCCCATGCAACACAGAGCAGAACATAAGCAACAACCTTCTTCCCCCGCGTAAATTAAACGAGTGTCCCCTAGGGAGCTTCATTTTGAAAAAAAAATGATATATTTATTCCAGCCTTCTCTCTTTTTCATTCACAGTACCATAATATTAGAATGTGTAAAGTTTTACAAAAATAGATGATGTAGTATTTAAAGCGATTCTGACTGAGCTATTTAGCGGAAGTCAAATCGATAGACAATTCTCGATTTTAATATCACATACCCGTTTTGAAGATTTTCTTGCAACTAAAATTTCCGAATGCAGCCCTTGATTGTTCCTCTGGCCATAATTGGCCATGCCAAACCAAGCAATTCGAGTTAAAGCGTAGTAAAGCAACTAGTCAGCCACCGATTTCTTGCAAATAAATAGATTACAAATTCCTATGTCGAGAACTAAATCGTGATTCTAGGAAAATGATTTATGCCTTCCAGAGTATACCTTTGGATTTGGATTTCTTCACTGTTGGTCACGTTAGGCGTTATTTATCCATCTGGAGGTAGGCCTGTAAGAAATTCCAGCTGTTCTCAGGAGCACCCTACTATTTCAATTCCGAGTGAAAGAAATAAAAACAGAAAACTCTACATGCATATGCCGATCTACATGTTATCAACGTTCCTTTGGAAAAACCTAAGGGAGAGGCAACATTTATGGGGGGTTGCTGGTATCAACAATGGAAAAGACAACAGGATATTTAGGAAATTTATAATGTTCCATTGTTTTTGCTGGCCCGACCGGTAAGGGTAAATCATGGGCGAGGTGGATGCATTTTTTTTTCCAGTAAATAAACAAGACCCTTCTTTGTTTGCTGGCATGCAGTAGGCTGATCTGTACAGATTTTTTAATTATTCAAGTTTATGATCCGAAGAACAATGCGGGTGAAATTAAACCTGGTATTCTTCATGGTTGATGTGCCTCTACTTTGATGCGAAATTTATTTTTACTTTCTGCTGTGTACTTTGCTAAATCCTCACCTGAAGCATTTTTGTTGATTAATGCCTAATGTATCCGATTGCAGGGTCCTCCCTTAGCTCAGTCGGTAAAGGCGCAGCTACAAAGCTACACCATGCTGGAGTTGGCTGGGCTTGATTCCCGTTTTGGTTTAGAAATTTTTCGTTAACGAAAATTTCTCGACTCCCTGGACATAGGGTATGATTGAACTTGCCACACAATCATACTAATGCAAAAATGGGTACCTGGCATCGAAAGCTCTCAATTAATAACTGTGGTAGTGCATTTAGAACACTAAGTTGAGAGCAAGCATTAAGCGAATTGTGTAAATAATTAGCTTGAAATGCTAAAAGAAGAAAAAGAAATATCAGATTGCAACCAAAAACTTTTAGGGTAAACGTACCAGTTGAAATCATACGTTCTCAATTAAAAAAATTCCAATTTATGACATATGGGACTTTCATAACAGTACTATACATTTTCTTACTGTAGTGTAGATTACCAGCACCGATTGTTGTTGTGAACCTTTAAAAGTGTTTGAAGATTCAAGTGGATTCAATTAAACCATGTAAAAACCTGATGTCGTGCAGTTCTTAAAATATTCCCAATCGTCAAAATGATAGAAAAATCTGATGCAGTAGACACCATCTTCTTCAGGCTTCAGTAATCGTCCATTTTGCTTTTACTTCCCCATATGATGAAAAAAGAGTAAGTGTATCACGATGTATGGTGACATTTCCTGCAATTTATTCTTCAGATATCTTAATCTCAGTATACTTTGATGCAATATGGTTGAAATGAACATGATTACTGTGAGAATATTTGATTATTCTATCAGAAAATGACAGCACTTTCCGAACTCTGCTCAGGATCTGGTGTCACCGTTCGGCAGACAAAAATGCGATAATATTTAAACTTAAGTATTGGGTTAATTTGCGTAAATATGACCTAGTTCTGTTGGCAGTGTATTTGTTCATGTTCAATTTCGCAAGCTACATCAGAACACCAGAATTATGTTATTGCAAATTTGTGGAAATGTGTGCCAAAGAAGTGATTACGGCTTTGTTTCTATAGCAGAAGACGCCAAAGGAGATTGCCAAGGTGGTAGGATATAATTTGGCCAAAGTTAATCGCATCAAAAAGTTTCTACAGTTCAAAACCTCGGAAGCTGGGAAGAGGAGGTCCACGGTTTGCACGTACATCAACTATGATCAAATCGGTCTGTACAAAGGTTGCTGGCAACCCAGTACGTTCTATCAGGAAAATTGCCTTTCTGAAAAATTCATGCGAAGAATCATCAAAGAAAACTGACTTGCAGCTGCTCCGACAACCGCACAGAAAGGTTAATTTCACCGATAAAACTTGAGGATGTTCCGGAGAAAGTAAAGTTTAAGTTCCGAACCATACATTCGAGCTTCTCTGGGTGATGGCCAACTTCACTGAGGATCATAACCTTGTTTTACATCAGGGTGGAGCGTCATGTCACACGTAGAATTGGACTAAACGATGGATGACGGAAAACATGAAATTTTGGCCGAAATATTTGTGGTCCCCTAGTGGTCTGGACCATAACCCGTTGGATTTTTCGATTTGGGCGAATGTTGAAACACAACCCTGCAAAACATCTCATCCTAGTGTGAAGATCCTGAAGTCTGTCATAACGCGCACATGACAGTCGATGTAAGAGGACTACGTTCGGAAAGCGTCTTCTAGCTTCCGGACACGTATTGAGGATGTCATTGAGAAAACTTAAGGACACATCCAGTAAATTTGTTTGAAAGGACCTAACAAAACTGAACCCAAAAATGTCGATATTATTGCTTAGAGTAGTGAAAAATGGGGTTTGAAAAAAAAAATTTCACGACCTCAATATCATGTCACTGTTCCAAGTTAGTTAAAGGAAAACTGTGGAGCTCTAGGACTATATCTGTGGATTAGCAGCGTTAACGTATGTTTAGGATTTTTATAGGGACTATCTATTCGACATTTAGGTTTGTGTTTGTTTCACAACGCAAATCATATTAAAAGATCACAGTTGCATAAAATAAACAATGGAGCTCTAAAATTGACTCCGTGTATAAGCCGATTAAATGGATTTTCCGGGGATTGGCCAATGGCCCTATAAGCCCAGTTTGTTTCACACCCCAAATTTAATTTCAAGACTACAGATTACTTCGACCACCAGAGCCATACAATTCATTGCGTGGATTAACCAATTTTACGGATGTTCCGGATTTTCTAAGGTTTGTATCCGCAATAATTTGAACACATTCAAAACCCTGTAACTTTTGAAACATTTCAGGTATGCGTGAAATATTAATAGAGCTGGGCATCTTAACTTAAGAAAACCTTGATCGGTTTTAACATTAGATTTTACAAACGAAAAATGTCATGAAAAGAAGCGAACGGATCTTGTACAGCCGTTATGGACATCTTGACCTTTCGATTCGTCAACTCGCGGAAAAGCTGGATTTGCCCATAGGCACAATCCACAGTGTATTGCAAAATTTTTCTGAACGTTTGACAATTGAAAGGAAACCAATAAGTTACAAAAATATAAATAGGAATGTCACCAGGATTTGTCCAAAAGCCAAAACTTCGTTCCGTATTGAAGTCGTACAATGTCGAAAAAAAAGCCCCCAACCGCAATGACAAACAGAATTTAAAGGCAACATCACCTGCTTGAAAACTGTATTGCGATTTTTTAACGAAATAACAACTTCCAGGACAGGTTTTCTATGGTGAGAAATGCAACACGTGAATATTTCAGGACATACAAGCATTTAAAGTTACTTAAAAATTACCAATCCGTTGGTAAGCTCGTTTTTGTGATAGAAAAAGTAAATATCTTTCATTACCACTATGCAAAACCCGCGATGGAGTGGTATGAGCATGAGCCTGAGCATGATTGACCGCCCGAGGTTGCAGCTGTGTTATTGCCAGGTCAGCTGTAGTAACACAGAGAACCAACAGATGATGCTTAGGACTAACATACATCCTTCTTAGCATTTCAAGCTTATTGCTTTCACAATTAGCTTATTGCTTGCTCTCAACTTAGTGTGCTAAATGCACTTCCACAGTTATTAATTGAGAGCTTTCGATGCCAAGTACCATTTTTGCATTAATATGATTGTGTGGCAAGTACAATCATACGCTATGTCCAGGGAGTCGAGAAATTTTCCTTAACGAAAAATTCCTAGACCAGACCGGGAATCGAATCCAGCCACCTCCAGCATGGTGTTGCTTTGTAGCTGCGCCTTTACCGACTGAGCTAAGGGAGGACCCAACTAACATACATCCTCAATGTGTAATAACTGGTGATCTCAACGGTAGAAAGAGTGGAAATGTGTTGACATGATGCTCGCTAAATGCCCGCACCTCGGACTTTACGCTACCCATTAAATCATGTGCAATACTTGCACCATCTTTCATCCACTCTTTTTTCAAATCCTTGTCGTTTTTGAAGACCTTCCCTGTTTTCCGGAGCTTGCCCTTTATAATCACTCAAAATTTGTCTATTGGGCGAAGTTCTGGCAGATTTGGCTCCTTCCGCAAAAAGAACGATGCCAGATCCTGCCAAAACAGAGTGTCAGAGGGCAGCCGGCGCTTCTGGAGACATTTTTTTTTATTTGGCCGTTGATGGTGCCGGTCGTTATGTACGGCTTGCTGAATTTGCCGCACCCACAGAACTCATGTCACACCAAGTACTCATTGGCAAATTAGTCAACCTTCTTCTTCCGGAACTTCTCTGGAACATCCAGGTGGGACTTGCCGATGAAAAACAACAGGCCAGGGTTCTGCTTTGCGTCCGCTATAATGTACGCCTCGTCGCCCATTACGATGCATTTCGGCTGTACCAACCACTCGCGGTGCAGCTTCCTGGCGCGGGATATGGCCATCGTATTCTGTTTATTGGTTCGGTTAGGCACCTTCCTTACCTTAAAGACATGAAGTCCGGCTCGCTTCATTGTCTGCTGGACAAACCAGATGAAGGTATTGAGCTTCTTGGCCACGTCCCGAATCGAATGGTTCGGATTGCGCTTGAAGTAATACTACCTTCTTAGCGTTTACGAGGTCGGTCGTCTTTGCTTTTCTCCCGCTGCCAGCTCGTCGCTGGGTCGTCTGGGTCTTCTTGAATGATTTAATTACACGGAATACGATCGAATTGTCGATTCTCAACTAACTGTTTCACTATCCACCTGTGGGAGTGGCCTTGATTTTCCACGACCGAGCTCATAATTTTTTGTCGAAGCACTTCTTGCATGGACGCCATCCCAATAACCACTTGACAGATTGTGACGAAACTTTACACATGTAAACAAATTTTGCACATGTATTACACTCTAGGCTAGTTTTACCCCAAATTTCATCAATTTTTACCCACGCAATAAAAAACTATACACAAAAGAATGTGTTGCGTTTTTTTCGAGTTCAAACTTTAAAACGCTTAACCTATGTTTAGGTTATTTAAATCTACTTTATATCAGTGTTTTCGAGTGATTTGTCAGTTGTTTTTATTATAAGTTTAGCTGGTGTTTACCGTTGCATGCATGTTTAACAGTTCTACTTTATCGACTCAAAATGAACCTCAAAAAGCAACACCAACATGTTTGAGTACGATAGAAAAGGAGGACTGATTGGCTGTTCCGCACGAAATTCCTTTCGTGCGTTGCCGAATAATGTGTAATAAAAGCATTTTGCTGATGCAAAGCATTACGAATGTTGCTTTCAATTTATGAGACATGTGTTCAATGTCCTGTGTTAACAAAATAAGCGCAAGCAAATTTATGAAAAAATATTTGCATTGTAGGTTTTCCTAGGTTTCCAGAAAAATAGATCTTTAAAACTTCATTTGATGCATCGTCCAGGCAAACGTACTTAAACCATAAACTACCAACATAATTCTGGTCATGCTTGTAGATCTAAAGTCCTTACTCAAGGGAGTTTTTGGATAACTTGTAACGTCTTTGCAAATCAAGATAAGATTTGATATTGTTCGACAAACCTTTTGCAAAACGTGCCGAACCCATAAACTATCAACACAACACTGGATACGCTGGTAGATCTCAATACCATATTCAAGTTCTTTGATGACGGCATTTTATACAACATAGTGAAATTGACCGGCTATTGCATTCAATAAATCATTGTTTCTCATATGTAAAATATCAATTTAGATATTATCACTTTCTATTAACGACGGTATACTTAACGTTCAATGTGTGGCAGTACACATACTGCCAGGTCAGCTCGTTGCAACCAACACTAACAACATGAATAATGGAAAAATTTGCGGCCAGAACCTATTTTGAACATTTCAACCATGTAAACAATCCATTATAATTGGCTCTGTGTAGAATCAGAATGAAGGTGAGCACCCATAACAACAAATTTTAGGACCGAGTTCATCGTTGCTTTTCATCATTCGTGTACCTTTTCTGAACAGATCGAAAAAAAAACAAACTATCCCATTCATTGAACTCAATTACAATCTTTCTCTGTGCATCCTTGCCTCCGATATCAGTCATCGCTTCCCAACAGAATTGTGCTCCCATGCTGAAAATCGCCATGAAGAACGGTTGTCCAATTTAGCAATGCGATAAATTACACCGCCCTTCGTACCTACACATAGAGATGCAATAACCCAATGATTTAGCTTCGCTCGGTAGGAGCACTGGAAGTTGCTTGTGGATGTGAATGGAGAACTAGTCCCCATTTAGTTGATTATCTCATTGTATTGACCCCTCCCCTCAGTAGTGACCCTTAGGCGAGCACCTCTTAAGCCAGCACTTGCTACATCCTCTAATATTCGGAAAATGTACGGAGCTCCCGCATGCCGAAGGTCAAAAGACTTACTAGGAATTTTCACATCCGACCCAGCCCAGGATATCAATAACAGCTTAACCCGCCCCAGCAAATATGTACCTGTTGTTCACTGACCGATCTGCAGGCAAAAGTCAAATGCAGGCTAAAAAAATTACCCTCAAACGGAATCAATCATCATGACATGCCATCTTGATTCATTGTCCCTTTTCCCCGGGGGGCATTTCAGTGATGAATTCGACACAGCCGTTGTGCTTCCGATGCGAAACCATTTGATTGGCAGCATAATGGAATGGATGTTTCCCAATTCTATTGTCGCCTTTTTCGATTTTCTTATGTTTTCTCGAATCGAAGATCTGGTTCTAAGGCAGCAACTATTTTGTTTGTTTTCACCTTTAAATCAATACATGCTGATATTGCAAATAATTTCAATAATTTAAAAATACTTTTAAGATAAATGTGGGTGGTTGTATCGAAAGGTAAAGCGTGGATTACTAGTCTATGTACTGTTCTGTATACCATGGAAGTTTATCAACTTTATAATCAAATTAAGAACTTACTACAATCAACATACTAACTAAATTCCCTCCCGGTAGGGTGTAAAGAAACGAGAATCCAGTGGACCGAACGAGATTGTTGCCTGTACCAGTTGCGCTGGTGGGACCAGCCCATGCACACACTCGGCGAACAATGGCTGTGCTACCGAGGTAAGTGAAGAACTTAGTTCCGTTAGTAGAATTCTGGCAACAGAACAGTAAACTTATTTTAAAAAAAAGGTTTCATATCATAAACTAAGGCATCGACCTGTTTGTCGATTGCTGTAAATACACAGAAAATGACGGATCACAACATCCATCCTCAACTAAATGAACAATCATTGAACAACAAAAATTCGACGTTGCGGTGGCGAACCTGTCTTAGGCTGAGAGCCATCCTAATATAGAAAGAAGAAGGAGAAGAAGAAAAAAATGAACGAGCCCCTTTTTCTGTCAAAACAACGCAACAAATCGGAATAAAAACAAAGATTCTAATTTCTAATACTGCTAAGTGATAGAATCAGAAACTCTGTGATGTTTTCATCAAATTAAGTTCAATATTTGCTATTTTGCTGTTAACCTGTTTTTAATAGCCTATTTGTTCTCGGGTGCACAGCAAAAACGAAAGTAAAATTATACTCTATAGAATAGAACAAATGCTGCATTCCATGAAATAAATTTGATCTGACCACAAATCATGTCAGTTTTTGATTTAATTTTTTTAGTTGAATTTGACTACAATTATTAACAATAATAGCAAAAAACTAAACAGCATATTTTGATATCATACTCCTGCAAATCTTTGCAATCAACATTAATTTGATCATTTTTTTTATTATATTCAATTTGATTTGAAAGCCATCAAAACGTACTTTAATTTCAACCCTACGAATAAATCAATGATAGCCATTAAATAAGGTGAAGATACAAGGAAGTCACAGCTTGAAATTTCAAGAGCATAAATGTCAGCTCCCACAAAACCTTCAAATCTAGAGTTGCTAATCGTCGATTTTTGGGCCACAAAATATAGAGATATTTTTTATTTTTACGGCAGGGATAAGGGTAACCCTTCTTTGTCCGGCCGCCGCCCTACACAAGCAACTACAAAACCTGATTAAACCATTGAAAACAACAGTGCAGAACACGACAAATCTACACATAATCTATGCCAGTGCCGCCTGTTTCCGGTTCTTCTGTTAGCGTAGTAGATTTGGCAATGGCTGACACTGTGGAACAAGACGACCCACAGGTCAGTCCTCTTGTTTCCAATCCACAAACTACTACCGCCGCACCTGATTTTCTTTTTCAGATGACATTCAAACTATAGCAGAACCCTCGTCCGATGAAAACTTTTCGAGAATCCATCGAATGAATTCAACACAAAGCATTCCCAAGTAACCACAAGCATTATGTTATTGCACTTATTCAACCCAAAATCAACATCATTCGAGCGGGATCGCATCAATTCAACATATGTAAAGTAATGAAGCGTTAGATTAGCTTTAATAATAAAGTGATGCATTGCCAATGCAATAATGCTACTTTAGCTATGTCTTATGGCATAATAAAAGAAATGGCATTAGTTAGATCTTAGTGGGGCCCTATTCAGCTTTAATCCAACTTCAATGATGCACTAGACTTAATGCATATGCCCTATATATGCGTGCTATTATAGCCTCGTGGTTACTTGGGTTTCCCCAGTTCCGGCTGGCACTGTAGGGCAAAGCGTCTCACAAGAAAGTTCCAACATAGAACACCCACAAGCAGAGGCTACTGCGATACCCTCCTTGCTTACAGCCCCATCGTCGAAAACCTTCAGCACAAAGCTCATCGTCATCCACAGACCGACACTCTGGTGGCTGCTTTGCAATGCAATAAAACATGCGTGGACATAGGGCCATGTAGAACATGATCAATGAGCTAAGACTCCTCGTCGCTGGCTTCGAACCTTGTGTCATCGCGCTCCAGGAAACCAAGCTGAACCGAACCACCACACTATCAGACTTCGTCGATAAGAACTACACGTTACTCCTGAAATCGAACAGCGTACTCCGGAAAGGTATACCATTCGACTAAACACTAAACAAAACTCTACACCTCTTTGCTCTACGCATCCAGAAACTGGTAGAGCTTACTGTAGTCTTCATATACAGCCCACCGAGTGCGAATCAATGTCAGACATCGTTGAACAAATTACGCGTCGAACTTGATGGTCCGGTGATGTTTCTGAGAGATTTCGACGCGCATCATCCCGCATTGGATATGCCGTTCATCATCCTCAACAATGGCTACCCTACACGCATCGACCCAGCTACAGGAAATACTACTTTGTTCTATACCACAAACCAGTGGCCGTGTAAGCCCAATAGTGGTACCATAAGCAAAAGCGGCAATTCGACGTCGACAAAAAGGCTTTCGATCATTACGGAGACTGCCGATATCCAAACCAGACCACTCAGAAGCGTTGGCAAAATTCCAGGAATCCAGAGCAGTGGCCCGAAAGGTAATCAAGCAGGAATGGAGCAGTGGTGGGAAAACTTTGTGACCAGAATATCTCGGAATAACACGACGACTTAATTATGGTGACCGGGAAACACTCTGTGTGGCAGTTGACAACAGCGTACTATAATACTCAAGTGAGTGGATGGACTCACGGATAACCCCGAAAAAGCAACGGAAGAACTGGTTTCTCTACAGTGAGAGATCAGCGACCTCCAGCTACCCTCCATCCTTCCATATGGCGAAAGCAGCAACAGAACGAGAGTCCATGGCTTTTTCACCAAACACCGATGATGTATACAACATCGATATAACGCTCAATGAACTCCTATGGGCTCTCCATGAAAAACAAAGTGCCTCGACAGGTCCCGATATGGTTTTGTATCCACTGCTTCAACTATCCGTAAAAATTACGCTCCTTGAACTAATGAACAGAATATGGCATAATGGCGTGTTTTCCGATAGCAGGTTGAACACTATTTTGTTCCAATTCCAAAACCGCACTGCCTTGATACAGGATGCGTTCCATCCCATCTCGCTCACCAGCTGTATGGCGAAGCTGCTCGAGCGAATTATCAATCGACGACTAACCACGAAACTGGAATTGAACGGACGGCTCGACAAACGTCAACATGCCTTTCGTGCAGGATACGGTACGAGCACATATTTTACCGATCTGGAGAGATCACGACCAAATCAGGACGATCCATGACTGATAGCCTCGCTGAATCTATTGAAGGCGTATGACAATGATATGCGATACTGCGCACCCCGAAATCTTGGAAAATAAGCGACAGGATGATCAAAATGTTGACAAGTTTCCTATCGAAACGGACTTTCCAGATGACCGTAGGTGGCCACACATCAAGAAAATACCCGCTAAAAAATTGAGTACCACAAGGCTCAGTGATTTCCGTAACACTGTTCCTTTTTGCTATGCACCTCCTCTTCCGGGTTATATCAAGAGGAGTCGACATACTTCTGTACGCAGACGACATCCTTCTTGTAGTGCGAGGAGTGAAAACCGGTAGAATACATCGCAAACTACAAGAAGCCGTCAAAGCTGTCGATAAATGCGCAAAAAGTGTATGATTCAGCATATCAGCTACATAGTCATACACCTTCTACTGCAGTACGAACGGTCATCGATCGTGTAGCCGACCCCTAAGACCAACCGACTACATATCCTGGGTACCCCTTGTTCGGACACTATCGTTAAAGTCTCATCGTCAAATTGTAAAGAAAGCCTGCGAATCTAGTCTACGGATACTGTGTATGATCGGTACCAAACTACCGCGTGGCAATCGTTAGTCACTACTCCAAGTCACTACGGGATCGGATTAGTCGGCTGAAGAGGAAGACTCGCCTTGTAACACCTTGCATCGACATACAACGTAAGTATCCGATTCGCATCCGGAGCTTAAACCAACAGTCCTATTAACTCCGTCATGGCTGAAGCGGGTACTCTACCATTCAAATTGCTGGCAGTATACTGGCAAAGGACCAGAACAACAACACTCTCCCGTTGATTCGACGAGCGTCGGAGCGCCTCGTAGAACTGACGGATACTGTACTTCCCGTAGTTGCTCAACTTGCAAGATAAACCAACCAAACCGTTGATCGTGTGGGACGTTAAGAAATGCGTTAGAGCCGGCGACCCACCTGAGAAAGTTAGCCCGGTAGTACAGCAGCTACTCGCGACACGGTTTCAGCGATCAACAGTAATATACATAGATGGCTTCAAAGGCGGTAACATTGTAGGAGCTCGGAAGATGAAAAAGACGAGAAGAATCCAAAAAAATAGACGGTGAAGAAAAAAGAAGATGGAGTAGATAATGAAGAACTTGAGAAAGATAGAAAAGCAGATAGAACAAGATGCAAAGTAGACGAAGAAGATGTAAATGATTGTAATGACGATGAAAAGAAAGAAGATGGTAATGATGATGAAAAATAACATAGCAGACGAGACAGCAGCTGCTCGTTGGAGCATCAAAAACAGCTTCGCCAAGACGAACGAGATGACGAACGGAGTTGAAAATTCTTGAAGGTCTGTTTCTTGATTTAAATTGTTATTATAGTTTCAGTAATGTAGAATTTCTTCGAATAAGATAATAAAATAAGTTCCAGAGACAAAGAGCGTACATTTTGATGAATCTTATTATTTATTTTAATTGCGAACATGATTAATAAGACGCTAGTCTTATTGTTTTGTCCTTCACTGTATATTGTACTGCATTATTAGTATAATACTCCGTTCACACTACGTGATATATGGTATATTGATATCAAATGCCATGCACATTATTTCCAGTGAAAACTAGACGTAAAGATGCTTATAATCAAAA
Source organism: Aedes koreicus (assembly GCA_024533555.2). Taxonomy (NCBI): domain Eukaryota; kingdom Metazoa; phylum Arthropoda; class Insecta; order Diptera; family Culicidae; genus Aedes; species Aedes koreicus. The sequence continues at coordinate 156,398 of JAHHFK020002372.1, read as the reverse complement.
TCATCAAAATTGTCTATAACACGTAATATAAGTTGTAATGTGAACGGGGTATAATACTGCAATTGGTCGAGTTTTTTCAGGCATTTTATAACCAGTGAATTGCTAGATTTGAGAAAATTAATCGATTTAATATATAAAAATATAAATTATACATCCCTAACATAAACGGTTGATATATTTTATCCCATTTCAGACATGTTTCGTACAGGTGCGAAAAAAAGAGCCACCCCATCCAATTCGGGTGGCAAAAACCATCGACGTCATCGCTCGGATTACCTTCCCATCGGCCTACGCAGTCTTTCTCATATTCTTTTTCATACACTACAAAGGATTCTCCTAGAATACGATCAACAAGCGCTTGCTTCATGAACTCTATACGAATAATGTGCTGTAGTGGCAGCTAACACAGCTGTGGGCAATGATGTACCCATTATGACGGGCGGATTACATATTTCTAGTGCTGGCATTGAATTCGCATTTCATCATTGTTATTTAGAACATTCAGGAGATCATCAACACCGATTCATCGTCAAGCACTTACCATGACGGCCACCGCCTACATGGAAATTTTGATACAACTTACAAGTAACACCGCATTCGACGAGTAACACATTATATAACAGAATAACACAGCTTCGGGATAGAAAGAACGGTGGTCAATAAAGAAAAATCAAGTAAGTTTGTAAAAAGTGGCACCGATATGCAGAGAATGAAAAGAAAACAACAAAACAAATACTGCCTTTTAAGTAAAACAGAAAAGAAACATCAGCAAAATTAAATCAAAACATACAAAAAACTGAACATTTTGAGAATGCTGTAATGACAAAAAAAATAGATAGAAAAGAGATAGAAAACTGTAAACAAAACCATGTACATAGTGGATCATTTTGCGGATTAAGTCTAGTTAAACTCGGTTTAGATGACAGTACAGTAGTAGTCGAGATATAAATCAAACGCAATTAGTTACCATATGTAAGTTCTACACCAAAATTCTTTCCATTTGAACCAATGCAAAGCAAAAGTAGATCATTGAATTAAGCTTATTTGTGCGATTGTTTAAATAAATTGAAACGATTTAAAATTTTATTATTACTGAAGGACTGTAGGCGATTTTGGTAGAACGAATAATTCAAATTGAATAAAAAAGGATCAAACCAAGCATAGATAATGAAAAACAAAAACCACACAAAACACACGCCAAGCCAATGATGAGAATTTTTGCAATCAAATAGAGTTCTAGTAGGAGAATAAGGAATGAAAGAAAATATAGCAATATTATTTGGATAAAGTCTAAACTAATGATTAGCATATTTATATGAGATAGAATAAAGAACATTTAAATGACAAAGTCTAGATAAGGTGCAAATAGATCGTAAATTTTCTAGACATAACAAAAAAATACGAACAGACACACACAATGTGTGTTCGATACTCATTTTCTACAAATCTGAATGTAAACAAGTTTCATTTAACGTACACCACAAGTTGAGAGCTAATCTACAGCAGGAGAAAAGGCAAAATGACAAAACTCTAGAACGGAATCAATTGATAATACCATATTTGTAGGTTGTTGATAACGAACCAGCTTGCAATATGGTGAACTGGGAAATGAATGCACCACCATACCCTTTATACTTGAACCAGCTGTTTTCAAGCTTTTTAAAACATGGAGGATTTTTTTTAGAAGAACCCATCATCATTCTAGAAATTTGGTAAACATGCTGTCAATTTTGAAAAAGGCCTATCAGCATCGGTTGCATTGTCCATCTTTAACTTGCGAAGAAGGTAAAAAGTCACGTTTATGTTGTCACTTCTTGACTTTATTCTATTATGTAAACAGTGTTAAAAAAATTCAAGTTCAGATGAGAAAAATGTGTGAGAATCAAAGAAATCGTGCACTCATTCTCGATTTTTAATTCTTTAATTGACCTTCCATCTTGTAAATAGAACATGCTTAATACTTAAGGTTACATGCCGCGTACTGTTAGTTGAGCTCTGTTCCATTTAGTTAATGTTCACTTAAACATGCTGGATGGTTTTTTCTAAATAAACCTGCTACTATAGCAGACTAAATTAACATTGACCGATACTTCACTGGATCACTTTTTCTAAAAAAAAAATAAAAAACTGACCGATAGCTACTTTCTCAAAAATTGGTTGGTCAAGAACAGATGAAGTTTCTAACAGAACAATACATTTTTGAAACTTTATGTTCAAGTTCAAGTATTCATGAAATGGAGCCTTGAGATGAACGCCCTGGCAAATCATGAAAATTGCGCGGTGGCCAATCCATAACTATTACATTGTTATCCCTAAACCACTGTTTGACGACTTTCGCAGTGAGTTTGTGATCGTTATCTTGTTAAAATATGCATTTTATTGGCATGTTCCATTTTGCATACGGTAGCATAAAATCTTTGAGAATGCTATTGACCATGAAACGACCCATAATACCATCAACCGGAACCACACTGTTCACAGAAAAACTTCCCCAGACCATAACATTTCCTCCGCCATGCTTCACAGTCAACTCATCGCTGAACAGTACCGATACCGACGTTACGTGATCGAGCAAATAGGAACAGTTTATTTTGGTTTTTCACCGATATCAGAGGCTTCTTCGCACGACGCCGGAAAAATAATCCGGCGACAACGGCACGACACCTGATTGTCCGGTCCAATACAGGCACCTTTAATTACTTTTAGATCTTAAAGGACAAGTTAAAGGGATCTTTCTTGATGTATCTTGAAATCATCGAATTGGCTCTTGACGTCGTGGAACGTGGTCTTCTTCCTCGGTGATCCGCGGAAAATTTTCCGGTTGAGCTAAACTTAGATAGAACTTAGACAGTCTAGATATGGTCAATTTTTTCAAGTTGTATTTGTCACATTTTTTTGGCATTCAGCCCACGTAATCCTTGATTATTTATAGCACTTTTCTGCGAGGTTAATAACTCTTATGCAGAGAAGAGCAAGCGGAACCAAAAAGTTGCATATGTTATGGCCAATGCAAAATTACAATTATAAACAAAACTATAGCGGCATGCTATCAGAGACTACTAGATTATTCCTGCAATCATGTAGAATTATGCTAGACTTCCAAGCCATAAATTGGAGCATTTCGTTCATGGAGTTTGCAAAGTTTAAATAATGCTAAGCTTTTAAGTAATGTAAGATAAAGTTGCACATGTTATGTCCAACACTGTATGTATGTAATTTTATTCCGATAAGCGTGAACTCACATCACGGAAATTTGTAACTGTAATTTGATTTGTTTTGATTTGGTTTGTACATTGCCCGTGGAAGTCAAACCCGACTTTCACCGAACGAAGAAGAAACTCCTGACATTTTAATACGGTATCTATAACCCGACTGATGGTTAATTCTGATGGTGCTCTTGGCATTTTTCACTAAGGCGATTGTGATTGATGCACTAATTCAGACCAATAGCAATAGGAAGGTGATGATGCATCGCAACATTTGGCTGTTTGGACTAGCTGCAGCGGCTGCGTTTTAGCGCAAATTAGTGCGAATTTGATAAGTGCCTGTTTTTATTATGTGTGAATTTAATCTATCATCTGTACATTCAACTTGCATTTTCCCCAAATTGCATGTACCTTTTTACTCTTGCGCTGTACATATTCTATTTATTTGTATATGTCTTGCTACATGATCATCAGATTAGTGAAAGAAGTTTAATCTGTAATATTTCTGGCCAAGAATTATGTTTCCACATTCGTGAACAGAATTACGATAACAAATCTTGAACATTGATCACGTTAACGTGAACTTGATTTTCATAACAAAGCTTTCGTTTCCATGACGAATGGTGTCTTCGCTACTTAGCGTACCGTTACGCAGGCGTTATCATTTGCTTCAGCGAACAACGTTCACGTTTACATGACTTATGTTCTGGTATGTATTCATAAAGGAAAAAAAATGCCTGTTCCAAAACTCGTGACTCGGAGGTCAACTGTGTTCCAATTTGTGTAGGCTGTGTTGTAATTTGCGATTTTTTACTTTGACATTGACATTTTACTTGACATTGCGGAAATAAACTAAATCTTTCGAAAATTCTCTGTTGTTGATCGGTCAATTTTGAAGAAGGTGTTTGTCTAAACTAATTGCTCGTCTGTCAGATATGAGTCTGCTATAGTAAACCTGCTACTATTTTGCTACTATGAAAAAAGATCATCTGTCAAATTTAGGTGAAAATTTATTTAGTTCTTCAACTTGAGAGATAATTTTTTTTTCAAATTTACCTGCCATTCAAACAGACTAATTTCTGATAATCAAGAAATTTGATGTGACAGACTCTTGTTTTTTTAAAGTAACAAAATATTTTCGAAACTTCAAGTTTAAGTAAAAATTCAGAAATGGAAATGGAATTTTTAATATTGTTATTTACAACTTAAACTGACATCCGCCACTGACAGCCAATGAAGGCGTCGTCCTCTTGATAACACAGAAAACATCAAAGAACAACAATATAGTACAGTTGAGTAAGAAATGAAGTGTTTGCATTTGCTACGCTCGTCATAACATTTTAAGGCCTGCAATTTGCCAGATTTACCCTGATAAGAAATTATTTTCATTACATACATATTATTATGGGGGACGACACATACACAGATGCATCTAGTTGCTATATGATAATTTTCCAGACTTGTAAAAAACATCTCATTGCATGAATTTTTCTCTATATGGTGTCTTGACGAAAACAGAAAAGGGATGGTTTGGATTGGATTGATCTTCATGCACGCATGAAAGTTTCTTAAACCGATCACAGCTTGGCTCACAGTAAACGTCAAATGAGAAAATCATTCATAGTCTCATGGATTGTGAGGAAATTAAAAGTACGATTTTCCTGATTCATCCCTTTTTCATTGGCTTAATCACACACAAAATTAATATGAAATGCATTGCAAATTATTATTTTATAACGTAACGTTCTTGTATATTTGTAAATTTTCTACATTCATTTAAAATGGTTCTTATCGAAAATCTAAGTAAAACTTATTTTACGTAAGTATTTTTGTGGGCTTTTTGGTTCAGAAAACGAGGATTACATCTATTTGAGAACTACTATTAGAAAAGAAAAGTGTTAAACCCCAAACACCCTTAGCCACAATTTAACATAGGGGGAATGCCCCCATATTAATCTCATTGTTCCTATATTCATCCTACGATGAATCAAACAATTGGGCAGTTGAAGGATTGGTTTCGTTTTCTAATAATGTTTGCTTACGTTAAATAACTACAACAAACATTACTAGCTAATTCTGTCACGTGTATATCGTTTTATTTCAAGTAGGATGAATTGCAAAGTGATGAGATTAATATAGGTACATCTTTTCTACATGAAAACATGCTTTTCACGTCAACGATCTGGAACGTATGTTGGAGAACAGCTCGGATCAGAGCATTCTAAACCAATTCCAATTCTCTCTGGAGGGATAAACAAAACATACACTGATATTTCAGTATAACTTTCAGTTGGAGTAGACTCTAGACCTACAAAGGGCAATGTGCTTTTCTAAACAGTATAACTCGGTTTGTTTGAAACGGATAGATTATTTTAATTGGCTTACAATAATGCACAATTGTGGTGCGACTAAGTATTTTTTTTTTTACAAAATCAGTGATTGTAAAAGAGATAAACAAATTTCTTTGGTCGCACTGTAGCTTGGCTCCAGTAGCTTGATCAAAGTATCACTAATTGCAACATATAGTTCACCCTGTATATTGGATCTTAATGAAGAGTAGTTTGAAAACATTGTGTCTTCATAAGAGGGTGCTGAACAACAAAGGACAAAGATGAATTCCGAAGACATTAATTGCAGTAGGCTTTGCTTTCTTCTCTACCTGCTTCTCCAGTATAGTTTTTTTTAGGCGAACGTCCAAATCTACCAAACGGTTCCAATGTCTTCAATTTCAAGGACATCCGATTGCATTATCCTATTTTGTCCTAGGACGATAACTTGTTCCAAGAATAATATCAATGAAAATTGAAACACTAACTTAGCCTTACCAAATATTCTTGAATTCTTCTAAGAAAGTTTAGTGAATCATATACGATTAAATCTGGGATTAGATACAATAATACCTTTGAAGGCCATAACAACTCCATTCAACATTCCAGCCCTAGTCTAGTCCATTTATGTGTCTATTTTCTGCCAGACAACTCCAAACTAGTGCGTCAACGACAGTTGCTGATCCACAGTTCGGATATCTGTGATAAAAACCTCGAATTTTGAGCCGTCCAATCGTACAAACACCATCAGCATTAGCATTAGCACTGACACTTGCACACCTCGTGGATAGAGCTACGATGAAAAATAATGGGTTGAAGACATTGTTTGTCACCGTGAAATAGAATAGAATAGAATTCCAACCTCCGACATCGCACAGAACATGATGAAAACGAATATTTGATCAACCCGAATTGTGGATCACAACCGCTGAAATGTTCCGAAGGACGTAGCGAGCATCTTTTCTAGAATGTAAAAAATCGCCTTACAACAAATAGCTTTAGGTTACAGATGGACACCACTATGTTCGATCTCCTCAGATGGAATAGGATCGTCACAATTCCAGCAGTTCCAGCAGAACACAGCTGCCCGAATGGTAGCCTGATGGCTTAATGCCACATAACCGAGGCAAACGTTAACGCCCACTACGTTAACGCCCAACCGCTCTTCTAACAATCACTTTTGGTTCTCTTCCAATCAATGAAAATATGTTTGGCGATTAAGACTTATGTACGTGGATAAAAACTAGCAGAATTAAAGGAAAAAATCTCCACAACAACCACTTGCCAATGAACCCATTAAATGGAGTATGATATGAAAAATCAGGCGCAGGTTCGATTATCTTTTTTGCAAATATTTCGAAAGAGCTGGGGCGACCCCGGCGTAGTGAAAACCACTAGAGCACAACCCGAAAAACGAACTGCAGCAATCAAACAATTATGGTAGCACTCGCTGTATAATACAATTGTATAGTACGGCACTCGAATGATTATATAATTACACGTAATTCAAAATTTTATTTCATATATTTGATGTGATGTTGGAAAGTTTTATTTCGCAAAAAAAAAACGACGCAGCCCCATCAAATGGTACTAATACATCATGTTGTAACATTTTCCTCTACCGGAATCGATTTCAGAGTATCCGAATGTGGTCAAATACCCTTGTTGGTCTATGACCAGTTGCATATTGATATTAATATATCAGGTTCAATATATGCCCCCCTTGGGACATACTGGAACGGGACACAGAGTGTCCGAAAAAGGCCAAACCCCGTGTTGGGTACAAGGCTTTATTGAATTGCCGTTTTAGTTCATTCGAGACGGCATAAGGACCGCAAGCACCTGGGCATAATAGCGTGGTCCCCATTCCCTCACCGCTTATTCCATTATTTCCGCTTTTCCTCGTTTCCCTCGTCAAACCTAGAAAGCTTTTGTGTGTATGAAAAGTCAAATATTTTCAGCCGCCGAACGGTACAGTTCTTTAAAGTTCCAAACCTCTCCTCTTTAGAACCTCCCGTAACCGATCCTAGAATATGCTAGAGGCTTAACAAGCGGTAGGTCTACAGTATGACGTTTTTGAATATCTGTAAGAAAAATCATGAATTTTAAGCTGTTGAAAGGTACTAATACATTAGGTTCTAAAATTGACCTATTCGAGACATACCGGAACCGATGAAAACTGAATCAAACTGTGCTAATATAAGTTCTAAAAAAATTCTCTTCGGGAAATACCAGAACCTATTCTAGAGTATCCGAAGGTGGCCATATCCCCTGGTAGGCTCATGGCATGATGTCTACAGATATTTGTATGAAAATAATTTCAACCATCAACCATGGAGTGATCCAATATCCAACCTTACCAATATTTGAGGTTCAAAGATTGCCCTCTTTTGGTCCTAGCGAATCCCCTTGTTGGTCTAAAGGGCGAACACGAAATTATTGCGACACATTCAACAGGGCATAACTTTTTTACCATTGGGTAAAAATCAACCAAATTTTGCACACTTTCTCATTGATGTGTATTGTTTACATGCTGTCAAACTCGAAGTCGTGTTTTTCGATTCAACGAAAATGGAGGTCGCGAGTCGAGAAAACAAATTTTTCCAAACACCTGGAATTTCCTGACCTGTCGCACCGGCAGTAGGGAAAAATGTTGAAGATTCACCATTCAACCGCCTCCAGAGTGTTGAAGCGGTTCCAGGAGCGGTTGACGTTGGACCACGGCAAAGGAGCTAGAAGAAAACCGGGACCGGAGAACAAAAAGACGGAGGGAAAGGTGAAGCGGATGATTAAAGCAAATCCCAACGTCTCAAGCCGTGATTTGGCTAAAAAGATGGGCATGTCGCAGAGCTACGTCCAGAATGCAAAGAAGAGAGCTGGACTACATACATACAAGGTACAGTACTTCCCAAACCGCGATGAGCGGCAACAATCGACGGCTAAAACTCGGGCACGGAAGCTCTACGAGAAGATGCTGACAAAATATGGCTGCTGTGTGATGGACGACGAAACGTATATAAAAGCCGATTTTAAGCAAATTCCGGGGTTGGAGTTTTTCACCGGCAAGAGCAAGTTCTATGTGGACGACAAATTTAAGAAGAAGAAAATGTCGAAGTTCGCCTCCAAATATCTCATTTGGCAGGCCATCTGCTCTTGCGGACTGAGGAGTGAGCCTTTCGTGACAAAGGGCACAGTAAATGGCGAGATCTACAAATCTGAGTGCCTCGAGAAGCGCCTTTTGCCGTTCTTGCAGTAGCACGACGAAGCTCCGCTATTTTGGCCAGATTTGGCATCATGCCACTATTCTAAAAGTGTCCTGGAGTGGTATGAGGCCAATTCTGTCCATTTTGTTCCAAAGGACATGAATCCGCCAAACTGTCCGGAGCTGCGCCCGGTGGAGCAGTACTGGGCAATGATGAAGCGGGAACTTCGGAAGAGCAAGAAGACAGTCAGAGACGAGAAGGACATGTTAAGAAAATGGAAAAAAAAAACTGAGAAACTGGTACCGGATGACACTGTAAAGACTTTGATGGAGGGCATCAAGCGAAAATGCGTTCAATTTTACACTCAAGGCTCCATCGACTAACTTTTCTTTTGATTTTTGAAGTCAATATATGTATAAAACTACCCTAAAATTTTGGTTTGATTCTAAACATTATAAGAAAATTGGCATGACATTTTCGGTGTCGCAATAATTTCGTGTTCGTCCTTTATGGAATGAGGTTACCGGATTTATTAAGATAATTTCATGAGTTTTGAGCCATCGATAGCTAATATTTTTTTTCACAAATCTTCTGAACGATATTGGTTGAACTCCAAAATTGATCGGGATGATTAGTTCTGGAAAAATAAAAAATACATTTCCGTTCAGTCGTTGCCCATACTGTTTTTAACGATGCAGTTGACATGTTGAATAAGCAGAACTGTGTTCGAAGACGACCTTTGTATGCTTTACTCTTGGTTCGATGATTGTTGTGTTGCTAGTTAGTTAGTATTGTAACTAGCTTTTATGTTTAATTTGCATCACTTCTGCTATCGGTTGATCATTGTGAGATTGTCTTAAAAATTAACAATTAATAATCGATTGAATTTCAACTTTAAAAATGGGGGAATCCAACACTTAATAATAAGCAATGTTTACAGAAAAAATCACGGATAGGTATGGAAAGAGATATCATGAATTTAAATCTCGAACGAATGTGGGACCTTTACTCCGCAATACCAACTATATCATCCACAAAAATAAATGATTTTACCCATATGCTATTGGTGATATCATGCTGCTTTCGAATCGTATCATAACGTCATAGCACAGCGGCTACAACGATATCGCTCGTAAGATAACGCCATGTCAGAGGGCAGTTCCTGAAGTTGGAATCCACAATATATGCTCAATTGTAGATCCCTGGTTTCATCTGCATCTTCCAGTTTGCTCCCGATGCCAACCTAAAACAATTTGTCGAATAAATCTTGGTTGATTCTTTATTTTTTTCAAAAGTGATAGATAATTTTGGACAAAACCTTACCACAGAACATTCTGTTTTGCCGGATATTTGTGTATCAAAGAGCAGATCATAATGTATACAATTATTTCACACGCTGTGAGAATGACAAACCCCATGATTCTATTGGTAATAACTTTTTTTTCTATAACAGGACTAGCCAGCTTGGGATGGATAGACGCTATCAATTTTTTGTGTCAGAAAAAGCCAGTTCTGGTTGTTCGAATTGACAAACACCAGCAATCTTATCATTTATTTACAATTATTTACAAGCGGACTCTGTGTTGCTGGTTTGGCCGTGTTGCTACACCTAAAGTTAATTTAAGTTAATATTACGAAATTGAAGGCATGACTCATGAATTAATTCATTGTTTTCTACAACAAAACTGAATTGTACTTTTCCTCAAGCTAGCTTCGTGTTCAATACCTCTCGCACAACTATCAAAAGTACGAAGCATTTGTTTACATTCGTGCATTGTGCAAAAACAATACAAAGAGCAACGAATAATTTCTTCAAAAAAAATTCTCTAGTGGTTTCATGCATGATAAAAAGGTCTGATTTATCCACTAGAAAAGTAATTCGAAATAAAAAACGCAACCGAGAGGACCTGTTCTTCATTTTTAATGTCTTTAATCCTGAACTTTTGGGAAGAGCTGGCATAGAATCCGAGGTTGCTCTTACTAAGCCATGGTGGCTCTTAAGAAGTAACATGATTAATGAGGATAAATTTTCAACTTTCGTCGATTTCCTATTTTTATTTCGGGAGATTCTCGTTCATCCCAGCAGCAACATAAACGGATGCGAGTACGATGGAAGGTGCGATGCCAAGTATATACGTCCAATGTTGCAGTACCTGTACAATGGAATGACCACTGATACTATAGAAGACAGATATAATATTCCCATGAAGAGTCGTCTCATCCTGATATGAAGCATACAGAATATGTTCATATTAGCGATCACCACATCCCTTTTCTTTTCTTAGCAAAAGTTTGACAAAAGTGTGCGTGTTTGCTTCGAAATACTGCTTAACAAAAGCCGTACGCTCAATTTCAAAATACTTACAAAATACTATTCAATTTCATAACCTGCCGAGCTCTATCGGACCTATCGATACTTTTTCTTCAAATCCTTGGTTCTATCAGTACACACGAACTACACGTGGTATTCCCCAAGTGCTAAACATTCTTGCTAGCCTTTTGATGGTTTCTTTAGCAGTAATTCTGGACGAAACATCCAAACACACATACCTACTGAGGTAGTCAATAACCACTCACCAGAAGGTAGGGTTCCTAAAAAATCGATTGCCACCACAGCCTATCGGGCAACGAACAGCGTTGCATAAGTTCTGGTGGGTCTGATACTTGTACCAAGCGACATCCCTCGCAACTATCGCAAATCTTCACAGCTTCTTAATCAATTTTCGGCGACCAACAACGATCCCTCGGCCTTCTTTTCATAATCGTTTGACCTGGATGACCCTGATGTGCTAAATCACACGTTACGCAAAGAATAAGGAACCACCTATTTTGATCCACGCATTATTAGTCCGTTCACATATGAGGCTTTACAAGTTTCTTCCATGGCTGATCGTTTGACCGCTTGCAGCTCTTGGTGATATTTGGTTGCTTCTACTAGTTTCAAGATATCCATTGCAGCCATCTCTTGAATATCCCGTATGAAATCTTCTTTTTTTTCCTTTAATAGGCATGCCAGTGAATCCGCAATGTTCGACGAGCCTTTTATTTACACTACAGTGAAGTTGAACGGCTGTAACCGTAGCATCCATCGTTCTATTCTAGCAGTTGGACGAGTTTTAATAATTCCAATGGGCGATGTTCTGTCTCTAATTTAAATGAAATTTCGAGTAGATAAACCTTAAATCTCTCTCCCAAACTATTCCCAGAGCTTTTTTCTCAATCGGTGGATAGCGTTGTTCAGTCTTCGAGAGACTGCGAGATGCATAGCTTATTTTGCGAGACTTGTTATTCTTAACCTAAATCAAAATTTGAAGAAAATGTAAAATATATTCAACAAGCGTTTCCAAACTATAATAACACCAAAACAAAATACCTGTATCAATACAGCTCCAAGACCAACACCGTAGGCATCAGTAATAAGGATTTTTTGGTCCTTTAGGTCATATTATCCCAAATTTTGTAAGTTCTCCATGTGCTTTTTTTATAACGTCAAACAAACGTAGATGAAGGGAATTCCATTCGAACGGACTCTTGAGCAATGCTCGGAAAGGATGGTTTTCTGTTGCCAGATTTGGGATGAATCGAGAGACGTAGGTTATAAACCCAAGGAATCTTCTCAATTCCTTTTAACTTTGTGGTGCTCGACATTCAAGAAAAAAACGAACTTTGGAAGCGGTTGGAAGAACTTTGATTGAATGTTCTTTCAGAACTGATTTTTTTTCTCACAGCGTTGTCGTGTTCTTTTTCAGATGCTCCCCAGATCAGAATGTCATCTTTGAAGACTACTGTGTTAGGAGAGTCAGACAATACACGGAAAAAAATCCGTGCTCATATTCCAGAACAAAAAATCACGACATCGTAAACAAACATCAATTCCAAATATGTGACTTTCTACTCATTCTACTCATGATTCCTTAAATCCTATTTCCATGAAAAGAATCACGATGTCGTGAACTCAATTCATGCCTGTTTGGCATTTGGTAACACAATAAAAATGACTGGGAATCATGATCCTCGATCATAATAACGTGACCTCTTAAATCCATTAAATAGTGTTTTTAACTTGTGGCCGAGCTAGCATTAAAGGTGTTTGGGGTTTGTAACCACAGGAAGCTTACAGTCGGTCCAGTTACCCGTAACATGTTGACTTTATCTTACTCTCAAACAATTATCATAAGAAAAAATAATGAATAATAAACTGGAAGGGTAGATGCTCAATTCACCTTCGAAATCGATTGATTCGAATGGCCTCTCGTTATAAATTAATGACAATTGATGCAACTAATGTGTGAAAAATCTCCCTTTTGATTAATTCAAAAGTTTAACCTTCTTCGTTCCATTTTCATGACATTTCAATCTTATGTCGATGGCAAGGAATTTTTTAACCTAGTAAATAAAACTATGTCAGATAGAAGTGTGCAAATCATCGATAGGCATCAATTACAATTCCATGGTGCAAAACGCGTTCCAGAAAAGTTTATTCATAAAATCTGTTAGAAGATTGCATACCATAAAAAATAAGAAAACATTCGATGGCGAGAAGTGTACATTACTTAAGGGGATACGGGAGAGGTCTCTCGTCATTTCCTAGACGGCATTAAATGCACACGCTTCAATGCGAAGCCCCATTTTTGTTCGTCACCCTGTGCGTGAAGCCGATTAAACAAACTCATTTTCTCTCGATTCTTCTCATGCTATCCTTTACGAAAACTCTCGAGTGATCAATACACCGGACCCGTAACCTAAACGTTCAAGGTACGATTCCAGATTGCCTAGCATTTTTATTTGTTTTTATCATCATTATATTTCATAGGCAAAATTATAAATATCGGAAAATTATTTCGCTGCTTGTAGATATTTGTAATATTAAAAGATTAAAGATTTTAATTTCCGAAATCGTCAGGTGAAATAATTAGAAAGAGACAATAGACATCGACACGGGAATGAACACGTCGTCCGGTATCACCTTAAAGCGATAATTTTCAGTCGCGTGGTATCTCACATTATGGTCACTTTAACACTGTTTGATTGTTCTTTGGGGTGAAATTTGAAATCGTGACTATGTTACGAGAAGCATGGTTCTATCGTCTTCGATAGTCCGTGTCCAAAACATATCCAATTAATGACCAATAGAGGAATATCGTTATTTCAAAATTCCACTAACTGATGGAACAACATCAATTGCTGATTGTCGAATTAAAAACCTTGTTTCTAGGCCATATTCACATTGTAACTATTTATTTTTGCAGCTCGCTTGTAACATAAAATCAACTCTTTTGAATAATCGGTGCATTGTTTATTAATGCGATAGTCCAAAATCGATTTACTTCCTTAATTCCTGGGACGCAATCTCACAAGCATACAGAAAAAGTCGTCGAACAAATCATTCTAAAATTACCAAAGATTTTCGCAACCATCTGAATATTGTAAACAGTAGAAAGGTACTTAACAATAATTTATTACACTAGGCAAAGCCAATTTTTTTGTGCTTCACCGGTACCTAACAAAGAGACTTATTTTCTTTGCACTGTAATGAAATTCCATTCGCTATTCTGCCTTTTAAAAGTTAACCACCGCACTATTGAAGACAAAAAAAGAAGCAAATTATTAATCCCGCCTGCATTCAGCATTGGACCAAAGTATATAAAACTTAATGAGAACACTTAGTAATTGCTGTGACATAAAAACTTTTTTGAATCACGATAAATATTTCATATTGTAGAAAATAATACTTTTCGACCGATTAGCCAAAACTTTGTCATCAATCTAGTCACAAATTGCACCAATTGAAGCGCTTTCAGATAGTTTGAGTTTCTTCAAGCAGATCAGATGAGAAAAGACTGTAAATTGTTAGCTCGAAGCCAACGACCATCGGACACATTTTTTCCGTTTTGATTCCGTATGGTCATGGTTTAGCTGTTTATTTTACTTCAAACAAAAATAAACATTAGACCGACATCTCCACAGCAAACGGCGCATTGAACGATAAGAAAAGGAAAACTAAAGAAAATTGTGATTTATGTGCCCATAGGAGTTATAATATTTATACAGGATTATAGGAATCACAAAACAACTGCAAATACTATAACACGAATTATTGATACTAATACTGCAAAAAAAGCTGCTAAACATACGACAGTAACTAAAAACGTGCTACTCAAGTGCTTAGTTTCGTCATTTAACATATCAGAAAAGAGAGGAAATGGAATATAGAAGCGCTACATAGGCACGACAAGATACATCACCGTCTTTATAGAAGCACTAGTTAGGGTATATTTATCAAATTTATGTTGAAGTTTGTTTCCAATGTTTATTTAATCATTTTATTAAGTTTAGCATTCTATTCAGAAAAGACCTACCCTCCAGCTGTTGCTAAGATTAAGTTTGAAGGCAAGTAAAAATAAAATAAAATATTCTAAAATGTTGAACATTATTCTAAAACAGATTATTATAAGTTATCGTTTTGATAAGAAGCAAAGTTGCAAAAAGACATAAATTTAATTAAATTTTATACACCATCAATCGTTTGAATCGATAAATTCCAACTAAAATAGTGTTTGCTGAAAGCCTGTTTTAAGCCTACGTTAAATGTAAGCCTGAGTATAAAAACTAACAATTGATCCAATGCGATCATTCTTAACTGAAATCATTTATTCTTCATAGCAACCAATTCCAATAAAATCTCAAAGAAAAAATCATAAATCCAACCAAATACACGGCTTGCTCTATGTTTAAATCTCCCTATTTGTTTGAAGCCTACCAAAAAACTGTTCCATGTAAACATTAAAATCGAATAAAACAGTAATTTAACAAAAAAAAAAAAGATACAGCTCAGCTAAGATTGTGATTTAGTAAACAAATGAAATATAAAACAAAAACACTACACACTAAAGTAAGCATACGAATGAAAAATAACCGTTTGTAAAGTAAAATAATAATAACAAATATTTGTTACCAAAATGCAACAAATTCTAAGTAGAATATTTGTGACAGAAAAAAAAACAAGCAAGAAGCAAATCAACGCAAAACAAAAAGTCAAACTAGAATTTGTAAATGCCATTTTTATAGAAACAAAGTTAAGAGCAGTAGAAAGCAAAGCGAAATCAACTAAAAATAACATCACAAACCAACTGTAATTAAATCTTTTCTCGTATATTTGCTAAACTTAAAACCACAGAATACATTAAACAAAACCGTACACACCAGTCATTTACCTGCGAGTATTTGACTCTAAAAAGAAAAAAATGTTCGAACAATATGGGTAATAAGTAAGAGCCAAGGGCGAAAGAGCTGTTTCACATGAAAATTTATGGCTATCCTTAAAACGCCAATAGACACTCTTCTCGGGCGCTACTAAAGTGAGCAGTTTAGAACTACATTTACAACACACAAACGCATGAAAGCAAAGAAAGAATAATAGAGCAAAATCTCATTCACGAACTATTTTAGTAAAGATTCAATCTTGTTGTATAATTATGAAGGTATATAGTGAATTATTATAGCAAATTTCTGTTCCTTTCTTTTCCTTCGAAAACGACACAAAAGATTAGGCACTCAACACAGTTCCAAAACAAACACACAGCTGGCAAGCGTAAAGAAACCATTTCTTCGTCCATTTGTTGTTACAATAAAATTGTAAAAAAAATAAATAAATCGTTTGATTAGTTTCGGTATAAAGAAGAAGCGCTGGAAGTATAAGAAGATGTTGTCACGAATGAATATTTTTATTTTTCAAATAAACAATTTTCGATTAAAAATTACATTATGAGTTCGATTTATTCCGAAAAACCATCAACGGGGTTTATCAAGCAATTTCGGTTGAGATATAACTAAATGATGTGAATATGATGATATTTACTACTACTCACTGTATTAAATCGTCAAACGTTTTGAATAACCGTGCATAATGCGAATTTGCCCCACCGTTACTGATCAGAACTAGTGTAATTGCACAGAGAACCACTTGGGATTAGTTCTCCTTTTTCAATTGGAGCCTTTCACGTCCTAACGACGCCTAGGATGCCCGGCATCAAAAACGCAGCTGCTTTCTCGGATAGGTCAAATGGAATCCGCTACGTAATCCAGTATGTACACTAGAATGATGCTGACTCGGACTTCCTCCAGGTTGTCAGCTAATGCAAAACAAAAACATAACCCCACACATATACTGGCGATATTTTTAAGGAATATTTTTAGGGAGCGTTTTTACAAAATCACCAAAAATAATTTATTGTACTTAAAGCAAATTTTAATTCCGACCTGTGGTTGTCATTTTATTCGCTAGAAATGATTGTAAACTCCGTAAATTAATGTTACTGTTTGTAAACTGATGAAACTACTACGAGAATCCTAACCCATTTGAGAATCATCATCGGTTCACCAGTTTGTATTTCCACACACATAGTTTGCAGGTGCTGCAATAGTTTTTCTGTAGGACGCCAACCGATGATGATTCTCGAATTGGTTTAGATTCTCGTAGTAGTTTCATCGCTTTACAAACATAAAAATTAATTTACGGAGCTTACAATCATTTCCAGAGAATTAAATAGCATGCTTAGGTAGGAATTAAAATTGACTTTTAGTATAATACACTGCTTTTGATATCAGGACATCGCAGCAAGCCGTGCTTGGAAACTACCGTGTTTTGTTTTTGCTACGTCCTCTTCGCAAAAAAATAAAATCAAAAATTTATTCGTAATTCAACCTAAACGAACAGTGAAATCATCAAATCTCCACGTGTTTTGTGTAAGATGTAGTGAATATAATCGATTCCCTCCCGAGACACAGTTGTATGGGTGATTCCCAGTTGTCTTCCGATCCATCTCATGGTCGCAGTCGGATTTTCCATGACGACGCGCAAAATTTTCCGTCGATTTTCATCTTGTTTCGATGACATCTCAATAACCACTGAACCGATTGTTATGACATTTTGCACATATAAACAATTCACTCCAAACTAGTTATACCCAGATTTTGAATTTAGTTACCCACGGACAAAAAATTGTTTCCCCCCCCCAAATAATATAAAATACTTGCACTCAAAACGCAGATTGCGGATGAAAAAAAAAGATGAGTTATTCAGTGACATAACTCAAAACACCTTAAATCACAATTCCTTTTCAAAGAACCATAAACCCTCTCTCTATTACACACATAAAAATGTACATTTTTTTCCCCCTTTTCCTTTTTTTTCCCCCCCCCCCAACTCCCTTTTTTGTTGTTCCGATAAAAAAAATTTGATTCCTTCCCCCTTTGGGGGAAAAAAAAACCAAAAGGTTTATGCTACCCACCGCCAACTTGTTTGTAGAAAATTTAATCATCCATTATTATTTTTTATTTTATTTATCAACAAACAACCAACCAACCCTTGCTGTTGGTGTTGAGGTCCGGTTTTTTCCCCTTTGGTTCTTCACGAAAATTTATAGAAACTGCAGTTCGCCTCGAATTGACTGTTAATGATATTTTGTTTGTTAAATCATCGCCAACATTAGATTGGCTTTCATAGTCATTTGCTCTTGAACAAAAGGTCACAAATACAAATTAAGCACTCTTTAAGGAAGAAGAGCTTTATTTCTATCCGCTGATATATTCAATTTGAAGGAATTGTATACAACTTCCGATAAATTAGCAGACAAAGTGTTTGTTTACAAAAGCAGATTCTTCCTAATCAAATGTTGGAACTAAAATGTCCTGCTTGTATAAATGTGTGCATGTAAGTGTGAAATGGATCCTGTGTTTACGGAGGGAACATTGTTCGCGATTGAAATGTTCTTATTAGTTTTCTTGGCTGCAGGACAGCCTGAGTGTTTGGCGGCACGTGATACTACGATAAAAATAGGCATTTACACCGTTTCTAACTCGAGATTGTACAGACTGAAGATTGAACATATACCCAAAAGTTAAAAAGGTGGTAAAAAATGCAATTGCAGTTTATACTATGATATCTTGAGAAATCCGCATGATTCAGAAAAGGCAATTTTGCCCATTTTGATTCACAAAGCGTTTTATGGTACAAATGAAGCCATGCTAATGTGTGCAAGCGACTGGCAAGCAAAAATAGCTCGAAACAATTTTATCGCTGTAGGCTCCATATTCAATCATCACCAACATACACCAACAATATACAATATGGATGAGTCGATATCACAAAATGCCGCAACGCTATTGGCCACTGTGGTATTGCCGCCGTCAAGTGTTCTATGTTTGTTCTCACTGATCATCGACAAAGCGTTTTATGAAATAAACAATGCCATGCCATGCAAGTTTGTTAGCGACAGGTTGCACATAGCTTGGTGGAAAATATGTTCAATTGCTTCATTGCTGCACCCTGAATTCCTCGCCAAGTGAACTAACTGTTGGGTTTCTATTCCCACATTCTTACCTTGTCAAAGTGGCTAATAGGTTGCCATCAAGAGCAGCCGCGCTAGAGGTCCTGGTCTGTATCTCGATCTTGATGTGCACATTTTATTTTTGTGAGCCATCTGACTTTCGAACACTCATCTCTTACTCATCAACTAAATATCACTGCGAACAATCTCACGCACACGTTCAATTTTTCATTGCGAATTGGTGTTGCTGTTTTGCCCACAACTAATGTTAGATTTTTCATCCAACTTACGATCATTAGCAAAAATGGAACAAAATCAAGCGAAATTGTATAACAATCTTACTTTATTAGTTTGGGTGTAGAGCGAAATACGAAGAACTTAACCTAACACCAAGTAGACCAGTTTAGACATTTTTGTTTTGCAAAAAGTTCCACAGGCTGGAGCGGGAATCGAACCCTCAACTTCATGACAACAACCGCTTGAACGACGGGCGACGCCGCTAACCACTTGACCACGAAGATGATGTGGGCGATTGATTTGGCCATTTTCTCCGGGACGCGGCAGTTTAAGCAACGCCATGTTGACCCGGTGCGTGGTAATGAACATTTCGATGAGCTCAAGAGAAATTTCAATCAAACATACTCTTTAATCGGTAAATTGATTTGGTCGTCCTGAAAAGGACAGATTTTAGTTGTTTACGGAGGGATGATTTACGTCAGCGTCGACGTCGGGCTTCTTCCGCTTGCCTCGTCTAGCGGACGTGCCAGCCACGTCAGGCGCCACATCAGCGTCTACTCGATTTCCAGCATCAGGGCCAAAAACTCGGAACATCTCGGAAAAGCGCTTTTTTATCACGAGAGCGGGATACACACGTCTGAACGTGTCGATGATCCAATAACGAATGATTACTATTCTTCTTCTTTATTGTTTTAACGGGAATGCCAGGCCTGTTTTATATAATGGCATATATCATAACATGACAAGAAGGGGGTTCTCAACGAAGGCAATGCAAATCAAATTTTATAAAAGGGGACGGGCCTCAGTTGTTACGCCAGACAGCAGCGTGGAAATAAAATCATTAGTTTTCATTAGAGCGACAGGGGTTTCGGAGGTTAAATTCGCATCTCTTCTACTCAGGCAACAGAAAAACGGCCCTTGTCAGGGCCTCAGAACCCTATCCCAAGAGAGTTGAGATTTAGACACACTTGCTTCTGAAACTGCATAACAATAGTAACAATACAAACAATAGTTTGTAAATATTGGCCAGAAAAATTATAACTCACATTTTAAAACTACCTGCAACTAACCTAATCTATTATCCACCCAATCCACTATGAACCTATGTACAACAAGAACTACAATGAAGCTAACCCCCTACACTGAATATGTGAAACACATAATTGATCTGCCGTGCTGCAGTTCCGCTCAAATTAACTGTTAATATTTCGTTTGTTGAATGTACAACGTGCTTACTAGTTTTAACATGGCAAATAGAGATTTATATACGGATATTAATAAAAAAAAATTGCTCATTTTCTCCAGAACGTTGCTTTTCAAGCAACGCCATGTTGAGCCGGTGCGTGGTAATGAATATTTCAATGAGCTCAAGAGAAATTTCAATCAAACATACTCTTTAGTTGGCAAATTTATTTGTTCGTCCTGAAAATACAGGGTTTTAGTTGTTAACGGAGGGAACATGGTTCGCGATTGAAATTTTCTTCTCGGTCTTCCTGGGCAGCAGGATGGCCTGAGTGTTTGACAGCACGTAATACTACGATAAAAATTGACATTTGCAACGTCTTTCACTCGAGAGTGTACACACTGAACATTGACCATAGAGCGAATTACAACGAACAACTTAACCTAACACCCAGTGGATTAAACTGGACATTTTCGCTTTGCAAAAAAGTTCCACTGGCTAAAGCGGGAATCGAACCCTCACTTCATGGCAATGAACGACGGGCGACGCCGCTAACCACTTGACCACGAAGATGATGTGGGCGATTGATTTGGCCATTTTCTCCGAGACGCGGCTTTTTCAACGCCATATTGAGCCGGTGCGTGGTAATGAAAATTTCGATGAGCTCAAGAGAAATTTCTATCAAACATACTCTTTAGTTGGCAACTTGATTTGATCGTCCTGAAAAGGACGGATTTTAGTTGATAACATGGTTCGCGATTGAAATTTTCTTCAGTCTTCTTGGGCTGCAGGACACCACTCTGTGAAATGGTCACACCGGAGAAAAGTTTGTTCAGCTCCTCGTCGTTGCGGATGGCTAGCTGCAGGTGACGTGGGATGATTCTGGTCTTCTTGTTTTCACGGGTGGCGTTTTCTACCACCGTGCTCCGCAGACAAGTCTGTCGCATACGAATGCACAGCGAGAACTGATGATTGGTCGGTCGTCCCCACATGTTTGAAATTCGCTGGCACGGTAACTGTGGCAGTATGAACCAATCAGGCGCAAACATGATGTCATTTTTGACCAATAGCGTTGTGCGTTTAGACATTTTTCTTTTAAGTACATTTTAATTAGTTTAAACAAACATTATGAATTAAGTTTGCAACAGGGATTCAGCGTTGATGTTCTACCTTGCGAATGAAATACTTATCGTAAAATGTCTGTGGGCCAGAGAGGAGATATTATCGTTCAAAGTCTCCAAACCCGCGTAACGCTTGCGATTTCAGAAATTTTAGAACGGCGCCCCTATACAGGAATAGAAAAGAGAGACGTAAGTCCTACGTCAAAAGAAGACCAGTGCAATGTAAAAAACGGCCATTTGCAGGTCAGAATCAACAAACGAAGAAAACGCGCAGGCACGCGTGATAGGCTGCCACATAATTTCAGATGCAGACACCATGTGGTGTCCAGATTTATGTTATGCAGGTTGCATATCTAACGGGAGATTTAGCAACGTTAATTTTGCGCTTATTTTGTCACGAGTGTATGAAATTAATTACGAATCAACGTCGAAAATTGTTATTTTTACGAATGAACAAGCAAGTGTCATTAAGAAGGCGGCCATGGGTGAGATCTATCTGATTATAACTATACAACAATAACCCTATTTATAAATAATACTACACCCAAAATAAAAAAGCAAGATTGTAATGCAATTTCGCAGGATTTTGTTTCATTTCTCGCTGTGGTTCGTAACATTGGCTGTGGGCAAAAATGCAACATAGCAATTTACTTTGAAAAATAAAATGTGTGCGTGAGGTTGTGCAGTGGTATTAATTGATGTGGTCACATAAATAAAAAGTGCTTCATTCAGAACCGAGTTTCGAACACCTTGGCCGTCGGCGTGGTGACTCATGATGTTAAGTATTTGACCACGATATCAAGTTGAGAGAGTTGGAATAGAAACCCTACAGTTGGTTGGCTTGGTGAGGCACGCTGCGGTACATCAGTGAAGAAAATGGATATATTTTTCAAACTTCCATGGCTTCGTTTAAAACGCCTTGTCGATGATCAGTGAAAACAAAAATAGAACACTTGACGGCAGAATTCCAACAGTGGGCAACAACGTTGCGGCAATCCAGGGTATCATATTGAAATGTTGGTGATGATTGAACAAAGACCCATCGGTTGCTTAGACTGTCGAGGCACTAAACGGGACGGCGAAATTTGTTTCGATCTATTTGTGTCTGCCAGCCGGTTGCATACATTTGCATGGCTTCGTTTGGACCATGAAACGTTTTGTGGATCAAGATGGGAAAAATTGCCTTCCCTGAACCATGTGGATTTCTCAAGATATGATTACAAAAAAAGCAATTGCATTTTTTGCCAGCTTTTCAACTTTTCGGTGTAGAAACGTGCCTGGTTTAGAAATTTTACATTTCCAAATCTAGAAGTGTGTTACAGTGCCCTTATCCAAATGATATCGGTAATGTTTTTTTTTATGCGGGGCTTATTGTATGTAAAAGTAACCTCGGAATGGGCGTGACTCTTCAGACATTCTGAAATGGGTTGCTGGATCTGCAGTAGAGCTATCACTTTCTAGCTCCCGGATTATAGTTGCTTCCAATGGTCACTTTTAGGATTATTGTAAACAGATTTCTTCCATAATTCCATGGCCGGCCAATGGGTGTTAGATTGAACTCACACACAAAAGTAATTTTCCTGATTATCCTGATCCTGATTTTCCGTTATTTTTACAACGGTTTGCTTTTAAAAATTTACACAGTAAAATGGAAAAAAAAACTGTTCGAGCCTAGATGTCTGTTCTCTGTGTTTTAACTATAGAAAAAAAAATTTGCCGAGTTGAGTCAATTACTATTAATTGTATTGTTTCACAATTGCTGAAAATCCAAGCATATGAAGTGAATAGCAAATGTATTGTAATGACAATATGCATTTTAACGTAGGACTACGTTTCTCTTTTCTATACTGGGTGTTATTTCAAAATTTTGAAAAATGCAAGCATTACGCAAAAGTGTAAGATTTTTGAACGCTAAAAACTCTTGTTCGAATGAACAGAATGACTTTATTTATACACTGTTTTATCAGAAAAACTTTAAAAATTTTTGGATTAAAATTTCAATTAGGTGCTAGTACAATAAGTAGCTAAATTTGTGTAATTAAAAACGACCAACTTTTGCTCCCATAAAAATCTACATATGAACAGGTTGAAAATATGTTTTTCCCTTTCCGGGTCCTCAAAAACGAGCAACAAATGGTTCAAGTTGTCTTCTTCTTTTTCTTTCATAAGGTTTCATTAATTGATTTTTGAGTTCTACACTAGCTCTCAGCTGGTGTTTCGGACAGGGTTCTGCCCATCCGCCACAGTCCGTCCTGTTGTGACATGGGAGACAAGCGGAGCTGTTAAATGTATTTTTGTGTGCAAACCAGTCACCTGCTGCGAAATTTGAGGGTAACACACAACCAACAGTTCATGTGTACAGATGTAGCGAACATTAAAAAACAGAAAGCTAGTCCTTTTTCCGCCGACAGGTTCAAACAGTTTAAAAATAGCGTGCGTCTGTACACAGAAACAAATTTGATAGTCAATTTGACCATAATTGGGGGTTAGGATGACTATTGCAGTATAGTGATTTTGAACGGACTATGATCATGGTCAAAACGACTTAAATAGTTGATCCAACATTTGCCAAAATGTCGGAATAGTCCTTGTTACCATGATCATAGTCAAAAATGCAATGAACGTGGTGAATCCGACCATTTTCATGGTTATTTTAACCATTATATGCGATAGTTATCCTGACCATGATTTAATTATCGGTATAACGATAGAATTTTTCTCCGAGTATAAGATAGCTTGATTAAAAACACACTTGTTTGGTAATCCTCAGTTGTGGGTTGTTATTGTCCATTCTTATTATTTGATTCCGTATAATAAACACCAGAAATCTATGCCGCAACATTTTTTTAAACCATCGGCTGGTTGTAGCAGAAATGGTAAATAGTTTAATAAATTATTATACGAAGTGAATATAGCACAGGATGGTGTCCTACTGGCCAAATAAACCAAAAATATAAATTAAATTCCAACATAACTGCTGTCCATTTTAGAACGATCAATTAAATTTTACAATAAAGTTTGTGTTTAAATGAATTTCTCTTAATTTAACCTAAACAACCATTGCATATTATCAAAACCAGTTTCGGAATGTTTGAAAGTGGCAAATTCGACTGAGATTTTTCATTAAAGCCGAAATGAAAAACGTAAGCAATGGCTTTTTCCACAAATTTCTCGAAATTGAGAACTTACCTCATTGATCAACCACATCATGTTGAAGGGCAAGAGTCCACCTTTCCGATAGAATTGGTGGTTTACATGAGGACACTTCGTGTCACAAGATATTTACCGATAGAATCATTGATTTTTTTTGTCAGTTGAGTCTTAATGAAAAATCTTTTTCGAATTCTATGTTCGTCATTGAATACGTTGGTCAGTTTAAAGCTGCATATTGGATGACAGAAGAGATGACAGACAGACGACTACCGGCTGGACCTGGGGGGAGGGCACGGTTTCGGGCACTCACATTTTAAGAGCTGTCATAAAATGAGTTTCATTTATTCTTTCGTACGGCATGGACATAGTTGCACGAAGGACCAAACATTAATCCACAAGTTCTTCACCCCGGACCCCACAACTGTAAATTCGTGCATGTTTTAATGTTGATTCAACTAATGTCTGCCTCATTCGAACATTGAAATCATTTCTACTACTACTAAAATGTATCTTTATTTCGTTTCTTTTAATTTACATTTTGTTTTGCCTTATTAAATGATTAGCCAGAGAAGCTCTACATTCCAAATAATTATCTTTAAGTTTTGTTTGAGTGGTGTTGATTTTTTTGCATGTGATATGGTTTCCCCTCTTAGGAGTGTATTGAGTTTGAAAATTTGATAAGCCACCCAACTACAATAACTGAAGCCTAGTTAAAAGCTGTCTGATGATCGGATGGGGCGACAGTAGTATACCTTTTCTATCGCCGAGGGTCTGGAGACCAGCCAGGCGATGGTTTTCCTGGCTCTTGGAGGTTGTTCTGAAGTTTTCCTGGAGTTTTCGATGGTAACTATTGGTGCAATACTCCCAGATTAGCAAACCGTACTCGACCACAGGAAGAATAATTTGCTTATAAACTGCCAGTTTGTTCTTGGTCGATAGAGTGGACTTTTTGTTGATCAGGGGATATAGAGATCTTAACAAAATACTACATTTAGTTGAGGTTTTGTGAACAAGCGATCGAAACAACAACTTGCTATCTAGGGTAAGACCAAGGTATAGACTTCTTTCCCGGACCAATCGATCAGTGTGTTACAGAGGTGGACTTTTACACCTCCTGGCGGAATGAGTCAAGGTGACTGAGTGCGGAAACAGAATTGGCAGTGTTTAACTGCATTTATACAGATCTAACAGTTATTGAAATATTCGGACAAAACATTGAAACCCTCTTGAAGTTTTCCGGTCATAGCACGAATCACTCAAGGCTTGTAGATGATGGAAGTGTCGTCCGCAAACATCGACATAATACCACCACCCGACAGGGAAGGAACATCTAACGTGAAGATATTGAATAGGATAGAAATCTAAGAGGCTCCCCTGGAGAACATATGGGAATTGTTCTGGATGACCTGAAATGATGATCTTAACAAGATATGAAATCATATCGGTCCAGCTAGCATGCTACATACTTACTCGTGTTGAAAAGAATAGCCCAGAAAGACGAGGGTCACAAAAGTGCAATATGAAGCAAAAATCATAAGAAGCGACGGGAGAACGTAAAATAATAAAAAACATTTCAATATAAACTAAACATGTGTATTATGATATGTATAAACCACTATACACCAACGCGGTCCTACCTCGCGGTTACATCCTTGGTATAACCCACCTCTAATTATTTTCACAATTCCTTACAAAAAAAAAGTCTATCCGAATTTTGTTCCAGCACAAGCTTTTTTTTTCAAGGAACTTCTCCAAGTGGCGGATTTCTGGACAGAACATTCAGAGGACAGACAGCAACACGATGAAATTCATTCTTTTGAAAAATCTCTCGGATATGGTTTGCTCTTAATTGCTTTTTAAAAACTGGGCAAACCAGCGTCTGAACATAACTCATACCGTCCGATTGTCATCCTTCATGTATTAGGAAATTGTTGGAGAAAACGATTCTTTAGTTATCAGTTAGCTTAAAAAACCGAATTAATCCACCGAAGGTGAGACTGAACCCTTCTTACACTTCACCAGAATTACGAACTCTAATGTGGCCAATATTGTACTTGATACATATTTTCATCAGAAATTCCAGGAAGATCCAGGAATATTCGATATGTCATACATTCAGTTTATTAAATGAACTATTTGGCAATCCTGAACGTATTATTCATCGATGTGATTAAAATATTGCCATTAATAGTCTTTAAAGACCTGTTTATGTTAGTTATATAAAAGGGGAAATTACATAAATATTAGAAATTTCATATAATCAGTCCATAGAAAGAATTATTAGAAAATCCTAAGCGTCAATATTGATTATCGATATGAATACAAGATGCTTAATAAGTACATGTTCGTTGAACATTGTGTAGTTATAGTAAATGGACGCTTTGTGTAATTTTCGAATATACTCGTACCGGACCACTCGAGCCAATCGATCCTGCTCTAATTCTATAGAGTCGCATAGTGTGGCTAGTCCGCTGTATGTGCTATACAACGCACCAGATGCGGAACAACAGAATGCAAGCGGCATCGATTGGGGTGAGTGGTCTTGTTCGGTTTTGAACTGCAACGAGTATATTTTCATCTCGCAACTATGTGCTCTCAGGTATTGTTTTGGTCATATTTCCATGAAGGATTGTCCAATCATAATGAAATTTTGACGAGTTATTTGAGAGTTTTATAGCTTTGGCACCAACAAAACAAAAATCGGTTCACAAATAGCTCAGCATGTAATCGGAGACTAAACTGTTTGATTACTAAAGGGCGATACGGTCAAAATTTGGTCAATATCAACTTGACGTATTTCTTTCAATTTTGCATTTAAAAAACCTGAACACCCCTCATTTTGAAGGTGTGTGTGTGTAGAATGTTGCTCCTATTTTGATTTTGGAATTCACTCTTCAGTTGTCAAAATGCCGTCCAAGCAAGAAGAGCAGCGTATCAAAATTTTGCTCGCGCATCGCGAAAATCCGAGCTACTCGCACGCAAAGTTGGCAAAATCGCTAAAAGTTGCCAAATCAACCGTTACAAATGTAATTAAAGTGTTTGGGGAACGTTTGTCGACAGCCAGGAAGTCTGGATCGGGGGGAAATCGAAAACCGGAAGCCGCTGAGACGACAAAGAGAGTTGCCGGTAGTTTCAAGCGAAACCCTAACAAATCTCTCCGAGATGCCGCAAATAAGCTGGGTGTATCGTCTACAACCGTGCATCGAGCCAAAAAACGAGCCGGACTATCGACTTACAAGAAGGTACTGACTCCAAATCACGATGATAAACAAAATACGACGGCCAAAGCGCGATCCCGGAGGCTGTACACGACGATGCTGACGAAGTTTGACTGCGTGGTAATGGACGACGAAACCTACGTCAAAGCCGACTACAAGCAGCTTCCGGGACAGGAGTTTTATACGGCAAAAGGAAGGGGAAAGAAAGCAGATATTTTCAAGCACACGAAACTGTCAAAGTTCGCAAAGAAATATCTGGTTTGGCAAGCCATCTGTACCTGTGGCTTGAAAAGCAGCATTTTCATAGCTTCCGGGACTGTCAACCAAGAAATTTACGTGAAAGAGTGTTTGAATAAACGTCTGCTGCCTTTCCTGAAGAAACACGGTTGTTCCGTACTGTTTTGGTCGGATTTGGCATCTTGCCATTACGGTAAAAAGGCCATGGAGTGGTACGCCGCCAACAACGTGCAGGTGGTTCCCAAGGACAAGAACCCTCCCAACACGCCAGAGCTCCGCCCAATTGAGAAATACTGGGCTATTGTCAAGCGGAACCTAAAGAAGACCAAAAAAACTGCTAAGGACGAGCAGCAGTTCAAGGCAAACTGGCTTTCTGCGACGAAGAAGGTGGACAAGGTGGCTGTACAAAATCTGATGGCAGGGGTCAAGCGTAAGGCCCGGCAATTCGGATTTGGAAAAGCGGAAGCCTAACTGAATATTTTTCCTGAATTTTATACTAATTGAACTCGAAAAAGAAATTTAATTTGATTTTTTAAATAAACGATTTCACCGATTTACACGCGTTTTCCCTTGACCAAATTTTGACCGTATCACCCTTTATTATAATAGGCCGTAAAGTACTGTTTCGTTCACATCTGTTCAAATGTCCAAATGAAAAAAAAATCGAATAGCGTTCGATGGGAATGATGTAGCCGTCAGCAGAACTGAAACCGGTTCAGAAACGGCTGAGAAATCGATGTGACATTATTTGTAACGCACACACACACAAAAACACACCCAAAAACACAAACACACACACAAACACACACACACACACACACACACACACGTGCGCGCGCGCACACGTGCTCAGTTCTTCGGGTTTGGCAGTAAAAAGTCGAGATTTCAAGCGATCTTAATACCCTTCTTTTAGTGTTAGAAGGGTAAAAAGATACAGTCACCGCCAAAATAAAGTGCCCACTTTTCTTATGAACACCCTTCATCTCTGAAGTCATTGAAAAACTCATTATATCGTATTCATATATTTTTCTAAGCATGATAATATTATTATTTTAAAGATGCATGTGTATTTTAGCAATGGATAATACACATTTTTGCAAAATTATTTTTTGAACCATACGTGGTGTAAATTTGGTGTGTCATAATAAAGGGCTGAATTGAAAATATATTATGTGTATGTAATTTTTACATCCAAACGCCCCTCGTATTCAATTTTTTGACGTTTCCAAGTGATTGCTGATCTTCTTACGGATTTCAGTGGTTACCAAACTTTTCGTAAATTACAATACCTATGGTTCAGTAGCAGATCGCCCAGGAAGGGAAAGGAAACGTAGAACAGATTCCCGAACAGATGCGAGAATCATTCGAGAAATTAAGAAAAATCCGAAGGTTACCCTCAGGGAGATCAAGGAAGTGATTCAACAACCGATCTCGGACAGTACTCTACGCAGAAGGATCATGGTGGAGGGAACGTGATGGTGTGGGGGTGTTTTTCTTGGGCGGATGTTGGTGCTTTGGTAAAAATCGATGGTATTATGACAGCAGATTCCTACATCGACATATTACGTGAGAATTTGGAGGTTTCGTTGGTTAAAACTGGGCTGGAAAACAAATTTGTGTTCCAGCAAGATAATGACCCAAAACATACCGCGAAGAAGTCAAAGGCATTCTTGCGTTCCTGCCATATTAAACCTATGGAATGGCCCCCAAAGAGTCCAGATCTGAACCCAATAGAGAATCTGTGGGCCAGCTTGGATTCATGAGTTGATAAGACCGGAGTTACCAACAAACATAACTATTTTCAAGCTCTTGAGAACGCATGGGAAGATCTTGACCCACAACACCTGAAGAATCTGGTGGAGAGTATGCCGAAACGTTTGCAAAAACTGTTGAAGGCCAGGGGAGGACACATCAACTTTTGATCACTCAACAGACTGGATCTACAACTTGTTTTTTCAAAGAAAATAAGAAGTGGGCACTTTATTTTGACATGCATAAGTTCTACTATAGTTTGATCTTTCTTGAAGAAAAAAATGAATTTGCAGGACAAGTGTTTTTTTATGTACCAGACAAGAAAAGAACATAATAAATATGCCATCAAAACAACAAAACTTAGAATTTTTCACTTATTTTACAGTTTGCTGCACAAATAGGAGAAACTGAGGTAGGTGGGCATTTTTTCTGGCGGTGACTGTAGTTATCAACGATTGTTTCATTAAATAGAATCCAAAGTGAATCAAGATGAGCTACATGTGGTAGGAAATAATAAATAAATCCAAAATTTTAGGATAGAACACATGTATGTTTAATCTACAAAAAAAACAGACGAGCAATATTTTTACTGCACAATATCGAATGTTAACTAAGCTCTGGTCCATATCGGCTGATGGAATATCCTTTAATGTCAATCAAAAACCGAAGCTCATCACAATTCCGGAATCCGTTCACCCCAAATTTTTTGTCGCTAGTCATGTGACGTGTTGTGTAATGTGGCAAAAATGATTGCGCTTTATTCCGTTTCGTGCTTATCTTACACGCTTAAGGCATGTGCTGCCACCTAGCGCAAAATAGCACAAGTACGGTGTTGTACTAGCTGAGCAGTATTTTGAACTATTAGCTTGCTAGCACCTTCTTCAGGGGAATAATTTCAATGAGTCAGGGCGGTGTCCCATTCGTGTTCATTTTTATCACTTCACTGTATGCGACAACGGTAATTGGTAATGCACAAGTAAAGTAAATTGAAAGTGGACGCGGAAGTAAGAACCATAAAAGGGTACTTGTTTTACGGCTGAGAAATGATTGTGATGAAATAGTCTACAAGGGGTGAAGTGGCAACTAAAAGTTGTAACTGATAAAAATCGAAAAAAATGTAATTGTCCGTTGAAATTACCTATTATGCACAAATTGGCTTACTTCATTCTAAAAACTATACATAGTTTATACGTCCTTCGACTCAGCCTCATAAAGCATGGCCCACTTGGTAATGAAACAACATCATTTGGGACTATTTCGGATATGAAAACGGTTTTCACTCAAGTGCATGTTATTTGTTGTGCATACTATTTTTTGGCGTGCGAATTTATCCGAAAAAAAAATTGATAGGGACACCTCCTGCTTGTAAAATTTTGATTCTGGAAGTTTTTTTTTTTTGTCTTTATTATCGAGATTTTCAGCCTTGGGCTGGTTCATCATCTCCCGTCGTAGAGGTGAGATTCGAACTCGTGACTTTGGCGTGAGAGGTATGGATGTTAACCACTACGCCGGGGTCGCCCGATTCTGGAAGTTGTCCAAAGTCAGCCACAGGTTTCATCATCCATAAGTATGCAATGCATCCACCGGACTTGTTTAGCTTTCGAGTCGTCGGCCGTCGACCACGATGGGTTTTCCAGGTGACTGAGCACGATTTTTTTTCTACGCTTCTCTTGCATGGTGACTGTCTCCAAAACGAGAGCGTTTCATAATTTAAAAAAAAAAACACTGTTATTGTTATCGTCAACAATAACAATAATTTCCGAACATTACAAATAGGAGCGCTCCAATAACCAAAAGAGTATGATCCATTACTAAGTGCGCCATGCCTTATGAAGTGGTCGATTATATTTGTTATTGTAATTTATATAATAATGAAGCCACAAACGATATTAAACTATCAATATGTTTAAACAGATTAATAAGACATTTGTTGTTGTTTTGTTTTTATATTTTTTGACCTATAATTTATTTTTTAAAGACGTAAATTAGGCCATATATACCGGTATGCAAGCACCATACAGAGTCTTCGTCTCATCTACTATATTAATAATTAACAGTCTTCGTAAAATGTATTTCTATTATTTATTAAGACATTTCATTATTTGCTACATGAGATCATTTGAAATTACTCAGAGAATCAAGAAATGGTGCTTGAAACTAACATACATCCTCAATATGTGAAAACTGGTTATCCAAACTAAGGCAATGCCGACATCAGCCACGTCTGAATCCAGGTCAAATAAGGAAAGGGTAGAATGTGTTAACGTGATATTCACTTTATTGAAGGCGAAAACACCTATGCATTTCTTCAAGAAATCAATGAAATGTTGAATAAAAGGGTTGGGCAACAATACATTAAATCGATGGTTGCAGTGGCAATACGTCTCCAATAAGGAAAAAAATAAGGGTTGGGTTTGCAACATGGTTCATTTCAGTAAATGATACGCTGAGTTCGCGTAAAGTCTAGTGAATTATTCAAATATCAATACCGTTTAAACAACAGTAGCTGTTGGGCACACTCATAAAGAGTAATGATGGTTTATCATTGGGAAAATAAAGTAACCTCAAATTAAGCTTAGGAACCGATTTGGACTGATTTATACCAACATTACGGATGCTGTTGGCATTAATCCCGAGGTGTGATAGTGGTTTAATGTATATGGAAAACAACTACAATATGATAACGGAAAGAAAAGGGAAAAATGAGCAACGAAAACTGGATACACATGCTCCAATATAATAAAAGAAAAAAGCCGCGACAAAAGGATAACGAGAATTGAATATATCACTCCAGTATAGGAACGAAACACAATAATAGCATGAGCATAAACATAATAGACCACCCGATCACACTACTCCATTTTTGACAGATCAGCTTACACAAGGAACTAACAAATGATTCCTGGGACTAACATACATCCTCAATGTGTAAGAACTGATGATCCCAAACTAAAGCAATACCGGCATCGGTCCCGTTCGAATGCAGGTCAAATAAAGAAAGGATAGGAATATGATGACATGATACTCATTTTATTGGAGGCCTCTGCACTTCCATGAGATCACTGAGATGTTCGATAAACCTGTTGGGTTGGCAGCAGGGTTAAACTTGGTAGACGATAAGCTGAATTCGGGTGACGTCTAGATAATTATTTCAATAATAGTACCAATTTCCCATTTGAACCGATTTATACCAACAATAAGAAAGCTGTTGGGGTCACTCACAAAGCGTAATGGTGATTTTTCACTGGAAAAGCAAGGTAATTTTTAATAACGCCTAAGAGCTGAGTTACACCACTATATACCGACAGGAACGATGATGTTGAGGCCACTCAAATGTGGTGGAGCTTTCCTTCATTAAGCGATCAAACATTAAACTAAACTACGCGTAAAAGCCGCTTTGAACCGATTTAAACCAAGAGTAAGGATGTTGTTGTGGCTTTTTATAACCTCACCCTTATTAAGCCTCAAACATTCGACTTAAGAAGGGCGACCTAGAACTTCGGAGAAGCAAAAAGTCCGCTGCACCATTGCTCGGTTTCACAGTTTGAAGGAAACATTTAATTTTCTAAAGTAAATGCTAGATTTGACAGAAATTAATGGGATATTTCATGTAAATTTAAGCCAGATATCGCTGAAATCAGGTCTGTTGCATGGAAGATTGCAAACAATTTCGTTGTTTGCGCTTGCTTTGGCTTGGAATCAAACGAGGGGAAATTTGAAGCGCTTTTTAAAATTCATTATTTTTTACAGTAAGGGCTTCATACCTAACCATTTATTCATTGGCATGGCAAACCAGATGTCGCTTAACACCGTGAATTGGGGGTCACTTGTTAAATGGACTTCTTCCATTGGAACAGGAATTCCGTAGTGCTATTCTTAGTAGATCTCTACGGCTATTGCCAACATTACACGGCTTCCCAAGGCTATTCATTTAAAGAAGATAAAAAAAACTTTATAAGCTATTTTGAGATCGAAATTAAGTAAAACTGTTTTAAACCACTTAGCTGATTTTCACATAAGATTTATCGGCAATTCGATAATCTAGTTAAAATTTGTACTACACAGAATTTGCTGCTGAGAATTTTGTTTAGATAAGCCATTTGAAAAATATTTAAGCACAATTAGCTCATTTGCATTTAAAATTTTATCATTACCAATATTTGACTATGTCATGAAAACAGTGGCCTGGGAACATAGATTGTGAAATCTTTGTTTATGTTTCAATGTGAAAGGTTAGTTTAACTATATCGTGTCACTATTTTCTATATACCAGGGCGGGTCAATAAATCCATGATTTATTGAATTTTCCACCTCTTAACTGAAAAAAAAACACTGTCCCTGTCAACAGGCAATTAGTTTGTGTTTGACAGCAATTGATAGCAAACTACCGCGTTTTTGAGAAGAAAATGAAAAAAAAAAGTGAATTTCGTGTGCCTTATTTTTTGCGCAAAAAACCCTCACTCAAAACAAGCCTTAACTTTAAATGTGCTATGGGGACTCTGCACTATCAATTTCAATGGTAAAGAAGTGGTTTACTGAATGTCATTGTGGCCTTACAAGCACGGAAAATGTCGAACGTTCTGGACGCTCAGTTGAGGTGTCTACGTCCGAAACAATTGCAAAAATTCACGATATGGTTTTGGCCAATCGTAGATTGAAATTGAGAGAGATTTAGAAAGAGATTATGAAAAAGCTTCCCTCAAGATGAGTGCCGCATTTGCCTTTCATCGACAACAAACGCAACCGTGTAACAACTGCGCAGGAGAGTTTGGCGTTGTTCAATCGGCTTTTAACGTTGTTCATTGTTCGTTGTTATTGATCCGCCCTCGTATTTAGCCAGCATAACTAAGTATATCGGTTAAAGTCAAACTTTGGTTATTTGAAGATCGTTAAAATAGCTTAGTCAGTGGAATCACGGTGACCATAAAATGAAAAGAAATCGAACATTTCACTCCATTCTTTAACTATAAACTGATAAATAAAGTCTAAATTGCTTCAGAATAAATCGATTATCATGATATCAACATGATTTTGTCCAATATCACTGAATTTACGACACTTTCGGTACAAAGGCCGAATGAAGGATCTGGGCATATATTACATCCGGTCCTTGCATTTTTTGGGAAGTTTAAACATCTTGGTATTTATATTTTTATATAGAATATTTTATTAAAAACGATGTACGATTCTTGATCAGAAAAAATAAAAATAATACGGATTGTCATCATGAAACGAAACTAAAGTTTGAGCAAAAATAAAAATGTCGTCTGTTTTATTTATATTTACATAAACACGTAAAAAAGTACATTTTTAAGTAGATTTACTTACAGATAGTATAAACTAGTTGAACTTATCATTGATTATAATTATAAAAAACAACAACTTGACTATGTGGCACATATAGCTTGCATCACATTTTAATTATTTAAGTAAAAATTTCCGCTATTCGTTTTATCAAAGCTGTCCTTTGATCGATTTAGGATAGTAAAGGCAATTTCTCGTCAATATCACACTTTATTTTGAACTATTGCAGTTTTTTCAGTTGGCCGCCATCCCGATTTGAATGCATCTTCTATCTCTTGCAGAGTGCGGTTCTTTGTTTCTGGTAAAATCATGTACAAAATCAACGTTCCGATTAATGAGATTATCCCGTAGATCATGAAAGTTCCATTAGTTCCGACCGACGAAAACAGCGATGGACCCGTTTTTATCACAACGAAGAAGCAAACAAAGTTGAATGATGAAGTCAACCCGGTCCCAATGCCTCTGGTAGCAATAGGGAATACTTCACCACTCATGCACCATGGTAAAGGAAACAGCCCAATACCGATGAATATGATGTAACTTATAAGGAAAATCAACGCCATCCAGGATAGATTCTGATAGACCGGAATACTAGTTTGAAAGTAAAGGAATATAGATAGCCCAATAAGGCTGACTGTTGTGCCACAACCGCTCAACATAGCCAACGGTCTGCGACCAAATATTTTCAGAAGGGCACATGCTACTAGGGAAGTGATGACTCGAACTAAGTCAACTATCAACATGGCCAAGTACTCGTTGATATTGCTGCCGATGGTGGTCTTCATCAGTGAAATGGAATAGAATGCAACAATATTCACTCCAGAAAACTGCATTGTGAAGAAGAACACCAACAGTGTTATAAGGGGTAAAATGAACTCCTTTTTTAGTAAATTTTCCTTGAGTGTTGGCATTGGATCCTGTGAACCTCCGGCAGTACATGATCCACTATAGCTTGCAACCATATCTTCGAATTCTTTCATTGTCTCTGCATCATGACCCCTTAGCCAACGAAAGGCAGCCTCGGCCTCACGTCCCTGTCCCTGAGACATGAGCCAAGATGGGCTCTCAGGACAAAACACTACAAATACATAGCTAACAACCATAAAGAATGAACAGTATAAAGCAGCCATCTTCCAATGGAAAAATGTGCCAAATAAATGCGATAAGAATATTCCAAACGATACGGCAAATGTTACACCAGCCAACAATATACCACGATATCTCGGATGGCTGGTCTCTGCTATGTACACAGAAGCTGGCGGTCCAACTAGTCCACAACTGAATCCCGTAATAAATCTTCCCACTAAGATCATATCATAAGTCAACGCCACAGATAACACACAGAATCCAACAGCAAACGAGATACTTAGAATAAGATGCGTAACTTTGCGTCCGAATTTTTCCATTAGAAAACCTCCTAAAAGACACCCTGCAGCCATTGGTAGAGGTGCCATGGAAGCGATCCATGACGACTGCTCGTTCGTTATCTGGATGGCACTTTCCGGCTTCTGTAATTGTGGGAGCAAAATCGCTGAAAATCCATTAGTCATTCCAGCTGCAGCACTAGCAATAATGGGCCCCGTTGCAGCAATAACCTAAAATAGAGTTCGTTACTATCCAAAGCTTTCCTACTCCAATAATCACAATACCTGTCTCGTCAACGGGGAGAACCGTTTTGCAGCGACATTGCTCTCGACGAACGATTTGTCCTGGATAGATTGCCGGATGACCATTTTCGGGAAGTCTGAGAGATGAAGAGAAGAAAAATATATAACCTGATCAGTTTATTGCCCTAGTCATCGGCCCAGTAACCCAAATAGATAAGAATGAGTGCAATCCATCTAGAATGTAGCGAATGCGTAGCTGACACAGATTTGTTTAAATGTTTACAAGGAAATAGGTAGAATGCAAACATATAACGCTGATAACGAGTTCATAAGCGTAAATGCGGGTAATGGAGATAAGAGATTGAAAGACCATATGAGATATGAAAGTAAACAAATTATTTATTGTATATCAGTCAATAAATGATCTGCCAACGATATTCAACTGGTTAAACGCTTGCTTAGATAATTTCAATAAGATGTTAGTTGTTCAAGAGCTTCCATTTTTTGGAAACCTTACGAGGGATATTGATGTAATATCGGTATATAACTTCATGTTGGATCTATTCAAGGATGCAACTTCGTTTTATGTTTTAAATTTATCATTACAAAAAAAAACTAATAAATATTTGTTGAGATACTCATCTTCATTCTAATAATGCCCCATAGCATACTCACCAACTCCAACTTTAAATTATCCATTTCATATAACACGGCATAGTAAGGAATCTAGAATATTATTTGTCCCTTAAATTCTAACTACGGTTTTCTTGCAATTACAATATCATTATTTTTCCGTTAGAAAATATAATTTGGATCTTCGGACTATTTCTTGCAGATCTAGGATACACAACAATGGATGTCGGTCAAATTTTGTCAAGTTTAGGACATTTAATATCATAAAGAAAGTATGTTGGCTTAAATCGATTTTAGAATTAGAGAAATTGTAAATTTCGCTCAACTACATCACAATAAAGATAATCAAACAGAAACATTTTTAAAACTAAAGTTAGGCGGATAGAACCGATTACTCGAGGTCGTCTCGAGGTTAATAGGAATAACAATTTAACGGATATCTTCCCATCCGGGAGCGGGATTTGGAAGTATGGTTTACACAACAAATTTATTTTAAATTCTAAATTTTCTAACAATAACTTATAACTATACACCTTTTGACTTTCTTTTGACTTGAACATTTTTGAGAAAGAAAAAAATAGTGATGGGTTGTATCAGAGACATAACTGCAAGGTTCACGTAGGACCGCGTTGGTTTATATTATTAATGGTATCATCTAATTTATACGTTTAATTACACATATGGTTGCTTAAAATGTTATAACACAGTTTTATGATTTTGCTATGCACCCGTCCCTTATAAATTCTGCTCCATACTGCACTTTAGTGATCTTCATCTTTCTGAACCATACTATTCAAAGCTAGTATATAACACGCGTGACGAACCGAATTGATTTCATCAGGGATGAATGGCCAGTTTTCAGTGGCCAGAAATTTAATCATTATATTGGGTAGACATGGAAACCGGTAACTGTCCGATTAACCGGTCTAGCATGACTCTGTCTCCCATACCATAACCGGGCGGACTGTGGCGGGTGGACAAAGCCCTGTCCGAATAAACAACTGAGAGCTCATGTCGAAAACTGAAGTCCTGAATGAAGAGAGACACGGAAATACAGTACGAAGCAAATTTCATACGAGGGGACGGGCTTCAGTTATAAAATCAGACACCGCCAACAAAGCAAAATAATTTTGCAACTCAGGGGTTTATCATGGAATGCAACTAAATGAAAGGAAAAACATATTTTCAACCTGTTCATACGGAGATTTGTATGGGAGCAAAAGTAGATGATGTTTAAGTAAAAATTTGAACTAATTATACACATAGCACTTAATTGTAATTTCAATGCAGTCATTGTCATTTCAATGAAGTCATTATGTTCAGTTGCATGAGAGTTATTAGCGTCCAAAAACCTTTCACTTTAGGTTCACTATGGTTCACTTCAGGGTTTTCACACTAGGGTGTGATGTTTTGCAGGCTCGTGCTTCAACATATGCCCAAATGTTATCATGTTAACATAACAATGGTTGAACGATAACATTATTCATGTTATCGTTCAACCATTGTTGGGTTCGATTGGACGTGTGACCATCCTGCTGTAGGACAACGTTTTGGTCCTCGGAGAAGTTGGTCTTCACCCATGGAAGCACTTGGTCCTTTAAAATACCGATATACACTTCGGTATTGATTTTAACTCCAGCATCAATGAAAACAGGCGGCATTTCCAAACCGTTGGACGCCACCAAGCCAAACATCATGACACCAGCCGGATGTTTGGTTTGAAATTTGAATTTCACTTTTTCTGGAACGTTCTCCATTTTCTGCGGTGAAATGAACCGGTCCGTGAGGCTGTTGGCCACAGCATCGATGCTGAAAAGCTTTTCGTCGGAGAACAGGATTATCATTTTTTCCTTCTTCAACAAGGAAAGCAATCTCTTGGAACGAGTCACTCGTAGTTCCTTGACCCGGTCCGTAATCAAGTGGCGTTTCACTCTGGCTCTGGAAGATGCATGCAGATCTTCTTTGATGATTCTCCGCATGGATTTCTCCGAAATATTGACTTCCTTTGCAAGTTTTCTTATGGAACGATTTGATCACGTTCGGCGTGCGTGCAAAGCGCGGACGTCCGCTTCCCGGCTTCCGCTGCTTAGGACCATCCTGCAGGGACTTTTTAATGCGGTAAACTGTTGCCAAATGGCACCCTACCACAATTTTCTTTTTCTTCTTCGCGGGGCGCGCAACAGTGGTGGTTTCTTTTCCCACCACGATCATTAAGACGAATCAATAAAAAAAAAAAAATATGTTTACACACCTCGACAGAAAACTAAACCAAAACAAATTCCGACGGAAATTATTTCTCACCACCCACAAATTACCCCAATACTCGTTTGAAAACTTTCGCATTTTTTTTTCCCCCGCCCTGTATTTTACGTTTGTTTATTTACATCTATATGAAGGGGTTTTTGGGGCTGGGGAAGGTTCTTATGATTGTTTGAGACCCCTTCTCTCTCAGGAAGGGGCGCTCTCATACAAATGAGACACAAATTTCATCATAACCCGAGACATAATCAAGCAAATCGAATCAAATTTAGCATGTGGGGGTTTTGAAGGCAAGAATGTTTCTATGGTAGTTCAAGACCCCTCCCTTTCTGAGGGGGGGGGGGGATACAAATAATGAAACTCACATTTTTATTATAATCGATGAGCCCAGTGTGATGGTTCGAGAACTAATTAAGCAAATGGAACCAAATTTGGCATGTGGAGGGTTTTGAAGTCAATGATTGTATGGTGGTTTGAGAAACCACCCCCCTCTGGAAGGGAGGGCTCCCATACAAATGAAACACAAATTTCAACCAAAAATGAGAATTATCCAGGTTACTTAAACACAAACCGTGTATTTCTCGGGTAAGAAGCATGTTTTGATAGAAGTTTGAACCCCTGCTTATTCAAGAAGAAAAAAACTCATTTCGAAAAAAAACCATAAACGTGACAGTTATATTAAATTTTCCTTCATGTAGTTGCAAGCGTAGCAGCGCACGCACCGGGTTCAGCTAGTTTATATTCCTTTCCCCAAACCAAAAAAAATACCCAGCCCCAGTAAAGAGACCGGTCCCCTAATAAGCCCTGTAAGAAATTTTGGGGAAAAATTCCCCTTGGAAATCATGTCTTTTACGACGTCAATGCGGTCCCTTTTCGCATGAAATTCAGGTCTTTTAGCACCAGCTTTGCAGCGACACGTCTGAGACCCAAATCATTAAGCAAAATGTCGTAAACGGATCCAAAAGTAATTTCCCACTCCCCTGCCATCTCTCTAATGGTCAATTTGCGGTCTACGGTCAACAATTCTTTGAATTTGTTGAATTTTTCGTCAGTTCTCGATGTCGATGGCCTAACACTTCTCTCATCATCGTTCACCGACTCATGGCCACTTCTGAAACGTGCTTTAGATGTGCTTGGTCGTCCAAACTGGAGTTCAGAACTTAAAATCTACAGTTGCAACAGTAGCTTCATCAGTTATACAAAGCTACGATATAAATTCAATCATATTTAATGAATGTCCTGGATGACCAACAGATATAATGAGATAATCATGGGATAATCTATGTCATCCAAACTGTCTTGGAGTTCAAAATTTAAGATATACTGTTGTAACAGTAGCTTTATTCACTACACGAAGATATGATATGCATTCAAACCTTTTCAATGAATGTCCTGGAAGATCAACAGCCACTATAAGATAATTTTGTGATATTTTGTGTCATTTGAACTAAAAAAAACTTAAGGTCTTCAGTTGTAACTGTAGCGTTTTGGACTATAAGTTACGATATGTATCCAACCAGCCTAAAAATTACTATTACAACTGTAGAACTTAAGTTCTGAACGCAAGGACCGTTTGGATGACCTAGACCATCCCAATATTATCTTCTTATGTATTTTAACGTTCGAAAATATTCACTAAATATGCTGAAATGCGTGACGTAACTTTGTATAACCCAAAAGGCTACTGTTACTACCGTAGATTTCAAGCTATAAACTCCAGGACAGTTTAGATTACATAAAAAATCACAAAGTTATAAAATAACGACTATTGACCTTCCAGAAGATTCATTGAATATGTTTGAATACATATTGTCACCTAATAAAGCCCACAAAACTACTGTTAGAAGCGTAGATCTAATGTTTTGAACTTAAGGGCAGTTTGGATAACCTAGAATTTCCTAAGATTGTCGCATTATGTCAGTTGACTTTCCACACTGTTTAACGAATATTATTAAACACGTATTGTTCCTTTGCATATTTCAAATACCTACTGTTAGAACATCAAACATTTATCAAATAATGACTGTTGACCTTCCAAAAGGATCATTCAATATATTTGAATACATATCGTTACCTTATGTAGCCCTAAAAGCTACTGTTACAACTGCAGTTTTGAAGTTATGAAGTCAACTACATTTTGAATAACCTAAAACAACACAGAAAGATACAAAAATGTTTAACGTTTATCAACGAGAATTTAATAATACGTATTCTTAATATACAGGATGTTTATGGTCGTCAATAAGGCCTTCAACTCATATGTTTTTTTCTTTATCTCAGATAGAAGAATTGATGTAGAACAAATTTGCCGAAACCAGTGTACATTTTTATTCAGTCTGTGATTTTCTACAGCCATTTTCATCTTGGCGTCATATATGACCCCTTTGACTGAAGGGGTTCAATTGAAAAAAAAAACAGCTCAATGCTTCAAATATTTAGCTAAATTTAAGCAATCAATATTTCCAACCAGTTCTCTACAATTTAAATCAAGCGCTGGTCACTAGAAGTAGGAGAGTGATACAAAACACCATAATTACCCATCTTCATGCCACTTGCAACTGTAATGCCTAAGAACCAGTTCCCATCATTTACTTCGTTTGTCGACAGTCAGGAAAGCTGGATCGGGGGGAAATCGAAAGCCGGAGGCCACAGATACGACAAAAAGAGTTGCCCGCTGTTTCAAGTGGAACCCCAACCTCTCCGTCCGAGATGTTGCAAAGAAGCTGGGAGTGGTGCCTTCAACCGTAGATAGAGCTAAAAAACGAGCTGGACTGTCGACTTACAAGAAAGTGGTGATCCCAAATCGCGACGATAAACAAAACACTTCGGCCAAAGCACGATCGCGAAAGTTGTACACGACGATGCTGACGAAGTTTGATTGCGTGGTACAGGACGATGAAACTTACTTCAAGGCAGACTTTAAACAGCTTCCTGGACAGGAATTTTATACGGCAACAGGACGGAGAAAGGTGGCAGATATTTTCAAGCACATTGAACTGTCAAAGTTCGCGAAGAAATATCTGGTGTGGCAGGCCATCTGTACCTGTGGTTTGAAGAGCAACGTTTACATTGCGACCGGAACCGTCAACCAGGAAATTTATCTGAGCGAGTGCCTACAAAAACGTCTACTGCCTTTCCTGAAGCGATACAATTATTCCGTTCTAATTTGGCCGGGTATGGCATCTTGCCATTACGGAATAAAGGTCTTGGAGTGGTATGCTGCCAACAACGTTCAAGTGGTGCCCAAGGACAAGAACCCTCCAAACACGCCAGAGTTCCGCTCAATCGAACAATATTGGGCCATCGTCAAGCGGAACCTTAAGAAGACTCAAAAAGCTGTTGTGAGCGAGAAACAGTTCAAGGCAAACTGGCGTTCTGCGGCGAATAAAGTGGACAAGGAGACTGATCAAAATCTTATGGCAGGTGTTAAACGAAAGACCCGGCAATTTGCATTCGGTAAAAGGGAAGCTAAGCTGAATATTTATACTGTATTCTGAATTAACTGAACTTGGAAAAGAAAAAGAATTTGACTTATTAATAAAAACTTTGATTGACTCACACACATTACAGTTTGATCAAATTTTGATCGGAACACCCCAATTTTTTTTTTTTTTTTTTGCAAGTGTTATC
The DNA here is from genome assembly GCA_024533555.2 of Aedes koreicus. NCBI lineage: Eukaryota > Metazoa > Arthropoda > Insecta > Diptera > Culicidae > Aedes > Aedes koreicus. Next base: position 113,000 of record JAHHFK020002372.1, on the reverse strand, counting down.
ATATACTAAGTAAGCCAATTTACGCATGTCATATGACAAGCATGATACCAAAGCTAGGTTGGAACTGAGTTGATGAAAAAATGCTATAATATACTATTTAATGAATAACAAACAAACTAGCGATCGATTTCTTTTGTGATGATATTACCAATACTGTACTGAACAATTACTATCTAATTGCATTGAAAAATGTAAACTTTAGTTTTATTTTAATCATCTGCAAAAAGTGTGAAGTGCATGAATAATCAATAACCTGTGATTAACATATTCAAACGCGTATATTTTCTGCTTTCAAATAGAGATACTGTGAAATCTGCATTTCTTTAGAATAAACACACAACAGCGACTGTCGTCGGTGGACATTATTTCAAGCTGCCTCTTCCGTAGCTTTCTTGCAGTAGTTAAGTAATTTTGTCAAGAATGAGTAAACCTCGTTTCATTCATTATCAACGTTATCTGGTTGTATTGAAGATAAAATCAACAAAGAAGAAATAAATGATACGTAAGATTTGACAGAGGTATTAACAGATTATCAGCTGTTGTATCAAAAAAATGCTATCAATGTAAACAATGGTTTTTCACAACCTTGTCCGCAAATTTATTATGTAAATATCGCATATCTATTTCAAAACTCGTTAATTGAAGAAACTTGCCATCACCGTTCCATGTACGTAAAAACATAAACAAATTCGATTCTCTCCACATTAAACAAAAAAAAATGAACACCTAAAGCATACGGCATTTCTTCATCTCTTCTTCAACATCCTTGAGAAACGACTTTCGTCCCACCATCGTCGATCGACTACGCTTACCTGAATCACCGAAACTCAACGAACTTTATGCTCTGCTGCTGTATCTAGGTCGTCTGTGCGAGAAGCAGCAGTGGCCCCGAAAATTCGTCTTGGATGCAAAAGCTTGGTGTAAATCAGCTGTTCAGCGCACGCTAATCATCTTCACAAAGGGACAGCAGAAGAAGAAAAAAACCTCGTCACTCGTGCCGTCTCGAACAGTCAGTTTTCATCGAAAATAGCCACCTCATCGATCTAATGTGAAATTCATGAAGTCTTTGGGCTTGCTGAACTTCAAGGCTAGGTATCCGAACAAACTATTCTTCCGACTAGACTCGGCAAACTCCGCACCCGAAGTACATATAGCACTGCTTTTCTCACTCTCAGCACTTATTCAAACAAGCTCCTTGGTCTGACGACTTATGCATCACTTTCCACTTGACAAGCTCTCAACTGTTAAGCGGTTGTGCATTGTTAGCCCCTCATTGTTACAGCAGAACTAGTAGCAGTAGCAGCACCGTGTTAAATAATCGACACCAAAAGAAACCAAACTCAGCGTCACGATCTACACGATATTAATTATTATGTCGGTTCCTCGGACAAAACGAAAGCGCGTGCGCAGCTTCTCGCACCAATCGATTACTGTTTGAATTTTAACAACACTCTAGCTGCGCGACCATGTGGCTACGGCGGTGCTCGGGTCAACCGTCCGTCCGAATGCGTGGTTCGTAAGGGACTGAGCTGAGCATTGGTCGTTCGTCGGTGAGAGCGAGGATTTGCACTGTTGGGAAATGTGACAGCGCAATTGAAAAATCAAATTGAGGTGAGGTTTTGAAAATTTCGAATATTGAAATGGTAAATAACGCTTTGCGTAGGGTGTGTGTCCCATGAATCATTCTAATATGCTACGGTCGACATTTTATTATTGTAACTCATGAAATAATTGAGTTGCGAACGACGTTTTTCATTTTCATTTTGCAGCGTTTGGTGGGGCAATGAGAGCGCAAGTCAATCCAAAGCCGAGGGTTAGGGAGGGGTAATGGCGAACTGGTCTATGCGGACTACTTGAACGCCATGGGCGGTGATAAGGATTAGGTTGGGGTAAGGGGTTTGTAGTGTTTTTTGGATTGAGATGGCCGCGTTGCTACAAAATGATCTGAAATGTTTAATTTGTTTGTGATTTGAAACTAGTAGTGACTGTAATATAACTTTTTCATCTTAAGTAAGATGAATGTTTTTGATAGTTTGACAGTTTTGATTTCGCATATACTTATCTTTGTGTGCTGTCTTTGATTTTTTCGAGGATGCTGCACATGTACTTTTTCTTGAAATATATGATCACTTCCTTGTCAAAACCGAATGTAGCCTAGCGCTGAGTAGGTCCTTCGCACTTCAATCGATCCATTTCACAGCCGGTCTCGATCATGAAATCAATAAGAAAATAAGAGCGAAGAGGGTGTTAGTGGTTCATAATATGCAGGGCGTAGGTGAGAGATTATTGGTGATATTTTCATGACGATATTTTCGTTTCTCTGACTAAGAATTCCGAATTCCTAACCTAACAAAATTTGAACAGCATGAACCAGAACTAATAATGTTTGAATCAAAAAGGATTTAAAAAAAAAAATACTGGATTAAATTTAGACAACAACATTTTAAATTCTAGCCTAGCTTTGGATCTAGTACTCATCCCCATCCCAAACTTAACAATATTTCAAATCACTGACTAACTAATCTGACACTTGGAAAAGAACAGTTCTATTTCCTATCTAGTTTCTTTTTTTTTTTTATTTATTTATTATCTGGTATGGAGGACACATGCTATAAAATGCATGGAAAGGTAACGATAAAATAAGAAGAAAGACTAGCAACCCCCATCCAACCCCAACCACCTCCATCGCCCGTCCCGACAGACACGCGCATCCCGTCCACAATGCGCAGACCCCCCCAGTGCCATGCACTAATACTCGAGAGTCGATATTAGTACACGAGACTGAAGAAGTCCGCACACCGTAGACGAAACACGCGTATCCGTCAAGACAAGCAACAAATGTAGCTGAGATCAGACGGAAACTACCAATTCCTCCTCTAATTTTCCAGTTACAGGCATTCCACTAAAAAGCTCACACTTTCCAGGATTCATACATGGAAAGGTTCATTCTATTGTTCCAATGGTGTTCCCTAAGCGGGCCCTCCGCGTCCTATCTCTAATATACATGCTTGTCTTTGTCAGTCTCAAGTAACACTTTTCTATGACTATGTGCTTCATTTCGAACAGTCAGATAATTACCCTGATCAAAACATTCACCCCTTTCGAAAATGTTGCAATTACATTTAGTTATTATACCATGAGCAAACAGGTATTTCGGTTATTCATTCCATAAAAAAATGGATGAGTAACAACATAAGTTGTCAATAAAATGAAAAGTGTACTTTTAGTCGTTTCCCTTAGATTGATAGTAAGAAGTCTAAGAGTGAATTGCGACATAGCCCGCTAGTATCACATCTGATGTTAGTGCCTTTATATAAACGTTCTACGACGTGGCAGTGAAATAAATGATAAGAAAATGTGATACTTTCACTACTGGTCAAATTCTTGGTCTCACATGCATGTTTATAGCATGAGATAAGCCCTCTCACCGTCGACAAGGTGACAAATTTGACCTACGAGAGGGTCTTTACTTTAAACACTTATTCTTGAGCAGAAATTGAAATGGAATCGAAATTACACTGAAATGGAACCGAAACGAAATCGAAATTAAATTGAAATGGATGCAAAACGGATTCGAAACGGAACCGGAATAGAACCGAAATGGAATTGTAATGGAATTGAAATGGAATCGAAACGAAACCAAAGCGGACCCGAAATAGAACCGAAATGGAGACGAAACGGAATCGAAACGAAACCGATATGGAGCTGAACCAGAAGTGAAATGGAACTACTGTGATTAACACCCCTCTTCTATAGTAAGTCAAACACTAGACCCTCGCTGAGCGGACCCTCCGCACTGTTGCTAAAATAAACTACTTGGAAAGGTTAAATCTACTACTCGTGTTTCCTAAGCGGGCCCTCCGCGTCCTATCTCTAATAAACATGCTTGTCATCGTCAGTACAAAGTAACACTTATCTGTGGCTTTGTGCTTCATTTCGAACAGTCAGATATTTACCATGATCAAAACATTCACCTTTTTCGAAAATTTTGCAATTACTTTCACTTATTACACCATGGGTAAACCAGGTATTTTGGTTATTCATTCCATGAAATAAATGGATAAACAACAACATAAGTTGCCACGAAAATGAAAAGTGTACTTTTAGTCGTTTCCCTTTGATTGAAAGTAAAAAGTCTAAGAGTGAATTGCGGCCAGTATCACACCTGATGTTAGTGCCTTTATATAAACGTTCTACGACGTGGCAGTGAAATAAATGTGCAGAATATGTGATACTTTCACTACTGGTCAAATTCTTGGTCTCACATGCATGTTTATAGCATGAGATAAGCCCTCTCACCATCGACAAGGTGACAAATTTGACTATTAAAAAGGCATATCTTAACCAAATCGAAAGAATGCATTCTAGTTCATGTGAATTCTTATATTTTGATTATTGCCTGGTTGTCAGTCAAAAACATTTAAGTGTTTTAGTGTTTTAACGTAACGTTATTAGAAAATCATTTTATAAATCCGTATACCCATTACAAATCATAATGCACGGTAATCTAATCTAATCTAATCTAATACAAACGTAGGCAGTACGAGAAAGGATCCTGAAAATAATTGGGTTAGATAACTTTTCAGTTTTTTTTTTCAATATTGATGCTTGTTAATGATATCAGCGTCAAAGCGGCCAGGCCTACATTCACCGCAAAGATGATTCTATAAAATGGGTAGAATTCAAATTAATAGATTTGATCAATAGCGCCTTTTGTGAATCTACAGGGGAGGAAGGATGCATATACCGTATACCGTATATACCGTGACGTACCGTACCATACACTCCGTTAATTATGTTTGTAAATCTTTGTAGAGAATTAAAACAAAAATAATATGAACGTATAGAAACAATCTCACCCAATCAGCAGCATACTCCAAGTGTTTGACAGAATCAGAAGCGATGTTAATTTCGGATGCACAATCCGGGGTTTTCGTTTGGTGATGTGTCCGGAAGTCAACAAAGTGCACACAAACACGCTCGGCAGTGCAAGAATCAAAAGTTTTCAATGTTCTACCAAAGTTTCCGCATACAACACAATTAACTATTCCTTCGTAACTGATCTTTTGTACGATTCGGAAAAGAACACAATTTCTATGAACGCGGGAGTTGGATTTTACAGGAAAAAGGTATCGATCAACTCAAACTGGGCATTCACACCGGCCACCACTCGCGATGCGGTATCACTTGCGATCGGCTCATAGCCCTCCGGTGTTTTTGCGACTCTCGGATGATTGGTCAGCGTCGGCGGAGAAAAATGCGGATCGCAAGCTATCTCCCGCTGCGCCCGTACTTTCCACCGAAAGGTTTCCGACGAGTGGTGCTCTTATCCTTTTCGTCTCCAACCAAATGGATTCCGGAGCTAACTTACCATCATTTAATTTAATTACTTTGAAAATTTTGATAAAATCGAGTAAAAGAAAATGACAGCTACCAAAACACGCCCGCACGGAACTAGAGCTTACTTTGATCTCTCTTAACAGTTCACAAGTCACCTTAAGAAAAACACCCAACTTGTTTGTCTGAAGAAGTTGTAGAAGTAGGGATTATTTTCATCTTCCCTAAGATATTGTTCGAAATATCACACGCCCTTGCTGCCTTCCGCCCACGTTACATATTTTTAACTACTTAAACCTCATCAATGTTTTTACAGTGTGTCTCACAATAGATGTCACCTTTTTCAGTCTTGGTTTATTTCAGCTGGGTAATTTTAACAGCGGAATTGATTACACCCGTTTTGAGTGTATTCTTTTGACAGCTTATCGCTGAAGATAAATCGACAAAGATTTTTCATTAGGGCCTAACTGACAAATGTAAACAATGGCTTCTTCCTTCAATTTGTCGACCTTGGAAACTTGCCTCATAATCTACCACAGCCATTTCGAAAAACAAAAGTCCTTTAATTAGATAGCATTGGATGCTTACATGGGTAGATTTTGTATTACGAGAAATTTAGGAAGAAGTCATTGTTTATGTTTGTCAGTTAGGCCCTTATGAAAAATCTTTGTTGAAATAAGCGATTCCGTTTGTTTATATTTATCAGCTATCATGGAAGCCATACGGGAGCAAGTTTTAAAATTACATTTGCAAAAGCTTAGACCGTTTAAGATATTCAATAGCCTTAAGCAGTTCGGAGTGAGTAAGCGTTTTGTTTTTCGTACCTTGAAACGGTTCAAAGAAACTGGAAATGCCCATATTAAAAACAAATGAGATGCCAGACGAAGTGCCAGAACGAAGAAAAAGATCAAATGTGTGAGGGAGCGAATAAGACGTAATCCGGCCGCATCTGGCCGTAAATTGAGCAAACAAGTTCAAATGCCCCCTGCTTCAATGAACAGGCTCCTCAGACATGATCTGGAATGCAAGCCGTACAAGAAACAACGGGTTCACGGGTTGACGGAGCGTCAAAAGCAAGCCAGGGTCCAAAGAAGCAGAAATCCTTTGGTTCGGCACGGTGACTGCGAGATTTTATTTTCGGATGAAGCTCTTCCTCTTTCAGGACAGTAATAATCAACAAAATGATCGTGTGTATGGTAAAAGTCTTGCCAATATTCCAAGAGATAAACTAGCTGTAGAACGCTATCAGAATGTATCGAAAATCATGGTATGGGGGGCCGTTTCACGAAAAGGAAAACTTCCTCTTCTTTTCATAGAACCTAATGTAAAAATCAACACTGAATATTACATCGAGCAGGTTTTGAAGAACCATCTGCATCCTCATGCTTAAACGCTGTATGGGAATATGCCATATTGTTTCCAACAGGACTTAGCTCCAGCTCACGAGGCAAAGAAGACATAAGCGATTTCATCACAAGCGAAGTATGGCCTGCATCTTCACCGGATCTCAACCCACTTGACTACATTGTTTGGGGTTTATATGCTTTAACATATAGGCCCTAGGCAAGGGCTTACTTTATATCGATTCAAGAAACATTTGGTTGATATTTGGGGCCAAATTCCTCAAGAAGTCGGGCGTGCCTGCTGCGATGGGTTTACAAAGCGACTGCGCAAAGTTATCAAGGCTTCAAATTTTTTAATTATGTGTCCAACCGCACTTAGTAGTCTTTTTGGACATTGAACTACACACTTAAAAATTATGAATTTTACACGAGACGTAATTCATGTTTGTAAAAAGTCGGGGAACGTAAAGAAAGATTTCGTGTAAAATTATGTCACCTGATACTGACACATACGCAATTCGACGAAAGATGTGTTTGATTGAATTTATTTTCTCATCTCTTTCAACTCATTCTTATGTGCTAAAGGACGCTTGCATGTGTCGGTCTCAGGGGACAGAAATTTACATGCCATTTTGGTAGTGTGTAGTTGAACAGATTGAACTGGTGGTCATGAGGCGCCTTTGGAATAGGTGTTAGTAGATCATTGGTTGACTGTTTATTTATGAGTGTGCAGTATAAGAAAACTGTTACAAAAATTAACTGAATTGTCTTCATAACAGCTAAATATATTCTGATATGCAGCAGGGTAGATGATCAAACCCCACGTTACCTAGCCAGGGACATATTTTCCGTTTAGTAATAAAGGAAGAGTTTCCGTAGGCTTTGAAACAAACACCAGATTGTGATTTCAAGAAATTCTGTGGCGGTGATAGTATACATCCTTGCCTCACATCGGTGACTACCCCTATAGGGTCGGACAAGTCTCTGCTTTTGCGTGCAGTGATTTGCATAACAATTTAAAACTCTGCATGCAAAAGCCTTGTACTGCGGCTCGATGAGGTTGACGATTGTTCCTTTGCGTCTCCTTTGCGTCTCAGAATCTTTCGTGATTGAGCCTGTCGAAAGCTTTCTTGTAGTCATAGTTCGTAGATTTTTCGTTGTGAATACCAAATAGATGGACTATTGACAATCGTTTACCTGCTCCAGGATGATTCAGAGCATGACAATATGGTCTACATAAGAAGTTCCGGCACGGAATCCTACCTACTGGCACCGGGGAGTCGCCGTCGATCTGTATCCGATTTAGGATAACTTAGCACAGAACTTTGAGAACAATACACAATAACATGATGGCCTACCAATTGTCCTTTACAGTCTGATCTTGAGGACCTTTACAAAGACGCCCTGCCTCCAGTTAACCGAAAAAAAACACGGTTTCCCAGACATTACAGAATAGGTGATATAACATTTGTGTGGAAGCAAGCAGTCAGCTTTGAGCATCTCTGTTGATATGCGTTTGACCCCGGGAGCCTTATTGAATTTCATGCTTCGAATAGCTGCTTCGATCTCTTGCAGTGATTAGGCCTCGGAGTTGCCGTGAGTGATGCACCCCACCCTTGGCGGATCATTTCGAGATGTTGATGGTTGGTTGGACGTCGTAACTTGAAGAAGTAGTTCGAAGTGCTCAGACTAACGTTTTAGTTGGTCAGTGGGGTCGGTAAGTAACTGTACACTGGTATCTTCGGGTTCATCCTTGTTTCACTCAGGCGCCGTGAGACATCATAGATTAGGCGATTTCACTAGTTGATGCGGATTTCTCCCCTTCGTCTGCCAGAGAGTCCACCCACGCTCGCTTGTCCGGTCGGCAGCAGCGTTTTACTTCCTTCGCGAGAGCCGTATTTGGCTGCTTTGGTTCTCGCCCACTCTATCGCGGTTTTTGCTTCTCCACGCTTCTCAGCTTTTCTCCAAGTTTCATCAGTGATCTGCTCTATTCGCTGCGTGCACAGCTCACACAGCTTATTTTCGCTTGTCCCGATAAAGACATTCTTGACGGCCGACCACTGCGAGCCACCTTCTAGGACATAGTTTTCTTCACCTTCCGCTGCTTGAGTCTCAATTTCTTCAACGAATGATCTTTTAGCAGCTGAATCTTCTAGTCAGTGTGTGGTAAACCAACGCCCAAGCCTATCTTCTCGTCGATGGATCCGTGCAATGCATAGACAGATCTCGCCGATTACAAGGTGGTGGTCAAATGCGATATCAGCACTATGTTTATTCAGGAAATCAAGGTTGATGCAGATGTGGTTCATTTGATTTTCTGTATGTCCATCGCGAGAGACCCACGTGACTTTGTGTACTGATGTACTGGAACGTCATCCACGCCGGCATTCAGAAGCTTCGGGGGAAGAGTATTCCTTATTCAGCCACTGGTTGCCTGTCAGATGCAGTTTGAGCCGCACATTCAAGGTGGACAGACGCTCCAATTGACGGAGCATTTCCTCTACCACCATTTTGAAAAATGAGAGCGTTACGCAAAAGTGAAAGGTTTTTGAACGCTAATAACTCTCCTTTGACTGAACAAAATTACTTTATTTATACACTATTTGATCACGAAAACAAATGTTTTTGATTAAATTTTCAATTAAGTGCTATTAGTATAAGTAGTTCAACTTTTTACTTAAAAATTGCCTACTTTTGCCCCCATACATCTGCATATGAACAGGTTGAAAATATGGGTTCCCTTTCCGGGTCCTCAAAAACGGGTGACAAATGGTTCAGATTGTTTTCTTCTTTTTATTTCGTAAGGTTTCATTCCATGTTTAATACAGCCATAGCTCCCCCTCTCAGCTGCAAATTTATTTTGCTTTGTTGCCGGTGTCTGGTTTTATAACTGAAGTTCGTCCTCTTTTATGAAATTCGCTTCGTACTGCCTCTCTTATACTTAGGCAATGCTATCAACGCCAGTATAAAGCACACGATTCAAACCGAAATGATTCCATAGGAATATTCAAGTACGGTTGTGTTTTTCGCTCTCTTGTTACGAATTTTTTTTCTATCTCGTTCGTTTTCTCGCGATTGCGCGTCTGGCTCGCATATTATCGCCTGCGTTTGCTCATCTACAAGCCAGAAGGTATCGCTGCAAAGGTTTGCAAGTTTCCCCACTCGACCTATTGCCGTTGCAATGGGTCATAAACCATACCGGAGCTGAGCACCTTCAAGCGGAAAACGATGTTTGTGACAACTAGATTACTAGAATGGTCCCAACTATCTTGCCGTTCGCCATTCATAGCGACGAGGAGTTTAATAAACTACTGCGCTTTATTGAATACTGCACATGATAGTGTCTTGCTGGCTAAATAAGCCGAAGATATAAATTAATTTCTAACGCGTATCATAACCGCCGTCCTTTTCCGGACGACCAATTAAATTTTACAATAAGAGATTTTGTGTTTAAGTGAAATGTTCGTGATGTATCCTAAACAACCATTGCATATTATCCAAAATAGTACATTTTGGATTGTGCCTCAAGCATTAATTCGAGAGTGGTAAAATCGACAGATATTTGTCGCTAAGCCGAACTGACAACCGTACACAGATAAAAAGAAACATTGAATTTTATGCGTTATCTAATGCACATAAAAGGAATGCCAAATTTGGTAAAAAATAATGGGATATTTCATGTAAATTTAAGTCAGATAACGCCTGAATCTAGCCTGTTGTATGAAAGATTGTTAACATTGTTGTATGGCGCATGAAAGATTGCAAACAATATCCTTGTTTACGCCTCGTTTGGCTTGGAATTAAACGAGGGGAAATTTCACGCGCTTGTTAAAATTAATTATTTTTTTCTGTGTACGCAATGGCTCCGTATGTTAAAAATTTCATCAGAAGGGACACACCAACGTGGTCCTACGTTAACCTTGCGGTTATATCCCTGAAATAACCCACCTCTATTTTGTTTTTTAACAAAACTATGCTACAATTTTATCAAAATCTGAACAATTTGTGACTCTTCAATTAAGCTTACACAGATAAAAAGAAACATTGAATTTTCTGCGTTATCTAATGCACATAAAGGGAATGCTAGATTTGGCAGAAAATAATAGGATATTTCATATGAATTTAATTCAGATTACGCCTGAATCTTGCCTGTAGTATGAAAGATTGCAAACATTATTGTATGGCGCATTAAAGATTGCAAACAATTCCGTTGTTTACCCGCTAAGAAAAAAGTACCCAACGGAGCAGTTAAGTGTGGGAAGCCAACGATGTGTATAGTTATGTTTACCTACCGTTGGGTACAAATTACTTACTTTAAGGTAGAATTTTACCAAAAAGTAAGTTACCCAACGGTAGGTTAACATGCTTATACCCAACGTTGGCTTCCCACACTTAAGTGCTCCGCTGGGTACTTTTTTCTGAGCGTGTACGCATCCTTTGGCTTGGAATTAAACGAAGGAAAATTTTACGCGCTTGTTAAAATTAATTACTATTTCTGTATAACGTATGGGAAAATTTTCCTATTCTGAGTAATGCAGAGTCCACCCTTTTGCGAGACTTCTCACAGCAGACATCTGATGTTTTTGATTGTATTTGCTCCTTGATACTCTATCTATTACAATTTGAAGAATTATCCATAAATGCTTGAACTTGATTTAATTTTATAAATTTTAATAAATTTTAATTTAATTTAATAAATTTTACCTCTCAAATTTATTTATTCATTTGTCAATTTGCTTTTTCATCAACAGATAAATTAGATTAGAACTAAATTACACCGTGTCCAATATATTCTCATACACTTTTTCCTTGCATTGGTGTCGTGCAACTACTCAACATGCTTCACGTATGTGTTAGCGTAGTTTTGCACTATGTTTATACAAACGCTTTTAGGTTATGTCCGATTGTTTTAATTCGGTGTTTATCTTTTACCAGCGATGAAGGAGTTTCGTGCTGTGGTGATCAGATAGTTTTTGTAAAGGCGCAGAAACGACTCGAAAGAGCAAGTCTGCTTTTGTCGCGGCACGGTGGGGAAGAATTTATCTGGTGTATATACAAAAATGGACACAGACTTCTTCGGAAACAACGCTTATTAACCTCACGAGATACATTGAAAATAAATCCCATTATGAGGAAATACTCTAGCTATCCCCAATTGTGCTGATTGCACCTGACTAGCCAGGAAGAATTAAAGGTATATTTTATCAAAATAAAAATAAAGTGATGCAAATAAGGCAAACCCAATACAAATTGAAATTTAATTTGAAAAATATAAAAATATGGGTATTTTGTACCTATCACATGCCAAGTTTTTAAGACAATAAGGGGAAAAAATTCCCCGTGATTTTTTGTTTAAGCACTTTACTTATTAGTGGAAAAAGACGTTTCACCCTAATAATAAGTTAACCTACTTAAGTTGGAAATGTGCCCTTCTGATTCATTAATGGGTAATTGCCAGTTTCATTTTACGAAATCGATAGCATTGTTGAGTGCGTACGGTTGATTTAAAGATAATATAGCATAACGGAATGGCGCAAATGCTGTTAAGCGTTTTTTTTTTTTTTTTTTGTTATGGAAGAATATACTGAATAAGTGATTTGAAAATAGGTGGCCAAGAATAGTCAACATTTCCGAAGCCAATATGTCTCCTACGAATGGAAAGTAAATAAGTTTGAATGTTGTCTGTGGAAAATTAAACCCTTTTTGATAAAAAGGGCGAATGGGCGAAGTGTGCTTAATTGGACAAGAACATCAATTGGTATGGTCATTTTCGCTGACAAGGAAGCAAGAATACAATACTTGGGCATTTTTATTTCCATGATAACATTATACTTTGTTTATTTATGAAACTTTATAAATCCTAAAGTAATAAAATATACATGAAGCAATTTTAAATTTGGCATACTAAGAAACAACATTCCGAAAAAAAATCTATCAATTGATATTAATCAGACGATTTCTTTTTTACTGAGCGAGTCAGAGAAACATCGTATTAGAGAGAAACACGCATTTGAAGATCGTTTCACAACTGCAACAAAACAAACCCAAGAAAAGGCAAGGGCCAGCGCAGTTGCACGTTTGACATTGATTATGAGGGGTCGATGGCATAGAAATATGATAAATCTCAAGTGGAACCATGTACATAATCGGTCAACATGGCTTCCTAGCTAACATTTAGGTCTTTATTGACAGGCTCCAAACTGCACACTTACGAAAAACGTTAGATGTTGAGTAACAAACTTGATTTCTTGGTTTTCGGGAAGAACCCAACGAATGGTGTGAGTTATAGAGATAATATTGAACTGTTGACCGAAGTTACCGATGGCCATCGTAGTTTTAAATGTGGATTGAATTACTGCACTTCGGCAAACAAAGTATTTAAATTTGCTTCAATGATATTTAATTATCAAATCTATAAAAAAAAATGTTGTGAAGTCGGAAAAAATCAGCTTTTAGACCAGTTGCAACATTACGCATAATTTTTGCTTGGCATTATTTACGATTTTGGTGCAAGCGCCGCACTATATAGAGAATGTCGATTTATGATACTGTCCACTTGTCGTAACTCTAATATATTGCTAATCGATTTCTCCTCAACCGGTTAATAATAATCGATTTTCATGGAACATGCCAGTTTGAATTCCTTTTCATTTTACCCACGTTTGATAACGAAACTAAAAGTGGAAGCACACGATCGTTCAAATCGACTGCAATTCAATCAGTTAGAATTACTCAAATTAAGTAGTAACGTTACTGTTTGCGATTGGTTGTAAACAAAACCACGACAGGTAAAATCATATCAGTATCAGCAATCATAATTGATGAAAAGGAATAAATACAGTAAAAATGAGACATGAAAATAATAACGAAAATATCAAATGGTTTTATGATTTTCGTTCATCATTTAGTTGTTTGTCACTCAAAGAATCGGCGAGCAATCTGTTTGAGTAAATTTATATAAAAACGTAGGTAGCTCTGCACTGAGGAACTTGTGCGCTCTGTTATTTTTATGACAGACATTATCCCTTTCTTCATTTTCCTTGAAACTAAGTAGGAATGACTGACTTTCTGTGTAATTGAAATGACCGTGTAACGTAAACAGATAACTTGCACGCAAGATTAATGTTGTACATTGCCATCTGCCGGTATCTAGTAAAATTTAACTTAAACTTGCACGCCAGCAATTGCGTAAAACATTTTAACGCAATATTGCATGGGACTATTCGCAAACAAGTGCAGAGGGCCTTACATAAAAATAATCAAGAAAACTTATTTCTAACCCGGTTCTTTGCCCATAGAACAACTAGCACTTTGCACCGTTTTACCTGACAGGTCATTAGAACAACTCACTTTATTTTGCATTACAGATGGAATCCAAATTAATTTTCAATTTTGAACGTGTGTTTAGATTAACTGTGGTGTAACATATTGGTTGAGATTTGGTTAAAAGTTCAACACCTTTGAATTTGCAAACATGGCCCACTGATTCGTTCAGACGAAAACATATAAAAACGCCCATGGGCCGCTCTTTGGCATATCAAAGAAAAGAAAAAAACAACAAAGATATTTTATTGTAGCTCTTGAACTTAAATATACCAAGTGCTAATTTAAATTAATAATGTTGAGATCACCGATAAATTTTATTTTATTTAACTAATTTAAATTTAAATATTAGCCAACAATTAGAGAATACGCCGATGTAGTTCGCAATCCTACTTCAAATGACCATGAGCAACTGTGGAGCTAATAAAGCACGGTGCACTTCAAATCCGTACGCATTGTACAAATTGTAATGACACGTTCAGTGACCGCTACAAACATTTTTATTTTATTTTTGAAATAGTTTTCTTCCAGTTGTGAACGTCTCTTCGCTTTTCGTGCTGCGAGTCAAGAGTTGAAGCAACAAAGCGAGTTGAGGTTGGTTCACTGTTGTAGAACCCTTTGGTCCGGAGTACACCTTGCAGCTTGCGCCTTGCTATACATTCTTGCGCTTTTTGGTACTAGAAGTCAGAAGCGCTTCTCGGTGCAGAAGACATGGCGAAAGCAGTCAAAACTTTCCGTTCGATAGTATGTTCATACTGCTGCCTGCCACCCGGAGGGAAGGAACCCGGCACTTCGAGTCGAAGAGATATAGAAGATCCAGCATCTAAAAGATTATCACCTCGCTGGACGAAGGAAAGAGCATCGAGAAGAAGCTCGAGATCTGGCCGTCAGACGGTCCTCCACGACCGGAAAGTCCAACAGAACATGAAGAGTAGGTCCAGGCCGGACGTCTTAGAGCAGGCCACTACCCAAAAGCGGTGGCTGAAGATAATGGTCAAGTTCCCAGTGAAGGGCGATGAGGAAGTGGTGATGAACGATGAGATATATGATATTGCAATTGGCAACTGAAATTTTCAATATTTCATTCTAGCATAACTGAACTAGGTTCTTGAATGTTGCAGTGGCAAACTAGTATGTGACATAAATATATTTTTGATATATATTTGTCTCAAGCAAAGCTCGAAACTTGTCTTTTTCCGTCCAATACGACGCTAACTTGACGTTTGGCCTTTCTCGCATATGTTTGTTTCTTGAAATACGGAAGACTTATGATGAGACATGTATGAAACATAATATGAAATTAAGATTTCAGACGTCAACAAACATGCCTTAGCTTGAAAACCTCAAACACATGTATGACAAATTAATTAGGCGGCTAAAAGAATCTAAATTTTAATTGCATCAAACGAACACCTTCATCGCACTGTTATAAATCTACAGCATGACACATCTATATATATAAAAATGGATTTCTGTCTGTCTGTCTGTTCTGTCTGTCTGTCTGTCTGTCTGTCTGTCTGTCTGTCTGTCTGTCTGTCTGACCCTAATAGGCTCGGAGACTACTGAACCGATCGGCGTGAAAATTTGTATGCAGGGGTTTTTGGGGCCGGAGAAGGTTCTTAAGATAGTAAGAGACCCCTCCCTCCTCTGAAAGGGGGGCTCCCATACAAATGAAACACATATTTCTGCATAACTCGAGAACTGATCAAGCAAAGGAATCCAAATTTCGCATGCGGAAGTTTTTGGAAGCAAGAAATGTTTCTATGGTAGTTTGAGACCCCTCCCCTCTCTAGAAAGGGAGGCTCCCATACAAATGAAACAGAAGTTTCTGCATATCTCTAGAACTAATCAAGCAAATGGAACCAAATTTGGCATGTGGGGTTTTCTGGTGGCGAAAAATGTTTCTTTGGTGGTTTGAGACCCCTCCCCTCTTCTAGAAGGGGTGCTGTCATACAAATGAAACTGAAATTTCTTCCTAACTCTAGATCTAATAAAGCACATGGAACCAAATTTGGCTTGCGGGGATTTTAAAGGCAATAAATGTTTCTACGGTAGTTCGAGACCCCTCCTCTCTCTTTGGTAGGGGGGAGGGGCTCCCATACAAATGAAACACAAATTGCTGAATTACTCGAGAACATATCAAGTTAATGGAACCCAATTTGGCATGTGGAGGTTTTCGAAGGCAAAAAATGATTCTATTGTGGTTTGAGACTCTTCCGCTCACTGAAAGAGGGGTCTCTCATACAAATGAAACACGAACTTCTGCATAACTCGATAAAAATTAAAGCAAATGGAACCAAATTTGGCATTTGGCGCCTTCTGGAAGGGGAGACTCCCATAAAAATAAAAAAAACATAATTTTTAGCATAACTCGAGAGCCAATGAAGCAAATGAAACCAAATTTGGCATTTGGCATGTTGAGGTTTTTGGAGGCAAGAAATGTTTCTATGGCAGTTCAATACCCCTCCCCATTTTGAAGGGGGAGGGGGGCTCCCATACAAATAAAAAGCAAATTTCTGCATAACTCGAGAACTAATCAAGTAAATGAAACCACTTTTAGCATATGGGGGTTTTTGGAGGCTAGATTTCTATATACATAAAAATGAATTTCTGTCTGTCTGTCAGACCCTTATAGACTCGGAAAGTTCTGAACCGACCAACGTGAAAATTTATATGAAGGGGTTTCTGGGGCTGGGAAAGGTTCTTATGATTGTTTGAGACCCCTTCTCTCTCAGGAAGGGGCGCTCTCATACAAATGAGAC
Organism: Aedes koreicus; assembly: GCA_024533555.2. Taxonomy (NCBI): domain Eukaryota; kingdom Metazoa; phylum Arthropoda; class Insecta; order Diptera; family Culicidae; genus Aedes; species Aedes koreicus. The sequence continues at coordinate 96,235 of JAHHFK020002372.1, read as the reverse complement.
ACAAATTTTATCATAACCCGAGAACTAATCAAGCAAATTGAATCAAATTTGGCATGTGGGGGGTTTTGAAGGCAAGAATGTTTCAATGGTAGTTCAAGACCCCTCCCCTCTCTGAAGAAGGGGGGAGGGGCTTCAAACAAATGAAACTCAAATTTTTATTATAATCGATGAGCCCAATGTGAAAAAAAAACCATAAACGTGTCAGTTATATTAAATTTTCCTTCATTTAGTTGCAAACATAGCAGCGAACGCACCGGGTTCAGCTAGTGAAATATAAAACAGGAATATTTATATTTTCGGTGCTACTTGGGATCCTAGATGGCAATGACTGGGTACAAAATATTTCAAAAAACGTAGGAAAAGATAAACCACCTGAATATCACTGTGCTACCGAAGAACTCGAACCCTCCAAACGTTTCCCAATCGGCCAATCGGGAATTTCTGCGTCAACGTTAAACACAAGACCATTTTCTAAAATTTTGTGGCCAAATCCGAGAAGTAGATGATCGAGAAAACGCAGAAGGGACTGATGAATATCCCAACATTGTTCTAATCTACAGCTATGGCCAAGTACCAGGCTAACCGACGTAAGGCCGGTCGTCGAGGTTCCACATAATTTGCACCCACAGCATTGTTTTTAAAAATGATCAACAAATGTAAGATTTAAGGAAAATTTATTTCATGGCTTCATTATTCGTAGTTTTTGTGTCAACTCCTTCCCCAAGTTTGGGGAATACTGTTCATTGGAACAACTGCCAGGAAGAGGCAGAAAACCCAGATCTTCTCACTCTAAACTGGATCAGAAAGTGGTAGCTGTAATTCGGAAGAACAAATCAATGTCAATACGTGATTTTGCCAAAAAAAGGGGGCGGGGAACCAGCGTCGAAATTATTCCACATACCAAGAAACGGAAAAACCTGAAGACCTACACGAAGCAGAAAATCGCCAAACAAAGTTCAGAATGTGCCGCAACAAGGTCCAGGAAAGTGTATTCGCGAGTTTTGCAGCGACTGGATGAATGAATTTTGATGAACGACGAGACCTATGTCAAAGAGGACTCAAAAACCCTTCCAGCTCCACAATATTAAACTGCCGTCGTAGAGGAGGATGTAAGCGATGTAGACAGGTCGATTCAAATGGAGAAGTTTGGTCGAAAAGTTCTGGTATGGCAACGATATGTTCCTGTGGTATGAAGTCTACCTTTTTTATACTACCGGAACAATAAATGCGAAAATCTATCGATTTGAGTGTCTGCAGAATAGGTTGCTGCCTTTTATATCAGAAGCATAGTGCCCATCCACTGTTTTGGCCGGATTAAGCGTAAAAATTTCCCCTTGTTTAATTACAAGCTAAAGGAGGCGTAAACAACGAAGTTATTTTCAATCTTTCATGCGCCATACAACAATGGTCATATAACAGGCTAGATTCAGGCGTTATCTGGCTTAAATTTACATGAAATATCCCATTATTTTCTGCCAAATCTAGCATTCCCTTTATGTGCATTAGATAGCGCAGAAAATTCGATGTTTCTTTTTATCTGTGTACGAGAAGTACAAAGTCCTTAATTTCGTCGCTGTTCTTATATACAGATGGAAAGATGTTGGCAAACTTATCTTGGATTTGTGAGTGCGGCAAACAGTTTTCTCCCTCTTATCTATATTCGTTGATGTGTCCAGTGTGCAAATCTTTTTCTCTTCGGATTTGAAACAACAGTACCAAAAATAAAAAGCCTGTAACAGCAAACTTACAAAAAAGTTAAGAATGATGTAAACCTTCCAAAAAATTTGACTGTTTGTCATCAGTTGAATCTGAAAATAAAAAGTGCATATGAAGAACATGAAATTGATGCAGAAAATAATATTAAGTCAGACCGGAAATCATATATTAGCTTTCTCAAAGATAAGCAAGGGTCAAATAGCTTCCCCTAGAAAATGCAACTAGAAAACAGAAGCGAAAAAAAAACAATTTTGGAAGGAATCGTATTTCATCCCGATTTTCAAAAGTGGTGAAAATCGGACGAGAAAAATTATCGTGCAGCGCCTATATTATCTGGCATCCCAAAGTTATTTTCAATCAGACAATCAAATCTTACTTCTCGGCCTATATTATCTGGCATCCCAAAGTTATTTTCAATCAGACAATCAAATCTTACTTCTCGGCGATTACAATCTTCCCCAACTACAGTGGAGCTTCGATGAAGATGTGAATGGATATCTGCCAGCGAATGCCTCTAGCGAACAAGAACTCGTACTTACCGAATCCATCTCCACTTGCGGTCTGGTGCAATTAAACTCAATTTCTAACACGACTGGCAGACTACTCGATTCGGCTTTTGCGAACTGTCCTGACGATTTTGAATCATTGCACTCTATATCGCCGGTTTTACCTATCGATTTTCACCATCCACCGCTTGAATTTCAAATTGATATGCATAATTGTGTACCTGTTCTAGCCAATGCGCAGGCGGAATCTGTTGATCTGGATTTTAGGCGCTGAGACTTCGTCTCTCTTAACGTGTAATTGTCATTGATCGACTGGGAACAACTTCTTCAGGGCCAAACTGTTGACACCGTTGTTTCTCAGTTTTACGTCAAACTGTTCAAAATACTCCACTTGAAAGTTTCTCACCATCGCCATGCTATAAGTGGAGCCATCAGGAAGCTTTGGTGGACCAACGAGTTGAGACATATGAGCAACAGATTGCGGAGAGCACGTAAACGGTTCTTTGATAGCAAAAGCAGCGAAAACCATGAATCACTTCACCTTGTAGAAACGTCGTATAAGGAGCTTGTAGCAGCTAACTACCAAGGCTACCAGCAGAGACTACAGCCGAATTTGAAACAAAACCCCTCAGCCTTCTGGAAGTAAGTGAAGGATCAAAGGGCAAATAATCGTGTGCCGAACGATGTCAAGTTTTGTGATGCAATGGCCAGCTCCCCAGACGAAGGTGCTAACCTTTTCTCGTGCTTCTTTCAAAGCGTGTACACTACATAGTCGCCTCAACCAACCCTGGTTGCTTCCGCCGTGTGCCATCCAGCGATGTACGTCTTTCGTTCATGCATTTTTCCCGGGACGAAGCATTGAGAGCTCTGACAAAATTAGATGGGTCGAAAGGAGCTGGAGTAGATGGAATACCTCCTGTTCTACTGAAGAATTACGCTGATTCTTTAATCTCACCATTGGCGATACTTTTTAATCGCTCGTTGGATGAGAAAACATTCCCAAGTGCATGGAAACTGCAAAAATGATTCATATCCACAAATCATACGCCACGGGCTATCGATTCTCTGTTGCCTTGGTAAGCTGTTCGAATCTTTGATTCACGAGATCTTACTGGCAGCAGCAAATCCGATATTATCGGATTACCAGCATGGATTTGTTCGATGTGGAACGACGAACTTACTATGCTATACCAACGTGTTGTTTCGAGAGATTGAATGCCGGAATCAAGTGGACTCTGTATACATCGATTTTTCAAAAGCGTTCGATACTGTTCCGCATATATTTGCTGTGGAAAATTTGAGGCACATGGGTTTCCCTAATTGGATATGTAACTGACTAAGGCCATACTTGACCAGTAAGAAAGCACTCGTACAGGTGAACTCTGCACATTCCAGAACATTCGACGGCCCATCTGGAGTTCCACAGGGTAGTGTGCTAGGACAATTGATCTTCGTCCTTTTCATAAATGACTTGTGCGAACTAATATCATCTAGAAAGCTACTTTTTGCTGACGAGCTCAAAATCTTTCGAGTCATCAAGTCGATTTTGGACGATATTGCCTTTCAAGCAGACATTGATGTGCTTTCGCGATGGTGCAGTGAAAACGGAATGAATGTGAATATTAATAAAGGCAAGGTGATCACTTTTAGCCGCTGTTATACGCCGATCAATCACCATCGATGCTAATTTGTTGGTCCGTGTACAGTCTATACGTGATTTGGGAGTTATCATGGATTCCAAGCTGCGGTTCAATGAACATATCTCAACTATCACTGTCAAAGCTTTTTAGATTCTGGGGTTCATCCGTCGCAATGCATCCCAGTTCACCGACGTGTATACGCTTTAAGCTCTGTTCTGTGTTTTGGTACGTAGTATCCTAGAATACGCTGCTCCCATTTAAGCCCCATACCACACGTCTCAGGTGATTCGAATTGAGCGTGTGCAGAAATCTTTCATTCGGTTTGCTTTGCGGCATTTACCATGGAATGATCCTGTCCACCTTCCCGACTATCCGGAACGATGTCAACTAATTGATATGGAGCTGAAGTTGCAACGGTTGGTTGTCTTTGACATCCTCAAGAATAACATCGATTGCTCTATTCCTTCTCTTTCAAATACCTCTAAATGTTGCTCAGCGTCATTTGCGGTATTCGGTACTTATTGCTGTTCCCGGACATAGAACGTGCTATGGCTACAACAATCCCCTCAGTTTCTGCCTTAGAGCCTTCAACGATATTTGTGACCTTTTTGATTTTAATGTGTTTAAAAATAGTTTTAAAAACTTCAAGGTACAGCCCAATGAGGTTGGGCGCAAAGGTGACGTAGTACTACGCAGCAATCTAATTCCCATACACTTTCCAGAGACGTCAGAGCCATCCGCCAATTGACTTAAGTCAGTCGGGAAGCTACGCTTTCAATCCGCTCAGAAATGTCATTGACGAAGCTGTTAATAATGCTTATCACTTTGGAGGAAACGACAGTATCGGGTTAAAATGCTTCAGCACTCGGTAGATGTGGTGCTATACGTTTTCTTCTTCCAAATTTTGCTTCTGAAACTATTTGCCTTCCAAGATGGTGGAGCGAGAATGCACCCTGTTGAAATGATCGAACACCTGGAGATCATTATCCTTATTGCGTTGTAGATGGTTATGAATTCAAAGTCTATTATTGCCGACAGACGTCTAGGTCGAAAAAGTGCTCATGGAACGTTAGACCAGCATTAGGAAGTAAATATGTCAGAAAATTCGATTGTTAACTATATAGATAGCATTTGATGGCCCTGAAAAGGGTTAAGAAAATTCTATTGTACACTCTTTAGAAAGCATTTGGTGGCCCTTAATGATGATACGGCCCCGGCTGTATTTTCTACGATGCGGTTGAGAGGGCCACTATCTTTAACGCGTAGAAGATAGTTATGGATCTGTTGGTTAGTTGGTTGTTCAACGCGCTTTGCCATTTACTCCGGGACGCGGCGTTTAAAGCAATGCCATGTTCAGCTGGGGCGCGGTGATGGAAATATCAGACAGCACAAGAGAAAAATTCAACCAAACAAACTCTTTAGTTGGCAAACTGATTTGGTCGTCCTTAGGACGGATTTAGTTGACGGGGAAGAAACATGGTTCGCGATTGAACTCAGGCTATCTTCTTGATATTCTTGGTTCAGTTCCTCGTTGTTGAGGGTGGCCATCTGCAGGTGACGTGGGATAATTCTTGTCTCGTTGATGTCACGGGCGGCATTTCCCGCCAACTCGTAGGCTTCAGCAGCCATGTTTCTCGCAGCAAGGTTGACGGGAGCATTGGCACCAACAGCCAACTTCACCAACGCCTCTCTGGGCAACGACTGCTCACCAGTGCACCCTCCAGGGTGCTTGCTTCCGCCAACTGCGATCCTACAGCCACTGCACAGCTCCACGACTGTCGTAAGACTGAATCAAAATGTCTTGTGTAATGGTATCGGATGCTATTGCACGAAAGAAGGCGGTACCAAAGAAGGCAATGTGATACAAAAAGCATCAAAGGGGACGAATTTCAGTTATTGCGCCATAATAATTAGTGCACGCTAGACGAATGATTTTCTTAACAGAAATATGCCTAACTTGCTTGCCATCGCCAGCAATTAATTCGCTATGCACAACTAGGAACTACAACGAACTCAACCACATGGTCGGTCTGACGTGTTGCAGTTCGGCTCGAATTATCCGAAATAGAATTTCGTTCGTTGGTTGTTCAACGTTCTTTGTCATTTACTCCGGGACGTGGCGTTTAATGAATGCCGTGTTCAGCCGGGGCGCGGTAATTGAACTTACAAACAGCACAGATAAAAAGAAACATTGAATCTGAGTTCTGAGTTATCTAATGCACATAAAGGGAACGCTAGATTCGGCAGAAAATAATGGGATATTTCATGTTAATTTAAGCCAGATAACGCCTGAATCTAGCCTGTTGTATGAAAGATTGCAAAAAATGTTGTATGACGCATGAAAGATTGCAATTGAGCCTGCCAAATAAATGAACTAGATAAAAAAAAATCGTTGTTTACGCTTCCTTTGGCTAGATATTAAACGAGGGAACATTTTACGCGCTTGTTAAGATTCATTATTTGTTTCTGTGAGCACAAGAGAAAAATTCAACCAAACAAACTCTTTAGTTGGCAAACTGATTTGGGCGTCCTGAAAAGGACAGATTTAGTTGACGGGGGAGAAACATGGTTCGCGATTGAACATGAGCTTTCTATCTTGGTTCCTCGTCATTGAAGGTTGCCATCTACAGGTGACGTGAGAGGATTTTCCCGCTTTTTCCCGCCAACTCGTAGGCTTCAGCAGCCATATTTTTTGCAGCGAGGTTGACGAGAGCATCGGCACCAAGAGCCAACAACACCAACGCCTCTCTGGGCAACGACTGCTCGCCATTGCACCCTCCAGAGTGCTTGCTATTGCCAAATGCTTGCCTGCAGCAGATCCTACTCTGCACAGCTCCACGACTGCCGAACAACTAAATCAAAACGCGAAGGTGTACTCGTTATACAGTATGTCCCATAAAAAAATGCGAAAATCCATACCTCAGTTTCAAATAAGTTTTTTTCATAGAAAATGATAAAAAAAAATTATAATTTTATTTAGAGAATCGTTTATTAAGCCTTTCATGATTACATTACTCAATATGTCCACCATTTTTCTCGATCAGCTTCTCCAAACGGGGACTCTCTTCTCAATGTTTGAGTCAGTCATCGAGTTCCATGCCTTGGTGATGGAAGCTTTCAGGGCGCCAATACTGGGGTGAGAACGTTCACAGGACTTAGCCTGAACATATGCCCATATTGAGTTATCTAAAGGATTCAAGTCCGGGCTGCTAGGAGGCCAAATGTCCTTTGGCCAAAATTCCATGTTTTCCTTCAGCCACGCTTGAGTCCTTTTTGAGGTTTAACACGGTGCTCCGTCCGGTAGGAGAATGACGTGTTGGTATGCTCCACAGTTGGCTTTCATCCATGGCAGAACGTGGTCCTTCAAAATGTTCATGTAAACCTCGGTATTAACTTTTAATCCAGCTTTGATAAATACTGGAGGCATTTTCAAGCCATTGGACGCAACTGCCCCAAAAACCATGACTCCGGCCCGATGTTTAATTGTAAACTTGAATTTCACGTTCTCTGGAACATCCTCAATCTTCTTCGGTGAAATAAACCTGTTTGTACTTGTGTTGGATACGGGATCGATGGTGAACATTTTCTCATCCGTGAATACGATGATGGTATGCTTCTTTTTTAATGCTGACACCAAACGTTTCGAGCGCTCCAGCCGTAGTTGTTTGTTTCGGTCCGTTACAAGGAGGCGCTTTACTCTTGCCCTGGACAAACATTTCAAGTCATCTTTGACCAACCGTTGCATGGTAGTTTTTGAAATATCGGCTTCCTCAACCAATTTCCGGATCGATCTGATAGGATTTCACCTCACTTCGTCTCTCACTGATCTGATGACCTTCGGTGTGCGAGCGGACCGTGGACGGCCACTTCCCGGCTTCTGTGCACGTGGTCCATCAAGGAGTGAATGTTGAATATGGTAAACGGTAGCCAGGTGGCATCCCACAATCGTTGCAATTTGTTTTACGGGCTTTTGGGCGAGCAGCAAACTAGTCACAACCTCCTTTGCGTACATTTTACTCAACTTTAGAGTATACAGACAGATGATTGCACACATGCATTAAAACAGTAAAAATAATGTTTCAAGCTACCCAAGAATAAGTATTGAAAACTTTCGCATTTTTTTATGGGACGTACTGTATAACATTCATCGCTGCTAAGAGACGTTCCTTACTTAAATATGAAGTCTGTTCTAGGAAATTACTGTGTATTTGGTAAATTTACTCTTAAAAATCGACATTATGATGTAACGTTCTCCTTGTTACGCTCAGCTAACGGCTTAAGCGCCACCTTCTTAAATAAAAAGGACCGTTAACTCTGTCTTAATTTACCCAGCATGAAACAACCCTCTTAGGGCAGGTTGCTCGAGAGTTTTCAAAGATAACAATTCTGGACCCAAACGTGCAAAATAAATTAACCAAATTGTAGAATAAAGATGTAAAATAAATTGACTACGCGAGTTAAAATCTTCAAAATTAACCTAAGGGGAAAGATGTAACAGTTGAAAGAAACCCAATCCAAACTTATTAATATATAGAAACCAAGTGACACACATAACAAAGTGCAGAATCTAAACTAGAAATAATGTATATTTTATTCAAACTTACGAGCTGCGAAACTATTTATCTTAAATTTATTGAGTTTAACGATTTAATTTAAAATAAACCACTAGGAATTTATTCAGGGAAAACGTAATAGTATCCTACTGTGACGTCACGTTTTATTGTGTTCTACAAAACGAGCAAATTTTCTGACAGATCTGACCTTATTGTTTTCTTTTCGGTGTATCCGCTCCCTCGTTGGATGTTTTTCGCATGCACCAGCCTCAGCACAAATTTGGCTAGCAAATTAGGGGTAGAGGCGTCCCCAGAAGTCGTGGAGTGTTGATCTGATAATTTTCACGGTGTTTAGCTCATATCGCACAGTGTAGCAAGAAAGCCGTCCTACACAATAGTAGATGTTGCGCTACCAAGGTGCCGTGACCGAAACTGGACCTGATGGTCTAAAAGCTGTGTCACCAACAACAAGCGATAGATGGAACATGTCCTTGCTAATGGTATAATGCAATCGGAGGTATTTATCTTCTGGTTGGCGCTTGCCGGTTGTTTTGACGGGTCTTAAGTTTCTTCAAAATTGTATAGCGGAGCCTCGCTCCGCAATCTTCGAGGTGGTTTTGACGGGTGTAAATTTCATCTTGACGAGTCTTAATTTCATTTTGAAGAGTCTTAATTTCGTTTTGACGACTCTTAAATTCAGAAACTTAAAACCCGTCAAAACTATACAATCTTGAAGAAACTGAAGACCCGTCAAAACACCCGGCAAGCGCTAACCAGAAGGTTAATACCTCCGATTGCATTATGCTGGGCAAACGCATCTAAGGAGCATTTTTCCAAAGTTTAAGGAGCATTTCCACAAAAAGAAGGGTGCATTTACCCTTTGCCTAAATAAACACATAAAAATCTCCCAAGTTAAAAATTTGATTTTTAGCAAAAACATTGTTTTGTTAAAGGGCGTTCTTCGACTACTAATTTGATGAATTTTGTTACATTTTCCATTAACGCAATGGACAAAGGTTGTTATATGTTGAAGCATTATATACTGACTTTAGTAAAGCGTTTGCTAGGGTTGATATCTCTCTCTTGCTTTTTTAATTATCTAAGCTAGAGTTTAATGACAGGCTTTTGAAGTGGGTTAAGTCGTACTTGAGCCGTAGAACACAAAAAAAAAGTTTCGAAGGAAAATTTTCATCAGTAGTGTATGTGACATCTGGTGTGCCACAAGGATCCCATCTTGGACCACTACTGTTCATTTATGTGTGGACTATGTACAATATATTTCAAACGTCCTGGATGTTTTAATAAACGCAGATGACATGAATCTTTTCATGGACATTTGTAAAGCATCTGATCTTATTTCATTTCAACGGGAAATTGATCTTTTTCACATCTGGTGTATGAAAAATTGTTTAGAACTCAATGTGAAAAAAATTCCTTTCCATTTCATTTACAAGAAAGCACGTGACTATAGAGGAAGCAATTACAATATGCCAGAAAACAGTTGAAAGGTGCAGTCAAATTAGAGACTTAGGTGTCATGTTCGGCTCTAAGTTAACCTTTGTTGATAGTTATAATAACATTATTTATAAGGCAAGCAACATGCTCGGGTTCATTAAAAGGTTAAGTTTGCAGTTTAATCACCCCTACACGAGAAAAACATTACATGGGGCATATGTGAGGCCCCTCCTTGAATATTGTAGTATAGTATGGGCTCCACATCATGATACACATGTAAACGGTATTGAATCAGTTCAAACACATTTTTTACTATTTGCACTACGAAAGCTAGGTTGGATGACATTACCGCTTCCTTCTTATAGGTCGCGGTGTATTTTCAAGAGAGTTTGCCATGATAGCTTTTATAAATGATGTTATTGCGCAAAGAGTGAATACCTCAGAGATTTAAAAAAATCTTAATTTTATGCTGCCACTTGATTACTAAGAAATAGGAATTTGTGTTATATTAACAATTGAAGAACAAACTATGCCAAGAATGGGCCTTTAAAAAGAATGATGTCCTGTTATAACGTATATTGCGAAACAATTGATGTGACAATGAACAAAAGTACACTTAAATACTCTTTTGTAAGCTAGCTAGTTAAGTATTTAATGTAAATAAATTAATCTTATGCGAAGAATGTAAGCTTTTAACATTAAAAATTATACATAATAATGTAATAGTTCTAACAATTTGATTAACGACAAAATAAAATAAAAAAATTAAAATTGGGTAGAAAATCAACAATATTAATTGAAATTTAAGCTAAGTGTAATGCATAAGGACTCAATCTCAACTCACGGTAACATTTTTGTATATATTAAGTATTTTTTACACAAAAAAAACTTTATTAGGAATCGATCACACTCTTGAAACATGATTGTACGAAACTGGGCAAAACAAATAATCATTATTCTGATAAAAAATAAACATTCATATATACCTGTCGCGATTGCCCTCCAATGTTTTCTCCTGCCCCGTGCCTCTTACAAATCATAGAGAATTTTCATTTTCACGGCAATAATCACCTGACTGACAGCATTAGCCACTACTTCTGGTCGCACACCACAAGCCAAATGCACAAATATCGTGCACACGATAATCGCCACCCATTGCTGGCTAGCTATTCTGTGTAGAAGAATGTCACTCAAATGATGCAGATTAATAATTTATCCGTGAGCACTAGCAGAGCGCGTGAGTTAATAATCACCCTCTTCAAGGAACGCCCAAACAGTGGCGCAGCGAATTGGCCGATTATTCTGGAAAGTTGGGCGATTTCACGTAGGGTGTGGAACGGATTTATCTTGCAAGTGTTTTGTAACTTACCAACGCTTATTTTTGTAGTATGATGCATAATAGGATATATTATGGGTTCATTATAAATTTTATAATTTTCACTTCTTCAAAATGTTGTGGAAGTATATTTTTTGGGATAGAAAAAAAATTTTATTCTGATATTCTGTGCACAACGCATGTAAAACCATGCCATGGAAAAATGAGCAAAAAAATTTAATGTGCTCCAGAAAAAAAAAACAATAGTGATCGAACAGTTTCAACACGTAGCCAAAATTGATTCCGATGCTGTAACAATGTTTACATGCCATCAAAGTATTAATTTTTTCATAACGCAATTCGGAACAATTATGCATTCCTAATTTCATGTATAGAAAATTTAATTGCAAGCTTGTAATTAGTGGCTAAAAACATGTACCTACGATAAGTAGTTATACCCGTCCAAGTACGCACATTAGAATAGGCACTATATTTTTCTGATCATTAACAACCAGCTCTCGGATGCCAGTGCATGTTCTAATAATAATCACCACACGCAAAGTGCTGCATACTTTTTTGGAAGATATTCGTTGAACAAACATAGAATAGAACCACTTATAACTTCGTGTTAATGGCCCATATTCGAACGCTGGTTGTTTGTATTTTGACTTTCTTCTATGTAAATGTTCGGCTAATAAAGTGATTCCTAATATTTCATTGGAAGGGTTATTACCTTTTCGATTTCAGCTCCGGGTCACCATTGACGTCAATATAACTGATGAATGACAATTCAATCGATTAGTTTTACCCCAGAACGCGTGCTTTTATTTTCAAAGCTTATGGAGCTATTGGATGCATTTCAGAAGCAAATGACTTACATTAAATTTGCATAGAGAAGCCATGAATAACACAAAAATATTAATGTGACGTATTAATATATGACGAGTTTTAAATTATTAAACTAATGAAATTATTCGAAATCAAAAGTATGAATCTTCGATAAACTTAGTACAGGGTGAGTGGGAATTTCTGTCAGTAAAGTATATGGTCATAAAAATGAGAAACTTGCATGAATTTGAATTTTCAATGTATTTCCTGTGTGGTATATCTTTAACATTTGTCATAATTTAGTTCAGTTCAAATCTTTTTCTCTTTGCCTTAATTGCCATTCGCATGCGTTGTTGGAAAGCGTCACAGCTGGCACGCATGATATCTAGAAGCATGTCATTCCATATTTTCACCAAACGTTTCTTAAAAGTTTCCACGGTTAGTCCTTTGGTATTCCCCAGTTTGCCATGTATATAATTCGAGAGGATTCAAATCAGATGAAGAGGTAGGCCATTCATTCGACGAAATAAAATCCGGAAAACAACCTTACACCAAGGCTGTGTAGCTTTCGCCTAGCGTGACGGTGCAGAGTCTTGTTGGAAGCAGTATGATGCATTCTTGTAATGTATCTTGACGAAGGGAAGCAAATGGTTCTTCAAAACCTTATCGATGTAATATTTACTGTTGATTTTAACACCAGGTTCAATGAACAGCAATGGATCCTTCAAAGTTTTCAAGAAACATCCCCAAACCATCACTCTTGAAACAATCCAGGACCTTTGAACAGCTAGTTTATCACGAAGAATATCAGAAAGATGTGCTGCATATGTAGCATCGCAGTTTGACGGTCAAGGAGGTTACTTTTCACCCCACCTAGTAGTGTGACCCCCCTTAGTCTTCAACGCTACTTCCAGTCAACGCGTCCGCCAATCGAACAATCCTGACATCCTTACTGGGTGTTGTCGAAAGATGACGTCCTTGTCCGGAAAAGTTTTTCACTATTCTTTGGCTAACATACTTTCTCCATATGTGTTGAACAATCCTAAGTGAAACTGAGTATTTTTTAGCAATATTCCGGAATGATAAATAATAACTTTTAAAGCTACAAAATAAGAAGAAAGATTAATAATTTCCATTTAATTCCAACTACCTTTTTTACTTATCTTTGACACATACGCGTATTTACTCTACAATGTGCAGACTTCTTCAGAGTCGTTTACTAATACTCGACTGAAAGAAAACCTTCACCACCTGCCGTTTTTATACTACTTTCTAAATACAAACACTTGTACCTAAAGCAAATATTTTTGCCTAACCTATCCTAAGTCAAATACAAAAATTACCCTAACCTAGTAATTCTGCAGCAGAGGGTGCTTTGTTGTAGTTTAGGTACTAAGTTAAAGAACCATGTGTACACGTTACCTTGGTCTTTGTTTAGTAGACTTGTGTTCTGTTGTTGGTTGATTCTAAGCTTTCTGTGGCGTCTAATTTCCAGGGTGTAGAGGTAGTCCGTAAGATTGTGATGTCATTTGTCGTTATGTCGTGATTCTCCGTGAAGATGTGTTCAGCAACTGTTGATTTTATGTTATGTGAAAATCCTTTGTCATTCTGTTTGACGGCCTTAGTCACCTCCGCTAGATGTTCTTTGAACCTCGTTGCCAAGGTTCTCTTTGTTTGACCTACATATATTTTGCTGCTTTTGTGTACCTCTGCTTTACCTAATAAAAAAACAAAACACAACCAAAAAAAAAAAAAAAAAAAAAAAAAAAGAAAAAAAGAATAAAAAAGGAGGACAAAAGGAAAATTTCAATTAAAAAAAAAAAAAATTTAAAAAAACACCGATACACGCGTCCCTTGACCAAATTTTACTATCACCCTTTACATCTACTGAATCTTTGGTGGAGCCTTACATCGATGTCAATTGATTGTACCTACTAGAGAAGTCCAATCCGAATTCCCTAAGCCGGGGTTTCAGCTTGTGGTGGAATGTTGCCAAAAGTATGCTGAAAAGAGTGGTTTGAAGTGTAAGGGATGGTTTTTTGTGGGTTTTCTGAAGATTTAAAATTCTAAAGACCTTGATGATATCGGTTCTCTGACTACTAGAAGGTCGCAAGTTTCCCATCCTTTCTATTTCGTGAGTGAACTTAATGTCTTTCTGGAGATTGTTGATTTCTTGAAGAATTAAGGGGAGATCCTCTTGTTTCACTACGGCGAAGATGTCGTGGACGTATCTCCACTAACGAGTCGGAAGTAATCCTTTTAGGATTGTTTGTAAATTCGCCATAAACAGTTCACAGAGGAATGGGGATAGAGTGTTTCCCAAGGGGGCTACTTTTAGTTGTTTATAGAGTGAACCTCTGAAAGTGAAGTTGTTCTTAAGCTGACCCGACTTTGCATGGAAGAGAACTAATTCACTGTCAGAGGTTCATTCTTTAAACAACTAAAAAGAGCCCCCACCTTTTTCATGTCAAAATGAGAATAATATAACATATAATCTGTATAATCTGGCTGTGTTTCTGTGAAAGCTATACTGATCCCTCGCTATCTGACGTCATCATCGTTTACATAAAGTTCAGCGCCATCTGTTCGTGGCTAGCTGCGTATATTCAGCGAAGCTCTCTTGCGTGTCTTATCCATCTACTGGCATACTCTTGCAAAAATGGATTCCAATTGCTACCAGTGCTCCAAACCGGTGAAAACCATTGAATATTTGCAAGTTAGTAGATTTTGTAACCAGTCAGTGCATATCATATGTGTTGGTTGAAAAAGACCGACTATGGATTTCATCAACGAGCACAATAATTTGTTGTTGTTGCATGTTTTACAGATTCAACAGCTACATGACATCAAGCAAAATCCTTTGAAGTCATCATCCGATGTTGTGAATGCGATTTCGGAGAATATCAACCGGATTGGCCGGATTGAAAAACGAATTGAAGGAAACCAAAGAGATAACAAAATCTATTGCTGTAAAAAAAAATCAGCCTTTGGACTCAGCTGGGTTGCCCCAATTCCGACCATGGCCAAGTCACAAGCGACATGGGGTGGCTGCTACAAGGGGTACACTGAAAATCACGACCAGATATAACACTGATGGGAGGCACGAAGTCGTTAGAAAAGGTTGGCATGACTGTCGAGACAGTTGCGAAACCACCAGAGAAATTCTGGATATATTTATTCAGGATTGGTCGTCACGTGACCGAGGATGACATATCTAAGTTGGCGAAAACTTGCTTACATACTAAAATCGACATTGACGCGCGAAAGCTTGTGCGTGAAGATACCGAATTTAAACACTTTGCGTACATCTCCTTCAAAGTTGGAGTTGTTAAGGATCTTAGGGATTCTGCGTTGGATACTTCCATATGGCCGAAAGGAATATTCTTCCGAGAACTCGAGAACCATTAATGTGGTCGAATGCAGTGAGAGGGTCTTCCAGCAACGGCGAGTACTCCCTTTTTTCCAGAGTCTGATCGAAACCACTCAGTCCTGATCCATCGGGCACACATCCATCTGAGACAACGAGACGAACCGTTACGCCGTCCGACCCGGGTACTGCATTTCCCATGACTACTCCCCGAGGGACAAGCTGTAGCTGTTACTTCGAATGTCCTGGTGTACTACCAAAACGTTGGTGGGATCAACAGTTCTCTCGCCGAGTATCAATTGATCCTTAGCGATGGTTGCTATGACGTTTACGCTCTCACCGAGACCTGGCTTAGCGGGAATAATACGGCGAATCAACTCTTTGACGATTCTTACACCATTTATCGACAGCATCGGTCACCTTCTAATAGCAACAAGAGTATCGGGTTTGGTGTTCTGGTAGCTGTTCACTCTAGATTCAAATCCAGTTTGGTAAATCCTCCCAATAGTTCATCTGGGGAGCAAATATGGGTTGCATTGGCTACCGACGATGTTTCGCTCTACGTTTGCGTGATTTACTTTCCTCCCGACTGAGTAAATGACGCAATTTTGATCGATAAGCATCTTGATTTGCTGAGCTGGGTCGTTACGCAGTTGAATCCAAGGGACAAGATGATCATCCTCGGCGATTTCGATTTGGGAACAATTTCTTTACAGCAAAATCCTCTTGGGCACTACTTTCCGATCGTTTCTCGATCGCCGATTGGCCTGACATCACGAAAGCTGCTTAACGCGTATAGTACTGCTCAACTCAGGCAGCTGATTGGTGTTCAAAACGTGAATAATCGCATGCTTGATCTGTACTTTGCAAGCAACGAAATGGGTAGGGATTGCATATTGAGGCTCCAGCACCGCTAGTTAAAATCTGTCGGCATCATCCATCATTAATTTTGAAACTTGCGTTTAATCCATTTTGTCACTTCCGGGTTTCATCTGAAAGCGTTTTCTACGATTTTAGTAAGACTAATGTCAGCGGAATGAACGATTTCTTGAAACTCGTTGACTGAGACGAGATTTTCAATGTTGCTGCATCGACAATGTCTGGTGTACTACTGTATGCCATTGATCAGTTTGTTCTTGTGAGGATGAAACTAGGATCGACTAAACCAGCTGGTCGAATTCCGCTCTTAAGAGCCTCAAAAGAGTGAAGAAGGCAGCTTTGAAACGACTCAGCAAATATCACACGGATTCTATAAGAGTGAGTCCCACATTAAATTGCATCACGGAAAAAACGCTGTGGAAAATTACCTAGTACACCGATCATTTTCAAACTTTCAGACATTAAAATATATCTCATAAGTAAGCTTTTGACATATTTATTTCATTCAACTTCAATACCATAACCGTACGCTCATACCTGACGCTTAACTCCACTCATTAGGTTCTGTACAACATCTGGCTGCAGCTTCTTCTGTACGGAAACCAACTTTTTCTTCGTGTCTTCCTCAGATTTGACCTCCTTGAGATGCCTCCGTAGCTTCATAATAGCCCAGTATTTTTCTATTAGCTTTAGTTCCGGTGCGTTGGGGCGGTTCATGTCGTTGGGTATAAAAGTGACCCCGTGTTGGCTTCGTTCCACTCCAGGACAACATTTGAATAGTAGCACGACGCTAGATCCGGCCGGAAGCTGACGCATCTGTAAACACTCCTTGAGGTAGATCTCCCCGTTTACAGTCCCGTTAGTCACGAACGGCGCACTCCGTTTGCCACATGAGCAGATCGCTTGCCAAATCATGAATTTCTTGGCAAATTTTGAAATTTTCTGCTTCCTTACTTCTTCCGGAACATCAAACTTGTGCTGGCCGGTGAAGAACAGTAGCCCCGTAAACTGCCAGCAGTCCGCCTTGACGTAAGTCTCATCATCCATGATGAGACAGTGAGACTTCATCTGCATCTGGGTGTACAGTTTCCGGGCCCGTGACTTTCACACCGTATGTTGCCGTTCGTCACGATTTGGAGCCTTCTGCACTTTGTACGTATGCAGTACCTCTCGGTCCTTGGCTCTCTGAACGAAAGACTTGGACAGATTCAACTTTCTGGCCACATCCCTGACCTAAGCATTGGAATTCCACTTAAACGCTTTCACGACACACTTGTGATCCTGATCACTAATAGAACATCCATTCTGACCACATTTCTCCTTCCGTTCGATGCTCAGAGTTTCGTAGCAACGTTTAATCACACGACTCATCGTTGCCTGCACGATTACGAGTTGTTTTTCGATGTCCCGATGAGAGAGTTGAGGATTTTCCAGGTGCTTGCGCAAAATAAATTCGTGACGTTGCTTTTCGGGCGACAATTTTTCAATTTTCAAAAAACTGACAGCGATAAAAATACAACAACAAAAAACACTCTGAACTACTTCTACCCAAATTTTCAAGAGAAAATACCTAATGGGTAATTTTCTAATGCGTTTTTTACGTGATGCAATTTGATGTGGGTTACCCTTTAAGTGCAGGCGAATGCTGAGTACAAGCAATTGAACGATTATCTCTATAACGCCTAACAGGACCGTCTACAAAAAAGCCTTAAATCTAACCCCAAAAGTTTTTGACGTCACGTTAATGGCGTCACGTTTGCCCTCCACGATGACGGATGGTTTTTTTTAAGCTCACTGTATCGCCGGAATGGCCTATATGTTCCGTTTCCAATTCAGACGAGCAGACCCGCAGGATATTGCGCTCACCACCAGTAATGTGCCTCGTCTTCCTGCCTCCGGAATTTTGCCATCACCAATGACATGGTGATGGCAGCTGGCAAGGAATTGAAATCTTCTACGGGATGTGGTCCGGACGGCATTCCTTCGCTTGTACTAAAACGGTTTGTGAATATGCTTGCGTCTCCGTTAGCAAAGGTCTTCAGTCTTTTTTTGTCTACCGGCGTATTTCCGTACTGCTAGAAACCTTCATATGTTTTTCCAGTGTTTAAGAAAGGTTGCAAGAATATGGTCTCGAACTACCGCGGCATAGCTGCATTAAGTGTAGTATCCAAGTTGTTTGAGGTGATTATTCTTCAAAAGCTAGAGCAGAGCTACGCGCACTATATTTCGCTGGATTAAGGCCTGTTCGTTAAAGAAAAAGGACACCTGTTCCTCAGCGGAACAAATTTAGTTCAGGGCAGTTTGGGGCAGTTTGGCATTTTTCGACAAAATCGACTTTTTCTTTCTTGAGCATCTCCAACGTAGCAGAAGCGTAGTGAGCAGATGCCAGATCCGACCAACGGCCAATGGAGGACCCGTATGCTTTCGGTAGATGGGTAGAAGCCGTTTTTTGATGCATTCTTTTCTGTAATTTTCACCGTTGATTGTGCCCGTTGTGAAATATGAAGAACTCTTCAAGCCACAGGAGCAAATGCCACACCAAACACTTTTTCCAAAAAATTTCGGTTTGGATGTATCGCACATTATCAGGCACATTTGTCCTCTGCTCAGCGTTGGAAAATTGTGGCCCCGGAAGTGTACTGGTACTGGACATAGTTTGACGTACGTCTCGTCGTCCATCAAAATGCATTGGTCGCAGTTTCCAGTTGTGCTACGCGATCGATAAAGCACCCACTAGACGCCGTTTTTCTGCAACAACAGCTGGAGGCGTTTGCTGAATGATGTCGCATCAATCGGATTACATTGGATGTTTCCCAGTGATCGGTGATTTCATATGGCCGTAAATACGAACTCTACCAATTCGGTTATGCTTTGGCAGGATTTGAGCAGCCGTGCGAAACGACGGTCAAGGACTTGGGGATCCTTATCGACTCTAAAGTGACCTTCAAAGGCCACGTAGCATACATCGTGCCTGAGGCATTATCGCAACTAGGCTTCCTGTTCCGTTTACTGCCTGAAATCGCTTTACTGCGCAATCCTCCGCCCTACCCTGGAATATTGTTCTGTTGTCTGGTCTCCCTGTAACCAGAATGAAATCTCAAGTGGAGAGACCCTTTCAATCATCCCAGCAATAGCAGTCGGTGCCAGCTCATCAACCTTCATTTACTTGAAAGAAGGCGTCACGTGGCAAAAGCCTGTTTTATTGGCGATCTCCTGCAAAGGAACATTGATTGTTCTAGACTGCTCAGCATGTTGGACATCAACATACGCCACCGTAATCTACGCGTACACTCGTTCCTGAGCCTTCCCGCTGCAAGGACCAACTATGGTCTTCACGAACCAGTGCGCAGTACACTGATAGGCAAAATAAAGTGCCCACCTCATCGTTTTTTCAATTTCTCTCATTTACTTGGTTCAAATTAAAGTAAACACACTGTAATTTTTTTTATTACCTTATTTTTTATATTCTTTTTAAGTTTCACTTATGGAATACTGAAAAAAAAGGAGTTTTACTTAGAGAAAAAAAAAATCAATTTGTGTTGAAAAAAAAACCGTGACAAAATAAAGTGCCCACTTCATTTAGGCTACAGAAAACATAAATTAAAGTAAAATAAAAGCATTTCAATAATTGATGTGTCCTCCTTTGGCCTTCAGGACCTCCTGCAGGCGCTTCGACATGCTCTCGACCAGGTTCTTTAGGTGCTGTGGATCTAGCTCTTCCCAGGCGCGCTCCAGGGCTTCAAAATAGTTATTTTTATTGGTAACACCAGTTTTGTCAACCCTGGCATCGAGAATCGCCCACAAATTCTCGATGGGATTGAGGTCCGGGCTTTGTGGAGGCCATTCCAGCGGTTTGATCCGACAAGACCGGAAGAAAGACTTGGTCTTCTTGGCAGTATGCTTCGTGTCGTTGTCCTGCTGGAATACGAACTTCTCTTCAAGGCCCGTCTGGATCAGCGAAACCTCCAGATTTTCTCGCAGGATGTTGATGTAAGAATCTGCCGTCATTATCCCGTCGATTTTCACAATGCTTCCCACTCCACCCCACGAAAAACACCCCCAGACCATCACATTTCCTCCTCCATGCTTCATCGTGCCTTGGATGTGGCGCTCCTGAAGCTCCTCTCCCGATCTGCACCAAACACGAACCCACCGCTTTCGGTTAAACAGCTCGAATTTTGATTCGTCCGTCTAGAGAACCGTTTTCCAGAACTCTAGGGGCTTATCAGTATGCTCCGTTTGGCTTTGTTTGCCTTGCTGATAAATGGGCGCTTCTGGGCAAGTTTGCTATTCAACCCCTGTGCTACGAGACGGCGACGAACAGTTCGACTGGAAACTAATAACTGAAGGGTTTCCTGGATCTCGCGGACAGTACCTTCGGGTCTTCTTGACTCGCGCAATCGTCTCTCCTCCCTATCACATGCTCCGTTTGGCTTTGTTTGCCTTGCTGATAAATGGACGCTTCCGGGCAAGTTTGCTATTCAACCCCTGTGCTACGAGACGGCGACGAACAGTTCGACCGGAAACTGATAACTGAAGGGTTTCCTGGATCTCGCGGACAGTTACCTTCGGGTTCTTCTTGACTTCGCGCATGATCTTGGTGTCCGTTCTCGCATCCGTTTTCCGCTTCCTGCCTCTGCCAGGGCTATCCACCACTGATCCAAACGTTTTAAGCTTCAGAAGAATTTTGCCAACCGCTGCTTTACTGATACTGTACTTCTTAGCGACAGCCCGGTGCGATTCACCGTTTTGCACATCACGAACGACCAATTTTCGGATACACAAGGGAATTGCTTTCGAAAGCACTGCGTTCTCCATTTTTTTTCAAATGCGATCACGTATACAAATGCACCAGGTTGAGCCGTTTGCTTCAAAACATGTCAAAATATCAAAACATAAACAATCGAGGGGTCTTCCAATGGAAACTTATCGAAAACATATCGATTTTTGAAGTGGGCACTTTATTTTGTCACTGTTTTTTTTTCAACACAAATTGATTTTTTTTTCTTTAAGTAAAACTCCTTTTTTTTCAGTATTCCATAAGTGAAACTTAAAAAGAATATAAAAAATAAGATAATAAAAAAAATTACAGTGTGTTTACTTTAATTTGAACCAAGTAAATGAGAGAAATTGAAAAAATAGAAGAGGTGGGCACTTTATTTTGCCTATCAGTGTATGTGCCTTCTTTTGAATAGTTTTTACTCTGCGTTTGATTTTAATGTAAATAGAAAAATAAATAAATTTACATACTCTATTTGTTATGTTTGTATTCTCCGTGCGTGGAGTAACGATTATGATGTAGAAGGAGATGTTTCGCTCATTGCCATGACGCACCAAGAGTGATAAATGTGGTTTTAGACGTGTTTCTTATTAGTCAGTTTAATTTTTTGATTTTGCGATTTAAGTTTTAAGCCGGTCATTGGGGCAAATATTTTAGCTGTTGACTGTAATAAATAAATAAAACAAAAAAATAAATGCATTTTCAGGCCAAGTATATGATTTATTTTGTTTAGTACTGTAAGTAATAAATAGGATTTTTTTTTAATTAAAATAGTTTAGATAAATAAATACAATTACAAAACCAATCTCGTACAGTTTAATTGAATCCACCATGCCTTCGATTTTAAAGATCCGGTTGCCATCAAATTTAAAATTTCTGATTCTTTTTCATGTGTACTGCAAAATCAAAATGTTACTTAGTTACATCCACAAGATTTTTTTTTAAATTTGCTACGGTAAAGCATTTCGTGAAACGGACGAACGTGGACCATTTTTTGTGGTATTGGAAGAAATAATATCAAAATGTTGTCTTCTTTCTAAGTTCAAGTGGTA
The DNA here is from genome assembly GCA_024533555.2 of Aedes koreicus. Classification (NCBI taxonomy): domain Eukaryota; kingdom Metazoa; phylum Arthropoda; class Insecta; order Diptera; family Culicidae; genus Aedes; species Aedes koreicus. The sequence goes on along the minus strand of JAHHFK020002372.1, from coordinate 74,144 downwards.
GCACAAACTGCTTCACTTGGTTCGTACCAATGCCTAGATTAATTCTTGTAATATATTCAAATAGACGTGCCAAAGATTCACACGGCAATTCCCCTATATTCATAGAAATCAAAAACAAGCTAAGGGAAGGTCCATTAATGATATAACGCAGTAAGGAGGGAGGAGGAGGGGGTTAGGGAAAAAAATTACAATCCATACAAACAAATTTGAACCGTAACAAGGGGGGGTCTACAAAGTCACTTTTTTGCGTGACATAATTAATGGATGTTCCCTAACACACCTTCGTGTGGTAAACAATGTCGATTATGTGTTCCTATTGAAGAATCAACATCTTTTTTTTAATTCCTTGATTATCGAGATTTTCAGACCGGGGCTGGTTCACCTCCCCTCGCAGTTACTAAAATACCTTTTGGGTATTTTCGTAACTTGTCCGGGGGTGAGATTCGAACTCGTGACTTTGGCGGGAGAGGTATGAATGTTAACCACTACGCCGGGGTCGCCCCCAGAATCCAAATTTGTTTAGCAATCAAAAGAAAATTACTGATCTAAATTGTTTAACAACTGTAAATGTGGCTATCATAATTAAAAAATAATCCTCGATCAAACTTGACGCAGACTGCCACAGTAGTCGAGCGATTATTACATAACCGTGCAAAATTACAAAATTATTTATCTTCCCCAAGTCAATTATTTACCAAATCATTCTTTTGTGTTCCCGTTCTTTTGAAGGCAGGAAAGAAATCATTTTCCGTTTTCGGTCTTTGCTGCCACCTCTGCCGTCTGAAGCTTTTGACCGAAAACGTTCGGAACGTACAAAACTCAAACATCAAATCGGTACTCGGCTGCAGCACGGGCGAAAATACCAAATTGATTTATTCCACGTATAAATAACGTGAATATATTCTAGAAGGAGCAAAATTTTATGCATTCTAATCACGATATATACATGTTACCCCAACATGGACTATGAATTAGCATAAAAATGAGCCCCGTACTGTCACCTCTGCCACCAGCGTAAGCTCCGTGGGGTTAGAAGAACCAAGGAATAGAAAAAAAAATACCTTGGCCATAGGCTCTAAAACAGAAAACGAGTAAAAAAGCTCATTTAGTCAGCGCCTTCGAGACGACTACGGAAATACTTTCCGGTTAGGGGGGTGAGAGCCAGCAATACAGCTCCTATTTGTTGGCTGAAAGGATAGCATCAGGGCTATGGGTAATAGGTTTACGTCGCTGGCCAAAGCAAAGAATGTTACCTGAAGGTTCGAACAGGTCAACTGAAAAGGGAAAAATCTCCTGCTTCCCTGAACTACTACTATTGTTTCGTCAAAATATTGAGCTCTATTTAAGGGCTATTTATTACCTCGGGCGTCGATTGACGATATATTATCTAAAGCCAAAGACCTTTTCGAAAAGTGAATAACTATCCATACTCTAAATTACAATCTCTTGCTCAAATTTGGATAAATTAATGTTTTACAAAATGAACAAATGACAATCCCAAATTCACAATTTCAATCAATAAACAAATGAAATCTGTCTATTCGCATCACAACAGTATCTATCGTATAAACCTCGCTTGACAAGTCTAACACTACAAAAACTTTATGTCGTTTTTGTATTTAATAAATAATGGTTGAGAAATAAATCACAAAATTTATCCAGAACAAATAAAAAAATTCTATTTCAACCACTGCCATAACACCGCAGCCAGCAACAGTAACTTTTCTAGACACAGTTCGGAAAAGCAGCCTCAATGTGTAATTTAACGTTATTTACATGGATGTTAACGAAAACAGTCACGTGAGCAGGTTTCCACCAATCGACAGCAGCACAAAACAAGCTACTTCAACCCCCATCTGACTCTCATTCCTATTATGCAGAGCATGGTGGCGACTTTGTGGTGGTAATTATCAGCCAAACAATCTGGGAAAGCCGTCCCCATTTCCGCAGTCGAAAGCTCTAGAGGTCATAGGACACGATGGTACACGTGCGCGTACGATTTTCCTCACATCGAACAGTCAGTGGATTGGTGATGATGACTAAGTCCGGTTAATTGTTGATGAATTTGCATGCAATTTAGCGATTTCTCGCGTGCTAATTGGTGTGCTGGTTTGGCTCTGGTGGTGGCACTCATTAAATGTCACAGTTGAACCAACAGTAATTTGAGATAACATGATTTTGGCGTACCTGGTTGCTTTCTTAGCTTTAGGGCGCCAGGATACGGAACATACAAATGTTGTGTAATGATTGATTGGGCAATGGCTACATATATGTGTCGCAAAATGATGAAATGTAAATACGGAAAGGACTCTACTACAACTCTACGCAAAACTGACTCATGTTATTATTCTCAGCTCCATGAGAAAAAAAAACATAGGAACCATTGTCTAGCGAACTTCTGATAACCATGGAACCAAGTGACCTGACTCCTTTTTTTCGGTCATAACATGGGACAATTATGCATAAAACTGCGAATACAAAATATCACATAGCCCTTGGTGGAGATTTGTATGATTTGTTTTACTAAGAGGCTGCCCATAAGTAAAGTAGAAAGCCTGGGTGGTTTAAAGACAACATTGCCAAGCCAGAAGTAACGGGTTCGATTCCCACCTTGAGCTAAGGAAATCATTCGGGTTGAGCGTTTTCGTTTCTGTCCTAAGATCATAATCGTTATGTCTGTCACAATTTTTTTGTATTTATTTAGGTTATCATAAAAAGCTGTGAAAATAAATCCTCGAATAAAAAATTGAGGACGTGACGGTGTGTACTTCCTCAAAGGCTGCTAGAATTAGAAGTTATAACCATGGACGGATTGAACAGGCTTTATTTTATTGCTTAGAACTGAATAATAAAGTCTGGCCATAAACGGCTTGCTAAGGTGGCATCGAGAATCGCCTGCTATAAATCTTAAAGGGAAATATGGCTATAAAAAATTAAGACTTTTTTGGGGCATAGATTTGCCACACGGTTGTTTTTTTAAATAATAATAATAATAATAATAATAATAATAATAATAATAATAATAATAATAATAATAATAATAATAATAATAATAATAATAATAATAATAATAATGATAATAACAACAATAACAATAAAATGATCAAAGCACGGCTAATCCAGCCAAGTACAGGTCAATAACATGCCTTTCAAGCCTGTACAAAGTGCTCTTGTCAGTAATCAACCGAAAGGTACGGAACCATTGCGATGCGAACAACGTCATGACTGAAGAACAGAAGGGCTGCCGGAAAAACACGCAAGGCTGCAAAGATCAGGTCATCATCGATGCAGTTATTGTAGGTCAGGCTAGCCAGAAAAGGAGAAACCTGAGCATAGCATACATCGACTAGAAGAAGGCGTCCGACTCAGTTCCTCTCTCGTACCTTATCAAGGCACTGCAGTTGTACAAGGTAGATGGTGGAATCATCAGGCTATTACAGCATGCAATGGGCATGTGGAGTACATGTCTTCACATTACTGACGGAGCAGCGGTGTTAAGATCCAGAACTCTCAGCATTAGAAGGGGAATTTTCCAAGACGATGCCTTTAGCCCGCTGTGGTTTTGCCTTGCGATGAACCCCCTCAGCAGAACACTCAATCAATGCAACTATGGCTATCATTTGAAAAGTGGAGGAAGAGCTACCAACGTTACCCACACCTTTTACATGGACTACTTAAAGCTGTTTGCGGAATCAGTTGGAAAGCTTCAGTGACTCTTACAGCTAGTAACGGTGTTCAGCAACCATATTCGGATGGAGTTTGGAATCGATAAATGTCGAACAGTCAATCTTCTTCGGGGAAAATTGTCGGATATCGGTAGTTTTTGCATCAACAAATAGAAGGAGATTCGGAATATGGTTGAAGGCGAGTCCTACAAGTACCTTGGATTCCTGCCATTGAACGGGATTCGCCATACAACGTTCAAGAAGCAGTTGCAGGAAAAGTTCCTGTATCGAGTCAACCGTGTTCTGAGGTCATTCCTGTCGGCCGGCAACAAGATAAAGACGATTAACACGTTTGCCGTGCCTCTGTTGACCTACAGCATTGTAGTGATAAAGTGTACCAAAACTGACTTGGATCCGATAGAACGAGCAGTACGAGTGGCGTTCACTAAGCATCGCATCCATCACCCAAAGTCGGCCGTCGAGAGCGTCACCCTACCACGTACTGAAGGAGGAAGAGGCGTTACCGATATTCAAGCGCTATGTGTTTCCCAGATCCAGCAGTTGCGGGTGTACTTCGTTGAAAGCCAAATCTATCACGAAGTCTACCGTGCTGTTTGTGAAGCAGATCATGGGTTCATCGCCTTCCATCTGGCGCAGGAGGACTATCAGCTGGGCTGCGACCAAAAAACTATCGACGATAAAGTTGCATCGTGAAAGCTGAAGTAGCTGCATGGGACGCATCCCCATCAGTTGGAACAAGCGCTTGTCGACAAAGTAGCGTCGAATACGTGGCTGGTGCGAGGTTATCTGTTCTCAGAGATTGAACGCTTCATGGTAGCCATCCAAGACCGGGTCATTGCAACAAAGAACTATCGCAGGTACATATTGCACGAAGAAGTAGAAGACCGTTGAAGAAAATGCAACGCAGTTGGAGAGGCGATCGAACATGTTGTTGCTGACTGCCAGACATTAGCAGAAGTAGCGTATCTTGGTCGTCACAACGATGTCGCCAAGATTGTGCACCAACAACTTGCACTGAAAAACAATTTGGTTAACCATTACGTGCCCTACTACAAGTACCTGCCAGACCCGGTTCTGGAAAATAGTTGCGTAAAGCTGTACTGGTATCGCAAGATCCTAACGGATGTCCTCATCCGTGCCAATCGCCCTGACATAGTGATCTACGACAAAAGAAAGAAGAGTGTAACTCTCATTGATGTCGCTGTACCGCTGGATCGCAACGTCCATTCAACGTTCTCTACCAAGATTACGAAAAACCAGAGGCGGAGGAGTCGAGCCAGATGTGGCATTTGGAGAAGGTCCGTACAGTTCCCGTGATAATCTCAGCGGGTAAACTGTTCCCCGTACCTTTATATGTTCAGTTGAAGAGTTGTAGCTGCGAAAGGAACTAAACAGCATTCAGAAAGCAGTGGTTCTTAGAACCTGTAGTATTGTCCCATTGAAAAGTTTTGGGATTTGATGAAGGCAAAACTTCGGAAGAAAGGTACAGAAGCCGCTGATGCCGACAAATTCAAAAAGGATTGGGAAATATTAGCAGAAGCATCAACACTTATCCAAAACCTAATGAGGAACATTAAGTAGAAAGTGCATAACCTGGTGAAGTTAATGAATAACTTGATAAATATTACTGTTATTTGATCATTGTATAACTAAGAAACATTATTTTTGTAATTTACACTCCGAAAAAAATACAAGCTAAAACAAACAGTTTTTCTCTTTACCCATAATTAACGATACAGTCCTTAGAAGGAATAGCATAGAAGAGTGTATGTCTAGGGTTTTTTTTTCATTAGGGCGAATCTACAATTGAGAGACTCTCTCCGGGCTCGCTCTCTTTCATTCATAAATCAATCACCTTTACGTTAATCATTCTACTATTTGTAGAGTATGCTAGCCAGCACTGTTGTGTTTCGATCTGTACTAAAGAACGCCTCGAAAGTTTTATAATGGCGCTGTAATGAATGAAAGAGAGCGAGCCCGGAGAGAATCTCTCAATTGTAGATTCGCCCTAATGAAAAAAAAACCCTAGATGTAATGTCTGTATGTAAGGCGCTCCATCGAAGCGATAGCACGTTTTGATCCCCGAAAGTACCCTTCCTACACGTGAAACAAAAAATATAGAAATGATGAATAGGAAGATCCATATCCGATGAGAACCATGTTTCACCAAGAGCAAATTTATCAAAACCGTTGTTATGATTTGAAAATTTCAAAGAATATAATTTTGGAATTTGACTGCCCTTCGACAATTTCACTGGCAAACAGTAATCAAATCCTCGTTCGGAAAATTATCCATCGAAGGAAATGATAGGTCCAAGGAGACCCACTTTAAAGGTTCAAGTCAAAAATAATTTCAGTTATACCTACCTTCCTTGTATCCTATTGTTTTTAATTTATGTACTTCCTGTTATTGAACTGAATTAAGCAAAGTGTTCTTGAGTCGGCCAATCGGCCGCTTGTCCAAGATCTGAGGTGGTAGATTAATGTATTGTAGATTGTTAACTTTGTAGTTCGATCTCAGCGTCCTTCGAAGTCCAAAGTAGGCACGATTGCCAGCCATCATGTGCCTTTGTATCTCTCTGCTGGTGTCGTTACCGGCGGTCACCATTGAGCGGAGATACACAAATTCTTCTACCACCTTGATTTCATCACCGTCGATCAGAACTCTTAGTGCGAGACTAACATTGTTATCCCGTGAGCCACATCCGCTCATGTATTTTGTCTTTCACGCATTAATGACAAGCCTAATCTTACTTGCTTTTACTTTCAATACGTTTCGACGCCATCAACCCAAAGTTCCGTGCTACAACATAAGCGTTGTCGGTGAAGAACACATTTGGACGGACTTTCTTAAAAACGTATCGCCCGTTTCCATCCCCGCTCTTCGAATCACACCCTTCAATTCAATGTTGAATAGCAACTATAACTAACTCCGAGATTCAAAGGGACTCGAGAGTGTCCCTGAGACTCGGAAGACGGCCATCACTCGATGCATCGTTCCCTTGGTCAACCGCGTTTGTTTTTCAGGAAATCCATATCCGTGCATGATCTGCCATAGTTGGTCCACGGTATTATACCAACTGAATAGTATATTCAGGGAAATGATCTCAGTTAGTCAAGGTGGTGTCAATATTAATGAGCATGTTAAGGTTGCCATTCAGCAATAAAAATAAAAATAAAAAAGTAGTATGGATGTTTTTTCAGTACCTATTTTTTACGTGCTGAACCATTTACAATTGCATTCGATTTGATTAAGCCTAGTGAGATAAACTGAATCCGACTCACTTCTTGAATTAAAAAATTTCCTAAATGTTTAATTCTTAAACAAAATTGACTGTTTCAAATGATGAACTAATATTATGTAAAGTTATCTATAGTAACATATAAACAAAAAATGTAACTTTATACCGTATCTCAGCTGTTTAGTTCAACACATCGCATTCACTTAGTCAAATTATTCTGGTTAAAACGCTTGCGACCAGTAGAAACGCATTCATTCGAATAGAACGTCTAGTTGTACATTTGTTTCGGTTACTTCTTTTCCCCTCTTTTATTATTTCTACATTTTTTGTATTCGAGGATTCATGTAGAACACCTCCATCGGAAACGTTTGCTACTCTTTTAACAGCCAAGATTTGCTGTTTTGCATTGGTGGTGCCCGTGTTTGTCAATGGATGCTTGGTCAGGCCAAGGCTTTAATATCCTTATTACGTGCCCAACCCATCGATGTTGACCGACTTTTGCGACATGGACGATGAGAGGATCTCCCAGCAACACATGCATTTCGAAGTTCATTCACCTTCACCTCCGTCTTCCATCTACAACTTACAGTAGATCGCAAGCAACACCTTCCATTCAAAGACACCGCGTTGCGGTTTTTTGCGAGCATAGTGCATATTTTGTGGCCTTAAACCATAGCATTACCGGTCTAAGTTATGTCTTGTAGATGGTGAACTTTGTAAGATCTTAGCGTCTTTCGGAGTACAAAGTAGGCACGTTTTACCTATTCAACCGTGTAGTAGTTGATGATTTAAAAAAAATGCCTTGATTGTCGTAACCGTACTTGGGAAGCCATGCTTTTTTTTGTGGTTGTGCTTTTGGTCCTCGATAGTTAGGCTCACGTAAGCAACGACAGTCACAATCAGTGTATCGTTTGCATGGTTCTCCCAATTACACGTGATAATCGTTTATAGTTAAAATTTGTAACTTGGTATGCTGATGACTCTGGAGTGAGAGTCGTAAGCTTTTTCACCTCTGATCAAAATGTATCGGTAAGTTTTGGATAATACAGAACTGTAGTTCGCCCTAATTGTGCTCAACACAATTTTCGATCCTTAGTTCCACTAACCCGCTTGCTATGATCCTGCCAATCAATAGTATGCCTCTAACGGAAATGTTTGAGACCGCTGCATACGGTCGACTTAGCCAATTTCAACGACTTCGCGATTTTTTAACCTGACCACGTCGGATCCCAAGTAACATTGCCAAAATCATCCAGCTTTATTAGGTTTTATTCAGGTGCTTTTTGTCTGAATATTTGACAACACTTTAACTTTATGAGACCAAATTTGACAACACTTTATCCTTATGTGACCAAAATTTCATGTTGATAAAATGTATTAATTTGATATTTACATAACATATGTGCAAAAAGTCGTTCTTGATCATAGTTACCTATTTCAAAAATCCGTATATCTGTGAAAATTTCAGGTAGCATATTTAAAATTTCACCATTGCCTAAACAAATATAGGAAATAATGTGGACAATTTTTTTTCATGCTTTATTTAGGTGACTTTTAGCCGCTCAAAAACGCTCAAAAAACCTTTTCCCAGAGAAAAAATTCGGATGCTATTGATGAGCTCCTCTTTAATACAGCAAATTAAACACCGTATCAGTGTCCATATTGACGAAATCATCTATGTTTTTGAAAAGTTTTATCGTAAAGGAAAAAAACCGACCTCGCTCAAAATTTTACAAATTGAAAATCATTCAATGTGAAGCATGTGCAATCCTAGTTTATTATGTTTCACTACTTTAGTTGTAGATCGTTACAAAAAGGCCAAAATTTGCATCTTCAATGATAAAAATTTAAGATTTGATTGAGACTGTTTCAATATCGTGTCCATACTAACTAAACTAGGGGACTCAAAATTTTGAACATGCCTTTTAACATTTTCTCCCGTAGAACTATTCATCATGGCGCCATTTCCTGTTCGTTGCCCCTTATGGTTCCTTATCATGAAACCAGTGCACTATGATAGTGATGGGCTGTTATGGAATGTTATGTAAAAACGATTCTGTTCACCAAATAGCAGGGTACTGCATGAAAAACATTCACTGCAGTTCTTTGATGCGCATTTCTTTGAATCGGAATCCCATCATACGGATAAGAACATTGGAATAGAAAGATTTGCGATGTACATGTAGCATATGTACAACGCCTTTTTGTAACCGAAAAACGCTGACATGCAACATTCCCTGCTTATTCACGAGCATATGGATCAATTTCAGTATGCATCAATTAAAAACATAATGACAAACAGCCAATTAAATAACACCTCAAATCGATTAGTAACAAATCGCCTGTCGAACGAAACAAATTAGCAAAACCTGTGATACACGTCAATTGAATAAAAATCGCACCACCTCAGTCAAGCTGACTGAGCGAGTAGTTTTTGATGTGGAAACATTTTATGAATCACAAACCACACACGAAACTCATTTCATGCAGAGCCAAATGCACCAAGCGCTAAATTGGTTCACACGATTTGAAGACGATCCATTTTTGGGAAAATCGCGCGGATGTGACAAACAACAGGCTTCAACGCGCGGTGGTTCAAAGTTTTTCCTTGTCCGGGGATGCTTTTCATAATCGGAAATTAAACGGTTCAGTGACTTAGCTGCTCCTTTCAGTTCTGTATGAGTCAGCTCTACAACTTGACTCCAGTGATTGCAGTGACGTGAGAAGACAAAATATGACTCAGTTCTTGCAAGTAAAATACCGTTAAGTTGGGGGAAGTTGATAACTTTTGAAAAATAATACAGCGGATTTGTTCTGCCGATAGTCATGAGCTTAGCGGTAAGACAGTTTTCAATCATAAGCAAAATCAGCTAAACGAAGCATCGAGAATGTGCCACTTACTTTAATTAACAGAACATTCAAATGCGCATACCATGGTTAAGCTTCTAACAGCATGCTTACCAACTTCCAAAAAGAAACCTAAAGTTCTCAAAAAGTTCGTTTAAGCAGCTGAAAGGAATTCAAATATTCAGATCTAAAAACTACTCAAATCAAATTTTCACAAGCTGCTGTATTAAATGATACTGGATTACATTTTGATCAAATTTTAGTTTGAATTATTGTTTCTTTGGTTGGCGTTTACCACCAGCCTCGAACCTGAGTCCTCTTCGTTGAACCCGGAATACAATTTCATCCACTTAGTATTTGGCCACATAAAGTGAGACATTTCTTCGCCAAAAAAGTACATACAAAAGCGGTTAAGGTTTCATTCTGCCAGGAATTCATTGAACATAAAAGGAAAGAACAATGAAAACAATTATTCATCAGCATTTCGGATTAGTTTTTGGACTTTTCGCTTAATACCACCCATCATTTTTTACATAGCAGAGCTATTAACAAGGCCTACCATCAGATGGTTTTGTGATGTGTTTGACACATTTCTTCAGTTTGTTTTTGATAATTACCCAAAATTGTCCGATGGGACGAAAAGGTCGAGAGTTTTTTTTAATAACGTCAATATCATTCTGCTTATACCATTCCATGATATCCCGGCTGTAATGAAAGCTGGCTAAGTCAGGCCAGAATTTCGCCGGACCGTCGTGCGTTTGAATGAATGCAAAATTCGCATCTGAAGACACTCCTCCTTGTTTTACCTGCCCATTCATAGTCGCTCCAGTGATGAAAACCTTCGTTTTCTTCCCACTACTGCAGAATCCTTGCCATATCATCCACTTGCGAGCAAACTTGTCTGCATAGATAATTTTGAACCTACCTGGGAACCATAACCCTTGCGTTTGGCAAGGTAAAATGTATGTCCCAAGAGTTGTCCAAAGTCCATTTTAACATATGTTTCATCGTCCATCAAATGCATCCGTTGTATTTCGCCAGGAATTGCTCGGACAGCATTCTTGCACGGCGTTTGGTAACCAGGTTCTTTTTCAGCGTCCTGTTGGGATGCTTGCTGGCATGGTACGACTGGAACCCGACAGGTTCGTCGAACTGTGATGTATAGCGCAGAGAACCTTTTCGCCAAATCACGAGATCTCAGGATTGTTCCCTTCTCTTGCGGTCCATCTTAGATAACTTTTGAACGTGAGTATCAATACTGATGAAACTTTCACCACTAAGCAAACCAGAGGCACCGCAGTAATTAAAAAGAAGCGGACAAACACTAAGTGGATCAAGCCTTACCACCACTTCATGTTGACAATATGGAGAATACTTCACAAAACAATATCATTTGATTAAAGTTCTGTCCAGTAAGAATCCGGAATCACTAATTGTGTTGCAGCGGCACGGAAAGTGAATTATTTTGCAGCGGTTTGTTAACCTAGGCGCCCACTTTCTGTGGTATAAATTTCACGGTGTTTCGTGCAGTGAGTCAAAAGTTATTCCAGATGGAAGCCGAGAGGAGAGAAAAAAATCTGCACACCCACGTTGATAATTCAACGTGGTCCGCAATAAAAATCGCAAAAACGATGAAAATCGCCAAACATACCGTGTATGATGTGCTCAAACGTTACAGGAAGCAAAAGAGCGTAGATCGAGTGCCTCAAGGTAAGCGTCGTAGTGGAACATATGACCGCAAGCTGAACCAGAAGGTGTTGAGAACCGTCAGAGCAAACCCTGGGCTATCACATAATGAAATCGCACAAAAATACGCTGCTGCTCGCAGTACCGTTCGAAGAATTCGTTTGCGAGCAGGATATCGTTCTTATCGAGCCAGCAAACAACCAAACAGAACGATGAAGCAAAGTTTCGTCACCAAAACTCGAGCTCGGAAATTGTACCAGCAGGTTTTGACGAAGTACCAAGGATGCCTGCTCATCGACGATGAAACCTACGTCAAAATGGATTTTGGACAGCTTCCTGGCCAAAAATTCTACATGGCGACGGCACGAGGAGATGTTCTTGCGAAGTTTAAGTTTGTTTTTATGGACAAATTTGCCAAAAAAAACTGATGATTTGGCAAGGGATATGCAGCTGCGGAGCAAAGACCAAAGTGTTCGTGACGAATAAGACGATGGACTCGAAGCTGTACAAAGTAGAATGTCGCAAAAACCGCGTACTACCTTTCATTAAAGGTCCCGTGAAGTTTTGGCTAGATTTGACGAGTTGCCACTACAGCCGGAAAGTCATCCAGTGGTACCGCGATAATAACGTAGATTTCATCGATAAAACCATAAATCCAGCCAACAGCCCGCAGTTCCGGCCCATCGGGAGATTTTGGGCAATAATGAAGCGGAAGCTTAAGAAAAGTGGAAAAACGGCTCGAGACGCGCCTCAGATGACCGAAATGTGTTAATGTGCCAAGGAAGTTGACTCCGGAAATGTACTGCGTTTGATGGGAGGAATAAAGAAGAAAGTGCGAATTTTCATTAGAAACGAAGAGAAATGATTTGTATTGATATTTTTGATATTAGTACAGTAAATTACCTTTGTTTTGATGTATTAAACTTATTTGTACGTCAATCCGTTACCGAGATACAGATGATTTTATTATTCCAGATTCTAAATGGACATAGCTGACTTCATAAACAAGTGTTAGCTGAATACTTTCTCTGACCTTTAAAGTCTTTGGTAAGTTCATTTGCTACTCAATCCGAACTTGGAAGTTCACGGAAAGTATTTTAGTACTCAAGGTGAACTTATACATTCAGTACTCTTGGAACCTACTGCCCGTGGTTGTTTGTAGAAATCTATGAAGATAATTTCTAAAACGTTAATTAATGATGGTAAGCTTTAAAGCGATTGACTTTTAAAATGTTCATTGTCAACCGCATTGTTCGATTTTATTATTTACATAAAAGCACATTTGAACGTTCTTGATCGGGATTGAACACAACAAAGTATCATTTTGAGCTTACTACCATCATTGGCTTACAGAACTGTTCACGAGCTGAAGGAGTTGACAATAGCACATAACCCATCTCAGATCTACTTGATAAAATTTTGAATAACACCTTTAAATAAAAACCAACTAATGAAGTAGCCAGTGAAGATTCATTTCTCATTTTCCATTAACAATGTATTATAATGAAAGTATCCATTTTTTTATTGCCATTCTCTTTGAAGCAAACATCAGTTAGTACACCGTGTAATGTATACAAACATAACCTATCTTTTTATGTTAGTAATTTCTTCTAACTGTTAACACGAACATAACTTGAACTTAATGGCAGGAGAAAAGTCCAACATTAGCTTTATTATGTACATTCACGGTTTGCGCTGTAAATGAACTTTGAGATAGAAATTTTATAAGTTCTAAAGTAACATTTTGAGAACTTTAGAGTACGATTGAAGAGGAGGTAGAAAATTTTCATGAACTTTCAATTTGGTATTAAATATTTGATTAATGGTGTCATGTTTTTTAGCAAGATAGGTCCATAATTTGATAGAACATAATTTGAACCGAATGAGAACTTCTGAGTTCATGCAAAGCACGAAATTTTGACTGCTTGGGTTGTATACACATAGCAACATGTTCGTCATATTGAAACAGTCTGATACCGATACAGTCAATCAAAGTAAAAATACTTTGCAAATTTCAAAAATGACAAGGTCAAAGGTGTAAAGACAAAACAAAAATATAAAGCTTTGCCTAACAAATAATTAACAAGGATGTGTGGTGTCAGTGCTTTTGAAACGTGTGTAACTTTGGATAGGTTAATCACTGACATGTTTGTAAATTTTCTTTTAGAGTGCATTCAAATGTCAACACGGTTTGCAAGTTTTTTTTTTTTAATTTTCATTAGTTTGAGACTCGTGGTAATCACGGACGCGAAAAGGGAGTTCGTGATAAGTCTTTTTCCAGACCGTGTACTATTTTAAAGAAATTGACACCAATCGGAATAAACGAAAGATTCATCTTTCGCACCATCAAACGCTACAAACCGGTTCTTGGAAAATACCCAAGACCTCGCCGTAAACGTACTGTCACACTGTCAGGTGTCCGGAAACCATCAAACGAGTGTGACAGTGAATTCGGCGGAATCCTGGTAGGTCTGGCCGAAAGATGACCAACGAACTGGGAATGTCGCAGTCAACGATCAGGAGCATTTTGAAAAACAACCTTGGACTGAATCCATACAAAAAAAAATAACGGGTGCATGACTTGACTGAAAAACAAACGATTGCAAGAGTCGAAAGATATCTGCTCAAGCGGCTCGGTGCTTGTGACATTCTGTTTTCGGACGAAAACATGTTTCTGTAACAGGATCACCACAACCAGCAAAATGATCGGGTGTATGCAGCACATCTTCCAACATCTGATATTCCTCGTGATAAACTAGCTGTTCAAAGGTTCCAGAATGTTCAAGGGTGATAGTTTGGGGAGCGAAAACCCAGCATATAAAGCGAAAACAAGTGAAGTGGGTCAAAGTAATTTTAATTAACATGTTGACTATAACTTTTCTGATTACCAAACGAAATTTTTATTGCAATGCGTACCAAACGAAACGTCATAGAATGCAACATATTATTTAGATTTTTACATTCTTTACATTTATATGATATTGATATCATCGGATACGATTGATAAATTACTATGATTTATTTCTAGTACTCTGTCTATTTTATAAGGAAAACATCAATTGTTTACTGATGGAAACAGTTTGACGAAATTGTGACTTCACCCCGTTTTACGGTACATACGTTTAAATCAACGCATCACAGAGCAACTAACGCTAGTGAATGACAACCGGAAATGCGCTTGCATATGTTTCGCAAATTAAAGAACTTTGCTACTACAAGCTACGATGATGAAGACGAATTTACGTCTTAGTGAGTGAAGGGCCAGGATTGGATCGCTCCTTTAGTTCTTTTAGAATACTTTTGAATGTGGAAAATGAATGTTTAGTTCGAACTTGTTTTTGTTAATCCTTCTTATGTTCAAGCTCAAAGCTGAAAAATTTAAAACCAGTAGCTTCAGATCAAACATGAAAGATATCACAAAGTAGACCCTCACTCCATATTTTCATTTAAGGTGTACCCGAGTGTTCGTTGTTTTGAAATGTTTGCTCCCTTAAGATTAATCAATTTTAAATTAGGACCTTAAATTACTATCGAAAACCTGAAAATTGTGTTTTCATCGCAAAAACTCACAAATTCAATATGCTTTCAAAGTATTCAGCTTACCAAATAGACAATTTCCTGAGCTACAAGTTGGTTGAAGAATATTATTAAAAAAAAAAATCAATGCAATAAGAAGTTATTCGATCAAGTTGCAAATATCTAATAATTTAGCACGATTAACTGCTCAGCACGCTGAATTGGTGCTTCTGATCCATGTAATAGAGCATTCAATTATGGCTACGCTGCACTACAGCTGCAAACCGAGCAGCTGTTTGGACATGCAAAAGATTATCAATTACCACATTATTCAATAACTATTTCATTTTACGTTTGGCTGAAACAAAATAGTCTTGGAAGTTGGAGGTCAGATTAAAAGGATCTAAGAAAAGAAATTTACTTTCTTCATTTCCATGTTAACTTCAAATGGCATGTGCACTGTCAGTTCCTTATCAACTGTGCTCAAGACGCTATTCAAGTCGTGATTTGAAATCGTTTAACCAAAGAAGAGCAAAAACTTTGAACTTTGAATCAATCTATAGTGCACTCCAATGAAGTTTATGTGAAAACACAGACCGCGGTTCTACAGGGCTTTATGACATTTCCTTGAATGCCATCATCTCGAATTTGACTATCCCGATTGACTTAACTTAGTTTTCATGTTTCATTTTTGTGATTCCACTGTAACAAAAAACATATTTTGTTACTGCAGTATCACGAGATACAAGATATTTCATTGATGTTACTCAAATAGTTCGTTAAAACCATTCAAAGCAAATATTGGAGTAAGTCAAGACCTGTTTGGCGATGTAAACTTGCAGTTAGTTTAATTTAAACATGACTCATAGGTTGAATAGATCATAGTATAATATTGAATTAGTATGCAACATAGTTGAATGGTTGCAGTCTTGTCTAAACCAACTTACAACGAAACATTAAAATTAATGTTGCCTTTATGAAAAAAAAGAGTAGCCTAAAACTACCAAGGTGCGTTTAGGGGATATAGTCCTTCATCACTTCTTCAGCAGTCTTTCATCACTTCTGCGCCATACTCTTTACCGTTGTCTCTGGTTGATCAAAACACGTTTCCAGAACTCCAGGGGCTTAGTTATGTGGGTTCTGGCGAATTGGAGCCGTTTTTCCTTGTTAGTGATCTCTCGGATGATTTTGCGGTCCTCTCGGTGATCCGTTTTACGTTTTCGTTCACGTCCCTGCCGATCAGCAACACTTCCAAGCTTCTGGTACTAGGGAAAGATCTTCTGAACTGCACCAAGGCTCAATCCATATATCTCGGCAACTGAGTGCTGGGTATGGTTCCGATCACGCACGGTCAGATTTCGGACCTGTAGCGAATTTTTTTTGCCACCCATGTTAATCGCTTTAAAATCACTTCCGGTGAACTCTACTTTTTCGGCTTGCGGCATTGCTTCGAGGTGGATGTAAACAATGAAACGTAAAAGCAGTCATTATACCAGGTAGGTATACCAGCGGATTCTGCACGGAAAATTATTTTTCCGCTAAGGGATCTTTTTTTTGTCATACCTCAACCCGAAGATTATTAGGTATTCCGTCAGCGGTAAATTTAAATTAACGAGTATATTGGAATATATGTGTGAAACTTGTCAAATGGGTCTAAAAGAAACTGAGCTTGTGTAAATAGAATGGTTGTGATATGTACAGGACTTATAAAAAGGGATTTTCTTACATACGGCTCTATTGAAGTATTTTTTTGCCAGTCACTGTAATATGCATATAATATTAACATTGCACAAATTTATTGTAGAATAATCATGTATCAATCAAGCTACACAAACATCAATTGGCTCTCTACCAAGCAATAGATGCAACACATTTTGAACAAAATAATGTATGTTGCATGACAAACTCTAAACCCGTAATGTTAATGTTATGGCACAAGAGATTCTCGCCGTTCTTTTATCATTTGAATGTCTATGAGCATACATTGTGCTTCATATGATGGTAGTGAAAATGTATTCCAACCTAATTTACGAAGAATATACAAAAGAAATTGTACTGATTTTGTAATGATTCCAATCGATCTTCATGTACATTCATGAAAGGAGACCAAACGATGATACAATACTCTAGAATAGACCAAACATATGCAGAAGTGTGTCTCAAAATAGCACTTTGTCAGGAAACTTGAGGGCTTACCCTTCAAATGATAGATGTAGGTGTTACAAACAAACTTTTGTATGATGGCAACTCTGGGAAATGTTTGTTTTTTCATGCCTAATATAAAAAAAAAAACAATTCCCTAAAGTATGCGTCATCTTACCTTTTTACAATCTTAACACCCTTAGGACCAGCCTTGGTGAAAACTCCAAACTGTTCTGCCCGAGAGCCGAACTTGAATGCAAACACACCACCATGTGGCTATAATTTACCACTTCAGTTTTGTGCTTATAGATGAACCCGCAACGCAATGGACGCGACACGAGTGTACACGCTCATGTTTTGGTTTGGACACCGTGTCTTGATTTTTTGGAAAACACCCGAGCCGAGTTGTTACAATCATAAGAAAGCTCTCAACATACACCCAGTATGACACTGGTTACCACGGATAGAGCATTGCTCGTCGGATGATTCTAAAAAATTGATAATTTGACTTATAGGTTTGTTTTCTTGGCTTTTGGGTGACGGGCTCATAAGTTGATTGAGTTTAACAAGCACGGCATGGAAATAAAATAAATTAACCACGTGTGTATTCCGCAATCAGACTCAATCGGAAACACTCGGCTGTGGTGTTTGCCGAATCATCATACACGGTGTCTGAAGCCAAAACACGAGCACTGGCATTGGTCAAAGTGTCAAAGTGGTGAATTCAATACACGCACTAGCGTGGTAAAAAATAGCTCGGCGTGCAGTGTAGTGTTTGGACATGGCTGCTTAGGGCCCACACTGTAATAGAAAAAATATGACCACTCCATACTTTCTTGCTACTGTCTTTTTTTTAATTCTGTATAACGATTATTTTTTAGGTACATTCTGGCATTTCATCATCAAAAATGGATATAAAACTTAATGCTTTATCAATCTTGTACAACAAAAAGATGAAAAAATTTATGGCGAAAAAGTTTGCTGAAGACAGAACAGTCCTATTTAAATCTATTATCATCATATATATCAAGAATGATATACTTCTTATTGGTTCTCCCATGTTTTGGTAGTTTTGGAGTGCGGTGAGATCGATCCTTACTATTCTTATTTATAATCTTCGATATTAAAATATAGTACAGACAATAAAATTTGCCTATTAATGGAAATGGCCCCAATGGCATGGGTATATGGATGTAGAAATGGGCCCATCGATAAAAATTGCATGCCCTTAAATTGTTTTCATATCGATATGTCATCGAGACAATACTTGTGTATATTATTGATGTTCAGAGTAAAAATGATGAAAAACTATTTGCAATGTCTTTAAGCAAAGGCCTAATATTAGATCCATGGACCCTAAATCCCAAAACCATTCCAAAATCGAACACGCTAGAAACCTCGTTGAGACGATGACAACAGACGTCCAGTGGGTTGTTCATTTCATAAGCAGTATGGTGATTGGATCGGCGGAAGAACTTGTGTTGCCGTTTGACTCGGGACGGTGCGTGGAAACGAAGTTTTTCAAGAAAATCCGCATGGTCTATGTGGTCTGACAGTACATAAAAAATGAGCACACATTGAAGAAACTCTCTGATCAACAGCGAACCCAGGACAGTTGAGACCTCGAAGAGCGTTTCAAATAAAATGCTTTTGATCCTATTGATGTAAACTGCATGGAATGGAGCCCAAACTGGCACCGGGTATTCCAAAACACTGGGTTCAAGCGAGGAATACATTATCTTTGAGTTACATCATCAATTTGTTCTACAAAGTCTGCTGTCAACAATAACTCCCAAATATCTAGCGGTGCTGGCACGTTTCCGATCAGATGTTGCCATTTTGAACCCAAATAAAATCAGCGTACTTGACCGACTGAAAGAAATCACACAACATTTGATGAAATTGGCCTCCATCCCATTCAACATACAAATTTTTTGGAGATTTCAGCTGCACATAGAGGTCGTTAATGAACAAAACAAACAGCAAAGGTCCTGAACCCTTGAAGCACTCCAGGCCAGGTTCTCATTCAAAATGTTGGGAAAATCGTTTTTTTATTGCATTTTTTGATAGGTATATGTGTCTAAAATGGTGATGCAAAAAGGTTTTTCGATCCGAGAAGTACAAAAGAATCTACAGCGCACTGTTCAAAGCAGTGTCACGGCCGCCGCGTTTTAACGTTTAAACTTTAAACGTGTTTTTCTCGAAACAACGTTTTTCAAAATTGCGTACACGATAACAAAATAACGACTCGACCAATTAGATTCTACTTTTGAAAACCTCGGAAAAGTAAACACTTTTCATTGGAGCTTGTCGATCTTATAAATGTAATTTTTTGATAATAAATATATTTTATACAGTCTTAAACATTGGAAAGAACACGAAAAAACGATAGCCAAATTTCAACTAAGCACCAAATTTTCAATTTTAAAGCTATTCATATTTCGGCTACATCAGTCTCCGCCAAATTTAATGCAAAATCGACTATTGAAAACGATTTTTGATTCCAGCAAACCTGTGAGCAGCTACAATGCACGCAGATGGAGAACTCCCATCCAGTTCCAAGTGACATTGCGAGCGCCATTTTGTTTTTTTTTTTGTGGAAAAATTATGAAATAAAATCAAATCCAATCCAATCGAAAAACCTAAACAGATTTTTTGTATGTCTTTCGTTTGCCTCGAAAAAAAAATTCCAAACTTTACCAATTTTTACCTCATTTGACCTGGTTTAATGAACAGAACATACAGCAAAGGTCATGAAATCCTACCTTGAAGCACTCCAGACCGAATCAAAGAAGTAACAGAGTAGACTTTCAACGTAGAACTGCGTCCAGTAAGGCAAGACAGAATTTATTTAGTCAGCCATTCCGGGAGTCCAATGTTTTTAAATGCTTTTGCTCGACAGCAAGGATTTGTGGCACCTTCTCAAAGGCCTTAGCAAAGTTAACAGACACAGCGTCAACTTGTTGTCGTTTTTCCTGTTTATCCACCAAAGTTGATACATAGCTTTACAAGTTGGTTATGGTCAAGCGTTTTTTCATGAAGCCGTGTTGATCAGCAGAGATAATACACTTTGTAGACCGGTACAGTATATCGTGCACCAAGCTTTCGAAGACCTTCGGCAAGTAACTGAGAATGGAGAATTCACGATAATTTTTTCCACATCGTTGAGTGTGCCAGATTTATGAATTCGTGTCATTAATGCAGTCTTCCATATGGTGGGAAAGCAATTCTCGATAATATAATAAACTGTTGAACAATATGCTTGCAGGCAGAGCTAGAGAGCTCGAACAATGTTTGTTGAAAATCGGGGCAATTGGTCGGGTCCAGGTCCCTTTGTACTCTCAATGAATTTCAACTTAAGCAGGGCATCGTTGGCGTAAAATTCATCCGAGACACGTTCATACTGCGGAATACTGCTCAGACATATTTGAGACAAAGGAGATTTACTAATGGATACACTTTGAAAGAAGGATGAGAATATATTTGCAGAGTCCAGCGACGTACTGGTAGTACTTCCATGGTAGCGCATGTTTTAAGGTATTCTTTTCCTTGACTTTCACTCGTTAAGGAAGTTCCAAAAAGATGCAGTACAAACAAAAACATTTCCATCCTTCGGCTCAATAAAAACTGTTGTTTGTTCCAGTGCATCAACTCCCGAGAAACTTACCGGCGAGCATCACCTCGTTGATGTAAACTGGTAGCAGAATTACGATCGCATCGAATAGAGTTTGTAGCTGCTGGTCACTTCCGAGTCGAGAATATCATGCCTAAGCCATGTCTCAGCAAGAACAATGATGTCCTAGTCACAAGAACCGAGAGCGATAAATAGGCCGTTTGTTTTGGTTCGTAGTCCTCTAACGTTCTGACATCGTTAGTTCTTCGAAATCTCGATTCAACAACGCCTAGAGCCTAGTAAACTGAATTGACGGATGATTGATTGTTGCTATGATTGCATAACAGTCTGCAATGATCAGTGGAGTGAAGACAAGCGATTTGGTTTTGTATCACATCTTTTCTAATACGGTATCGTTTTCTCAAGCGGCAAACATTGTTTATTTCGACAAAAATCTCTCATTAGGGCCTAACTGACAAACGTAAAGAATGGCTTCTTCCGTTGTTTATGCTCGTCAGCTAGACCCTAATGATTTTTTTGCTGATTTATTCTTGCATTGTCTACAATTGTGAACGAGTTGTATGCTGGATTTTCTTCTTTATTGGGACCCTTGGTAGGAATATGGCCTAAACAAGGTGTGGCATTGAGGGGCTGAATTTGTTCACCCAATTCTGGCGCCATTCGGGTTCATTTCAATTTGCATGCTTCGTGTCTTTAGCATGCTTTGTCATAACGTTTATTTGAATTATTGTTTGCTCAGAAAATCAAATTAAAACTATTTAATATGAATTCTATTATAAACTAAGCCTTATGCTTTTTTTTTAAGGCAAGATTATGATATTTTGCAAGCCAAACATGAAAAATCCCCAAGTGATAACGTGACCCATTAACCTCGAGCCAGCCACGAGTAATTGGTGCCCCACTTACTAACACCATAAAGCAAATCATTGTAAATAACAAAATTGAATATTGGCTCCGCAAAGTGTCACGCAAGTCTGAGCCTTACAAATAAACGAACTAAGTAAAAAAAAAACATGAAAAAGCTGTCTTCTGATATGTTTTTACCTGCATGCTTTTTGTCCGGCAGTGTTTTTAAAGAACTCATCAAATAATAAACAACATTAAAACCTGCACTTTCAAACACATAAAACGCTGTACTTTTTGCATATTTCTTTAAACGGGATTTCGCTTTTACACCGCAATGTTTAAGAGTTGCCTCAACCAACAGTTGCGCGAGGGTTGCACCATAGAGCTAACTCTCAGACCGCATGGTCCCTTAAAAATGATATTTCTTCACACTCCAACTCCTCCAGGTGGCGCGGAAAAGATGACTTTGCTGTCTTCGCTTCTGTTTATATCGGTCCACATTTTTATGGGTTCCATGCTACAGCATCATCACCACGCTGCATTTTTCTCGACTCAATTTATCTGGCACTCCTCGTAAACCAATCGTTCCGTCGAATTTTATCCGCAAATCCAATTGCACCTTCTGCTGCGTTAATTCCTACTTTGACACTATTCCAGCAATCCTCAAGAAGGGCTTCGATCACCTTAATTAGATTTTCAAATAACCTCTAGCAATTTCCTATAACCATACAAGAAGGCATTTTTAGATGTTATAAAAGTCATTTGAAAACGGTTTTTCAGAAACACCTTTGAATAGAAATTTTAAAGCCCAAATTCTAATATTTTTCCAGACCCACCCTAACTTAATTTACAAAAATCCGAACGAACCCACCTATAGAAAGATATTTTGTTTTTTTTTCAGCAAAGTTGCTTGGAGCTAAATTATCTATACTTTTGAATAAGTATATCTCCTTCTATCTCACGAGAATGAGAAGTAAATACTTGTGAATCTTTAAAAACGAACCACTCTATAGAGTGACCATAGTGCACAGCAAAGGGTTTGAGTCCGTAACGTCATAAAATAATAATCCCACAAGATATTTAAAAAATATGCACACCAACTGCAAATAAACTGTTATCTGATTCCCGACTTTTTCCCACGTAGACTCTCCGAAGTTAAAGTCCGTGAATTTTCCCATCAAATGCTACCATCTGACTCCACATACCTGCGTCTATATTTTTTGTTTTCAAAAGAACCAAATGACGCAAGGATGTCTCGTGATGACAATTGTGAGCATAATATCTTGAACCATATGTTATTCATGTGACGGAATGGCGGTTTCAGTATTCTGAAATTCCCCTACATTGGAATCGTGTTTTGAACATACATAAACACTACCGACCAGGGAGGAAATAGAAATTGTACGCAACGCAATCGAGTTGTTAATAAACGCCGTTGCGCAGGTTGAATGTAACCTGAAATAGGGGTGGAAGATTACATCCTTCTGGCATCATGTTGAAAAGCAGTTTATAACTACCCGTTGCAAGTGACGACTTTTACATAGTTTTGTATACGCTGCCACCTGTTGAAAAGTCCTCAGCTCAGTAGATTATTTGTTGATGAGTATTGGAATTATTATCATTATACAGTTATGGTATCAAGCATATAACCTATTTTCGAATTCTTGTTTTGATCAGAAGGTGTATCTTCAGTTCTGTTGACTAATTTTTACTAGTTTAAATGGAAAATTAAAGACATATACATTCATGCGTTCTTTCAAGGATTTTGCGTCCCTTTAAAACCTGTCGGCATTGGTAATGCATTTAAAAACTGTCCATTAGTCTTGTCAGTTCATCCCGTAGTTTTCTTTTCGTTCTTCCATTCTTCCATTCCTTATTCACACCACATGATTCACCCCTATAACGTAGTTTCTTAGGCGGCATCCAAGAGCAAAGCAACATAAGAAAACGAGTCAGGTGCATCTGCAAAACCGCCAACATTCGACGCAAGGTGTAAGTTGACCCTCGGGTGGTCGTCATCGAGGAAGGAAGTGAAAAGCAAACGGATGCAAAAGCGATGATCTACGCAAAAACAACACAACGGTTTGTTACGAACACTGTAGCTTAACATGTCGAAACTTCTGAACACAAGAGCGTTAAGTTTGGCGGGCTTTTCCTAGCTCTCTCATTTCACAGAAAAATGCATATGAAACTGTTACTCTAAGCAAATGCATCTCTTTGTAAGTGGATAGTTTCACAAATTCATTAGTTATTTATAACAACTGGTAACAATCGAATTGATCAGCTGATTTTTTCAGAAGTCAGCTTTGTTAAGATTAAAGCATTCGTTCTGGTGACACATATGCTGGTGAACCGCTATTTTGTTTCCCAGCGAGCTCAACTGTTGAGCTTATTTTAAATTAAATTATTTATTTTCTACCATCCCTTTATCCACGAGTGTTCGCAGCATATAAAAGACGGCGTTTTCAACCGGTGAAACGTTGAAATTCCAACGGACAAAATTTTAATTTTTCGTTCCGCTTCCTTGATTTTGTTCTGGAAAGTTAACCTGTTCGTGTGCCGGTGGATGTGGGGTTGATTGTCGCAAGGAAAGCACAACATGTGTAACGAACTCGAACTCTATAATTGCAAAGCACTTGGATTAAGCTGAATAGTTCGTTCTTTTGTCGCCAGTAGTCAATAAAAAGTTGAGAAAATGCTTTGGACATAATTTAAAGTAAGTCATATTGTCTGTATTCGTTAAGACTTTAAACAGATAAGTTGATGTTGAAATATTTAAAATACTCATTCAACCGATCAAAATTGAGCAGTTTGTAGTTAGCCGCGACCTAGCCTCAGAAAATATGATGCTGTTGTAAGGTTCCACCGAGGCTAATTATTTATAACTGTCCTACACGCTAAGACTCAATAACCCATAAAAAATTTAATAAAATAGTGATAAAATTTTGAAATATTGGTGCCAATATGGTGATCAAAATGTGATTTGATTTTGAGTACCCGCACAAAAAAATTTAAGGAAGATTGTAAAGACAATGGAAACTTGATTAACTCGTGGCTCAATTTACAAAGTGCGCTTATCAAATCCGTGATTCAGATTCAGATCATGTGCGATAAGTGTTTCCACTACAATTTAATTTACAAACATCTTTGCAGCCAATACAAGGATGGAAAAATCATCTCGTCCCGGACATGAGCCGACATATTATTTGCGCACCACCACTTGCTCAGGGAGAATATTACGTACATTTGCAAGGCAGGCTAAAAATTTTTGGACTGAAAGCAGCACGCGCCGTTGATGTCCTAGTAAAAAGTTTGACTGTCCTTGGTACAAAACCACCCCACGGATTGGACAAAATGGTAGAGTTCCTGGGATTTATAATTATGAGAATAATGCGTATAGTACACGGTCAAGGGTTAATTCCTTAGTGAAACTATTGAAAGAAATGGAAAATGTAGAACAGGTAACCGACAGCGTTGTAGAATGCCGCAATTGAATACTTATCTAACTGATTCACATAAATTTTCAATATTCACCATCATACTGCAGAAGATTGTTAGGGAACACATTTTTGAGTTGTCAAACCATTCGATCAATAATTGTTTTGAAGAACTGTTAATCAGAAATATTTGTATTGCTAGATATAGAATAAATCATCAGAAGTAAGTCCAATTGAAAAGCAAAATTGTCAATTTGTGCTGTATAGTTGCTACAAACAATATTAAATTGAATAAAAGATTTAACGATTATTTAATTTGTTATCAAGAAACAAGAGTTTATATTCAGAAAATTTTTTTTATTCAAATTTACCTAATTATGCTTGAAATTTACTTTAAATTGGTAACCCATAAATGGGTAAACATTACTTATATTGATAGTTAACCTTATGTACTCAAATATGGGTAAAGTGACTTTACCCATATTTGAGTAAACTGATCTAAGCGTGTAAGCACAACATCGATGCTAAGGCTTTTGTAGAAGGTTTATAGCTGAAACTCATATGATTAGAGGTGGGTATATATTTTCAAATTCTAGCTAGTTTACTAAAAATATTCAAATTTTCAAATTTCCTCAAATTTTTCACACCATGCCAACTATGCACTATATTTGATAGCTTGAACACACATCTTTCCCCCCCAACCAAGATTTCTTCAACACCTTTGAGATGATTGAATGATGCCATCGCCCCAAATCTCCTTTACTCCATTTATGCTGCCAGCTGACGAGTGACTGTTGTCGAAAAATAGGAAAAAATCCATTGAAGGCGATTTGTCGATCGTAAATATTGCCTTCTATAGCGCCCACCTCTGCAAGCGACTCCGCTCTCTCATTGCCCAAAATCGAACAATGAGAAGAGATCTTTGCAAAGGTGACAAAGAAAAACAAAGAAAAAACAAAAACAAAATATTAAAACATAACTCCATACACTTTTGACGAAACGTCAAAGAATCACTACTTGGCCATTTACGGCTTCCTTCCTCGTTTAGCGGGCATGTTTGATCTGTCTCCCAGTTCCAGTTGAGGTGTATCATTGGGCGACACAGTTTTGGGCTTCCTTCCCCGTTTCGCGGGAGTTGTATCCGACTTCGATATTTTTTGAGGAATGTCGTCGGGTGAAATATTTTTTCCGGAATATACTTTCAGCTTCTTTTTCGGTTGAGACCCAGCTGAAGATCCAATGACGTCGTTGCGGTACTGTTCCAGAAACTCCTTGAATAAATCCCCAACCAAATTGTCGGTCCTTTCTGATGCCTCGTTACTGTCGGGAATAGCTTTATGAACCAATCTTCAAAAATCTTCTCATCGAAGATTTTCAGTTGTAACGCGCACCTCTTGGTCCAATAGGCGTCCAGTAGTCCCATAGTTGCTCTGCTTTAAACACCACGTATGTTGATAACAGGTCTCCGTTCGCACTGCCGCAAAATATCATGTATGTGGCCGACTTAATGTAGTTCCTCACGTTTTCAAAGTATTTCAAACCACGCTTACATATGGCAAGCTTCTTCCCAGGACCGTCCGACAGGTTCATCTTATCGTAGTTGAATATGTTGAAAGCAGGAACTCCATTGAACGAAACCCTTAAATTCTCCATTCCCTGCATGTTTCAAGTATTACTCCTGCTCGACTCAACTTGATTTACGCAAACCGTTTGCTTAGCTTCCGATGATCGCGAAGGAATCGAGCCACCCAGTCCCGAGACGGTTTGTTATCGACGAAAGCAATCTACCAGATGCTCATCCGTTCCAAGGTGTAAGCTCTACTCAGACAAAGTAAAGAGATGATCCGAAGATGCTTCTTCCGCTTCTGAGAAAACTTGTTGGTGACCAGCAACCTTCGGGTCCAATTCGCAGAACTTGTTGTAGATCCTCTGTCGACTACAATTCAGTTTTCTTGAGACTTTTTCTTGAGTCATCTCTCCGCTTTTCACTTTTTCGAGGCATTCATTCAAATCTGAAACGAGAATCCCGGTGTACTCCCGGGAATTATCGGCTGTCCGATAATTACGCACTATTTTGAAACCTAAACAAATAGTAAGAAAATTCTACCATAGCAAACTTGTTGTCATAAAATAACAATTTTTAACGTAACATCGTTACAAAGTCCGCTGAAACATGAAATTAATAATATTTTGATGAATTTATTGGCTTACCGTAATTTTTGGATATCAGGAACAATATTTACCGAGCAAAACAAATTTTTACAAGCTGTGGTAATCTTATTTTATAGAGGTGCTTATGATAAATTAACCAAAAAAACTATATTATAAAAATGCCGAAGTCACACTCAAACAAATCGACACGGTGTTTCCACGTGAATCGCACGTAATGTTCGTCCACTGCCAAAACCAGTAATAAACACGTGGAATTCACGTAAGAGCTACGTGATTTCCACGTAAATCCACATTCTACGTGAAAATCACATAAATGTTACGTGATTTTTTACGTACAATTCACTGGCACGTAATGTTCACCTGATTTTACTGAAGAAGATTTGGTTACGTGTTCAGGTGAAAGTTACGTGAAATTTCACGTGGAAACAACGAGTCGATTTTTTTTGAGTGCATGATATGTTAAAAATTTTTTTTTTTTATAATAATAAAAAAAAAAAAAAAAAAAAGAAGAAGGAGAAAGAAAAGAAACCCCCCGCCCCCGGCCCCCCCCACCACACAAAAAAAAAAAAAAAAAAAAAAAAACACAAAAACAAAAGGGGGGAAAAAAAAAAACCCCCAAAAATAAAAAAAAATATAAAAAGAAAGTTTCCCCCTCAAAAAAAAAACACCCGGGCGGGTTTGTCGAACGGGATGAAAATGTCTCCAGTTTGCATTAAAGGTGAACACTGAAGTCTACATGCACATTTCAAAGAGCCAAGTTCTCCCATGGATCATTGGTTACTTTGATGATCACAAAGATGTTATTATTTAACAAGATGGAGCGCCGTGTCATAGCTCTAGAAAAACTAAAGCATGGCTGAAGGAGAACATGTGGTTTTCGATTCAAAATATGCGTATGTTCAAGAACAGGCCTGCGGATCTTCACATCCAGTTCACTATGATTCGTGATATTTTCCCTATGGAAAGTTCGTGAAATATAGTAAACTTTTTCTACACTGCATGTGACAAGAAATCCCAATGATAACTATTTTTCTTCCTTTTTTTCATTGTAACAACCTAACTCCCAAGCTAGCTCCTTCAAAAAAGCGGAGGTCCTAAGCAACCCCATGTTGAAAGTGACTGGTGACGAATTTGAAAAACGATATTACAATAAAGTTTGTTGTGAATGATTATAAACTTAATGAATAAGGTGAAGGGCAGTGTTGAGTAATGTTTTTTTTGGCTGATAATAGATGCAGATAACGGGTTGAACCTAAACTTTCTGGATTTTTTTATTAAGCTGTCAAAAAAAGACAAACATACTTGAAGACGATCTTATTTACTGAAATTAGAGATACATAGTCGATTGTTGAAAAAAAATAAGTGAACATTTGAAAACGGTCCGTAATCGGCTGTTCGGCGAAGCTTCCTTTTGAAGTTGGAACAGGAGCGTTGTACGGCCCTCATGTCAACTTTTTGAATGCATCTCCTGATTTCACCAACCAACTGTTTGCAATTCGTGGTTCTCCAGTTATTTTTGTACACCAAGGAGCTCAAAAGGATCCTGAAGAAATCTTCGATTTGGGCGACACTGAGGCAAATTTGCCGGGTTGTGGTTTTTGGGTACAAATGGGATCTAATGGGTATTCAGAACCAAACACTTTGTTTTTTTGGCGTAATGCGATGACGTTTTATTTGGCAAACACACCTACTTTTTATCTGCATGATATTTTTTGAGAAACGCGATAAACATATTTTCTTCAAACATTCGTTCTGGTACACATCTTGATTGATAGTCAAACCAGAGGGCTTGAACCATTAGAAATACCTCTCTCGGAAATACAGCATCCCTTTCTGTTCAACCTTATGTTTAAACTAATATTTAATGTTCGAAGATACAGTAGAATTATCCATAGAATAGTATCGATCGTTTCCGGGAATGTACGTCTTCGAAAGAGGGAAGTAGCTTTCATCGTCCAAAACAAAACATTTTCCGGAATATTTTTTTATCAACCAGCGGCATTTGGATTTCAGCGTCGAAATCTGTTTCTCAGCCCGTTCCGAGGCTCTTGTCTTCTTTCGGTACATTATACCGACTCTTTTCAGTGTTTTGCAGATGTATTGGGTTTAGCTTTTTGGCGGCATCCTGTTGACTCAGTGAATCCTTGTTGCTGAAGGCCCATGAAAGATAACGAAGTCCTTTTGCGTCCCTAATTTTGGCTGGTTTTTTACTACCTTGCTTGCGAGTAGATGTTAGGGATGTATTTTAGGATATGGTAAACAGTCGAAGCCGCAACATGTTTGCTTTCAAAATGTTGTACCGCACACTTCTTTCCGAGTTTTCTGAGCAGTTCGTAGAACTGTACAACGCATTCGCGAAATTCTTCTTGTTTCGACAGCATTTTGAGCAAAACTGAGCAAGCATAAACAAAACAAAAAATACTAGCAGAGAGATGAGAAAGAGCTAACACATACACACTCTTTTTTCTCTCTGAGCTCGTTTGTTGTTGAGCATAGAGGCCTCGGAAAAAATTCAAAATGTTAGTGGCCACCCGTTATATAAGCTATCAAGGTACTGGAATTGATACCATGGTGCAATTAAAATGTAATAAATAATTGGCATTTAATTTTAAATTTATTCATTGATCCAATAACTATGGAATGTATCGAAAATCAGCTATCCACGTACATTTGAGTTGTACGCGTGTATTTGTAATCTTTTAAATGTGTTCATCATGCTGTGCGTTTGACTGTCATCTTTCGTTTGTTGACTTGTTGTCACGGTTTTTTTAATTTCACCCAAAAAACACCAAAAAAAAAAATTTACACATTATAAAAAAAAACACCAACGGCGGGGATTTTCACCCCCCCAACCCCATCACCCCATTTGGGACCTTTTTTTTTCCACCACCCCCACAAAAAAAAAAAACCCCGCCCTCCCCCCCCCGCCCCAAAGCCTCCCGCAAAAAAAAACAAATCTATACATATTTTACCCAAAAAACCGGGAACCAGCGCCTGAATTATTCAACCTATCAAAAAACGGAATAACCCGAAAAACAGAAACAACCCGCACCAACAAGGGCCTGGAAATTGTATTCGCGAGTTTTGCAGCGACTGGATGAATGTATTTTGATGGACGACGAGACCTATCCCAAGTAACAATTTAAGTTTTATTCCAGCCGTATAGCATTCCTCCCGGCTTTGTTGATAAAACTACATTCAAAACTGTTTTGTCTACCAACACCTCCTCTATGCTTCCTTAAAGCCAAAATTTGTACAAAGTGGCCCACTCTATAGACGGTTGTGAAAACAAGTTAATAAAACCTTTATAAGACCATAAAGATTTTGAAAATATTCTAGTGATAGATGCTATGACCACTTGAGAACCTTCATAAAACCTTTTGGCTGCCATGAAAACCAGCACGCGGCCAAATGGCCACAGCTGTCAAACTTAACTGTGATATCGTGGTTGGTTTTTGTTGTTCTGCTTTGTTCGATTCTCTGCTCTTCTGATTTATTTAGCAGTAAATAATATCGAAGAACAAAGGGTCAAGTGTTGGGGGAAATTTTGTTTGATAGCAAAATATCCAAAACAAATTAAGTTTTTTACAGCGTATCATGCTCCAAATCATATACGCATTTAATTTTGTGGTGAATATAGGTACGATAAGAGCCGAAAATAAATGCGCCTCGGAAATTATGCGAGTTCACAACAATAAACACAAAATTAAAATAAATGTATTCGATCAATTAATCATGAAATTGATGTAATTCAATAAAGTTATCTAAAAAAATGCAGAAATTGGTCTCTGATCTACAGTTCATTTGTATTACATTTCGAATTTGCTGCATTTATTTTTCCACATTTCGATTATTTCGTTTTTTCAATATGGCGATTGGAAAAAAATCACAATTCTGCCATAAAGCCAAGTTATCTTCGCAATGACTACTTTAAAACTATTTGGTTATTTGGTGGCTTCCCTCAATGTCAATTTGCCGTTTAATGCATTTACTGGAGGCAAAATGGTTTTAAAATGCATTTTTAACTGACCATAATAAGATAATATGAATGAGTCCTAAAACGGCATTTCAAAACAGCATTTTATGAGTTCATAAAGTCGAAATAAAACCTTTGATAGGAGTAAAAGGAATTTGAGAAAACGAGGTTTTAAGATCGTTTTAAACAAGCTGTGTAGGTTCTCATAAGCCTGACTAAAATATGAAACCTATTGGCAGCTCTTGGTGTCATAATAAAACCAAATTGATATCTAGTGGCTTTGATAAAACCATAATAAAACTTAATAAAACAGGATGGTTTTGGAAATGTTACTTGGGATAGACCACCCAACCCCCCCCCCCCCCCCACACCCCCCCCCCCCCACAAAAGAATAAAAAAAAGACACACAAACACACACAAGGAGGAAAAAAAGAGGAAAAAAAAAAAAATATACCCCCCAGAAAAACAAACTCCTTTTTTCCACACCCCCACAAAACCAACCCCGAAAACCCCCCACCTATTGCCCCCAAAAGAGGGTGCTCCCTTTTTAACAAAATACAAAATACCCCCCACCCCTACTCCGGATTTTATTTTCACCCCTCCCCCCCAAAAAAAAAACACTACATTGCCCCACCCAAAAGGGTATAGATTTCATTGATAAAGACATCAATCCGCCACAATTGCCCTCAGTTTCGGCCCATCGATTGTAAAGAGGGTCTTCCAAAATAGACTAGTAAAGTAGCTGAGAATATGCAGTAGCTCAAAAAAAATTGGGCTAAAATTGGTTCAAAAAATTTAATGAAACACTTGTCCGGAACTTGATGAAAAGTGTGCCATCAAAAATTCGCAAACTCGTGAAAGAATAATATTAACTTCATCCTGTCTTCACAAAGTTCAGGTTCAATCCCGTACAATGAAGAATCATCTATTTGTTTAAATAAAACATCTTAGATTTGAAAGAAAAATATGTGGATAACTTATTTTCGATACAGTCCTTACGATGTCCACTGATACATTTTCGAGCCAACTATTTTTCATTTACAAAAAAAAACCAATAAACTTTTACAGTTGTATGTTTGTATGTATGAATGTATGTAGGGTATACCATCCCTTCTAAGACCTTGTCATGTATGCAGCTCCACTTAATTATAAGATCAAATTGAGTTACCGGTTTGTTTTTACAATAACGCAGTATGAAGGACCAAAAACGGTGGGGCGGACCCGTAAGCAGAGACACTCACGCGAAACCCGCGGGAACATAAGATTCTCCTTCCAACGATCAATTAACCCAATTCGCAATACTTATGAAGCTTTCTACGGGATGGCTTTTAAAGAAGGGCGCGTCACTCTCACTGAAACTGTTGGAGTAGAATTCACAGCATCACAATCGAATCGGTAGGATAAAGAAAATGATACTGTTTGTTCTCTCCTAGACACCAGTTGTCATACTATTCCATTGTCCAATTCCAGCTTGAATGATACCCTTATGCTCCCTCTCTTCCTAATATATATTCAGTGTCATATAATAATATACAAAATATAGTGAATGAATATTGTAATGATAAAAAATGTAGTGAATGAATATTATAATGAACAATAGTATAGTGAATGAATGTAAGAATGATATTAAAAATTATTTTTTTTACCTGAGAGATGAAATTGATTTAAAATTATTTTACAAAACTTGGGATATTCATGGATGATCTGAAATTATATAGCATATAAAGAATAGTAAATCTAGTCTCATAGGTACTACAGTGATTTTAATGAAATTAAATCAAATGCAATAATATCACATCATTTAATATCACAACATAAAATAATAAACTGACGTTATAATGTTTTGATAATACAAGCAAGCCAGAAGAGTATATATCCGTAAATTAGCTGGTCATCCACTCATCGAATGGTTTCCGCTGTTGCAGCTTCTATAGGATTAAGAACTACTAAGATTAGAATTTGTTTTCACAATTAAAGTCAAAGTACACAATAAGCGTAGGTACAATATATATCTGACATCTACCGGTTTGTTACTGACATTAAAAATTGAATATGTATTAATATCCTAATAGTCTTGGAATAGCCGATAACAGCTAACAATAGGGCAAAATAAATTTCATATGAGTATAAAAATGCCAAAAAGGAAACTTCATAAAACTACAAAAAAAAATAACTCTTGTTGGTCTGGATACATTAATGATTTTTTATGTCTGTGAAATAGGAAATGAATGATTATAAATTATATATTTTTGGTGAAGAAGGAAAAAGCTTTTTTGAGTAAAACCTCTGATCCTTTCTAAAAAAAAACGTTAAAAACCTTCCTATCTTTTCAAATACATAACGTAGGTTAGGTGGGCTATAATTGACATAGACGAATATATTTGAAGCTGAAAATGACATATAAAATAGCATAGATAATATAGTGAAGGGCTGTTATAATATAAAATGATAAGAACAAACCTAATTGTATCCACATGTCTACAGATTGTGGTCCTGCTGCAATGTATCATAACCACGCGAAAAAAAAATATTTAAAATTATTTTACCTTACTTGAGAATTCCATGGATGATCTGAAATTATATACCGTATAAAGAATAGTATATCTATGTACAATTTCAATGTGCTGCTGCTACAGGGGAAAAACAAATTGATGTGACATAACCACAATGGAACTGCCTCTTAGCTTCGGGTCTTGAAAAAGAATCCCTACTGAGCCCTTGAGGCACATCAAGTCGGCCAGTTCAGCGCAAGGGACAAAACCAATGAACTTTAAAAGTTCTTTACAAATCTTTCAATAAAATATTTAGCTCTAGAAATTAAATATTTCTTTATGAAGTGAATGATGGTTATCAAAAGTTATCAAGAGGATTGAACGACTATTTCATAAATTTTCATATTTTCCATGACACTAATAGTGATCATCATATCAAACAATGAACTATGCCGGCTGACGTAAAAGTTTTGCCTGTCGGCAGGGCGGCCCTTTTATCAGTGCCCAGTAATCAACTCATTTATGGATAATTTTTGTACGTCGTCGTCACAGACGAAAAACACTTACGAAAAATTCCGCTAATAAAATTCAAACGAAAAGAAAATAAGCTACCAGCCCCAACACGAAACCTGCAACTACCACTGCGAGTATATCACGGAATATAATACACACACCTACCAACTGTGTAATGAAAGCAAAAGAAACGATTTAGATTAACTTCTAGAATATTAAAATCAAACATAAACCGCATTATGTTTGCTAGTATATAACCAGTCACTTTCTTCTATCCCCTTCTCTGCCATGCAGCATTTGAAACATGATGAAGTGGGATGGGGTGAGTAGTTGAGAAGCACAGGATAAGAAAGGTAAAATGTGGAAAACCGCGCCTTCGTTGAAATAGCTAAAAATTAAACTTGATTATAGAACCTGACTAGTGCCTGTGGATGCATGCTGGTCGTCATTTTGCACACGGACATCATTACTGAGAATCAGGTAGTTAATATCTACTACTTGACTATGGCTAAACTAAAAACTAAACAATACGCCTAACTCTACTTTTCCTCCGTTAGGATCGCGTGCCATCCTATTTTGCATAGAAAGTAATGAAGAGGGCATGAGGGGAAAATAGGACTTCAAGTAATTGTTGAATCTTATCCCAAACTGGTTGCACCCCGCAATTCCCATCAGTTTACCCGAAGATTTTGATAGTCGATTACTGCTTTGCTATATCCGGGCATGGCGTTCTTGCGTTCCTACAAGCCAGCTATTAGGTAGTGCTAGGTTCGTTTGAACTTTGCCCTTTGGTAGATTGTGCCTGATGATGGCTACGACTTACGACCTACGAAACGGAACCGCACCACAGTTGGTGCCAGATAGCCGAGGGAAATGTTAGTACAGGAAGAAAAAACATTACCTTTGCTTTCGCTGGCGGCAGAACGGCTCATTTCGATTTAACAAACTCCTCTCACGAACACAATACCCCACGTTTCAGGTTGGAAGGATGAGGACAAGTAAACTACAGCGGGTATTGCATAGATTCAATGTGTATCACGTATGTAAAATATATAGTGTACGAAATTGACTGCTCCGATAAACAAGTTGGCCGCAGCCAAGAAGTCAACGTTATTGAAGCTATAGGTGTTTGTACATGTCGTTCAGCATTAAACTTTCTTTCGGCCAATTGATGTGATGTCATGCAATTGTTTGATTTGAATGAATATTAATTACTGACATCACACCAGTGTAGCGCAAGATAACAATCGTGGTTCAGGTTGCGAGAAGATCGCTTCACGGAAATAAGTACTAATTACACTAGAAACAACCCTCCGACTTCATTCTCCAACTGAGTTCGAAACGGCTATAGTTTGTTTTTTTATGAATTCATTTATTTGTACAGGCTCAATAGAATCAACTTTACAGAGCCAAGTTTTCAAGTTTATGTACATCAGTTATTTTAAAACTAAAGTCAGGGGGATAGAACCGATTACTCCCGGCCGTCTCGAGGTTAAAAGGAATAACAATTTAACGAATGGGAAGATGGGTGGGAATTTAATGTATGGTTTATATAACACATTTATTTTAAATTCGAAATCATCTAATCATAACTCATAACTTCATAACTTTTGGTTTACTTTTGACTTGAGCGAGAAAAAAAAACAAACACTGAAATCAAAAACTAAAACTAAACATATAGGTTAAACAAACTACAATCTAAGGCTAATGTTAGTCAAAAACACATAAATGAGTATCATAAACTCCAGATCACGTAGAGCATAAATATCTCGAACTGGTACATATCTCGAGCCCGGAGGGAATCATAAAGCTCAGATATGACTACACGATACTCAGCACATGACCAAAAAACGTGATCTGCGTACTGGTAACCCAACATGGTATAAATGAGCGTTCCATACCCCCAAACCAAGATTTCTTCGACACCTTTGGGATGATAGAATATTTCCATCGCCCCAAATCTTCTTTACTCCATTTATGCTGCCAGCTAACGAGTGACTGTTGACGAAAAATAGGGAAAAAAATCATTGAAGGCGATTCCTCGATCATAATTATAGGTTTCCATAGCGCCCACTCTTGCAAGCGAGTGCGCTCTCTCATTGCCCAGAATCGAACAATTAGAAGGGACCCATACAAACGAGATGATAAAATAACGCGAAGATAAAGCACTTAGAAGCTCCTGTATTTTCATGAGAAGCAAATAGCCTCTATAGAACTGAGACTATCCGTAAAAATAAAATACTGATCCGGTGTTAGTGAGGCAACAATTTCTAGCGTAAAATGTATAGCCGATAATTCAACGACATACACGAAACAAGGAGCATCATGTTTACGGTTGGCGCTATAAATTTCAATTGTGCATACCAAAGCCGGCGGACTTCTCAAACAATGATCCGTCAGTGAAGAACGTTTTAGTGGAATCAACTTGGCCAAACTTTGTAGCAAATATCACCGGAGCAATCATAGGACGATGATGCTCAGGGATTTCATGAAGCTACTGCTTCATAGATAAATCAAAATGAACCGAATTGTCAAAGTCGGAGAAGCATACACGATTGGGAATATTCGGTGAACGACTGACATCCTGTTTTATGAACTAGTGGTACAAAGTCATGAAGTGAGTATGAGGATTCAATTCACGAAGCTTCTCAGAGTTCATAATTTCACACCTGGTCAGGAGCCGTAATTCTGAAAAACCGATACGAGAGTGGAAACATGCCAGCCAGCCCTTCAAGACTCATGATATGAGTGGATACTGAATGCAACCTAACACGATACGAAGACACCGATAATGAAAATGTTCCAGTTTTATGATGTGTGACCGAGCCGCCGAGTGAAAACAAATATTACCGTATTCTAAAACGTTTGTCAGTTTTGTCAGTCACAGTCGCTACAACGAAAACGACACCCGAATAAAGCGTGCATTAAAAAAAAGCGACTAAATGTTCCGATTTTTCATGCGATTACCCTGCTCCCTGGTGGTCAGTCGACCCTGGTGGTCGGTCCATCGGTCAGTAGTCAATATATACTACTTGCCTATATACTGTCAAAATTTGACAGTTCAGTTTACGGCTGCTATGGCGATAACAGCGGATCAACTTCGATCTATGATTTGTTCGTACAGCCTGCTACATCCGGGCCTAAGCAAGTCGGCACTCGTGGCCCACTTCGAGTCAGCCGGATACGATCGTGCATACATCTACAAGATTCTGGCACTTTTGGAAAAGGGAGAGTCCATCGAGCGGAAGCCTAGTTCCGGCCGTCCAACCGTGTTAAGCGACCGGAGGATCCAACAGAAGCTCAAACGGAAGACTGAATGCAAGGTGACCACTTGTTTCCGTGCGTCGTGTCGGGAGGTCGATGCGACCGGCCAAAATGGATATCCATATGCGGAAGCGTAAGTCCAAGCCAGCCGTATCGGAGAACCAAGCAGAAACCCAGAAACAACGGCTGAAGATTCTGGTCCAAGAGATCTTCCCGGCGAAGCGGAACGTTGTGGTCGTTATGCACGACGAGACGTACC
This sequence comes from Aedes koreicus, assembly GCA_024533555.2. Classification (NCBI taxonomy): domain Eukaryota; kingdom Metazoa; phylum Arthropoda; class Insecta; order Diptera; family Culicidae; genus Aedes; species Aedes koreicus. The sequence continues at coordinate 36,432 of JAHHFK020002372.1, read as the reverse complement.
TCACATTAGACGGCAACGACTGGAAAGGCAAAGGTTACTTCACCTTCCCGACAAAACAAATGAGCAGCGATTTGACGTACATAGCGCACATGAAGTTCCCAAAGAAGGTGTTGCTGTGGCTCACAATCAGTGAAAAGGGAATGTCACGTCCCCTCTTCTTTTTGTTAGGGCTGGCAGTGAACGGTGAGATATACAGTACGAGGTGCCTCCCAGAAGTTGCCGCTTTCATTAAAAAGTACCACAGGGATGACGACGTGGTATTTTGGCGGGATCTAGCGTCGGCCCACTACTCAAAGCGGGCGCTGGAGGAAATGGAGAGGTTGGGCATTCCGGTGGTGCCCAAGCATGTCAACCCTCCCAACAAGCCCCAGCTCCGCCCAATTGAGAAGTTCTGGGCCAATTTGAAGAGGAGAGTATATTCAAATAATTTCGAGGACAAAACGACGGATGATTTGATCAAAAAGGCAACCAAGGAACTGAAGAATAAGCCTACAAGCATCTTTTCTTCAACTATGGCTAACAGCAACAAGGCGGCGTGTCAGGGAGTAGATGTATTTTTGCGAAATTTTGCAGTTTCTTAATGAATAAAATGCAATTTTGTTTGTTAAAATATCTTTTTCCGTTCTCTTGGTAAAAACCATCGATCCGAAAATAGTCGCTTATACTTGTTACAGATCTCATCTATCGAATTTTTCATTTCACGAGGAATCATCCGTGCCGGCACAGAATCAAGACAAACTTTTTGCGTGAACTCTCATTAATGTTTCACGCGAGAGCCCGTCAACAAATCATCACCAGTATCCGAGTTTCTTGGCCTTGATGAGGCTCTTAAGTTCACGTTCGAGGGCCGTGTACTCTTCGAAGTGCTCAGGTGCTACGTCTACGGAAAACTTTAAACGCGTCGGACTTTTTACAGTAAACCTCGGTGCATTGCTGATCCCCCCATGTAAAAGGAGGTTTCCTGCGAAATGACGTTCCTGGAACTGGTCGAGCATGAGCATGAAGGACGCTATCAGATCAGCTTGGTGAGGAAATTATATTCCTCTAACGGTGGAAGCCTTCCTACCGTCGTTACGTCTTCATCTATTGCTGTCCGAAACATTGTACAATCGATCTTCAATTCAATAACTTAGAAAATTCAATAACTTGAGCAAACTGGATGAATTGAAAAATGTACATAAGTGTATGAAATTTTTCTTATCGAACCTAATTCAGAAAATTCACGACTTCAAACAAGAATATTTTTCACCACATGAAACGTTTCAAATCATTAGTTATACATGTTCCAGCCATAAAAAAATTTAAAAGATTATTTCAATTGTAATTGTGTAGTGAGTTCATCGGTTTTGCTCCAATGAACAATTTCTCTCGAATTCACGGAATGCATTGTTTTAACTAAATATCAGCGACCTTAAGAATTTTCTTACTTAATATCAGCGACCTAGCGAGTTAAATTTATGTGTATTTTTTGGAAAACAGATAATTGACCACTATCGACTGAAGGCTTGAGGCTGAAAATAAGCTATTTTCGAAAATATGCATTGGTAAGGTAGTGTCAGTCAAACACACTTTTGACTGTAAAATTGAAATGATCGTCCTAAAAAGGTACGCGGCAAGGTACGCGTTTGAGATATATATATATTATTCCGGTTTTCTTGAGCAGCAGGACCTCATCATTTGCTCTGCTCACTCCGGATTGTAGTTTATTCAACTCCTCGTCGCTGGTATTCTAGTTGTCACGGACGGCGTATCTTCTTGAGGATTTCAGTGACCAGACATTTCATCACAGTAGCTATATTGGTTCAAGAAAGCGATGGTTCACCGGCCACAACCGGGCGAGCCATGGCAGCTAACGAAAAGCAGAGTCGGTCAAAGCATCAACTGAGAGCTGATATATAACAATAAAGTCATTTCGGTTCGTCGCTTGCGTTTTATAGACTGAAAATAATATTTAGTTTAAACTACGGAGTTGTTCGTTTAACTAACTCACCAATGTATTCATTGTTATCTGCAACGAAACTTATTTGTAGCATTTATTAAGCTGGATTCGTATGCAATATCACATGTGCTGTCAAAAGAAATGAGCATTTGTATATTCAAACATTCGTGCATTGCACGAAAACAGTACAAAGAACTACTACATCTTCAATTAAAATATCGCACAGACTACTTCCCTAATCTAAATTCCTAATATCCGATTTTTAAGGATGGTTTTAAAAATATTAAAATCAAACGCCACAATAATATTGTTGCATGTTTGCAATCTTTCATACAACAGGCTAGATTCATGCGTTATCTGGCTGAAATTTACGTGAAATATCCCATTATTTTCTGCCAAATCTAGCATTCCCTTTATGTGCATTAGATAACGCAGAAAATTCAATGTTTCTTTTTATCTGTGTGGCTAAGAACCAACTATGTGGCACTGTTATAATAATGTCCTGAAGATGAGCCGGACAATCAATATTCGTTGACGGCAAGTGTTCCGAAGTCAATCAATCGGCAAGCAATGATCGGCTTAATCTGGAAGTCTGAAACCAGACAACCACGGTAGCTGGCGTAGGGTGGCACCGCATCCGGAATAAGTATCTAAAATTTTCACATCCGCAGCCGCATAGTCCGATGCGGATATCGCGCGAATGTTGTAAACAATCTGTATGATGATGTATGTACTACCACCCATTGTCGCACGGAAACTAAGTCCGACAGCAATGGGGCCCTGTTAGACTTGATCAAGCTTTAATCGATATGCAACATCACTTATGCGTTTCCACAGGGATATGAAGAATCTCCTTCCAACAACAAGATTGAACAATTGACCATAAGAGCGAGCTATCCCCAATGGGCGGGGAGAAGAGCCCGCCCTCTATTCACAAACCGTTAGCAATGGAGATTCCCACTCTCCCCTCAATTGGCATTCCCACTCTCCCCATCCAGAGTGCTTCAATCGGGTGCCCTGATGGTCCCTCCCATTCCCATGAAATATTTATAAAATAGTGTATATATTTATGTAAATGAAAAATACTACAAGCATTCGTATCTACTATGCATGATCTTCATTCAGTTGATCCTGAAATGCAAGAAATGTTGTAAAGTGTTAAAGTGTACAGTGCTGTGGTTCCGCGCTTAAGCACGTTTTCGTTCGTTTTCAGCGATAGCAGCAATTCACCAAAATCTTGATTTGAGGTATCCTGAAAAAGTTTGTTAAATCTATTGAAATCTTACAAAACTAACATTTATACATCTTAATTTATTGTTGCCATGGTCACTATTTACTCCTTGATGCTGATTTTATAACAGCAATTCGCTTTTATTTTTCCGGCCTAATAGTTATTGCTCCTGAGTTAGGAAAATAGGGAATATTTAATTGAAAGGGAGTTAAAGATAAATGGACATAAAAAACAATAAGTAATGTTTAAATCATCTATGATGTAAAACTAATAAAATCATATTATAATATATAATGATATTGTGAGTTATGATAAAGTAATGACAAAGATTGAACTGTAAAATCAGTCACTAGCCAAATGGCACACAGCGCTGCATGAATCAGATCAGCTCAGATTTGGTAAAATGTCCATTTGCAAACCGGAAATGAAAAATACATTCAGTAATAAGTGCAAAAGCCTTCCAGATACGTCTTAATCATAAGGAGAGAAGAAAGGATCAAATTGATAATTGGACATATAAGACATAATAATTAAATGTATGTTTAACCTATTAGGTCAAAATTAGAAAATTATGTTTATGTTAATATATAAATCACGAAAACACAAGTAATGATAAAAATGGTAATAATGATGATAAAGATGAATGGTAATCGTAATGTATAAACAATGTCAAATAAGATAATATATACAGTGAAGGGATATTAGAATATGAACTGAAAATTACATGTGTGCCGACTGCTGTTTTGTTGCAATTGTGACAAACTTGCGCATTTATTATGAACCAGAAAATTTAGACAATGTATGACAGCCATGAGAAAAAAAATTAATTTTAAATTATTTTACAATACCTGATGACCTGTGAGACCTGAAATACATCTTTTAAAAGACAGTACATCCCAAATTTCGATAACCTGAAACCAATTTATATGCAATAATATTTTATCATATCATAACAACAACAATAGATAAAAAATGTATTTTGCCTCTATTTCCCGTAATGTCCTTCCATGTTATTAGGATGGATCTAAGGCAAGGGTGATCCCAAAACTGCAACTATGAACCTAAGACAAGCCGGTCAGTTTAGAGCAAGGGAATGTTGTAAACAATCTGCTAGAGAAAAAGTTAGTTTGTTTGACAAAAAATAACTTTTGATTGAACAAAACTTTGACTTTTGAGTTAATAAATCACTGTCAGTCAGTGATTTATTCGTCAGTTGTTTTAATTATATTAATGTTGCTTCTCACAACAGTGCGACAACTGTTTTCTGAAAAAAAAAAAACATGCATGAATGTAAAAATCAGGTTTTCAGAAACATTTCATAAAATTGATCCAAAGTATAAATATAAGTATAAAGAGAAATTAAAATACATTCTTGCTGTAGTTTAAAAAAATATGTCAAATTCCTCCACCTTCATTCACCTTCATTGACTAATTAGTTAAGATTTCTTCAAATAAGTTGATTGAAGCTCGTAGTAGATTATCCTATCCCAATCTGAAAGTTTACCGATGTGCAGTTCCATGTACTGAGTTTCGTCCTAATGTCGTCACCTACGTCTTTGCTGAATCTTCCATTTCATTACTAATGTCTTCTATATTTGAAAAGTGTCTTTTTAAAATAATTTTCTCAATATCATGGTTACTTGATCTGGCACAGGAGTTACTGGTTTAAAGGATAAGGACCGCAGTGGTGTCTACTCTTACGAGCGCGAAGTACCAATAACAATACGCATAGCCCAACTATCTACCAACCATGAAACAAGCTCCTCGTAGACAATAACCATACACTAAAATCATCCCTTGCTGTATAATGAGTAAAAATGATGCAAAAGGCTCAAAAACGAAAAAAACTAAACTCGTTCAAAATGTATATAACGATTTTCGTAGAGGTAAACTCTTCCATCTCCCTGGAAAATCAAGAAGTTTTCTCAACCGAATCGACAATTGAATCCATCTTCAATAACTGATGGATCTTAAAAGTTTACCCATTTCATGAATCATAGCATGCATTGAAAATCCTTCATTAAGTTCGATCTGGTAATAATTTTGACTACGGCCAGAAACAAGGAAAGTCAATCAAATGTTTTCACCTTCAACAAGACAGCACCATGCACTTCTTGTCCGACTAGCACTGTCCAGGGGTGCGATCCACCTTTCTCCCTCCCAATAGAACGCACCGATCGTACTTGACAGTGAGCCTCTTCGCCTTTTCAAATATCTTTGCAGAGGAAAACCCCATTCATATTATCTATCTCCATATCAAATCGCACATGTCAGTCACACAGCAGTGCAGGAACCCGCAATATAGTTTCTGTTCTTATAGCCTTTCTGTTATTCTCCCTCGGCAAACTTGTCCATATGGGTCCGCGCTTTTCTCAGTCTCTCTCTCTTACTTTTACATTTTCCACCATATTTTGATGCCTAGCGCGAATGTTGAGAAAAAAAACTACATTAGCACGAGTTCAATAAGTACATAATAGAAAACAAGAAAAACGCAAAAGAGCATAAAAGCACAGGTGAGTTTTATATACCTTACCTCCATGCTTCACCATACTCCGACAAGCGACCGGCAATAATCAAACCATCAAAAAACTAACACAATCATCGTGTGGTGGAGCAGTTTGTTTGGCGCAAGCCGGCTTGGGGTGGTTCTCTATCGATTTTACAACTACTCGGCCCGCAGAGATTGACCGGTCCACAGCGGCAGAAAATCTCTGCAATAAAGGAAATCAATCAATAAGAGAATCTACTTATCTACTCATTCTATTTTGAATTGTTGACTTTAGAATAGAGGGTTTTCATTATTCTAGAGCTATATTCATTTGAATGCAGCACAGAGCGTAAACATCTGATAATTAGTACACTCAGGCAAATAATCTTAAAAATTTGATAAGGCTGACTTACAGTGGATTTTGTTTCACACGAAGTTGTTCTTGTACGCCTTCAAGCTTTCCTGATTACAATTGTTGATATATACTAGTGGGAAAGTCACTGTACCCATGACCTCTAAGTTCAAGGTTCGAATCCCGGTTGCTCCATATTTTTATTTTTTCAACATCATTATATATATTTAGCTCACAATACCGGTTGTGATGCATTCGCTCTTTGTGAAACATGGCTCTCTTCCGAAATCGATCTTCCTTTTCATGATTTCAATATTATTCGTCTTGATCGTGCGGATTCGCGTGGAGGGGGAATACTTTTGGGGATCAAAAAGTGCTACTCCTTCTATAGAGTGAATTTTCCTCAAACTCCAGGTATTGAAGTTGTCGCATGTCAGGCTGTTATTAAGAATAAAAGCCTTTGCATTGCTTCTGTGTATATTCTTCCTAGAGCCTCAATTAACCGAAAACAACTTTCAGATATTTGTTCGGTCCTTCCTTCTCCACGGTTGATCATGGGAGATTTTAACTCTCACGGTACAGGCTGGGGAGAACTGTACGATGACAACCGGTCTTCCTTGATATATGACCTCTGTGACAACTTCAATATGACAGTTCTTAACAATGGAGAAGTAACACGTTTGGCTGGTCCATCCTCAGTTGGCAGTAGATTAGACCTCACACTTTGTTCGAATTCATTATCGTTGGATTGCACATGGAATGTGATTCAATATCCCCACGGTAGTGATCACTTGCCCATAAAAATTTCGGATGCCACCGGGCTCAAAACGTCGAAATCTGTCAACGTCACGTATGATCTTACCCGTCACATCGATTGGACAAAGTTCAGGACAGCAGTAGATGAAGCCGTAACGACGGTAGAAGGGCTTTCACCGCTAGAAGAATATAACTTCCTCTCCAACCTGATCGTAGACAGCACGCTTCAAGCTCAAACTCGACCTGTTCCAGGGACGTCATTTCGCAGGAAACCTCCTTCTCCATGGTGGGATCAGCAATGCACCGAGGTTTACCGTAAAAAGTCCGACGCGTTTCAAGTTTTCCGTAGACGTGGAACACCTGAGCACTTCGAAGTATACACGGCTCTCGAACGCGAACTTAAGAGCCTCATCAAGGCCAAGAAACGCGGATACTGGCGAAGATTCGTGGACGGGCTATCGCGCGAGACGTCGATGAGTACTCTTTGGAACACGGCGCGAAGATTGCGTAACCGAACTACGAACAACGAGAGCGAGGAGTACTCGGACCACTGGATCCTCAAGTTCACGCGAAAAGTTTGTCCAGATTCTGTGCCGGCACGGATCATTCCTCGCGAAACCGAGAATTCGATAGATGAGATCAGCCAACATTTTTCAATGGTAGAACTCTCTCTCGCGCTCCTTTCGTGTGGCAATACGGCTCCTGGAGCTGATAGAATCAAGTTCAACTTGCTTAAGAACCTTCCAGACGTCGCGAAGAGGCGCATGTTGAACTTGTTTAATCAGTTTTTGGAGCTCAACATTGTACCGGATGATTGGAGAAGGGTGAGAGTTATCGCCATTCAAAAACCTGGCAAACCCGCGTCCGACCACAACTCCTATCGACCCATCGCGATGTTATCCTGCATTCGAAAGTTGTTGGAGAAAATGATCCTCTTGCGTCTGGACAAATGGGTTGCTTTCAGATACTCAATATGGTTTCCGTAGGGGTAAGGGAACGAACGACTGTCTCGCGTTGCTTTCCACAGATATTCAGCTAGCTTTTGCTAAAAAAGAGCAAATGGCTTCTGTATTCTTGGATATCAAGGGGGCTTTTGATTCAGTATCTGTTGAAGTTCTTTCAGATAAACTCCACGCTTGTGGCTTTTCACCATTAATGAATAATTTTTTGTACAATTTGCTGTCAGAGAAACATATGAGCTTCTCTCATGGAACCTCTACAGCTTCTCGATTTAGCTACATGGGTCTCCCCCAGGGATCATGTTTAAGCCCCTTTTGTATAATTTTTATGTCAAAGACATTGACGGTTGTCTAAGTGACAACTGTACGTTGAGACAACTTGCAGATGACGGTGTAGTGTCTGTCACGGGACCCAATGGGGTCGATCTGCAAGGACCCTTACAGGATACCTTGGACAATTTGTCTACTTGGGCTTTAGAGCTAGGTATCGAATTCTCTACGGAGAAAACTGAGTTGGTAGTTTTTTCTAGGAAGCATAACCCAGCACAACCGAAGCTTCAAATTTGGGGTAAGCCGATAACTCATTCTATGTCATTTAAATATCTTGGGGTCTGGTTCGATTCTAAGTGCACCTGGAGATCCCATATTGAGTATCTGAAGCGAAAGTGCCAGCAGAGGGTCAATTTTCTCTGCACAATTACCGGGACCTGGTGGGGAGCTCATCCACAAGATCTTCTAACGTTGTACCGGACAACGATTTTGTCGGTTATGGAATACGGTAGTTTTTGTTTTCAGTCAGCGGCTCGGTCGCACTTCATTAAACTGGAACGTATTCAGTATCGGTGTCTTCGTATCGCGTTAGGTTGCATGCACTCGACTCACACCATGAGTCTTGAAGTGCTGGCTGGCATGTTGCCACTCTCGGATCGGTTTTCAGAATTATCTCTCCGGCTCCTCACCAGGTGTGAAGTTATGAACCCCCAGGTGATCGAAAATTTTGAGAAGCTCCTTGAGTTGAATACTCAAACCCGCTTCATGACCTTGTACCATTTGTACATAACACAGGATGTCAGCCCTTCGCCGAACATTTCCAATCGTGTTTGCTTCTCCGATTTCGACAATTCGGTTCATTTTGATTTATCCATGAAGCAGGAGCTTCATGGAATCCCAGAGCATCATCGTCCTATGATTGCTCCGGTAATATTTGCTGCAAAGTTTGGCCAAGTTGATTCCACTAAATCGTTCTTCACTGACGGATCATTGATAGAGGAGTCAGCAGGCTTTGGTATATTTAATGAAATTTATAGCGCCAATCGTAAACTTCAAGCTCCTTGTTCCGTATATGTCGCTGAATTAGCGGCAATACACTTTACGCTAGAAATTGTTGCCTCATTAACACCGGATCAGTACTTCATTTTCACGGATAGTCTCAGTTCTATAGAGGCTATTCGCTCATTGAGGCCGGTAAAGCACTCCTCGTATTTTCTCATGAAAATACAGGAGCTTCTAAGTGCTTTATCTTCGCGTTATTTTATCATCACCTTTGTATGGGTCCCATCTCATTGTTCAATTCCGGGCAATGAGAAAGCGGACTCGCTTGCAAAGGTGGGCGCTATGGAAGGCGATATTTGTGATCGACAAATCGCCTTCAACGAATTTTTTCCTATTTTTCGTCAACAGTCACTCGTCAGCTGGCAGTATAAATGGAGTAAAGGAGATTTGGGGCGATGGCAACATTCTATCATCCCAAAGGTGTCGAAGAAATCTTGGTTTAGGGGGATGGATGTGGGTCGAGACTTCATTCGTGTCATGTCTCGCCTCATGTCCAATCATTATTCTTTGAACGCTCATTTATACCGGGTTGGGCTGAGCGACAGCAATCTCTGTGAGTGTGGACAAGGCTATCAGGACGCAGATCACGTTATTTGGTCTTGTGCTGAACATCGTGGAGTCAGATCGGAGCTTTATGATTCCCTTCGGGCTCGAGGTAGACAACCCAATGTACCGGTTCGAGATATTTTGGCTGTACGTGATTTGGAGTTATGAAACTCATTTATGTGTTTTTGACTAACATTAGCCTTAGATTGTAGTTAGTTTAACCTGTATGTTTACTATAAGTTTTTTTTATCTGTGTTTGTGTGTTTTTTTTTTTTTTCTCAAAAATGTTCAAGTCAAAAGAAAACCAAAAGTTGTATAGTTATAAGTTTTTAGCCAATTCCGAATTTAAAATAAACGTGCTTTGTAAACCATACTTCAAATTCCCGCCCATCTTCCCATCCGTTCAATTGTTATTCCTATTAACCTCGAGACGGCCGCGAGTAATCGGTTCTATCCCCTTAACGTTAGTTTTAAGATAATTGATGTATATAAATATGAAAACTTGGCTCTGTAAAGTTGATTCGATTGAGCCTGTACAAATAAATGATTTAAAAAATCACAATATTTTATAAAAATAAATCAAATCTCATTTTCCCATTATTTATTTTTTTTTCTCCCTTTTCCCCTTCTTTTTCCCTTCCCTTCCCTTCCCCCGACAAAAAAAATTAGCAGCGATATGAAGTAGATAGTCCTCACGAAGTACCCAAAGAAGGTGTTGCTGTGGCTTACAATCAGTGAAAATAGGAATATCATGTCCCCTCTGCTTTTTGTCGGGGTTAGCAGTGAACGGCGAGATCTACAGTACGAAGTACCTCCCAGAAGCTGCCGCCTACATTAAAAAGTACCACAATGATGACGACGTGGTGTTTTGGCGGGATCTAGCGTCGGCCCACTACTCGAAGCGGTCGCTGGAGGAAATGGAGCGGTTGGGCATTCCGGTTGTGCCCAAGCATGCCAACCCTCCCAACGTGCCCTAGCTCCGCCTTATCGAGAAGTTATGGGCCAATTTGAAGAGGAGAGTATATTCAAATAATTTCGTGGCCAAAACGACGGATGATTTGATCAAAAAGGCGACCATGGAACTGAAAAATATGCCTACGAGCTTATTTTTTTCACCCATGGCCAATGTTCCGGCAAACTGCCGCAAGGCGACGTGGCAGGGAGTAGAAGTAATTTTGTGAAGTTTTTGATTTTTAATGCATAATGTAATACCTTTTTCCATTCTTTTTTACCGTCCATCCGAAAAAAAAGTCGCTTTTTTAGAATTGGAATAGGAACACTATAAAATCCATTTGACCATACTTTCATGCTTATTTCCAGCGGTTGCTGAGAAACATGCCTAACTTTTTAGCGTCACAGACATACACACACACGTACAGACAAACAGATGTTTGACTTTTCCACAAGGGGCCGGACTTCTTGATCATTTGATCAGATCGCTTCGTATGTCATTCCGATCTTTGAAAAAGATCAGATAATTCAACCTTTTATGTCAGTTTGACACAACAAACTGTTTTTAGTGCATTGTTTTGAAATAACTACATGCTTGTTTTGATCATTTTTATTTGTTCTCATATTACGCCTGATAAATAAATATTGGTTTACACATGGGTTCAACTATGGCGTGGCATTAGACATAAAATTTATTTGAACATTTTGTTAGACTGAAAAAAATGCATGTTATTTTATCAATACCACCCGTTGCCTAATCTCACCCGGTCATTCGAAATGATTTGAAAACTTTAAATCATTTGACCGACCCCTTGATTTTTGATCTTTCCAGTCTTTCAACGTTCCAGTCTTTTCGGCCTATTAGTCTTTCCATTATTTCGGTCTTACGGCCTACCGGTCTTTTCGGCCTTGTGGTAATTTGGCCTCTATGGTATTTCAGCCGTTTGGAATTTCGCCTTACGGCATTTGCCGTTCCGGGTTTTCCACCTTATGATTTTCGACCTTTCAGGATTAGATCTCTGAATCATACTTTGGACTTGAAGAGCAATGCTATGAACAAAGTTGTTCCCCATATTATATGCGACGTACTCAAATATTTTCCCGGATGCTGTCAAAACCTGGCTCTATTAATATTAAATTGGACATCAACCTGACTTCAAAGCTACCTGACTGCGCTAAAAAAAACCTTTTACCCATGAAGTCATTTAACTGCAGCAGATCCACCCCAGCGATCATCATGTTGTGCACTTCTTAGTCAGTTCTCTCACTCTCCCGCTCCGTTTGCGGTGGTGGCACGCGGTGGTGTTGCTCTTGTTTCATATTCTTTTTTCCCTCTTTACTATACCTGTGTATATTTCTTTTTTACCTTCTCCATCCAAAATCCATCACGCGGACCCGCGATACATAAGCAACTTAAATAGTTTTTCAGTTGTTCGTTTGTTGTCAAGGATACTACACATCGTGGTTACCGAAGTAACGCAAAATACAAAACAGTTCCAGTCCGTTCGTCCGCTCGTTCGCAAGGATCTGCCCTGCGGGCTATTTGTAGCTTTCGTGTGTTTGCCGTGTACCTTATATCGTGCGCTAGCGTGTAGCAAGTGTTTAGATACCCTTCCTCCTTTGGCTGGGTTGTGTATCCCTAAAGCTTGATCCTCCCCGGTGGGTGGTTGATGCTTCTAGCACCCTTCGAACTCCTCCTCAGTGAGCAACCGAACGAGTGAGTGAGTGGGTAGACTTTAAACCGAGCTCATGACCAATAATCATTTGATTTTGTGAATTACCAAGATTTGGTTCGGATTCCGGCTTTAAAGGATAACGAGCGCTCACCGGAGCCACACACGCCAGGACAAACCAAGATCACTGGTGCGCTTGGAAGAACACACGACTACTTGGCATTTGTGCGTCTGATATGGTGGACTTCAGTGTTCTGCAGAGTTTTCCAGTTCTTTAGTTAATTTTTTTTCGGTGTGTGCCCTGTAATTCGAAATTTTATTTTCGTTAATATCAACGAGAGTAAAAATTTATCAGTTCATAGTTCATCGCAAGTTTGAAAGTCTCAATCTAAAGAAGAAAATTATATGTGATAAAGTAAAGCAAGAAGCTCTCAAACCCACTTTCAAATCGACCAAATTGTATCGTCAAAAGTGTTCTTCAAGACAGCACGTTCCCCAGAAGTTATAAATTCTTCGGTCACGGTGCTATGATTTCGTAAGTATTTTTTCATCTACCTCCATCACACTTGAGAATTCTTCAAGTTTCAGTTATAAATTATTTATGAACCAGAATTAATTTATTTATCTAACAACATTTACCATTGTTCTGAAACCGCATGGATGGAAATTTAGTCTGTTTTACGCAAGCGAAACGACGGAAACGAGATTTGAGAACTTTATTATTCGCAGACAAACAAACGGATCCATATGACCGCTTTATACCAAAACACACATGTCCTGTCATGGATCAGTGGCTTTGTTGAAGAAGAAAAAGCTTTAGCCGGCATATTGTGCCTTATAAGTTCAAGACTGGCTGCTCGTGATTCAGTAAATTTGCACCAGATACACTACATTAACCTAGCAAAAAAATTTAAAAGTCTGAATATTCAACTACTAGAAATCAACATTGCTTATGCTTTTGCTAAGCAGTTTCATCGATCATTCATGTATTGAAAGATCAGATTTTTTTCGGATCCGAATCTGACCTAAAAGCTTATATTTGGGAGATTGATAAATAATGGATGACTATTTCCTGTTCGGATGAATCCGAATCGGAATTGTTTTCGAAACCGGATAGAAGCCACATTTGTAATTCAGTTCCGTATGAAACCAACCATTTCAATTTGCGACTATTATTCGGATCACCGTTACACACATGTGAGTGGAAACTTTAAATCAGCAATTCCTAATTGTTTGGACTTGTAATAATGGGGAACTCTTTTAAAGCAGTCACGAGCTCCGGTAAAGTTCTTTCTTACCAGTTCAAATGACTAGAATAATTACATTGTCTGTGCGGTTGAATTATATCCCTTCCAATCGGAACCATTCCATATTCAAAATGAATAAAATATGAGTTGCGATCGTTGTTCCTATTTCCTATCAATAGCTGATGTAGTGCGGGTCGGTAAACGAAGATGAATTCGGTTTTTCGGTTCCTGGCTTGTTACTTTTTTCAGTTAGTACTTCTTTTAGCAAATCCATATTTATTCATGCAGAATTGTCAACACCCATCCGCGAGTCGTAATATTGTTTTTGCATTATTGATAACATTTCACAAAACGCTTGTTGCATGTTTGTGGTTTTTATCCAAAGCGAGCACTAATCATTTTCGTTTGGTTTATGTTTATTGAAGTAAGCAAGAGATTAAATTTAAAAAAAAATGACTCATATTCCGCAATCTTATGCGTCTTTAAAAAAAGTTAGTTCCTTGATTATCGAGATTTTCAGCCCTGGGCTGGTTCATCTCCCGTCGTAGTCACTCAAATACCTTTTGGGTATTTTCGTAGCCTGTCCGGTGGTGAGATTTGAACTCGTGGCTTTGGCGTGAGAAGTATGGCTGCTAACCAAATTGCTGAAATTAAATTTTGGTGTTCATTATTAATTAATTATTTTCAAGATCAGCATCGAAAAAATGAAGATCATCAGCCAACTACATAATGGTTTCCGTTAAGTTCACAAATACATGCCTGATGATTTCGAGAGGTACACCTGACCCGGCTAGAACTTTGATTTATATTTTAAAAAAAAGCCAATCAATGTCCAGCCTGGCATACTTTCTCAACCGATTCAGAAGTTGAAGCTTTGAACTCTTTGAGTAGAAAAACAATAGTTTATTTAAAATAAATCTAATGCCACTAAATGTTTGTTGCTGTTAATGCTGTTCATGCAAATGAATTTATTTTTTATTAACACTGCTCTGCATTTACAAATTTGATGAACTCAAGTTTGATGTCTGTATGAATTAATTGTTTTTTAGCAATAACATGTGTTTATATCGGAAATTATGTTGCGAAAATGATGATATTTCCATACATTCTATTTGGCGTCCTTATCTTTATTTCAGAAGAACATTTGTAAATTTTGAATTTTCTCTCCTACATCAGTGATCTCATTCAAAACACAAGAAGTTTTGATCACTTTACAATTCTGCGGTTCTGCAGGGATTGTTTAACAGAGAGAGTTTAATTGTCCCGTGTGAGTGTGAATATAAACTCTTTGAAGATATCAATGACTTCGACCATTTACAGACGATTGTTTTGATTATTTTAACAGAGCTCAAGGTGTTTTAAAATAAGTGGTAAAACATTATGATTTCAAATTTTCAAAAAAAGAATATAAATGTCGGCGTGACGGGACCAGTGGTGTACTGGTAAGAGTAATTGTCTCTCACCCAAGTAGGTCGGGTACCAATTCCAGTCGGCGCAGTTGGGATTTTCTGAGATGAAACATCTCTGATCACGTCTTCCTTCAAAAGGGAAGTAAAGCCATTGGTCCCTCGCCATGTGTTGATTATTTAGATATGCAGAGTCTCGTTGGCATGACACACTAGCCAAGGAGGCTGAAAGTCACGTTAATACAGCATAACAAAACAAATACGACCGGCGTCGGTGGTGTAGTGGTAAGCGTGACTGCTACTTAGCACCCCAGTGGGTCTGGATTCAATCCCAGTCGACGTCGGTGGTTTTTCTGATTCGAAAAAATCTGGTCACGTCTTCCTTCGGAAAGGAAGTAAAGCCGTTGGTCCCGTTAGGTCCAGGTGGTGGAGTCGTCTTCCTGGCGTCGGTGATTGTCACCATGTGAGGAAATAGGCCGACGTAAAATAAAGAAAAAAAAACCAAACAAATAGATGTCGGCTGGTTTCCTTTTCTTGGTCTCAGTAAAATGACGTAGGATCTGTAGCCTACACAGTTTGAAAAAAAAACATGTAATTTTCTGCGTAATATAATGCACATAAATGCAATGCTAGATTTGGCATAAGCGAAGGTCCATTAATTATGTAATGCCAAGGGAGGGGGGGGGGGGGTGTTGGTTGTGGAAAAACGTGACAATCCATACAAAAAAATGTGAATATCCATACAAAATAGTTGACAAGAGCCCAAGGGGTTCTAAAAAGTCACTTATTTTGCGTGACATAATTAATGGATGTTCCCTAAGTTCATGGGATATTTCTTCTAAATTTAAGCCAGATAACGCCTGTTGTATGAAAGATTGTTAGCGATTTTGTTGTTTACGCCTGCTTTGGCTAACAGGAGAACGAGAGGAAATTATACGCGTCTGTTAAAGTTCGTTTTTTTTTATCTGTGTATGATAAACGGTAAAAATCGTCAAAATATGGCCAAAACCGGTTTCCTCTTAATGTTTTTTTTTAGTGCTTCATTAGATCTATTCCTGGTTCGGCACTACAGGCATACCTCAACATTAAGTATCATGATATTTCAATTTTTATCGATGAATAGTTTCTTACGTTAACATAATTTTGTAGAGACACAACATAACATCATTTTTTTAGAGCTGTAGTATGGGAAAAGTCGATGCAAACTAAAAAAAAAATTAAAATTGCTTTATATTGAATGTCTGTATCGAGTTTTCGTATCTTTTTCATTACCAAATTTAACTATCATGACATTAAACTTGATGATAAACGCACAATTTAACATCGATACTTATTGCCTAAAATTGCAATAAATAAATGCAAAAATGCAAAAATTACCTCAAAAAATGATGAGACACTCCCCAAAAACTTGTTTGAAAATCTACTGATCTAAATATAATAATATTTCTAAATGTATATTAATAAATAAATGTTCTTGACCGTGTCAGATACAACCCTAACAATCTTAAGAATTTTTATGTTTCTAATTTTAGAACTTCGTTTATAAGAATTAAATTAATTTTTCACTCTTCCAAGAACAAATCAAATTAAATGCATATTCTATTGTGGGTGCTTATATAGGATGTTGTGTTCCTTATTGAGAATATTTCAGGTTATGATAAATGATCATGTTTAATGAAAAAATCTCTACTGCGCATATTTAACAAATCGCAACTATGAATTTTTACAGACCCCTCGTTCAATTCTAAGCTAAAGCAAGCATAAACAATGAAATCTTCCAGACAACAGACCTGAATTAAAAAATATCTGGCTAAAATTCACATGAAATATTCAATGAATTTATGCCAAATTTAGCATTCCATATACGTGCATTACACAGAAAAAAATAATGAATTTTAACAGACGCGTAAAGTTTCCCCTTGTTTAATGTCAAGCCAAAGCAAGCGAATATCCTAGTTAGCGCCTACCTGACAACGCAACGTAATCTGGTAGAACGGTCTACGTTCATTTACACCGTCACAAGCAAGTAATTAAGTGCTACAGAGTCACAATCACAATTGACATCGAAGTCACCAAGCACACCAGAAATTGAACTTGCAGCCTATGAATTCCAGGGCACCATTCAGAAACCAGGTAATCTTTCGCAAGCAACACAATCCAGTCATCATATCATATTGTAGCAACTTGATTGTGACTTGGGGAGTCACATTGCAGTTACATTGTCTACTTTGCAACAAGTGTGCTACTGGGGTCATTTCCTAATTTTTCATTGTTAGCATGTTTGTTCGTGAGGGAAGGGCTGCGCTTTTTTTTTTGTCCAAAAAATGATACGTAATAAACTCTATAAATGTCCTTAATATGTCCGGCAATATGTCCTTTTGAATAAATTAAATTCGATATAATATCATTCGACCAAATGTCATATATCCCAATTTGCCAATCTTCTCCGTTAATAGTTTAGGCGAACAAGGAAATAATAATATATTTAAGACTGGGCTAAGTAATTTTTATAATGCTTGACTGCACTTTTAAAAAAACACGATTTAACTTTACAAATATATAATTCTCAATTTACTCATGGAACATGAACAAATATTTTAAATTTTGAATCGTTATCGAAATGCAATAAAGTGAGAATCATCAACAAGACAGGAATTTTGAAAAACCTTAGGTTCTCTTATTTGAATCTGTTTATTCTCATACGATGGATTTGTTAAGATCGGAGTTACATATTACATATATACATAAATGTTTTATGTTGATCTTATACAAATGTTATCAAACCGATTTTTATTGATGAAATATTGCTTTCATATACTTTAATTGACTTGAGTCATAAGTCACCGTTTTCATCATGAACTTTTTTGCAGCGAACTATTTTTAAGATGTCTCAAAACTTGTCCATTCAAAACCCTCTCCAAGGTAAGCCATATGCTGATCTTGATGAGGTTTTGATGGATGTAATATATTGAAATATGTTTTCGTGGATTATCACATCTGATGTTTATGTTTGTTTACATATATTTGTTTCGTAATCCTCAATCTATTAGAACCGACAAAATTGTCTACAATGACTTCAAAGTGGTTTTATAGAGCGCCAAACTTCTCAATTGAGTGTAACTAAAGTTGGCATTCCCTTTTTCGGCTATTGTTAAATTTGAATCGCGTGTGAAAAAAAAAGTTCTATTATAGGCAACCTCTTCAAATGCATGTAGTATATAAATATGGCTTAATGGATCGCAATTTTAAAGGTAGTCAAATTAAAGTTATGATATGAATATATTTATTGAGGTGCTTTGATGGAAGAATAAACTAAATTAAAGGATTGAAAATCATTTGCCAAGAATAGTCAACATTTCTCTATCTGAACAGAAAACAAAATTTATAGTTGAAACACTTCAAAAATAGTGAACATCACAAATAGTGAGCCGTTGCTTAAGTGGAATTAATCTCATTCAAGTATTAATAAAAAGTTAAACCCATTTATAAGAACGAAACTATGACTCTTTGTTATCTAAAAACAAGCCCCAGAATACCTTCAAATTAAGAACATTTTTAAAACAAGATTATTGATTTAGTCAAAGTTAGAAAATTCTAGATTATTTCTCGACTTTTTTCATTAAGCTGTCTGCTAGTTCAATAGTTTAAGTGAACTTTATGATTTGTTTAAGGAGAATTCAAACAGTTATATGGTAGTTTTACAACTGTTGACAAACATTTGAACTGTGGCTTAGTTGTAAGTGCTTTTAAATTGTAGTTATTCTCATTAAAAAAAACTGAGTTATTCAAATCAATATTAAAGGTAAAGGCATGGAAAACATTTAAAACTATTCCGTGAAGTATATCACCGATAATATTTAAGAAAATAAATATCTAAAGGAAAATTAACATCAAGCCAGAAATAATCAACGGAACCATAAACACCTTGATGTTACAGTTCAATGAGTCTTGTAGCAAAAAATTATCCTAAGAAAAAATCGCTAATACCATTGGAGAAAAAAAAAACTTTGGAGAATCGCGCTAACCACAGGCATTACGATATTTGAAGACGGTGTAAATACGGTTAGTTAAAATGGATGTTGCTTGACTTTATTGATGTCAAAAAAATGTACTGAATCTATGTAATTAAACAACGTATCCGGATTTTCACAATAAGTTACGTTATTGAGATGAATATTCAGGAGTATTTCTTTAAAATTCGTTTAGATGTTTGACAACTCATAGTAACCTATTAAGTAAAACCACATTCCATGGCACATTGTTCTTCAATGTGAGCTGATTCTTTTTCTATTTATAAGAAAAGATTGTCTTGTCATTGATTGAAAAAAAAAATGGATTATAACAGCTACTGAAAACTCTACAAAACGCAAAAATGATGAAAATATGTTTGTTTGTCAGCTTGTATGGAAATCGCCCATAGTTCATTACAGGCAATTTCTGATGACTGGTCAAAGATCTTTTGTACTACAGTTGAATACGAGTAATAGGGACACTGCTATGGGAGCTGTTTTTGAGTGTTTAGACGATCAATTTTAAATTCGCCAATTTTGTTTTCTCTGATATTTTTGTGATGATATAGTTGCAATCAGATCTTGGTTAGCCCTGAAGATTAAAGTAGACAGGTCTATTCAAAAGTCAACAACCCATTTCAAGAATTCCAGCCCATATTTACTCAAAAATTCTGAGTTTGTCTTCATATAGGGACGATGTACCTATATTAATCTCATCACTTTGCAATTCATCCTACTTGAAATAAAACGATATACACGTGACAGGATTAGTTAGTAATGTTTGTTGTAGTTATTTAACGTAAGCAAACATTATTAGAAAACGAAACCGATCCTTCAACTGCCCAATTGTTTGATTCATCGTAGGATGAATATAGGAACAATGAGATTAATATGGGGGCAGTGTTCCTACAATAAATCCCACACAAAAATCATCACGTAGCAAATAAATAAATGAGGAGTGCTCACACCTCTAGAATCAAAGCAGTACATTTTTGATCCAGACATTTATACATTCAATTCAATTCATCTTCATGATATTTCAAAGCGATTTTTAAAAATTTCTTATAATGAACAGAAAAAAAAGCTCGGAACATAGGAACATAGGTAAAATGGATTTTTTGCTTCGACGATCTAGAATGCGTGTCATAAACGCCAAAATGCAATCCGAGACTTCATTTCTGATGTTGAACAGTGCTTATTTTTTCAGACTTTTCATGTAATATGTTTTGTCCGGAAAACATAAATCATTTTGAGATTTTGCACGGGAGACATAATACCATCAAGAGGTCTTCTTGTTTTATAGTGTCATTATCTACGTACATAGTTGAGTTATCTAAATCTAGTTAGTAAATGTACAAAGATCATCAATATTGTTGCATAAAAATGATTTTTTATTTAATTTACTAGTAGGGTATGTGTCCCTTGACTCAGCCTATTATGCAACGATCGATTACATTTTTTATTATAACTCATAAAGTTTTGAAACCGCAAGTGAGATTAAACTAGTTAAACACTTGCTAAGATAAGTTTGATAAGACATTTGATAGTATGTATCATGAAAAGTTACACAAATTTTTTTATGAATTCAGAAACTTTCGAGGGATATGGATTTAATGTCGGTCTGTAAGCACCGAATTGGGTCTATTCATGGATGTTACTTCGTCCCATTCTATGGATTTATTACTAAATGCAGTCTTGTACGACTTTTTTTTCTAATTTAATGAATTAAGTCATTGCCAGCTGTATTCGCTTTACTTAACACAAAATTCCACAAAACAAACTAAAATAAAACTGCTCCGAAACACTGAAGTGATGTTCATATATGATTTATCAGCCATTCAATAATGAAAACATTATACTTCACTATACAATGATTTTGTTCGGTTTGAGTTTAGATGAGCCACTTGAATTGAAACAACCGCAAACTCATGCAGTTCCAATTCAAATTTTACCAATAACAACCTTTTCACTACGATATTGATACAACAGGCCATAGTTGGGAACATACTAAAAAATTTGTCCTCAACATTGGGTCTACGATTTTCTTGTAAAGTGTTTGTTATTTTAGCTATGTGAATAGTTAATTTGTAACGTGTAACTATTTTCTGTACATCTAGATAGCATTACTCGTTTTATCGATTCAATCAAGCCAAATTTAGATCACTTGAAGATCGTGTAGATCATCTGTTCAGCTTAACCAGTGAAATCACGATGCCCCAAAAGTTCAAGAAATCGAAAATTACGCGGAAGTGAACAACTATAAGTTGTTCACAACAAATGTGTGAAATAGGCGGTGCATGCTAAAAATAAACCCAACAGCGGTAGATAATTTCTCACCCGTGTAAGGAAGTATTGGGAGAGGGACAAATCGCTAGAACTAGAAAAAAGCAATAGGTAGTATAAGAGCCCAAATCGCTAGAACTAGAAAAAAGCAATAGGTAGTATAAGAGCCCGATCGGTTGCATAACTTTTTACCAGTCAAGGGTATTTCCTCCCCTTGCCTACCCTGCATGGGGTAGTATGGTAAAGGGTTATGTGCCTGATCGGATACTACCGTTCAATGCCCTCCGCTCGTTTTCAAACTTTTATCTTTCAATTTCAAAGCCTGCCGTTGCCCTATACGGAACTATCAATAAACTTTCTCTTCATGTCTATTCGTTCTAGCAATAAATTACCGTCCACTCCTAGCGCTTCGCATGTGAGATGAGAAATTATCTGCTTCTGACAAACTTCATCAACTATATATAAGTTGATAAATATAGTCTCAATTGCCTCGGATTACATCGGTCATCCTAATAGCAACATGATTTTGTTGATTATCGCTAAATTAATGACATATTTGGTACGTAGGCCGAATGAAGGTGAAATGCTAACATTACATCCCGTTACCCTACCGAAATTAAATTTTCCATTTAATACTATTATCTACATTAAATGCACAAACACAAAATCAAACCACCGTCGACATTATGTTCCCCCGCCCAAACAAACGTCATCACCATATACGATGCGACAGTTGGTAAAAGTTCAAACTTCCTTCATCACGGGCAAGCCCTTCATTTATTTTTATGACATTTTTTCCACCTGACTATCGCTCGCACTACTTGCTTCGGTCACCCGTAGGTGTCCTGAGCGATAGAGAGAGAGAGAGAGAGAGAGAGAGAGAGAGAGAGAGAGAAAGCCCTTTATTCATATCACCTCAACCGAGAATACGCTTTGCTCTGCCAACTTCCCAAGTTCATGTTGGGGACCATGATGTTATACGCACCAATGAATCGATATGGCCTATTTTATTTTCTCTTGCACTTTGTAGACTAATGTCCCTTTGCTAAGGGAATTTCGCTGGAGGCTAGATCAACAGCGAACTCATATAAAAGAGCCATCATTGCACAATGAAATTGATGGAGTAAAAAATGTTAACAACGTTTGGATTTGGTGATCCCGAATGACAATAAGTTGAAGAACCACTTCAAATAAACAAAAATCAATCAATTAAAACCGATTTGAATTCATGAATGATTTGTCATCATGGTGGCTTTGTTTTTGTCCTTTAGAGAAAAACTGCATCGAATATACTTATCTTACAATGAAACATGTTGCCCTCACAGGTCAAAAAGTAGTGTAAAGTTCTGTTCAATATCATGCACAAATTTACGTTAGAAATCGTGTAAATTTTTGAGATATTTTTCGCATTACAAACAGTTTTACATGCAAAAATCCGTCTTTTTAAGCAGCATTTCTGACAAGTTGCATTCATTACAAAAAAAAAACAGATTTTTGCTGTGCATAATAATACAAGATCTTGTAGATTTCATATTCAATTTATTTTCGACGGCGCCAGTGGTGTAGTGACAAGCGTGGCTGCCTCTCTCCTCAGCTAGATATCAATTCCAGTCGGCACCGTTGGTATTTTCTGAGACGAATAAACTCTGATCATGTCTTCCTTCGAAAAGAAGTGAAGTCGTTGGTCCCGGCGGATATGTTGATGAGTCCGATCGTAGGGTCCAGGTCGTCTCCCTGGCGTGACGAACCAGACTCAGGCTGAAGGTCACGTAAATACTTAACATCAACAACAATAACAACAACAATTTATTTTCGTTTCACTTTTGCTTTTCCTATTGCTATTTTTGGTATTCCGCTTGGTGAAAGCTGCATTGTGCTACTGAAATTTTGGCTTTACAGAAATGTAATTTTGGGAAGATACTTAATTTTACACTTATATTACAAAGCACTCATAGAATACTCAGCAAAATACTTTTCAGATTCGTCTGTTTAATCATCGTCTGTTCATCTTTTCTTTGTCTAAATATACAGTAAAGAATCAGTTGATGTCAAATCTTGCATAGTTGAGCTATCTTTTTACAAAGCTCATCTCAAAGCTATCTTTTTACAAAACTTAACAAATTTGGAGTTAAGTTTCGAAAGATTACTGCACTTCATCTCGAAGATAAAGATTTTGCAAAAAAAAATCCCAAGAGATTGGTAGTTATAAGTTTTGGAAAATCCCCAGAAGTTGGACTTACAAAAAAACGGTAGAAGACCTATGAGTGTTGTGCGATCATCGTGAGCAAGAAAGTTTTGTTACATTTGTGAACATTCAAGTGGATTTTTAAAAAATATCAGTTTATATTTTCAAAAATTCTTTAAATAAGATATAAATAAATAATCCCGCAAATAAATAACTAGCGCATTTTACACTATTGTTCCTATGTAGGTACCTTATATGTGAAGCACATGCACTCTACCTTCTTAGCCATTCGTTGGTAAGTCAGGTTGGGTAGATACACTCACACACACACACACACACACAAAAAAGGAACCACCCTACCGTGAATGACGACAATCAACTTTTTCCTACTCGTGGAAAAAACTCCCTCCAAGATGATAATGAAGATAAACTAGACGCACGCAAGGATTCCTGCCGGAGACCATTTCCTCACATTTGACAACGTCAAACCTCGTGGTCCCGTGGTGCTTTATGATCCACGCGTCAGTGATAATGCGTCGTTAGGCTGCATAGGGTTCCCGCTGGAACGCTTCATAGTGTTCAACCTGTCGACGACGATGCCACGGGGAAAAAACTGGACCAATTACGAACCTTGGCACTGGGAGAATTCACAGTCGCTATTCGCTATCACTCTGTGGATCTTTTCGTGCCATCGTTTAAATTTGGTCAAAATCAGCGAAGCGTGCAAATGTTACCAGTCGTGGCCGTGCGGCGGCACTTGAGCGATGAACACACCATGTGGATCCAAAACAATTACATGACGTTCGGTTGGTGACTGTGTATATGGGATAGTAGGGTTGAAGTCGGTGATTCATAAAAAATAATGATGAGCGCTTAAAACCGAAACTGTTTATGCTAGCGGTAGAACTTGGTTTAAAGTGGCCATTGGAATGATTTTGTTCTTTGACAACAGTGACCTTTGTGACCGTCATGTATGATTTAGAAAAAAGAAGAAAACTACGCATTATGAAAAAAAATCATTTGAATTTAAGTGCCCCAGGAATGGCATACTTGAGTGTAAAATTTACGTTCGTTTTCAAATAGCTTGAATCGCAACTCAATCAAAAGTTTTTTTTTCCACATAATAACGGGTATATAGTATCGTTGCACTTTATTCAACATCACATATCTACTCACGTCCAGTCCTTCGAGAAGATTACTTATTAGTTATATATAGTGTACATGATCATCAGCTATGTTATAATTTCACAATGACCAAACACTCCTGGGAATAGTTAACACAAGAGAAAGGTTTATGATAGTTGAGTTATTCTCTTCGTTTTGTTCCTCTTTGCTTCATAACGACGAGAGCTGGATCCCTCTCTAAGGTCTTTTCGCATGATTTTCCAAATTAAATTTAGGAGTTTTTGCCAATTGAATAACTAGTTAAGCCATCGATGGATAAATGCTGGTAAACTTTTGATTAAACGCTAGAGTGCGCCTTCAGATGCACCTTCAGTGAAAAGACGAAGTGAGGCTTTACAGTGTGATATATATGAAACATGATCTGGAGGCTACTAGCAATCACCTATCTATTTCAAGAAAGATTAACAAAAACTCAATATGACTTAAGTATCATAAAGGAGCGGTAAACCTTTTTTTCTGTTTCTTGATTATCGAGATTTTTAGCCTTAGGTTTGTTCATCTCCCGTCGTAGTTACTCAAATTCCCTTTTTGGGTATTTTCGTAACTTGTCCGGGGGTGAGATTCGAACTCTTGACTTTGAGGTGAGTGGTATGGATGTTAACCACTACGCCGGGGTCGCCCCCAAGCGGTAAACCTTTGATTACGGCAATAACAAGCAATTTGCCACTTGTAACTGAGAACTTAGTTGTTTATGTCATGCAATGACCGGCAAAAACAAAAGTCCACCTTCTATCAATGTATTTTTGTTGAGGAAAAACGCATATTTTTGAAAAAGTAGGATCTTCCAATACACGTTTCCGAAAAATAAACATAGACGAACAATTTCAGTTAAAAAATAACGATACCTTTTTTCCTTAGATAAAATAAATAACACAATCAATTCAGTTTTGCAAAGTAGTCATGACATAAAGCACAATCCATTTCAGGTAAGAATATAAAAAAAATCAATCAAAAACAGTTCGAGTCGACTCTTCAATAGTCAATATGACCTCCCTTCACTTCAATGATGGACTGGAATTGTTTCGGGATACTTTCGACCAGGTTTCTGAGGTGTTGTGGATTCAACTCATTCCAGGCCTGCTCCAGTGCCATAAAATATGTTTATGATAGTTGGTTATTCTCTTGGTTTTGTTCAACTCTATTGCTTCATAACGACGAGATGATGGATCCCTCTCTAAGGTCTTTTCGCATGATTTTCCAAATTAAATTTAGGAGTTTTTGCCAATTGAATAACTAGTTAAGCCATCGATGGATAAATGCTGGTAAACTTTTTGATTAAACGCTAGAGTGCGCCTTCAGATGCACCTTCGGTGAAAAGACGAAGTGAGGCTTTACAGTGTGATATATATGAAACATGATCTGGAGGCTACTAGCAATCAACTATCTATTTCAAGAAAGATTAACAAAAACTCAATATGACTTAAGTATCATAAAGGAGCGGTAAACCTTTTTTTCTGTTTCTTGATTATCGAGATTTTTAGCCTTAGGTTTGTTCATCTCCCGTCGTAGTTACTCAAATTCCCTTTTTGGGTATTTTCGTAACTTGTCCGGGGGTGAGATTCGAACTCTTGACTTTGAGGTGAGTGGTATGGATGTTAACCACTACGCCGGGGTCGCCCCCAAGCGGTAAACCTTTGATTACGGCAATAACAAGCAATTTGCCACTTGTAACTGAGAACTTAGTTGTTTATGTCATGCAATGACCGGCAAAAACAAAAGTCCACCTTCTATCAATGTATTTTTGTTGAGGAAAAACGCATATTTTTGAAAAAGTAGGATCTTTCAATACACGTTTCCGAAAAATAAACATAGACGAACAATTTCAGTTAAAAAATAACGATACCTTTTTTCCTTAAATAAAATAAATAACACAATCAATTCAGTTTTGCAAATTAGGTATGACATAAAACACAATCCATTTCAGGTAAGAATAAAAATAAATCAATCAAAAACAGTTCAAGTCGACTCTTCAATCGTCAATATGACCTCCCTTCACTTCAATGATGGACTGGAATTGTTTCGGGATACTTTCGACCAGGTTTCTGAGGTGTTGTGGATTCAACTCATTCCAGGCCTGCTCCAGTGCCATAAAATATGTTTGCTTGTTTGTTACGTGGGTTTTTTCAACTCTATTGTCGAGAATTGATGATGATGATGATGTGAACTACCATCTAAAGTACTTTGGTAAATGTTTCATCATGTGAAGGGCCAAAAACATATTGAGGGCCCGTAAGCGGATACACTTACGCGCAACCCAAAGCTACAGCGGTCTAGAGAGAATCTCCTTCCAGAAAAAAAGTTCACAGAAACCACACCAAAACCTCGCCTAATAAAAAAGACCCACTAGATGGGGAAAAGAGCCTGCCCTTTATTCACGAAATTTCAACAACAGGAGCTTGGCGGTCCCACTCTTCTTATCCAAATCACTTCAATTGGGTGCTCTGATGGTCCCTTCCTTCATCCCAACAAATGCAGTTTTATAAATATATGAAAAATTCAGGAAATAATATGATTTGCTTACCTTGATTTTAAAATCATCTGACCTTGAAGCTTGTTTTGGCTGGAAATAAAATTAGTCAGGGTTATTATTTATTTATTTAAATAGCCATACATCGTATTTACGATATGACTTCATCTACAACATTTCGCCAATATACTCGGTCTATTGCTGCCTCTCTCCAACCTCGTTGACGACCCACACTCGCCAGATCCTGTTGCACCTGGTCCGCCCATCGTGCTCGCTGTGCCCCACGCCTTCTTGTACCGACCGGATTCGAGGCGAGCACCATTTTTGCAGGGTTGTTGTCCGGCATTCTCGCAACATGCCCTGCCCACCGTATCCTTCCAGCCTTCGCGACCTTCTGAATGCTGGGTTCGCCGTAGAGTTCAGCGAGCTCGTGGTTCCATCTTCGCCACCACACTCCATCCTCCTGTACGCCGCCAAAGATGGTCCTAAGCACGCGGCGTTCAAAAACACCAAGTGCTTGCAGGTCCTCCTCGAGCATCGTCCACGTCTCGTGCCCGTAGAGAACAACCGGTCTTATCAGCGTTTTGTACATGGTACATTTAGTGCGGGGGTGAATCTTTCTTGACCGCAAGTTCTTCTGGAGCCCGTAGTAGGCACGACTTCCACTGATGATGCGTCTTCGGATTTCACGACTGTTGTTGTTGTCAGCCGTAAGCAAGGATCCAAGGTAGATGAATTCTTCCACCACCTCGAATGTATCCCCGTCTATCGTAACACTGCTGCCTAGGCGGTCCCTGTCGCGCTCGGTACCTCCGGCTAGCATGTACTTTGTTTTCGACACATTCACCTCCAGTCCGACTTTCGCAGCTTCGCGTTTTAGGCGAGTGTACATTTCTGCCACCGTTTCAAATCTTCTGCCGACAATGTTCATGTCATCCGCAAAACAAACGAACTTACCGGATCGAGTGAAAATCGTACCCCGGCTGTTGACCCCGGCTCTTCGCATGACACCTTCTAGCGCAATGTTGAACAACAGGCACGAAAGTCCATCACCTTGACGTAGTCCCCGGCGTGATTAAAACGAGCTGGAATGTTCGCCCGAAATCTTCACGCAGTTTCGCACACCGTCCATCGTAGCTTTAATCAGTCTAGTGAGCTTCCCGGGAGTCAGGGTTATATGTGACAATTCTGGTTCAGAATATCTATATACCCATCTGTCGTCATAATACCATTGATTAGTGTCAGATTTCCAACTCAAAACCATATGAAACAGTTCCAGACTATGATGTTTCCACCACCGTGCTTCATAGTCGCTTGGAGATGTTTATCCTTCAGCCCTTGCGATCAATTCCGCCAAACTCGCAGTCGTCGATTTCTGTTGAACAGCTCAAACTTTGATTCGTCTTGCCAAACAAACCAAAACACCGAACTGCAGTGGCTAATTTATGTCGTTTCTTGCAAACCGCAATCGCTTTTCCTTATTCACCTTACTTATGAACGTCCGTTTCCGAGCAAAATGGCTATTTAAACCATGCGAAAGGCTTAGCTTTTATCTGAGGACGCGAATGGTAACTAACGGATGCTTCTTAATTTTTTGCATGATTCTAGTGTCTTGTGACCGGACTTACGATTACTTCCTCGTCCATTTCGATCTGTGACACTTCCAAGCTTTCGGTGTTTCAAAACAATTTTTTGAACTGCACCATGGCTTACGCCATACTTTTCGCCAACTTTGCACTGAGATTCGTTTTCAAGCAATCACGCACGATAAGATTTCGAACTGTTTTCTTTCCTCCCTTGATCTTTTTTATTGATATACTGTTAACACAAGCTTATATTACTTTTGACTTTGAGTTAGTTGAAATGAATGTGTGTTCTCAAACTTTTACACTAAATCTAATGAATAATACCCAGATTTATCCAGTACGTGATATAAAGTTGTTATTGATACGGATTTGTAACGATATCGAGGCCTAATTAGTATATGGCTCTTTGTTTTTGCTGATCACTGTAAATTGACGGTATCTCTAACGACGGAAATTTTCTTGACTAACACGAGCGGCGATGCCAAAGAGTCGAAGTTATTTGGTGAAGTGAGAAAATTCACTCGCTGTGACGTGACTCTTATGTGCAAATCAAATGGAGAGTGCACTGTAAGGGACTTTTTTACTTCACCACGATAAATCAAACAGATAGCGGTAGTGTATAAACGTCAAACACAAGACCAATGACCATGCGTGCTGTAGGTGGTAGTAGATCCAACAATCAATAGGAAACAAGCGATTGATTCCATTACCATCGGTTCCAAGTACACCATAGACAACCCCATTCTTTCACCTTGTGGTACTAGGATCTTTGATTTGTTTTTTTTTACTCGCTGTGTTATTTTGATAGAATATTGGAGGGGTTATTCGTTGGAAGTTATGTTTTGAGGAGTGATTTATTTAGCTTGGGGCCGGCTTGGGACCGATGCGCAGGTACTTCCTGGGACAAAACTATATTTTTTCTTCTTGACCATACAGCCCCTAGTACAACTAACTACCAAACATTTACGTGGACTGGTATCCAGTATTAACTTATGTGAGTTATGTCTGTTTGTCACTGATGATGTCATCTGTAAATAAAACTGTCACTTAAATCTCCTTGACCCCCCCCCCCCCCCCCCCTCCCCCTTCCCCCCCTCCTTTCCCCCCTTCTTCTCCCCCCCTCCTTTCTTCCTCCCTTTTTTTCTTTTCCTTTCTTCTTTTCCTTTCCTCCTTCCCCCTTTCTCCTTTTTCCCCCCCCTTTTTTTTCTTTTTCTTTTTTTTTCTTTTTTTTCTCCCCCCCTTTTCTCTTTCTTCTTTTCTTCCCTTTTTTCTTTTTTCATTCTCTTTTTCTCCTTCTCCTCCTATTTTCCCCTTTTCTTTTCTCCTTCCTTCTTTCCCTCCCCCCTTTTTTTTTCTTTTTTTTTCTTTTTTTTTCTCTTTTCTTTTTTTTTCCTTCCTTCCTTCCTTTTTTTTTTTTTTCCTTTTTCATTTCTCTCTTTTCTCCTCCTCCCTCCTTCTCCCTTTTTCCTCTCTTCCCACATCTTTCCTCTTCTCCCCTCTCTCCCCCTTTTTTTCCTCTTTTTTCTCCTTTCTTTCTTTTCTTTTCCTCTCCTTCCTCCTTTTTTTTTCCCCTTTTCTTCTTTTTTCTTTCTCTCTTTTTTCCTTTTTTTTCTTCTTTCTTTCCTTTCTTCTTCCTTTAAAATAATGTACACTCAACTGTTGTTTTATCTCCTGAGAGGCCACAAAAATGGTCGTCAAAAAATCATTTACAGTGGGATTTTCTTCAAAATTTCAGGGAATAAACTACAACATAGTTATTGGGGTTCTACTGAATTGGTTTATTTTATCTCTCCTTCCTGTGACCAAATGCTCGCATTTTGCCCACTCATACCGGTATGAAGTATTTCAGTGTCAAAATGCAAATAAACGCATTGGATCTGTTAAGACCAAAGCATCCCAGGTGAAATCAAAATATCCAATGTTTCTAGAAACAACATAATTAGCTTCTAATCGTCTGTGCATAGTTTATTTAAAACGTTTACGTTCCAATATGAAGAGAATTTACTGCAATAACCTACGGGCAACCAACCAATGTTTCGGGGCCTCAAAGTGAAGTCGGTAAATGCGTTGATTTTCCTATCCGGCCGTCAAGGGGTTGATTCCCGATATAGTCGAATGTCTTTTAGGGTGGGGAAATACATTCGACTTCCCTGGCACATACGCATGGATCAGCTTGCCACACACTATATCAATGGATGCTGTGGAATGGCAAAGAAAGCCCTCAATTAACAACTGTGGAATGGCAAAGAAAGCCCTCAATTAACAACTGTGGAGTGCTTTAAAGAGCACTGATTTGAGTGCTGAATGGCGTATAAAATCCAAGTAGACGAAGAACCAAATACTTCGGCTGGAGCGGGAAACGAACTCTTTGCCTCTTTGGTTTTATTGCACCGCACTTTTGCTGATTTAACTTGTGTGGAACCTACATCGAACATTCGCTAATTTAGATGAAGATTTCATTGTTTTTTTTTTCTTACTGATCAGGTGCATTCAATGTTGACAAAATTTAAAACATTTGCTGTGTTCAAATATTTGGGTAACAAACAAAATCGCTATGCATTCTAACCACTAGGATCATACATTTCAAGCACTTCAGAATCACCTCTTATATCTCATAAATCTGTCTTATTACTCCATGGTTTATTTTCATTGAACATAGACAATTCAAAATTTCTACAACTTCAATTACACAAAATAAATATCGACAGCTTGAAATTACCGCCCAATACAAAGCTCACAAAATAAGTCCGAAATAAACACCTAATGTGAGAACATTGTACCACTGAACACGACAGACCTTTCCAGTGTTAAAAGTAGCATGTCACACCCGAACGTGTTCGCCATATGGTGGAAAAAAGCGCAAGCTCATCTGCCTGAACAATAACAACATCGTCATCGTGGTGGGTGAACAGGTAGCTATAACTACATCAAGAACACACACAAAAATCCAACAGCTAACCCATTTGCTTTTCGCTTTTACTGGAAAATAGGATTATATGCGCGATGTACCATGGCGTGGATAAATTAATGCAAAATACAACTAAATGAAAGAAAAAGCAATAAGTGAATGGGTTGCCGACCGAAAATTGTCGAGGGAAACTGCTGTACCGAAAGCTAAGCCCCGGCTGCAATTTGTTAATCATCGGGTGGAGAGAGAGAAAACACTATTCGGCCCGCTACACTACCGACAATGACACGAATAAGAAGGCGAAGAAGAGTTTTTTTGCAAAATCACTAATATCACACCTTATCTTATATGCGATGGTTCGAGAAATTTCATTCATAGTTTTGCGCCTATAGAGCTCCCTATGTGTTTTCTGTTTGGCTTGCTCCATGAAAAAGCATCAATAAACTGGTCGCAACTAAACAGGTCCAGTTTTATTTGTATTGTTAGTATATGAGTCCTACAAGAAAAAAAGAACTAACAATTTTCATAAAAGGTTAACAAATAGCTGGCAGAAGCATATTACTATCGCTATAGATTTAAATCATTCCCGTTGGGTAAGTAGTTTACCGGTTAAAAATGTCATGTTAGCTCCACCCAACTCAATCGACTTCAAATCAAGTCATACTTGCAAGATTTTAGGAAATCAAAAAAAATCGTAGTGTGCTGTGTTCGAGAGACTTTTCCGTCCTTGTGAAATTGTATGCCTATTCACTTTTCCGTACTTGTGAAATTGTATGCCTATTTTATATACAAGTATAAAATTAGTTTATCCACAAACTCAGAAGAAATAGTGAACGATCTGACAGATTTCTACGGATTGGTATTTGTTGTCCACAGCTTCAATATTCAAATCTAGATTCATTCTAGCGCTTCGGCCGTGAATAATCGCTTCGCAAGAGGAAATAGCAGCTGTCAGCATACTAGAGGTAGCCTGATAGCTAAAAAAAACAAAAAAGCAAATTGTTTTGTGATTTTTTTGTGAAACAGCTATTTTTACAATTCATTCCGACATTATCGCATAACGACTTAAAAAGAGCATTATGATTGCTGACCAAATAGGTAAGCTCTTTAAAATTATTGTTGCTTAGAAGAAATATCTAAGTGATTATCAACATCGTTTTACGTCCAATCGTTAGACTGCACTGTCAAATTTACTAAAGTCACTTAAAATCAGGAAGCATAAGATCAGTTGAATCTCGGTTAGATATAATCAAAATGGTAAGAAGTCAAAACCAATGTTATTTAAAGGAAATTTTTTTTAAGAATAACGGTATAATTATTCATTTATTGTTTTTATGAAATAGCTTATCATTTCTTGGATACTTTGTTAGTGACCCTAGATGGCCATTATCTCTGCAACTCTGCAGCATCTCAACATTTACTTGAAGATTGCCCATAAATTTTTGAATGAAATTCTTCCCCCTTGGCCGGTTAGCACTAGAGCGCCTCTCGACTATAATGGCAGCCTATCATATCTAAAAAAAATTATGTCCTCTGAGTGCCGTACATCGGGCAGAACTCGTTTTTGAAGGCATTCTTTCTTGGATAATTTCGATTTCACAGCCTTATTTGTAACGAAAAGAAGCAATTGTTATTGGTCCCAAGTCCATTGACAAATCAGCAATTTTCTAGCAAATTTATCAGCGAAAACGAATTTAAACTTGCCGAGACATCTCCTCCTTACTTGAAAAAAACGTTAACCCTTGAAGCTGAACATAAGTTTCGTCATCGATGAGTAAGCATCCTTGGTTTATCGTTAAAATCTTGCTGTACATATTAAAAGCACTTGTTCTGAAGACTAAAGATTGTACTTGAAAAAATGCAACTCTTTATTTTGTATATAACTTTTTATTGCATGGGTAAAAATTGATGAAATATTAAGTAAAACTAGTTTAGAGTTTTAATAGTTTAGTAATGTTCACATGTTCAGAATTTTGTCATAATCTTTTAAGTAGTTATCGAGATGGCCTTCAAGCAAGAAATGCATGGACAAACAATTATGGGCTCGGTCTTGGAAAATCCAGGCCCGTTCCACAGGGTGGATCGCGAAACAGTTGAGAATCGACAATTCGACCGTGTCCCGTGTGGTAAAATCGTTCAAGGAGACCCGGACGACCCAGCGGGTGAGCTGGCAGCGGAGGAAAAGTGAAGACGACCGACCCTGTGAACGCAAGGAAGGTGAGGGATTACTTTACTTCAAGCGCAATCCCAAGTAACCCCCCCAAGTAACAATTTTAGTTTTATTCCAGCCGTATAACACTTCTCCCGGCTTTGTTGATACAATCAAAACTGTTTTGTCTACCAACACCTCCTCTTTAAAGCCGAAATTTGTACCACATGGCCCACTCTATAGACGGTTGTGAAAACAAGTTAATAAAACTTTTATAAGAACATAGAGATTTTGAAAATGTTCTAGTGAAAGATGTTATGACCACTTGAGAACCTTCATAAAACCTATTGGCTGCCATGAAAACCAGAATCCGGCCAAATGGCCACAGCTGCCAAACTTCACTGTGAAAACGTGGTTGTTTTTTGTTGTTCAGCTTTGTTCGATTCTCTGCCCTTCTGATTAATTAAGCAGTAAAAAAGAGGCCTAGTGTTGCGGGAAATTTTGTTTGATAGCAAAATATCCAAAACTAAATTGATTTTCTACAGCGTATTACGCTCCAAATTATATGCGCATTTATTTTTATGGTGAATATTGGCGCGATAAGAGCCGAAAATTAATGCGCCTCGGAAATTATGCGAATTTACAACAACATAAATCAAATTTTAAAAAAAGTATGCGACAAATTAATCATGAATTTCCTGAAAAGTGCTTGGAATTGGATGAGATTATCTAAAAGAATGCCGAAATAAGTCTCTGGTCTACAGTTTATTTGCATACCATAAAAAATATGATGCATGTATTTTTCCACATTTCAATTATTTCTTATATTTCAATATGGCGATTGGAAAAAAATCACAGTTTTGCCATAAAGCCAATTTTTCTTCGCAATGACTATTATAAAACTACGGTCTTATGGTGACTTTCTTCAATGCCAATTTGCCGTTTAATGCATTTACTGGAGGCAAAAAGGTTTTAAAATGCTTTTTCAACTGACCATAATAAGATAATATCAATGAGTCCTAAAACGGCATTTCAATACAACATTTTACGAGTTCATTAAGTTTACGAGAGTTCAATAAAACCTTTGATAGGAGTAAAAGGAATTTGAAAAACAAGGTTTTAAGATTGTTGTAAACAAGCTGTGTAGGTTCTCATAAACCTGACTAAAATATGAAACCTTTTGGCACCTCTTGGTGCCATAATAAAACCAAATTGATTTCAAGTGGCTTTCATAAAACATTAATAAAACTTGATAAAGCAGGATGGTGTTAGCAATGTTACTTGGGATCCGAACCATTCGATTCGGGACGTAGTCAAGAAGGTCAATTCTTCCGTCTGGTTCGTTCAGCAGGCAATGAATTCGGCCGGACTTCATGTTTTCAATGTAATGAAGGCGCCTAACCGAACCGATAAACATGCAACCGATGCAACCGAAATGCCTCGTAATGGACGACGAGACGTACATTAAAGCGGACACCAAGCAGGTCCTCGGCCTGGAGTTTTTCGTTGGCAAATCCCAAATGGATGTTCCGGATAAGTTCAGGAAGAAGAAGGACGAGACATTTTGCAAGAAGTACTTGGTGTGGCAGGTGATCTGTGAGTGCGGCAAATTCAGCAAGCCGTACATGATGACCAGCACCATCATTCCCAAGTAACAATTTCAGTTCTATTCCAGCCGTATAGCACTCCTCCCGGCTTTGTTGATGACACTACATTCAAAGCTGTTTTGTCCACCAACACCTCCTCTATGCATCCTTAAAGCCAAAATGTGTACAAAATGGCCCACTCTATAGACGGTTGTGAAAACAAATTCATAAAACCTTTCTAAGACCATAAAGAATTTGAAAATGTTCTAGTGAAAGATGTTATGACCACTTGAGAACCATCATAAAACCTATTGGCCGCCATCAAAACCAGCATAGGGCCGAATTGCCACAGCTGTCAAACTTCACGGCGATATCGTGGTTGGTTTTTGTTGTTCTGTTTTGTTCGATTCTCTGCTCTTCTGATTCATTCAACAGTAAATAATGGCTGAGAAAAAAGTTCTAGTGTGGTGGGAAATTATCTTTGATAGCAAAATATATAAAACAAATTGAGTTTTTTTATAGCGTATCATGCTCCAAATCATATGCGCATTCAATTTTATGGTGAATATTGGCACGATAAGAGCTGAAAATTAATTAACCTCGGAAATTATGCGAGTTTACAACAACAAAAATAAAATTGAAAGAAATATATTCGGTAAATTAATCATGAAACTCCTGAAAATTGATGGAATTCAATGAGGTTATCTAAACGTATACAT
Organism: Aedes koreicus; assembly: GCA_024533555.2. NCBI lineage: Eukaryota > Metazoa > Arthropoda > Insecta > Diptera > Culicidae > Aedes > Aedes koreicus. The sequence continues at coordinate 474 of JAHHFK020002372.1, read as the reverse complement.
CAAAGTTTGTCTCAGATCTACAGTTCAAATTTATTACATTTAAAATTTGGAGAATTTATTTTTCCACATTTCAATTGTTTCATCATATTCCAATATGGCGATTGCAAGAAATCACAGTTTTGCCAAAAAGCCAATTTATCTTGGCATTGGCTACTATAAAACTATCTGGTCGCGTGGTAGCTTTTCTCAATGCCAATTAACCGTTTAATGCATTTACTGGAGGCAAAATGGTTTTAAAATGCTTTTTCAGCAGACCATAATAAGGTAGTACGAATGAGTCCTACAACGGTATTTAAAAAACAGCATTTTATGAGTTTATAAAGTCAAAATAAAACCTTTGATAGGAGTAAAAGGAATTTTAGAAGTCAAGGTTTTAATATCGTTGTAAAAAAGCTGTGTAGGTTCTTATAAACATGAGTAAAATTTGAAACCTATTGGCATCTCTTGCTGCCATAATAAAACCGAATTGATTTC